>CM066728.1:157224609-157838047 GCA_033961575.1 Aselliscus stoliczkanus
ATGACTGGTACCAAGTGCTATGGGTGAACATTTCAAGTCACAGTTAGGTCAATCAGTTAAAAACCTTCATCTGCTTTCAGATACAAACTTATGAAAATTCTCCTCATATTCAGATATAGGAGAATCCTGTTTTTAAGTCATAAAATGGAGTACTTGTTGGTAATTAAAAAGTGATACTTACATGGTCCTGGGGGTGCTATCACCTAATCCTCTCACCACAATCTTGTGCAGTGAGAAAGCCCTAGCCAAGAAAACCTTGTAACACAAAGCCTGAGTGGGCCTGCCCTTTCCCTGCCAGACCTGTCATATAACAAAAAAGCTATGAAGGTCCAGTTACCTATGACGTTCCCTAGAAACTAGACCATAAATGATGTTCTATCAGGGGCATTGCCTACCCAGTTTTTTGATGTCTTTTGACATTCCTTATAGTGAGTTGTCGAATAACTATATGAGGTTAGTAATATTATCCTCTGCATTTCTACTTATGAGGAAAGTGAGGCTCAGAGAAATTCATAACCTGCCAAACGTGTGGAGTCCAGATATGAACAACAGAATTCTGACTCCTGAATCCACATTCTCCCAACCACAGCACTATTCTACCTTTTGTGGAATTTCTACAAGAGGAGTTATTCAAAGGAAGACAAAGAATAAACCCAGGGGAATGATCTTTCAGGGAAGACTGTCCAAATGCATACTCCTTTTTCTTTTTTTTTTTAGCTGAGCCACCCTGCCACCTGTTGACAGCTTAGGGGCATCTCAGCTTGGGCTGGGCATTGAACTACTGTTGCTCAGAGCTCAGTTCGCACTCTTGAGCGAACTCTTAACCAAGTGAACCACTTGGCCGGCAAATGCATACTTTTTTATCTTTCTATTTTCATAACAATCCAAAGATGTGTAGAATAGCAAAGGTTCAAAACAATTTCCACATCACTGACATGTGTTGTGTGTATAAACTTTAGGCACAAATTAAGGGCCCCGTCAGTGTGAATTATAAGAATAGCCAAAGTTCACAAAATGTTGAAGTTGGAATAATTTAAAATCATTCATTTCACAGATAGGGAAACTAAGGCTACAGAAGTGAGGGAACTTGGCATTTGTCAGGGGGTATGGAGTAGAGTCAAAGGTTCTCAAACTTAGATGTACATTAGAATCACTTGAGATGCTTCTAAAGATATCCATGCTCAGGCAACATCCTAAGGCCAATTCAATCAATATTTGGGGAAGGTGTGGGGTCCTGGCAAGTTTGGTAGAAAAGAAAAATGAAGAGACTTTCAGAAGTTTTAAGTTCTGTACCTGGTTCTATCATTAATTCCAAGCCTCATGGGCTTAATGAGCCATTCAGATACCATTTGATTGTTATTCACATATCAAAATTATAGTGATTCCAAATAATAGAGTGGCAATAAACTGTAGCATCTCCATGAATTTTATGCTGTTATTAAAATCGTAGTTTCTAAAGACTTTGTAAAAACAGGATTATGTTTATATCTAATGCTTAGTGCAACAAGCAGGATACAAAGTTCCCTGTACATATGACAAAAGACAGGAAAGAAATATATCAAAAACTAACTGGAAAAGACTATGTGTTATATGATTCCAACTATACGACATTCTGAAAAAAGGCAAATCTATGAAGGAGTAAAAAAGTTAGTGGTTTCCAGGGGTTGGGGGGAAGAAAGGATGATGCAGAGCACAGAGGATTTTTAGGGCAGTGAAACTGTCCTTTATGATACTGAAATGGTAGATACATGCCATTATACATTTGTCCAAACCCATAGAGTGTACAACACCAAGAGCGAACCCTAATGTAAACTATGGACTTTGGCTGGTAATGGTGTGTTCATGTAAGTTCATTGATAGTAACAAATATATCACTCTAGTGCAGGATATTGATAACGGGAGAGGCTATATGTGGGTTCAAGGGGTATATGGGCCTCTCTGTAATTACTGCTCAATTTTGCTGTACATCTAAAACTATAAAGTTTAGTAATTAGTAAAGTTTAGTAATAAAGTTTAGTAAAAAAAAGTTAACTGGCGCCATCTTGGTCAGTGGGACTATAGGTAATTTAGTTCTTCTTGCAACTAAAAATAGCCCCCAAACCAAAAAACAAACCCCACTGAAGTCATAAGTTCAAGATGACCGCCAACAAGATATTGGGCATGTTCTATTTGACATATGCTTGATAGTTTCTTTTTTCAAGTGGAAATATATTAGGTCTTAAAGTAGGAAGATCACACTTTGCTTAGATCAAAAACAGTTGTACTCACCATCCTTGCAGATGGCTCCCATCTGACACATTCCTAAGTCTAGGAGATACCCACTGGGGCAGCTTGTACAGTTCTTGAACCCTGGACCATTGCACGTTAAACAGCTGGTGTCACATCTATGGGGAAAACGCACAATTTATCATCATCCTTTCACACATCAGGCACAAGAAAAGATGCATTTACTACCAACCTCTTATTTTTTTTTTTTTTTTTTTTTTAGCAAATGACAGCACAGGGAATTGGGAGGGGGAACAGTGTTGGGGAATTGGGGAAGGGGAACAGACAAGTTGCTGTCCTTTTGTTCTTCAGTCTAGTTGTGGAGGATGTTGTTTCACTGGCCCATGTTGGTATTATCATTGCGCTCTTCCCAGGTGAGACATTTTCGGTCGCCGGCCACTGGACGGCTGCTCACGGCGGCTGCTGGCCACTCAGGGTAGCTTATGGCAGCCCACTGCAGCAAGGACTGCAGTCTACGCCAATGCCGGCCACTCACGGCAGCCCAGCTCCAGGTTGAGCTGTTGTTCACCATCTTAGCTGTAGAGGGCAGTATCACTGGCCTTCATGTGGGATCTGAACCAGGGCCCTGCTGCTCAGAGCTAGCATCCCAAGCCAGCTCTTAACCAATGCGCCACTCGGCCGGCCCCCAACCTCTTAATTTCTTAAGCTTAAGTCTCTCTTTGAAGATGACACAAAAATGTTTTCTTAAACTAATTGCTAGGTTTGACATTAAAGAAAACCTAGCAGGTAGATAGTGTGATTTTAAAAAGCAGTAAGCATGTATTTGAAAGAGATATAGTACATTAAATGTTTAAAGGTTTTAAAGTGCTCCTCAGGCAAAACAAAAATTAAAAAAATCAAAGATAAGTTGGGTTAAAGCTGCAGGGCAGTGTCCATAGGTAAATGTTTGAACTTTAGTTTATCATTAATAATTTTAAGTTTTCTACTATTTATAAAGGCAGTCAAATAAGGAACCCAGTAACTCCACGCAGGGCTTGAGGGATAGATCCACTTACTTTCTGCAGGATTTATATCCATTCTCTGAAGAGTGGTCAAAGTAATAGCTGATACTGCAGCTCTGCACACATCTCCCGTCCTCCATGAAGAAGCCCTCCGTGCAGTTAATGCACCCATCAGCACCGGCCCCTGCAAAGCAAGACGAATGCAGGAAACAGAAACAAAACCTCAGAAGAGGTTGCATGATGGGTTGCTTGTTGCACAGTTTATGAAAATGCCATTAATATGCTGTAATTTTAAGAGTTATAGTTCAGTATTTGTGCTTTTTTGCTTACATTCTTTGGGGAAAAAAACCACCCCCGTTTTAAACTGAACCCATTTGCCAAAAGCATCTCATCTTTTGGAAAGAGGAGGAGATATCGCTGAGGTATTTAAGTTTCTCAATGAGGATAGGATGCTGAGGACTGATTTTCAATGAGAATACATACATGCATGATTAGGGGAAAAGAAATATGCTTCCCTAGCATTTACTTAAAACATGTCAAGTGGGTTTGCATGAGTGATGGCTAAAAACAAAAAGCCAAACCAGAGCCAAACCAGATAAACAAAAGGCAAACCAGAGCCAGAAGAATAAACGGAAGAACTAGGGGAAGAGGGTACCAGCACAAGTGGCACAGAAGCGGTGGCAGGGCTGACAGTCCTGGCCATTGAAGTACTGTCTGTCCTCACAGGCGATGGAACACCGGGAACCCTGCAGGCTGAAGACATAGACACAGACTTCCGTGATCAAGGCAAAGAGGTGATGATTCCTCAATTCCATATGTAACAAATCAAGTTCCCCCCAGAGACCTGTGGGTTTGGAAGCTTCACAGCAGGGGAACTAGCCCTTGTACCCTCTTTATTTATTTATTTTTCCTCTCGATGCCTACAATGCTTCTCTGTGCCTTATTATAATGTCTGTAGCGTATACACGTGTTGTAAGCTTTGGGGACATGCCTTTGAATTGTTAAGACTGGCCTACACATCTTACACCCTGGAGGTTTTAAGAAGTATTTTATGGACAAAAACAATCACATTACCTAATAATACGCCTAACAATTCCCTGATATCCAGACCTACTACATAATAAATTTAAAAGTTGTTTCATAATTATAAATGCATAGGGACACATAATAAATGAATTTATAGCTGAGAAATAGCACACAACTACCCCTGCCCAAACTCCCAGGAGTAGCTTTTCTTGTTTTGTTTTTAAGTGCTTCTGATTTACTTCTTGTTGGTTCCCATCACAGAGTTCTAATATACTTTTGCCTCTGTTTCTTGATTTATTTTAAACTCTAATGAATAAGGTAATTTAACACAATTACCTACCTACACTTCTGCTTCCACAAACATCTCAACGTTTCTTAGTTATATTACTACTTAGTGTTTCTAGGCATTATCTATACCACATTTTCTCTAGCTAGCACTCTTAGTATTGAATGAGTTGCTAGAATGTTTAAAGAGGAATGTATATTTTTTTCACTCTCTTAATTTTTATCAGCTGTAATATTTCTTATACTCTACTGACTGGTTGTTAAAATTCAAAACAAATACATAGAATTTGCAATATTTAATATGTAAATATCACTCAATGAATAACTAAGTACTATGACTGCAACCAGGGAAAAGAACATGTAATCCTACGTCAATCAATAGATGATACTAGAAGATGGGTATCTAAGTAACAGGGTCAAATGGGTTGTATTTTATGAAACTCTCCATATTGCTCCAATTCACATCTTGACTTTGCTCTGTATATGGAGCATACCAATTTTACAAAGGAAAACTTATTTCTGTAAAGAAATGTGCCCAGTAAAGAAATTTGGAAAGAACAAAACCAAAGTAGATGAAAAAGAATCCCAAACAGTGCTACTAATATTTTAATCCATTTCCTTCCAGTATTTTATCTATATATATTTTCCCCTGTTTGTTCTTACCCACTATGTAAAAATTTACAGGTCTTTTGAGGCAAAATGGTCAACCCTACAAGTCACTAAGGAAAATAGAGGAACCCTCAAAGAGACAGCATAACTGGAAGTGTACTCCATTCATAGCTATCCTCACTGTCCAGAGAGAGCTGTCATTTAAAAGGAAAATCCCTTCCCTTTCTGGAAAGCTGGCAAAAAAGACATTGCATCAAATAGATCCTTTTGCGGAAGAAAATAAGACCACCAAAAAAAAACTTATCCAAGTTTTTAAAGAGCTGCCTAATTTTCCTAATAAAGCTCATTACTTCTGAGGTTGGCATTTATTCAGGAGACAGAGGCTGCACTGTATGGGGAGGGAATGAACTAAGTGAGACATTGCAATCACTATGAACCCTGAAGCTTTCTGCGGCTTCCTCCATACAGGGCTGGAACGGCTAATGGACTTGGTCCTATGAACACCTTGGTTCTTTCTGCGATAAACCAGCTATGTTAGCTCTGTGCTGTCCCACATGTTCTAGCA
Source organism: Aselliscus stoliczkanus (assembly GCA_033961575.1). Lineage (NCBI taxonomy): Eukaryota > Metazoa > Chordata > Mammalia > Chiroptera > Hipposideridae > Aselliscus > Aselliscus stoliczkanus. The sequence goes on from CM066728.1 coordinate 157,230,322, forward strand.
TCTGTGGTTTCTAAGCACTTGAAATGTCACTAGTGTGGCCAAGGAATGGAATTTAAAATTTGAATTTCAATTAATTTCAGTCTGAATTTTACAAATTGGCACTTGATTCAGTTATTGGAAAAATTCTGAGTACATTTAGAACAAGTTGGCTACTTTCAGCTAAATTTTATAAAATATAAATACAGATAAAAAATTACTACTGTCTGAATTGAGATGTGGATTAGGGGTAAAATACACACCAGGTTTTCAAGACTTGGTACAATAACAGCAAAAAAAATGTAAAATATCTCACTGAAAGTCTTTTACATTAATTACACATTGAAATGATAATATTTTGGATAGATTCAGTTAAATATTTTATTAAAATAAACTTCATCTGTATCTTTTTATGTTTAATGCAGCACCTGGTATATTTAAAATTAACATATGTGCCTTTCATTTGCAGAGAGCACTGGTTACCTTACTGTATAAAATGTTCCCTAAGAAATATAGAAAATAATCTTTATTAAATAACCTTTTATTTCTCATGGACCAACTGTGTGTCAGATATTGGAATAAGTGCTTTGTAAATGTTATGAGATAATCCTTATCATAATCCAGCAAAACAGGGGTTATTATCATCATTTTATAGATGAGAAAATCGAAGCTCAGAGTGGCTAAGTGACTTGGCCAAGACTACACAGCTGGTAAACAGCAGAGGAGGATTTCAGTCCACATCTATCTTCCTTCTTTTTATTTTACCAATCTGCTCCTTCTCCAAAAAGAATTAGGCTGACTAGACTGATATTTGTCAAGACTATCTTGAGTTAGGTGCTAAGCAAACTAACACTGAATGCACATTTATGAAAAATAAATAAAGCCACAAATTAATAAATCTAAATAAACATGGTGTTGTAATATTAACTGAAGTGAAGACTTAAACCTGCCTGGACTCTGCCTATTTCACCTCTGATCAAAGGTGGAAACAGAGGTATCGTCAATACTCACAAGAGATTCAGTACAACACAACTCTAGCTCTATGTAAACCCAGACTCCAACTCCTCACTCAACGTAGGATGCTCTGACCTTCTCTATGGAAATCAAGAGGCTACCTAGTTCATTTGAGGGGCATGTTCTCTTACAGAATCTAATAGGTTAACATCATTAATAGGTTCTGTGAATTTAAGCAAAATAATGTATCATTACTATAGGCTAATTGATACAAGCAAGAGTTATTTGAGGACCTGCTGTATCTGGCTTTAGCAAAGAGCAAGTCATGCATTTAAAGAAAACATCTCTAGGTGTTAAATCTATGTGCATACCATAGCATAATGGAATCAAGCCTGAGGTACTTAAGAGCATGATTGGCTATATGGAAACAATAAAGATAAGGGAATAGTTTCTGACTATCAAAGGAATGAATCAAGGGGATTAAAATTACCTACACAGTAATCCTTGAGTGGCACACTGCCAGTTAAAAGGCATGAAGAAAGTCTCTCAGATGGCCATTTTTATTTACTTGTATCTGAGCCATCTTTTCTAAAGAGAATTTTATTTGGTTTTTAAACCTTCCTTAGCCAAGATGGCATTCAATTTTTCACATATAATGGTAGAGATGATGCAAATAGCAATCAAGTGTTTGAACAGAAGTCAAACCAAGGGTGATGGTAAGAGGGTTATTTATACTGAGAAGCTCCTTTGACATGTTACTTTACAGTCTTACCTTAGCCCATCCCTACATTCTGTACAGTTGTGGGATTCAGTACAAGTCTTGCAGTTTTCACTGCATTTCCGGCAAAGATTTTTCTCTGTTAAAAAAAAAGAATAACAAGGTTATAAATCAGTTGGTCAATTGGATTCCATAAAAACATGTGGGGATGTTCCAATGTTTGCTAATGTCTGCTATACTACACATGGCCTTGAGCAGAAAATTGCAGAAAAAGACCCAGAGTCAACATTTGCTATTACTTCTCAGCAAACCAAATATAGGTAGGAATTGCAGCACTGGCAAATACCTTAGTGATAGCCACCATTTTGCAGAGACGAGAACTACAGTCTATTTATTAGCGTTTCCTCTCTTCCTTCCATTCTTTTTCCCAAGCAGTGTTTCCTAACTTCCGACAATGGAAATCCCAATGAAGCTGGGGCAATGCCACTACAAAAGGGTTGAGAAGCAATGCTTGTGGACATGGAATGGAATGATAGAACGCCATGCTCACAGATTCAGGACTATGCTGATGAGCTGTACTAGAAAAGGTAACCTACATTGAGGATGGCAAGGTAAGAATTATTTCTTTCATTGTCTAGAACAGTGTCTTGTACTTTACAGCAGCTATGGAAGTGATATCAATATTACATTTCAGATAATACCTGTATTCTGGAGACTAGAAATCTATTCAATTGAACAAATACTATGAATACCGGCTTTGTTTAATACCAAATACAGAGATCCCCATTAAGAAAAAAATGGCAAATGCACGATTGCTCTATCATGAAAAATGGTGATCTGTTGTTAAGTAAGACCTTTTAGCTTAGGTGAAATTTTTCTGGAGACTTGATACCTTTTCTGAGATGCAAGTAGATTCTACCCACATATATGTGGAGAATTGAATGATGCTTTGTTCCTAGGCTTCTCTTCCTCTGTCTGCTCTTGAAATGTTGGTCTTCTTCAGAGCTCCACAGAGCAACAACGCTTTCTCGGATCCCTCTAAGGACCTCCTCGAGGTCCATCTCCTTTCTCAAGTCTAAGCCCCTCGGCATAAAATATAAGCCTTTTATGATCTTTTGGTAGTTATCACATGGTCTCCCCTCACTGTGTTGCTAAGAATACTGGACATGGCATAGGCTAGGTAGTCCGAGGACCTAGATTTGCATTCCGTTTTTAGCATTTCCTGTGGGCAAGTTCAGGGTCTTTGTTCTTCCATTTATTAAATTCATATTACAAGGATGTCTACCTCTCAGCCTAGTTTGAGGACTTAATGAAATTATTCAAAGGAACTGTATGAACTTGATAGCATTGTACATGTGCTGTCAATAATTATTACTAGCCATGATCATATGTGATCACTATGTTGTATGTAATCCCACTGAAAGAGGAAACTTGAAGCAATAACAAAAGGCAATAACAGAAGAGAGATGCATAGACCACCACTCTCATCAGCAAAGTAACTGTTTGAGCAGCCTTCCTCAATTGTCTTCCTCCCAGGTTCTGGAAAAAGAACTGATTCTCAGTTCTCTTGATCCTGTCATACACGATCTAGAACCAAATTTCTTTTCCGAGTCTCATCCTGCTTGATAGAATTTTGACTTTTTTTTTTCTCAAGGAACACTGTTTATGTCTGTGGATCTCTTATGAACCCCCCTCCCATTTTCTCCTTTCTTCATCAAATTGTAGCTCATATTTCAAATTTTGAGGAAAATAAGAAATGCAGGCAAATCTCTAACCATTGCTCCAAGGTACACTGAGACATCCCATCTGCCACATTAAAGAAATGCTTGGCTTTGAATTGAGAGAATTTGACTTCTTAAAAAGCAAGAGTATTCACAACAGCATTCTTGCCTCATTAAAAAAATAAAAAAACAACAACTCTTGTTCCTTTACCTTTGGGTTTTCCTCTTTCTTAAGTTGTACAGAAACATGAAATTTCAGTGTCACCATATACCATGGTGGGATACCCTTCTTGAGACAAACTATCGAGCACACTCATAAATAAAGCAAAAGGTAAGCGCAGCCCTTTTCGGGGTTAAACCAGAGTACTAACAGGTAGGCATGCCCAAGGATTATTTAATTCTCCAGAGAATGTATTTTCATCTGTTTACTAATGATGGGTAATTAGGGCCCAAACTCTGTGAAATACAGGTTAATTTATAGATTTTTGTTTGGTAAAGTTGCAAATCATATCTGTCCATTTGCAAAAAAATAAACCGAAATTCTAGTTGTATTGCCGCATTGGAAATGATTCAGTTTTGTCTCTTAACTCAGCAGATGGATTTCATTTTGCCTTTCCTAGTGGACTACAATACTCAACAGTCTCTGAACCTATTTGTTACCTTGTAGTTTCCCTCATTCATCAGTTAAAAAAAGTATAAATGTTCATTCTACATTTACATGTAAGTCATGTCTTGAAAACTTTTTGAAAAGTATACTTTGGTATCATCTAGGCCTGGTGCTTTTGGTTAATGTGCAGAAAAGAGCAGGCCTGGCTGCTAATCTTCTAAAAGCCAGCTTATAAGGTTGGTATCTAAGGTTGGGAACTTCGATTTCAGGAGGATTTACGCCTTTCTTACTGATAAGAGATGCCTAAACTATTTATACAAACAATATGGTTTACTGAACACCAGCTTACCTTCTAGGAGTTTGGAATTTTCATGACCTAATAACAACTGTGGGCACTGAGACCCTCAGGTGGTTTGCTGGTGGACTGCATTTCACACATGTTGTCACCAAGTGTTGCTGGGGGAACAAATGTATCCTGTGTGACTCCACTGGGAAAAAACTCTTGGAAGCTTACACCTGGTTTCCAATGGACTTTGTCCCATGAGTCCTTTCCCTTTGCTGATTTTACTTTGTATTCTTTTGCTGTAATTAATCCTAATTGTGCATATATGAGCACAATTAGATGTTGAGTCTTATGGGCGCTCTTAGCAAATCACTACATCTGGGTATGGGCTTGAGGACCCATAGTTAGTTACAGGCATTTTTACACAAATTCTTCATTTACAAAACAATTCTAAATTGTTCTCTTAAAAAAATTGGCTAGATACTAGTTGATATTAGGCAAGGCCTCAATTTCATCGAGGAGGAATATTCCTCCCAAGATCACGCAAATGAAAACCTTACATTTGTTCTCTAAACACAAATATTGGAAATCAACTCACTGGTGTCCTGATATGATCCGTCAGGGCAGTGAGTAACACAGCTGTTGGTTTCTTCATTCAGAAAGTATCCATGTTTACAGGACAGGCATTGGTCACCATGGCTGCCAAAGCAGGCCTCACAGTTGGGAGCACACTTTCTGCATCGTTTCTTGTCGGCGTGGTAGTGGCCAGGAGGGCAGCTAGAGACACAGATCCTGCATTGGGGAATGATAAGCAAGAAGGGCAGTGTCACCAATGACTGAGTCCTCCACATAGCTGTCTCCGGTCTCAAGATCCTTTTTAAACCATGATGGTAAGTAACACCACATCCAAAGGGCCAAATTCTGTTGGTTAGAGCATTTTCCTGTGTTGGGTGCTGAAGGAGCAAGGCAGTTACACAACACCAAGTCCACCAAGTAAGGCGTTTTTTGGGCTCAAACTATCTTCCAGTTTGACTGTAGCTCTTTAAAGGGGATAATGGTTAGAAATTGAGTCTCAGGAGGAAGGTTAGGGCATTGAGTTGAAGGGAAAATATGTGGAAACCATGATTTTATGCAAAAAGGTCACCAATAAGGGGTGACTTCTATTTGTGTGTGTCATATGGAGTGTGTATGTGTGGGGGTGGCAGTGGTGGTGGTTATATGCTGTTGTCCAAATTAATATAAATATGTTTAAATTTATGTTGCTTATGATAAACGTTTTAAAAAATAACTTCCTTATTTAATTGAAGGACAAGGCTTTATTTATTCACTCAACAAATATTTACTGAGTACCAATTAAATGGCAGGCTTTTTGCTAATAAGTCTCGGAGATAACAGTGGTGCAGAGATAGCCAAGGGCCTTTCCTTTAAAGAGTTTAAATTCCAGCATGAAAGTAAATAGGAATTAGAACATGTCTGTACCTGTGAAAGTCATGGCTGGAGAGCATGGCCTCTGATGGGACAGTCACTGTTCCATGGCCCTTACCTTTAGACACACACTTGCACAGTTCGAGGCAGAAGCCAGGGGCTCAGAGGCACAAGGTCCATGCATGTCCTTGGTGCCCAAAGTGGAATAGTGAGGATGAGCAGAGACTAGCACCTTTGCCACATCAAGGGCTGGCACATGGGGGAATGTGGGAGAGCATCCGTTTGGCCCATGCCCTGACCTTTTCATGAAGGGAAAGTGCAGCTGTGGCATCAAACATCAACAGGATAGAAAAGTATGGCGGGGAAGACCAGGCATGTGCGAAGGTATCTCTCCCCACCATCCTTTCAAATGTGAGAAAAGACATTTGCAGTATTATAGCATGTGTGTATTACTTGTTGTTGGGTCAGCTCTCAGTCCTGGTGACCCTATAAATGAGTGATGCTACAATGTCCTGTCCTTAACAGCTCTGCTCAGCTCCTGTAGACTCATGCCTAGGGGCTTCTTTTAAGGAGTCAGTCCATCTCATATCTGGTCTTCCTCTTTTCCTGCTGCCTTCTATTTTTCAAGCATTACTGTCTTTTCCCAAGAACCCTGCCTTCTCATGACATGTCCAAAGTAGGGTAGCTTCAGTTTTGTCATTTTTACCTCTAACAATGATTGAGGCTTAATTTACTCTGGAACCCACTTGTTCGTCTTTCTGGCGGTCCAGGGTAACCGTAGCGCTCTCCTTCAACACCATATTTCAAATGAATTATTGCTTTTTTTTTCTTTACAGGTACATTTTGTGTTTTGTAATTCAGTATTGGTTTCACCATTGTGATTAGCCAAGGAGGCAGTGGACTTGTGCAGCAGCATTTTGCCTATGTTTAGGTCCTGGTGGGGGAACATGGGGATGTTTGCCCATGGTGACCCTGCGGAAGCTCCCAGAATTACCTGGGGCATACTGCGGGGTTCTGACTTGGCCTCTCTTACCTGGTGTTGTTTTTCAGTTTGTAGTAGTAGTGTAGACAGTCATTGCAGTGGTCGGGTCCCGGCCCATCACAGCCCACCTCACTGCATTCAGGGTCACAGGGACCTTTCCAAAAGAAATCAGAACAACATTTAGAAAAGAAATGATTTTAAGTACTCTGGCTTTACCTTGAATTGGATATGGAAAAATTTATTTTTTTCTATGCAGTGAGTTTAAGATAGAAGGGTAATATAATGTTCAACATGGCTGTAAGCCCAGAGATAAACTCTAGACTTTTTTGGGGGAAACCTCAGTTACCTAAGTGTCAAGAATGTAAATCCTAGTCATGGCCCAGTCTTCAAAGCACATATGGCTATCTTGTGGGAGATAACAAATATTTCAGAATTCAAATGAACAATGCCACTGTAGCAAATGGGAAAACACTGACTGCAATTAAATATGCATAACGATAAAAATGTCAGATTTATAGAAAAATGAGAAGTTAAGGTGTTGACAGAAAAGAAAAAAAAAAGGTTATTATTCAATCTTGGACCAGATTGTCTGTCTCCTCCAAGGTCATTAAAGCCACTGAATACCTCTGAGATACCGTAGCTAGCAAGAAACATCATTATGGCATCTGGCACAAGCTTTTCAATATGTAGTCTTGGATTACAAAGCAGGTACTTCAGGCACAGATAATAGATTTAAAATTGCACCCTACCCATAGGCCAATGGGCAACTCAACAAAAGAAAACTACACATAAATTTTAAAAATGTGAGCAAGCTTAAAGAATTCCAGATTTGGCATGAAGGCTCCTAATCTCTCTTGTTATGTGTTCTTTGATATAGAACTCAAGAGAATGCATAGTCAGAAAAAAAATGCCAAAAAGATAGAGCTATTTGCTGATTGATGAAAGCTTTCTAATGACATGAGATAGCTACAGACATTTTGCTTTATTGAATTAACCACCTTTTTCGTTGTTCTCCATATTTTGGGACATTTAGCCTCTCAATCTTCAAGCTCTTTCCCACTGAAAACTCCCATGATTTTCACTGGCAATAAACATATTGGATGAAATGTACAAACAGTCAGTCAGTGGTGCCAGAAATGTTTTAAACCATACTTACTTTAACCAAAAGGACTTACTGTTGAACTTTGGTCTCCTTTAGTTCATTATGGGACTATGTTCTACAGTTATTGAATCACAGAAACATAAAATGGTAGAACTGGGGAAGAGTGACTGAGAGAAAAATCTAGTAGTCAAACACCTTCATTTTACTGATGAGAAAACAGATCTTCCAAGAATTACAATGGCTTGCCCAGCATCATACAGCTGGAAGAGTTGGGGTTAACATATGAACTGATTCTCAGTCCACATCTCCTACTTAGGGTAAATCATGTACTGGAGATGACCTTTTGATGTGAATGGAAATGGTTCAGTTTGACCTTCTTCAAACTTGAAATATATTTCTGATTAATTGCAACAAGACTAATTTGATGGCACTGTTTATCTCTATTTTCCCCAAAGCCTTAAAATGGTTCTCTAAACTAAATTTCATAGCTAGTACAACTTGGGACATTTTAGATGTCTTCTGCTATGGTACTTGAGAAGAGCGTGTCTGCTGTGTAAGGGTTGAAGTCCAGCTAGCTCCGGGTCCCTTAGTCCCTGGAATTCAATGGTACAGTATGGGGATCTGGTTATGATAATGCCTCCTGTGCCTCTAGGCAGCCTGACTTCGTAATAAAGGTGAAAATCACAGCTCCAAAGAAAAGAAGTCATGGGTGGCCCTAAATTTTCACCAGATGATTTCTACAATTAAAAACCCTCCCAAAACATTTATTTTTGATATGTGCCAAAGGGCTCTACATGGCAAGTTTACATGCTGTGCTGTTTCTTTCATAATCTTAAACTGTCCCAGATGCAATTTAGCATTTTAGGTTGCAGTATAATAATGAAATAATTGTTTTTGTTCTTTCACAAGTGCCAACGTGGACATTTCGAAGATGTAATGAGAAAAAAACCCCAAAGATGTATAACTTCAGAATTTTAACATTATCAAAATTTTAATTGGAAACATACCATAAGGCATGTAATAATGGGTTACTATTATTCTCCATTTATGTTTTTGGATATACTTTATTCTACCAGAGAAGACAAAATAGTTTGATAATTATAATGTGAATAGTAATGTTACAAGCTCAAAGCAAAATAAGAAAATATAATACAATCTAGCTCTGGTTAGCTCAATTGGTCTCAATTAGCCAAGCTTATTATTGATTCTATGATACTACCTGTTTAGAATAAAAGGAACTATTTCATATTTAAGATACTCTGTTAAGGTTATAAACAAAGTATGTTTATCTTTAGTATCTAGAAAAAGAATCTCAGATTGCTGCAGGAAAAACGTATTTGTCATTTATGTATGTATGTATGTATGTATGTATTTATTTATTTATTAGCTGAGCCATCCTGCCACCTTTTGGCAGCTCAGTGGCAGCTCAGCTCAGGCTGGGCATCGAACTGCTGTTGCTACCAGCTCAGCTCGCACTCTTGAGTGAGCTCTTAACCAACTGAGCCACTCGGCCGGCCCTCATATTTCCCTTTTAAAGGTACATTAAACAGCTATTTATAAATAGTTCTGCATTAGGAGAAGCTTTGCTCATTAAGTGTCATATGTCATATCCCAGAAGGACTGAATGCTCCTGGAAATGGTAGCTAATGCAACAAGACAGGAATCAGAAATACACTGGGGAGGAGAAAAACGATTTGCAGATGATATGTGGCTACAGTACCTAAGCTGCCCCAGAAAATCAACTTTAGAACGTATAAATTAGTAAAAGAGTTATGCCAAATGGTCAGATAGATATAAGATAAATATGCAACAGCCAATAGATTTCCTAGATATCAGCATATTAACTAGGTAGAAAACATGGAATATTTTACACTACAAGAGCAAAGAGACCCAAAATAGGAATAACACTAATAAGAATACCACTACATAAAATTAAAATATTTTAGTAAAATAAAAACATGGTCTATTGTTTTGAATGGAAAGATTGTATATTGTAAAAACAGTTCTTCTATTAGACTAAATATAAATTCAAATTAAATTCCAATGGGATTTTTAAAGGGGAACTTAAGAATTGCTATGAAAACAAGCAGATGTTCATGATGTATTAAAATATATCATGATATTAAAAAAGTGTGGGTGCTATTGGTCTAAGAATTATTAGATTGATAAATCAGAAAAAGTGGTACCATAAGAGACCCTGGTATAAGAATTTAAATATATTGTTATAAAGGAAATATCCTAAACTATTCAAAGAAGGGATGGTAACTCAGTCAATGATTTTAGTTTGGAAAATAAAGACAGAACTTCATTTCACACTCATATATTATAAACCAAAATAAGTTCCAGAAGAATTAATGGCTGAATGTAAAAATCAGAGATTATAAACAATTCATGTAAATGTTGAGCTGATTTTAGGGCTAAAACAACTATTAAAAAATCACAAATGTTATTATCTAAAAATATAAATCTTACTCTCCAATTTTCTTTGTCAAAACAACACAACACGAAACAAAAACTACGTTTCAGAAGCAAGTGATAATGAAAACAATGTTTTCAGTAAATATGAGATAATGTGAAAGAATAACATACAAAGAATTCTTATAAATAGATAAGAAAATTGCTGCCAGTTTGAACAGAATCGGTAAAAGACAGTTGTATTTAATTCAGAGAACTACAGTAAGTCCTCATTTAACGTCACTGATAGATTCTTGGAACTGTGGCAAAAGAATATATAAGGAAATCAATTTTACCATAGGCTAGTCGATATAAACAAGAGTGAAGTTCCTAGCTCATTCACGTTATAACAAAACAACATTGAATGAAATGACGTTATTTGAGGACCTGCTATACAGAAAAAAAAAAGTTTAGATTTACTAGCAATGAAAACCATAAAAATTTGAAAGTGTTCTTTTCTTTTTTTAAACTTTTCTTTCTACTCAATGCTGGCAGGAATGAGTTCAATAAGCACACAGCTGTCACAGTGTAGACTGGTATTCTTTGTCTGGAAAACAATGTTTTAAAATTTATCCAAGCCCTAAAACTGATTCTTTTTTCTTTCTTTTCTTTTCTTTTTTTTTTTTTTTTGAGAGCAGTGTCACTGGCCGTCATATGTAGAAACCACCACGCCACTTGGCCGGCCCCAAACTGATTACTTCTTTTGATGCAATAATTCTCAGAACAGAACTCTATTGTAAAGAAATCATTAAAGATATAGACAAAGACTGATTAATAATGATATTCTTCCAAACCTTGTTTAAACTAGTATAAAACTCTAAGCAAGCTACACATCTCAGAAAATGGATTAAATATATTACAGTGTGATCACAGGATGGACAATTATGCTGTCTTTTAAATATGTGGCCTAAGGATATTTGACAACAGGGAAATATGCTCTTAATATCTTTAATGGAGAAAAGGATATGAAAACTCTATATACAGTGTGGTTTTAGCTTTGAAGGAAAAACACATAGATATTTGTTTATATGAATATATACATACAAATGTTTGAGGGGACAGAAAAGAAGATGATGAAAATATATCAGAATATAGGTAGAAGTTTATCTCTGCATGGTGCGATGTATGAGCTTTTTTCCTCAGCCTAAGTCCCTGTTTGAAGTTAGCTCACCTGCATAATCCTCTGTCCCATAGTCATCAGTGGGGTCCTCCACTCGGCTATAACGGACACGCTCCACTTTAGGAAACTCGTTGGTTGGTGAGTATGGCTGCACAGAGGTGCCATAGAGTACCAAAGACCATTCTTTCAATTTACCTTGGGAATGAAACCAGAGCATGATCAAATATTTACTCTTTAGCTTTGTAATTTCTTTAATTCCTTTTTAGCTAAGAAAAAGCATCAGTAGAAGAATTGTGGGAAGCAGATTCATATGACTCATTGCATCAGATACAGGGCTAGAAATGCACATTTGCCACTGTTTGCAGAATTATTTAATCATTCACACAGCATATATTTACTGAGCACCAACTACAGGGCAGGCCTTAATTTAATCAGCATTTAGAGGAAGACTGAGAAACAAACACACCTCAGCTTGCTGGGCTGCATTTCAAATTATGGATATTTAAGAGAATCCTAGGATTTTACAGAGCTTTGTTTCTCTAGGTAAAAAAATCTTATTTGAATTTTACAAAACTTTTTGGTGTTATCTGACTTGTTTGTCAGTGAAAAGATAAAAACAACTATTTTGTTCCACGTGATTCCTGAATCAGTCATTCAATCTTAGGAATACATCACTATTTATATTATCCTGTAGACCTGGGCTGCTGTCCAATGATAGCCACTAGACACATGTGGCTATTTAAATTCAAATGAACTAAACTTTAAAAAAATTAAGTCCCTCAGTCACACTAACTACATTTCAAGTGCTCAGTAGCCATATGTTGCTGGTGGCCACTGTAATGGGCAGCACAGATGTAGAGCACTTCAACATGGCAGAATGTTTTACTGGACAGTGCTGCAATCGAGCATTTTCTGGACAAGGGTGACTGGAGACATGGGACAAGTGTTTAACCTCATTTGGATGGTATGCTCACAAGGAACACTGTGCATTAGTTTTAGTCCATATTCATTTATTTCTTAGATTTATGAAACTGAAGTCTTTAATGCAAACACAAACTAAAAAACGCCCCCCAAACAAAAAATTACCTCCAGGCCATTAAGCTGAATCAAATTCACATAAAAACTGACCATAAACAGAAATTATTAAGAGGAAACCATTTTTTAATGTTTTTACATGGAAAAATGCTGGTAGAAAGGGCACCCTGTAGGACCCATCCCCCCTTGGCTTAACACAAAGAATCCAGGCATGGTTCAGGGTTAGGGCGCTGTCACGGCCAGAGAGTGGTGAAACTTCAGGCGTTACCTAATCCATCTGTTACTATCTATAATCACCATCAAATTGATGTTTAGCATGTCTAAGTGCTTTCTATATGCCAAGTAATTTTTATCCTTTTTAAATGTTTACAACAAGCGGGAGGTAGGTACTTGTATTCCCAATATAGTTGATAGAAACTGAGGCACAGAGGTTGATAACTTTCCTAAAGGCAGTCAAAAGACAGACTGATGTTAAAACCCATCTGGGGATTCCAGTTTAAGATGGCAACGTAGGAAGATCCTGAACCCACCTCTTTCCATGGACTCACCAAATTGATAGCTATTTATAGAACAATTTCCTCTGAAAGAAACCCCCAAATCAGCTGAGTGGCTCCTATATATTGGGCAAACAAGAATAAACTGACATTCATGTGGGTAGGAGAGGCTGAGACACAATCTCACCATAAACCCCACCACTGGTGTGGTGACCAACAAATGCGAAGGAACTCAAAACCCCAAGCTCTGTGGAGCAAAAGGTTTGAATTCCACATTGGGCATCCCAGTTTTTAAGACCAGAACCTGAAAGATGAGCTGCCCTGGACTTTCTGTAAAACAGACTTATTTGCTTATCTTAAATCATCTGCCTGGGGGCAGGCATCTAATTTAACCCACATCTAGAGGCCTACTGAAATAACTCCCCAAAGATGGAGGCCAGCAGGCACCAGCTTTGCACTCTCCCTCTGCCTTGCTCCATCCAGCTCACTGGTATCTTCAAGAAAAGAGTTTGTACTCTTGTCTGGCTCTGCAATTTTTGCAGCTGCCACCCAGGAGACACCTCTAGGTTGCCTGGCTCTAGTGGCCAGGAGGGCTTATACTTGCAGGTCCCAAAGGACTGCAAAGAAAATTGACAAACCTTTAGTTAGATTCACCAAGGAGAAATAAGAGAGAAATCAAATAAAATCAGGAGTGAGAGGGGATGTTATAACTGATAACACAGAAATACAAAGGGTCATAAAAGGGTGCTATGAACAATTATACACCAACAAATTAGACAACATAAAATAAATGGATAAATTCCTAGAAACATACAACTTACCAAGACTTGGTCATGAAGAAATAGAAAGTCTGAACTGACCAATTACTGCTAAAGAGACTGAATCAGTAATCAAAAATCTCCCAATAAACAAAAGTCCAGGACCAGACAGCTTCCCTGGTGAATTCTATCAAACATTTAAAGAAAAATTAATACCAATCCTTCCCAAACTCTTCCAAAAAGAGAAGGAGGGTACACTTCCAAGCTAATATGAGGGCAGCATTAACTTGATAACCAAAATTAGACAAGGATGACAAGAAGACAGGCCAATATTCCTGATATAGATGCAAAAATCCTTAATAAAATAATTAGCAAACCAAATTCATCAACAGATTTAAAAGATCATATACCATGATCAAGTGGGACTTATTCCAGGGATGCAAGAATGGTCCAACATTCACAAATCAATCAATGTAATACACCACATTAACAAAATGAAAGATAAAAATCTTATCTCAATAGATGCAGAATAAGCATTTGACAAAATTCAACATCCACTTTTGATAAAAACTCTCAATAAAGTGGATATAGAGAGAACATACCTCAACATAATAAAGGCCATATATAATAGCTATCATCATAGTCAATGGTGGAAAGCTAAAAGCTTTTCCTTTAAGATCAGGAACAAGAAAAGGATGTCCACTCTTGCCACATTTAGTCAACATTTAATTGGAAATTCTAGCTAGAATAGTCAAGAAAAAGAAATAAAAGGCATCCAAATCGAAAAAGAAGTAAAATTGTCACTATTTGCAGATGACATGATATATATACCTAAATACTCGGCCAAAAATCTGTTAGAACTAATCAAAAAATTCAGTCTCCCAGACTCTGTTTCCTTTATTCAAATAGCACTCACAGAGTGGCACCGGGAGGCGATGCTTGGTTTCTATGATGGCACTCATGGTTAATAAGCCGCTGAGCCTTGCTGCAGAGGAAACTAGGTTGGTGGTAGATTGGTAGACATAACTATATATGTGTATATTTATGTATATGTATATAATGATTGTCCATCCTGTCATGCTGAGTGGCAGCCTTTTTGCTAGCTTGGAGAGAAAACTTTGCCCTGGTTTTCCAGTAGATTGACTAACTGACTGACTGACTGACTGATGTACTCTCCTTGGGGGGGAATCTGTAAAGAGCTCAGTTAGCCCTGAGCAGAGCAATGTTGCTCACAGGATTCTCACAAAAGTGGTCCATGTAACTCTCAACATGACTGAGTCTTTTCCTGAAGGCCTTTTTAACCTGACAATATCACTTAACCCCAAAGAGAAGGGAGCAGAGAGATAAGCAACATTTCTGGGGCTAACATCAGTCCTCACTAGTTAACAGAGAAATGCATATCAAAACCACCATGTGATATCACCTCATGCCTGTTATAAAAAAATATAAGAAATAACAAGTGTTGGTGAAGATGTGAAGAACAGGGAAACCTTGTGTATGTACTGCTGGTGGGTATGTAAACTGGTGCAGCCACTATGGAAAACGGTATGGAGGTTCCTCATACAATTAAAATAGAACTACCATATAGTCCAGCAATGCCACTTCTGGGTATTTATCTAAAGAAAACAAAAATACTAACTGGAAAAGATACATACATCCTCATGCAATAGCCAAGACATGGAAGCAACCTCAGTTTACATCAATGTATGAATGGATACAGAAAATGCGGTATATATTACACAGACACACACTGGAATATTATTCAGCCATAAAAAAAGAAGGAAATCCTGCCATTTGTGACAAGGATGGATTCTGAAGGCATTATGCTACGTGAAATCAGTCAGAGAAAGACAAATACCATCTGATCATGATCTCACTCACATGTGGAATCTTAAAGAAAACAAAAACAAAAACACCACACACAGAAGAACCAAGCTTCACAGATACAGAGAACAGGTTGTGGGGTGTCAGAGGTGGGGAATAGGTGTTGGGCAAAATGGGTAAAAAGGATCAAAAGGTACAAACTTACAGTTATAAAATAGTAAGACCTGGGGATGTAATGTACAGCATGGTGACTAAGCTAATAATATTGTATTGCATATTTGAAAGTTGCTAAAAGTAAATCTTAAAAATTCTATCACATGAAAAAAAATTGTGACTATGAGGTGATGGATGTTAACTAAACTTAACTGTGGGGATCATTTCATGATATACACAAATCTTGAATCATTATGTTGTTCACCTGAAACTAATTATGTTATATGTCAATTATATTTCAATTAATAAAAAACGTTCTGGGTCCAAATCCTGTGATCTTAAACCATTATATAATACTGCCTTCCTGTTTATTTCCAGTTTAGGAACCTGGTAGTTAAAACTGAACCTATTCTGTGCCCCACTGTTTTCTGACATTTGCACTGGGTCAGTATGTTGGTTAACATGTGGTTTACCCTCTGCCAGCTTTTCTTTGGACTTACTTGTTAGGGTTCATAATCAGGGTGTTGTTTGGTCTGAGAATGTAAGTAGTGGCAAGAAATGAATGACCACCCAAAACTGATGACCTATCTGATTGTCTTTAGGCTGCAATGCAAAAGTGAACCCTTTTATCTTACAGCATTTCTCAAGTGCACAAATGGAGAATGTAACACAAGGACATCACAGGAAATTCAATCCATCAGCCACACAAAACCTAGTTCATTTAACTTACATTTTTTTTTGGATCTAAAAATTTACCCTCATAAGTGTTTTGAAGAATGCTGCCTTATAATCAATTATTTCCTTTAGTAGCATTCCTGAAGTATATCATATGCCCAGTGAGGATATCCTTGCTGGGTAATCCATCTCTTTACTTTTCACTTATTATGTAATTTTATTTCCTTAGAATCTCTGCCACAATTCACATCAAATACTGCCATATTTGAGCCATCATTCTCTCCCCACCCATCACCACCACTTTTTTCACTTGCTAAATTAAGTCGATTTTGCAGTTGTTACTGCAATATTCTGTTAAGAAATAGCTGTGTAAATACAGAATGAGAAAAATCCATTCTACTTGCTAACATATAAATGCATTCTGCCCAAGGTAGAAAACGCACAATAGGCTTAATGTGTAACAAAACAAACAAAAAACACTCCTGACAGTTTTATTAATATGTATTTAAGTACACACACACACACACACACACACACACACACACACACACACAGAAAAGCAAAAGTCCCTTTCCAAAGTTGTGACTAATCCTGAACCAAAAGGTTGGATGAAGGAAGGATACCCAAAGACTATGTGTTTCTATTAAAGAACACCTCTAAAATGATTGGAGGTGACTGGGGTTAACCATGAACATTTAAATCGTATAAAGGAGAAGTCAATGCTATGAAATAGACTAGATTATCTGGGCTACGGCAGACAGCTTTCAATACCGAGAATCATAGTAAACTGGATAGACTCTGAACTCCTTGAGGGCAGAGAGATTTATTATCATAGCCCCTGACTCCTGCACACAAACAGCAGGTCAACCAGTAGTGTGCCCTTAGGGCAGTTTGTGCTAGTGGAAGGGGCATTTCATCACTGACATTCTTTAGAATTGCTGGTGCATGGTGATCAGAAAGAGCAGAATCACTTTTAGTTTTATAACTGTCTTAAATTCTCTTGTCTACACTCTAGGCTGCACCTCCCCCCATCCCCACTTTGGTACACCTGCCACATTTTGACAGTATTTATTTCTCTTGGATCTCTGGACACGTAAGAGCCCTATAGTGTTACTTGCTGATGGTCAATGGAGAGCCGCCCTCTGGTCAGTGGAGCACAGCCCAGTTACAGTGCTGCCAATGCCCCTGAGTACCAGGACCCCATGTGTCTCCATGGTCAGAGAGTTAAGAGAGGAGGAAAGGGGAGAGGAAGGTGTTGGGCACTAAGTACATGATGAACAAGTGAAAATGTCTTTAATTTTTCCCGGCTGATGCTGGAGGTGAGCTGGATCCAGATACTCTTTAACAAAATGTTTATCATTTTCATTGTGACCTTGCCACCATGATGGTTTTAACCTCTTTGATTATGGGACCACTGTGGCAACACAGATGAACCACATCACAGAATGAAGGAAAAGAGATGGCCAAATTGTGGGATCAAAAATGGATCTCTCAGGATGAGTAACTGATGGACAGAAGTCTGGTTAAATGCATACTTGTGTTCTGCTGTGTGTCTCCTCCCTAAGCTGCCTACTGTATCTGAATAGTACACACCTTTACAAGTAATTACAGGATGTCTGGTTAATTTATTCTGCCCTCAGGAGAGGACTAGAATTGGATGTCAGTCCTAAAATCACTCTGAGGTCTGATTCTTCTGCAGATGGACTGGACAGAGCATTGAGAAGCATGAATTTTTCAGGCAATTCAAGATATGTCCACAGCTGCTAGGCGGGGAAGCTGGGTTAGTTATCAAACAGATCATTTGTTACTGAGCCAAGTACTCCATAGGGCGCCATCACAGGCAACATAGGCTACTGCAAAAAAACTGCTCCCACCTCATGCTGCATTTGTACTTTCCCTTTTTTAAGGTTACAAACAAGCTTCCATGAAGAGGGAAATAGGACATCAGCAGCAACAAGAGTCTGAGACCACCTGAAAAGACCTCTGTTAACATCGTAATTTCTACATTTTGCCTATCAAGAAGGTTTCCTTTTTCCTTGGCTCTTTGGTTCATGTGGGGCAGAATACCATCATTCATTTTCTTTAATGTTAACCAGTTTAGCAGGCATAGGCCATCTCAATATCTAGCCTGCTCTGAAATGTAAATGTACAGTAAAATCATAAAAAAGACAACTGAGGAAATCTGTCTCCTCTTGTGATCAGGCTCTTGAATCCAGTGCAGGTGGACATGGCTGTCTTGTTTATGGATAAAGAAATTAAGGAAAGCTGGTTAGAGAGTTGGATCCTATATTCTTGAAATATCAATCGATAGCTGTCATGTTTTATCTTGTACCTATAAATATTTATTTCTTATCCTTAAATGATTATCTCTGAAATAAATCTTGAGAACTGGAATACATGCAGACAACTTAAAACACAGGATCACATGAAAAAGAATGATGTTGATATATGGGTGTGAAACCCGCCAAAATATACTCCATCATTTTTTTCTACACAGCAACCCAAATTATGGAAAGGAAGTTCTCACCTGGAGTCTTGAAGTTCCTCAGCTGAGAGGGAGTGTCATAGACTTCAAGGATCCAGTCACCAGCAGCTCGTTCTCCCCAGCAATGAATGGTCATGAACTCCCAGTTTTTAAATCCTTCCATGGAATGATCAAAAAGCCTGAGAGAGAACCATAAAAAAAATTGTTTTATCTGTTATTTAAAACCCAGTTAGGGTCAAGTCAAGACCATGATTAAAGATCTTTCTGTATCCATCAGTACATTCAGCTCAACACTGGGGGTTGCATTCATCCTGGACATCGCTGATGAGCAGGTCCAAACATGTATCATACATTGTTCTCCATAGCAGGCCATGCCACTGAACATCTAGAAGGCATAACCATTTTGGAATCAGGGAAACTAGGTTGAGGAGGCTTTACCCCAAGACTGATTGTACCAAGTGTTGAAGACATGGTACAATAGAACTCCTTACACTGCTGATGAGAATACAAAATGGTACTGCTGCTCTAGAAAACAGTTTGTCAGTTCTTACCACACAATTCAACAATCCCCCTCCTAAAAATGTATCCAAGAGAAGTGAAGACATATGTCCACTCAAAGAACTCTTTATGTGACTGTTCACAGCAGCTTTATTATTCACAAAGGTCAAAAACTGTTAACAATTCAAATGTCCTTCAATGGGTGAATGGATAACAAATTATGGTATAGCATACAATGAAATACTACCCAGTAATAAAAACTAATGAACTACTAATAAACATTCCACCATAAATAAATTTCAAAATCACTAAGCTAAGTGAAAGAAGTCAGATACAAAAGACCATACATACTATATTATTCAATTTATATGACATTGTAGAAAAGACAACATAAACAGAAATGATAAAAATGTATTCAAGGGTCTAAGGGTTTGCAAATTGGAAACACAACCAGGCAATATCCAGATCAATGGTTGTCAGGGACTGAAGGGAAGTGGGTAGGCCATGGTGGAAGTTTTGGGGGTGATGGAACTGTTTCATATCTTGAAAGTGATGGTGTATGGTTATATTACCATATAGATATGTTAAAACTCATTGGAATTGGTCACATTAAAAAGTGAATTGTATGTAAATTATATCTCAGTAAAAACACGCTGCCCACAAATCTTATCTAATTTGAGGAGTTATGCCTGGAACTCAGGCTAGATTTTTTTTCTTCCAGCCCTTACAATAATTTTCTGCCTTTTTAATTTCCTACATGAAATCTATTTCTACTTGAAATAGCTAGAACTATTTCAGTTTCCTGAAATAGTTGCAATCCCGACAGATACAAATGATGGAAATAAAATAAACAGAATCCTCCTCAAGAATGAGATGTCAGTAGATAATGTATAAAACTAGCACACTAAGAAACAGGTGTACCAATTATACAGTCATATAATGTAGATTTGACTACCCGAAGAAATAGCCAAAAGATTTCTGTAGAGATTGGATCTAGAAGGTGGAAAGCAAAAGATGGGGCAAGAGGCATTTTTTTTTAACAGAACTTTAAAAAAAAAAATTATGTGCACCCATTATTTTTTCTTGAAAATATAATGAATAAGAAATACAACTCGAGAGCCATGGAGACACACCAAAAGGGAAAAATATCTCTAGCATTGTCTTAGGAAAAACCACGTCCAGTTACTGGGACATATCTGTCCTTCAGTGGAGAGAAATGCAAAGGTGGTGGCAACTGGATGTTGATGGCTATTCAGAACATGCAGTCAGCTCTCTCTCCTTTAATTTCATGTTCACCAAGCAAACTGGTGGTTATAATTTGACTTTCTATGTAGATTTTCCCACTGGGAGAAAATGTGCCCTTCTAAAAACAAAAAAGTAATCAGTGTAATCTCGTTATAACTTAATATATTACAATTCTGATTTTTTTTAAAAAGTATTTTTTCAATGTGTTTGAGGCCCCCTCTAAAATGCCAGCTGCATTCTAAAGCTGAAAGGCTGGGTGGCACAGCTGTGGGCTGTGTTAGGTCAGTGGCCAACACTCAGCAGTATTCCCTAGAGAAAAACGGTGAACAGGAAAATCACCTGCTACATGTTCCTGAGTCTTTGAAAGAAGAAAAGTAAAAATTATATAGCAATATTCTCAAAGTGTCCCATGGTCAGAAAATTTGGGAAAGCCTCAGTTTAAGTTGAACAGGTCTCCTTACCGGAGAATATCTCAAATCTTCGGAATATTCAAATATGTTTTGTTAATCTCCATATGGGGTTAATGATAGGCAGTGATTTTCAAACCTTACAAGAAGCCCTTTTCCTTGTTTAAAGAATATCTGTATATTATTTATAAAGGTTGCCTCTGTGGCATTTGAATGAGGACCTCTTTGGATCTGGCAGCTCTTCCCCATGATCACAGCGATGGAAACAGTGGCCCCCTAAATGATTGTTTCCACACCATAATTGATCTTCAATAGAGTAAGGATGGCACATTTTATGGAGCTCCTCAATCTATGTGCTATCATGATAGGGCTCATTTCACAAGGTTATGGCTTAAAACTGGACTTGGCCAGGAAGAAATTTCTGGGTCATTATGTAATTAACTTACATATACAGAGTCTCTCACATATGTAGAACGTGTGTATGTGGGGTGAAATGGAGGGACAGAGGTGGGGGAACAGGAGCCCTTCCTGCCAGAGACTTGTTACTAAAGGGAATACGTTAACATAGAAATGGATGGAGGCGGAAAACTAGTCTAGAACTACTTAGCCCACAGTTCTAATTTAGGCTCTAATTCGTTGAGGCCGTTGTGCCATTTGAGGGCACTGAAGCAATAACTTGTCACATAATACCTTTCTAAGAGTGCTGAACTTAAAAGCAATTCCCAAACAGTTTAGACAGAACATTTGGCTCCTTGCCTCATGTCCAAAAACTACAAAGGAGACTTGAGGCTGCCATCACATGAGGGGCAGTCTTGTTTCCACAACCCCAGCCAACTTATAATTACTCATGGGTCAATTATTTCCCTGCTGGATTAGCAGACCCTCTGTTTCTGTCCTTCCGCCCTTTCCTGTCTACCTTTGAAAATCATTCCATTGCTACCGATCACTTTTAAATCACATTGGGAACAAAAATTAAATATAAACTGGGTGCCAAGAATAAATATTTATAAATCAGCATTCAAATAAGTGTTTCAAAGTCCAAATATAAATGGGCTCTGTCTATCTGGCTAACCGGTTACCCCCTGGTCTCTTCACTTTATGCAGAACTGGAATGATCATTAATTTCATACGGACATAAAAGTTGAGGAGAGGAGTTAAAATGTGGCCAAACACAATGATTATATTTTGTTACAAGAGTTGATGGGGAAAGAAATAGACACTGATTGCTGTTGTTTCAACTAGCTGGGCATTCCGTTTTCTAATCTCACCATGTCCTTTATTTTAATTCTGATTCAATACTTAAACTATTACCTATTTTTAGCACCATAACATTTAAAAACACTGCATTATCTGCATAGAACAAAAAGCAATGTCGCTAGACTAGATTTGTGTTGCAAAGAGCATACTTCCTCAAGACAATCACGTGTCAAACCACTGGACACCTGCTACGAGAATTCCAATTGTGTGGTCTCCATATATCAACTTAAAAGTTCAGTGTTCAATTTGAACGTCTGTACTGTGCCAACAGTGCAGAAACCAGACACATGCCAACACTATTAGTATGGATACAATGTCAATAAAGCAGGGCCAGTGTGCTGAAAGCTGGAGTAGATTAACTCCATGCTTGTATCCACGTTTCCTGTTGCAGTGAAACCCTGTTCTGTCAGAGTTGACTTCATAATCATGTGCTCGATGAAATGATATGTACATGTGGTGGCACAAATTACGCATCCAGTTATTAAAATGGTCCCCCACCCTATCCCTATCCCTGTGAATGGTTTTCACATAAATTACCTTGGATGAAGAGTGTTAGAAAAGACTGCCATTAAGTGTGGTACATCCTTTTGAGGAATTAACTCAGGAAATAACTCATATAATTACTATAAGTTTCCCCCCTCCTTGCTTAAAGAGTGTAGCCAATCTATCAAGGCGACGACATTCTTCTATGATGTATGCTGGCAGTTATTTAACAAGACATTTTATACACACTGACAGCTAGGTGTTATGTAATTATCTCTGAATTTGTAAATGGATCTTAATTTCAGAATCATCCACTACTAAGCAAACAGTATTTATGTTCACTATAGAACTGACATTAGACCGATATTTTTGGAATTTTTCTCTCTTTCACATTTTTTTTTTTTTTTTTAGTGAGTGCTTCATCACAATTTAAGTTAGAGCTTATAGAATGCTTGAAACACTCATTTGGCTCAATTGTACTTTAGTGTTTCATTTTCTTTAGATGTTGGCTTTTTTTATAAGTTTTAAATACAGTAAAACCTTGGATTGTGAGTAACTTGGTTTGCGAGTGTTCCACAAGATAAGCAAATATTTCTAATACATTTAAAGTGGTAAACAAGCGATGTCTTGAAATATGATAGTGTGTTTCCAGAATGAATTATGCTGGCAAACTAAGGTATTACTGTACTTTGTTTCTGAAACGGTATTTAAAACACACTATTGGGCCGGCCTAGTAGCGCATTGGTTAAGCGCTGGTTTTGGGATGCCAGCGGCCCCGGTTCGGATCCCACATATGAGGGCCAGTGACACTGCCCTCTACAGCTAACAACAGCTTCACCTGGAGCTGGGCTGCGAGCCCTGGCGACGGTGTAGGCTGCAGCCTCTGCTGCAGTGGGCTGCCATAGGCTACAGTGAGTGGCCGGCAGCCGGGTGAGCTGCCAATAACCGTGGTAAGCGACCATTGAGAGGCTGGTGACCGATCTACCTCATCTGGGAAGAGTGCAAGGACGATACCAACATGGGTCAGTGAAACAACGTCCTCCGCAACTAGACTGAAGAACAAAAAGACTGCAACTTGTCTTGTTCCCCTTCCCCGATTGCCCAATGCTGTTCTCCTCCCCCAATTCCCCAATAAAATCTTAAAAAACAAAACAAAACAAAACAAAAAAACGCAAAAAACCCATACTATTAAGTTTTCCTCTTTCCTAATCTAAGTTGCTTCTTTAAGAAAGTTTGAGAGAAAGGTACTGGTTTGGAATACCTAAAAAGATGAGGGTTTTTTTTTTGTTTTGTTTTGTTTTGTTTTACTTTCAACATGAATGCTATTAATAACTAACTCAACAACCCCAAAATGCATTTCTTCTCATGGGTATATGATGTAAGTATTTAATATTCTTGAAGAATTATTCCATTGTATAGTAGATGGCTTTTATCTACGTATCTGCTTTATATTTTAAACTCCTTTGTAAATTACTTGCATAGCATCCAGCACATACTGCTCAAAAGTCTTTTGATGACATGAAAATAACAAGAATGTATACGAAATAGCTGGATGATCTTTAAAATCGATGCTGTTGAAAGTGTGCTCTGTGGACAGGCAGCATCAGCATCACCTGGGAGCTTATTAAAAATGCAAATTCATGGACATCACCCCAGACCTACAGAAGTAGGATCTCTGGGAGAGAGGCCCAGCCATCTGTGTTGGATTGAGTCATTCACCAGGTGCGTTGAAAAGCACAGCGTAAATAATAAAGGTTAGTGCTTATTAAATGCTTACTATGCCAGGGGCTGGGCGGAGGACTAGCATTATGTTATCTTATTTAATACTTGCAACAATCTTGTGACACAGATACTATGAGGTCTGTTTTCTGGATGAGAGAATCACTGTTCCAAAGTCAAACACAAAAATTGGTGAAACCAGGACAAATCCAACTCTGTCTAACTCCAAGGCCGTATGTACCTCCTTTTTAATGAAGGAAGAGGGTTCTCATGGGGAGGCCTTACTGGAATGTAAAACCTTCACTGCAAAAGTGTAATTTATACTGCAAGTCACAAGTGCATTTACGTTGCATGACACTTTACAAATGTCAGTTTTGTCATTGAACATTTGGGTAGGGCAGTGACAAAAATGATTCAGATATAAACACTGCATTTAAACACAGTTAATTATAGAATGCTGTAGGTTTTGCAGTTAGAAGGTGAACCTCCTCTCTATTTAAGATCATAATTAGAAGCAGAGATATTCAGCTGTAATAGAATTTAGAAAGGGAGGCAAAGTTTCAGCTTTCAGTCAGAGGCCAAAATTTGGAACAGAGAGCTAATAAGCTAAACTAAATCTAAAACTCAATGAGTTGGGGAGGGGGAGACTTAGGTTAGAAAAAAGATGATGACAGCTTTTTGTAATTCTACAACAAATGCAGCTGAAGGAAGAACCTGATGGCATAAGCTTTCGTTTGTGAAATTTTACACAGGCGGAATCTGAATATGTCATAGAACAAAGGCATATAGTGAGCATTGCTCTTGTCTAAAAACATTTTAAAGGGGCTGCAGCCCACCTAGCTTCTCCCCACAATGCCGGACCTCCATCTTCTCCCTAGAAGTAAATCATTTGTGCTGATTATTCAGTTTGGCTTTCTTTAGGCAGGATGGGTGTACAGGCCAAGAGGAGGACCAAAAGGGTGGCAGGGCAGGGGGAAACAAAGGGCAGGGAAGGAACTAACCATTTGTCCATTCTGGGACTGCTCTTTTTATTCAGGGCTTCCAGCCACTAAATTATCAACCTGGCTTGCCAAGGGTGCCTGCCTGCTGGGCTAATGGGGCACAAAGCTCAAGTTGGACTGGTTCTGCATGCCGCGCTGAGTGCCTTCCAGGGCTCAGCACCTGCAGATGTTTTGGTAAATGGTTCCTCCTCTAACAGCTGTTCTCCACAGGAGTTCCAGCAAGTGCCCTGTCTGCCGGGACAGGGGGCTCTGAGGGGCTCCAGACGGCCCACACAGACCTAAAGTGTTGAACGACTTTGTGGAAAACCGACTCCCAAGGAATTTCTGTGGTGAGGGGAAACACAATACTAAAGCAATTCCTCACAGAAATGTCTAGGAAAAGAAGGACTTCTTGAAAGCTGACCATGCCCCTTCATTTCCTTTGGGAATTTCCTCTTACGAATAACATTTTCAGGTTCCAAGACTCTGACACCTATTTTGTTAATATTGAAAAGGAGAACAGTCCCAGGAGAACAGTCCTAGGCTGCCACTGTCATCTCAGATCTCCCTCCCTGGTTTACCCTGATTGTCAGTGTGCTTGATTTTTGTATCATAACGGGAAGATGACACTGAGTGAGCCTCAGATTCAGGGGCTGAGCTGGCTCTCAGCATCCTTCCTTCTCACAGCAGCCGACACACAGTCCACCGTAGAAAGAGTCATACCTCATGAAGGAACAGGAGAGATCAATGGGGATGGCCCTTTGGCACCACAGCTCTTCCTCTTCATCTCAAATGAGCCCCACTAGGAAAACTTTATATTTTAAACCTGTCAGAATTCCTATCTTTTAACTGCATAGTGTTCTTTTCTTTAGGTGGTCCTCAGAACCTTGATTTTTCTTTGAAGGGAAGATAAGTAATTACTCAACAGGGGAACTATTTATTGCTCTCATTAATAAACTTTGAGCGACAGGATCCTTCTAAAACCTGACCTACACACCTTTTCCTTGAGGTAAAGGGTAATTGCCTTGCAGACTAATATGAAGGACACCAGGATCGAAGGAGGCCTTCCCTTAGCCCGCTCCCCACCTTTCTCTCTGCTCCTTGTCCTCAGCTCCCAATCCTGGGAGTGCGCTTTGAAACAGGGCCAAGGTGACAAGACACAAGGATCCCTTGTCACTAGGTCAGAGACTGAGAGGTTTTGAGTAGGGATTTCCTCTCATAAAATTAAAGCTTCAGAATATGCCAGAAGGAGAAAATGCCAACAGAAACGGTCTTTCCTTAGCTGCCTTGGTAGGAGGGGTGCTACTAGTGTCAAACACAAGGACAGGGGAGCCAGGCCCTGGAAGGCAGCCAGATGTGGTTCTGGAACCTGGTGCAGCTGTTTCACATTTAAGGAATCAGCTGCTCAGAACAATGGGGAACTGTAGACAAATGAATTCATAACATCTTTTACATCTCGCCATCCTCCAGCCCCCTTCCTCTACTACTCCAATCTGTCAACTTCTTTTTGGGTGGTTACTTATTTTCAGCAGTGAGAGGGAGGATATACAAACAAGCAGTACATTTAAGAAATGCTCCAGACCCAGAAGACGCTCTCTGGGTGCAAATATTATTTCCAGGGGGTCTCGAGCAGGGAAACTGAGGTAAACCTTTTGACCGTCCGTCACTGAGCGCCTGAAATGGCTGTTTCTTTTCTCTGACACATACACGCAGTACGCTTGTGTTCAGCACTCTGCAAAGAGCAAAGCAGATGTCCGCTGCTGAAGAATGCATGTGCGACTGAAGCCAGTGACCTTGTAATCCACCAAATGCCTGTGACGGGATCCACAGCGCCTCTGCTCACAAGTTTCCTCACTGAAGTCATTTCGGGGGAAGCCAACAAAAAATTCCAAAATATGCAGGAAGAGCCTGGAAAGTCTGAGGAGGCTGCATTTTCCAAGCAAACAGCAACTGCGAAAGGGTTGTTTTTCTAGAATGGAGGGGGCTCGAGAAATAAGAGCACAGATGTGTGAAGCAAACCTTTGCAGCACTTCACAGTGTTTCACCTGGATGATTTTCCAAGTTCAACAGAGATAAATAAAGGTAAAGAAAAAAAAAAAAGAGCAGAGAAAAAGTTCTTCCCTGGCTTTGATAATAAGTTGGTGTGACCTCTATAATGTAATTGTGCATCTTAAGGCCTTGCTTGCTGGAAAGAAGCATTGGGCAGGTAGTGGCAATTACCTGGCAGACAACAGCTGAGATCCCCTTCTGCGGTGGGAGGAGGGCATGCCCAGCGATCTGATGCCAAAGCATCCTTCTGTTCTGTGCACCCGCACCCACTTATTTTGGCTAAGTTTAGCTTCATAAATACTAAGCCCAAGTCTCCCCATGCCCGAATGGAAGACATTAGATTTTAAAGAAATCAGCAAATCTTCCAAGCACAGACATAAAATGCACTTGGTTTTGGGAATCTGTACTGTTAGTCAGCATCACCTACAGGTGCTATTTATTGCTCTTTCTTTTTCTCATAATCCTACAGCAGATGAAGTTCGGGGATTTTGAAAAGCAACTAGCAATTGCTCAGTCTCATTTTTGGTTCTGCAGGCCTTCACTGGCTCCTGTCCTCTCAACTCCTCTGGCCTGTTGTTAGTATCCTAATAAAGATCACTGCTGTCATGGTCACCTGGCATGTGGACAGGTGGCTGTGTCGACATAAAAGGTTGGCTTTCATTTGGACTCTGTGCCATTGACGATAAGGTTTTTTGCTCCCATAAAATGTTCTCTTGGAGAAGAAAATCATATTAAAAAACCTTTTAGGCTTCTGGTTGTGGTTTTTAACTTTAGAACCATAATGGGAATGAGGTGTATAGAGCAACCTCACATTTCCCCATCTGGTCCTACTTGCTGACAAGCACCCCCGCCCATGCTCCCAACCACTCAAAAAGCCAGTGGAGCAAAAAAAAAAAAAAAAACTTGTGCTAGAACACTCTGGCCTTTCAGCAGGGTCCTGGCAATACAATTACCTGCGGGGGAAATGTTTGGAGGCAGTGGGGAGAAGGGAGGAGGCTAAGAGGAGAAACTGAGTGCCCTCTTGCCCTCTTGGGCAATAAAGATGAAAGGGCCAACCTTTAAAACAGGGGTCAGTAAACTACAGTCAATTCTTGAGCCAAAAACAGCCTGCTGCCTGTTTCTGTAAATAAAGTTTTATTGGAACACAGCTACACCCATTCATTAATATTGTCTACAGTGGCTTTTGCACTCTTAACAACAGTTGAGTAGTTGTGACAGAAACATGGTGTGCAAAGCTCAAAACATTTACTAACTGGCTCTTTGCAGAAAAAAATTTGCCAATACCTGTTTTAAAACAAATATAATTTTCTTGAACTTCAGAAAGTACTTGGGCAAGAGAATTCAGTTAATCTGTACTAAATGCCAGCAGACATTTAAGGGCAGGGGAGAGAATCTCAGAGGCCTAAGGAGTTAGTGCTCTGCACTTCTTTTTCAGGGTAAACAACAACGGGTGGTCTTCAATTTATCTGCAGCATCCCCTTTATATTACCCAACTATTAAATGTGATATACTGTTTCATGCTTACAGATGCTAGGTAGCTTCCCACTTTGTACTTATGTGTGGGCAGTGAGAACTATGACCATCCCATTGTGACACCTTAGTTCCTAGGGTAGTAAGTAAGGAACACCTGACCCTTTCTCCCGAAAGGATAGCCGAGTGTGGGTGTGACTCCTACACACTGGTGGGCAAAGGCCATTACTGTACCTGTTGGCCAAAAGCTGGGATCTGGTTCCTGAGGGCGAGGTCAGGTAGATGGCCAGGTCTCCCCTCCTCGGGTGGGTGATGGTTATGCGCACAACGACATGTTCCAGGTAGTTGACATGGTGGTTGGGGTTATCGGAGCAGCCCGAAGCTTTGTAGATGGAGCGCACTGCACTATTGGGGCGAATTGTTCTGCAACCGAGAGACAGGGAGTTTGAGCAAAGTCCATGGCAGAGCTTGGCTAAGAGATCCCGCAGGCCTAGAACGAGATGACATGATGTAATGCAAGCAGCTGGTCACTGGATACTAAAGGACACAGCGCTATCACCCAAAAGATTGGGTCATTTAAAGGGTTAACACTGGTTAGGCAGTGAGAAAGATGCAAGTAAAAGGAAATGGGGACTTAAGGCTTTTTTATTTTCATGCAGGTAGTGGACATCAAACTTGAGACTCTCACCTTGTTAAAACACAGGTTTCTGGGCCTAGGCCCCAGAATGTATTCATTCAGTAAGGCTGTGGTGGGTCCCAAGAATAAGCACTGCTAACAAGTTCCCAAGGTGACAGTGACGTTGCTGATCTATGGAATACACTTTGAGAGCCATTGATACAGGGTACTGTGGTACACTGAAAGCTTGGGGATAAACACGGCTGTGGGATTTGACCCTGGTCTACCATTTCCTTCCTCTATAACCCATGGTGCACTCCTCTTCCTCTTGCCTACAGGGTCTTGTCTTCTTCAGTAGCTTCCTCCTGTGCCATTGTTCCTTGAACACTGGGCTCCAGCTATACTGGCATCAGTTCAAGTTCTGGGATAATTCAAGTTTCCCACCTTAGGGCCTTTGCACACACTTCTCTGCCTCAAGTTCTTCTTCTTTCTTTTTTTTTTTTTTTTTTTTTTGTTGCTGTTCATATGGCTGACTCTTCCTCTTGCTTCATGGTCAAAGCTTAAATTTCACTTTCTGAGACCATCACTGAACCATAGGAAAAATATGTCCCCCATCTCTTTTTATTTCTACATTCACTTACTATAATTTGTAATTATCTGTTATGCTTATTATATTTTTTGGCTGAACTCGCACCAGACTGCAAGCTCCACAGGGCAGGAAGCATTTCTTATTCCCCTTTCTATTCTTAATATCCAGCTCAGTGCCTGATATCCAGTAAGTGCAACAAAAATAGTTGCCAAATTGGTAAATGAATTTGTGAATGAATAAACAAATATTCCATTTGACTGCATTTCCTCATTTGTCCAATGGCAACAATACCCAAGTTCTTATTTTTTTTTTATTTTTTTTTTTTTTTTAGTAAGAAAACAAACATGACATTTCTAGCACTTGGCTTGGCCCATTATAAGTGCTCCATATACTGGTTAGCATTTCCCTCCTTTATCGTTTCCTCTTATTCTTTGACATGATAGAGTAGAATAGGAAAAACAAAACAAAAAGCAAACCCAGAAAACACTTTGGTCCATTTGTTTCTGCTTCCCAACAAATTTCCTCAAGAATTCTAATGATTCTAGTTTCATTCCAACCAAATTTCCTAAATATTTTTCTGGGAGCCACTTCTCTAAAAAGAACGCCAAAAGCAAAATACTAATAAAATCACGCAGATGAGTCCTATTCTTTGAATTCGGCACCTAGGAGAGACTTCACAGACTGGCTGGTAAATCCTGTCAGCACAGCCTCCAAGTTTGTGCAGCTGGAACATGGGAATAGGCCCTGAATCACTAAATAAGCCACAATCTCACTTACTGTGTACTTCGCCACTCTTTGGAGAATTACACGGTATGTAGTTACGTTTCCAGAACATAAGGTTTAGTTTTTTGGAGTACACTGACTTTTGGAGAATACTTGAACCATGAAATAGAAGCACTGACAAGTAGAAACCTTAAGGATGCCCATCTTTAGGGGTCCCCCCAAATCCCCTCTTAATAGATTTTTTTTTTCTTAAGGATGCTTGGGTTCTGCTAGGGTGGCTTTAACAGCCTAGGCATTCTGTCAGAATTTTATAATTACATTAAAAAAACCACATAAGGGTTTAGCTTCCATGGGTAACAAAGGGCTATCTTGAGCACTTGCACTGGTCTGCTCTCTTTAAGGCACTGTCATGTTGTCTGCTTGCAGCAAATATTACTTGATTTGTCGGTCTGTGCTCTCCACACACACGTGCTGCTGGGGAACAGTAGTCCACTTCTCCGCCTCCATCACCATGGCTTCAGCATCCATCAGTCCAAATCCATAGAGATGGCTCACTACGGAAAGCAAGAGGCTGGTTAGCTTCACTGTGGTTAGGAGCAAACTAGGCTATGTATGTTGACTTGTAATTTTGCTCAGCAGAGAACCCAGGCACATCCCTAGTTTTTTTTCTAGCAATGATTTAAAAACAAATAAAACAAGTAAACAGTCACAAGAACATAAGATGAATGTATATTACTCATTGATTATGTATCATTACTAGTAACACGACTATCACTTATAAATTGTGACTACATGGCAGGCACTAGTACATATTTTTACATTTAATCCTTCCAACAATCTTAAGATGTTAGTGTTATTATCATCATCATTCATGACTTAGAGAACAGGAACAGAGAGCAACTTGGCTGAGATTGGCTAGCAATTCAGTGGTTGGGCTGGATTCTAACCCACACAGTTTTCTCAAAGGCCTCACAGTTAACCACTTATATTCATGTGATGACATCATCAATTTTGTAAGATAAAATAATAAATAGGTTTAAAGAGAAGTGACAATGTATACAACTTCTTCTAATGCAATAAGAAATTACATGCAAGAAATACCACTTTTCTGACATGTCTAGTATTCAGGTTGAATATCCCAGAAGACATAAATTATTACCTCTCCTCTAGCATATGAAAAATTTATTAAGCTTTATGCATGAAATATTTGGAGGCCTCTAGACTTTTACGCCAGCTTCTTATCCTCATAGGTTGTAATCTTTTAGTACCTACTGAAAGTACCTATTGATCTAAAGCTGAATTTGGCATAACTGTCTCAGAAACTTCAATTACATATAGGAATATTTTAATGATGACACAGCAAAATCAACATGTGCAGTTCTTTCTAAAATACTTTAAAATCCCAGTTGAATACTTCAAATCTTCACCTTGTATTAACTCTCATATCTTTATATTTAATACAAAGTCATACTTCTACAAGATTTGTTGCCTAAAATATTTTCCTTATAACGTTAATTATGTTATACAAAAATTTCCATAGCTGCCCAGGCTTATGGATTATTTAAATACTTCAGCTTGAAATTCAAGATGTTTGATGATGTAGTCCCATTCTACTTTCAAAACAGCATTCTCACCAAACCATTTGCTTTAGAAAAGTCACTTCTTTTCTAAAGATGTGACACTCCCAGTCCTATCTTGCTCTTTCTGTCTCACTGCCTTTACTCACGCTGAGCCTTCGGCCTGGAAGTCCCCTTCTCCTCTTCTCTGTAGAGTGAAACGCATAAGTTCCTGAAGGCCTAGCTATTCTGTCTTCTTCTCCTTGAAATATTCTCTGGCCAATATAAATCAATAGATATTCACTGAAATTCAACCATCTGTGACGAGTGAAGTTTTTCCTTTATAGTCTTATAATTCTAATTAATTTGTCAATCTGTCTGACCTCCTGCTCATCCATCCATCCATCCATCCATCCATCCATCCATCCATCCATCCATCCATCATTTCCTGAGTGCCTTTATGTTCCAGGCACTGTATTATGCACTGCACTTTTTATCTATGCCATCCATTGAATTGCTAATGAACTGTGTCAGCATATGTCTTTTTACCCCCAACTGTATTATAAACTGCTTGATGGCAGAACTGGATCTTTTATTTCTTCATATGTTCCATAGGATTTAGCAGAACATTATACATATTACAGGAAAAAGATATTATAGCATATAGAAAAAGAAAATTGTGCTAGGATTCAAAAATATTGCTCTGTTTCTGCTATTTGCTAATTACATAATTCTTGGAAAACAAGATAAAATATCTAACCCACTATTACCTCATTTTGGGATATTATTATCTATCTCATTACCATTACTGAATTTTTATTATATGTCCCATGTGAAAAAAATCTGTGTAAAGAACTATACGAATATAGTAGGGCTCATTATTATAGTATGAGGTACTCAGCCAGTCAGAACATACTGAATAAAATTACTTTACTATGGCAAGGATATATTTTGTATGATTTTTGTATGTTTACTTTTGCAAAGTTTAGTAAAAATGATTAATTTTCTTGATTAAAAAGCAACACATGTTCATTGTAAAAACTTGTAAATACGTCCAGAAAAGAAGGAAAAAAATAAAATAAAACACCAATAACCTCATCACAATTTGGTAACTGCCATTAACAATTCTGTACATATAGTTTTAGTTATGCAATATTACGTGAAGCAATTTTGCCTCCTTAGTTAAAAAAGAGACATAGTGGCCCATGATACATGATAAATGTTAAATTTGGGTTTAAGGAAACCCATTCGTGAAGGTATTTTGTTAAAGTTCATGCAAATCCTATGTTCTCATTTCTCACTTAATCACAGCCTAAATCATTTCATTGTGAACAGTCTAACATATTTTCTTTCCCTGGGGGAACTGAAATTGTTGCCAAAGATGGTATACCAGGCTCACTAACGCTGTATAGTAACTACCCCCATGCTAGTATTAAGTGGTTTCAAAAGGCACAACTTATCATTTTATCTCAGTTTTTGGGGAAAAAGATGAAAGATGTGACTGGTATATGCGGGGGTGGGGAAGAAGGTAGGCATCGGCTTGGGGAAGGGTTTTGAACAGTCTGTAAAACTGGGGTTGCCTGGGATCCAGTGAGCTGCACTGACTCCTGTACCACCACCCCAATCCCCAATAACTGTCAACCTAACAAATATCAGGACATAAATTAACACACAGAGTCATCAAACACAACCAACACATCATGCCAGTTAATCACTTGAGTTAAGCTGAAAAGCACCGTGAGTCTTTATGAAGACCATAAATTTGTTTCCTTTTCTGATTTAATTCCTACCCTCCAGAGGCAATGGCTGTCCATGCAGCTCTCAAGGTAGATGTTCAGAAAAGGGGCTCACTAGCTCCATTTAAACTAGGCTGGTAAGTCACCAGGAAAACAGTACATTAATAGAATATTAATAAGTGAGGGAATTATATTAGATCAATGAAAGCCATTGAGTCAGTAATGGAGACTTTTAGTATTTTAAAATACTGGAAATTATAGATTTGTCCACAATCATGAAACACAGCCTAAGAAAAAAATGAAATACATTTCTTTCCTTTTTTTAGTTGGGGCAGGGGGATGGTTGCTAGCAATATAGCAACTCTATAACTTCTGACTGTAACTTATTCGTTTCATTTTTGGTAAATACTAATGAAAAAATAATTACACAATGAATGTGTCGGGCAGATAAATGCCTTCAAAACATGGTATCAACAGGGAAAATAGCTATTAAATATTTTGGTAGCACTAATCATTTTTTGAGATATACTTATAATTGATATATATTTTTTTTATATAGTATAAAGTTTTCACACTCTAAAATGATCTATAAATTAAGAAACACTGATCTTCCTTTTGGTGACCATTCATACAAAGTCTGTCTTGTCCATCATGCTGTTACCATAATAGGCCACGGGGAGTCTGGTTTCCTTCCAGTGGCCACAGAGCATCTGGCTTAGAGGACAGCTTCTATAAAGATTTGTGAAGTGAACGAACACAACTGAGAGGAGAAATTTCATTTAATTCACCAAGTGGCTTCTATAAAGATTTGTGAAGTGAACGAACACAACTGAGAGGAGAAATTTCATTTAATTCACCAAGTGGCATAAAGTGTTTATAAGAGAATTGTTAAGAGGAATTAGGAGGTCTGTTCTTTTTATTACTGACTCCTATAAAGTTATCATTAACCCTCAAAATTTATTCAAGTATAGAGCCAGTATTCACATCTTAAAAATTTATGATTATAGCAAAACATACCTTGGAAACAACTGCTTGTGATATGGCCATTCCATAATCAAAGTAGTTTTATTTATACACATTTCTCATGCCATGCTCAGAGCAAAACCTGAGCCTGAAAATTATTTTATGTGGATCAAGCGAAAGCCTCTCTGTGTAAGCACTGTGTAAAATGCAAAATTCTATGAAGAGTGGAATTGTCTGACATTAGAAGTATAGCTAGTTTTTATTCAAAGTTATTTAAAGGTTTCCCTGCTTGGACCAGTCAGAGGGACAAGAAAATAGATAATGTTCTCTAGCAGGTATATTTTCTTTTTCTGATGGAAGTGCTGAGAGAAGCTAATTGTTAAGCACACAAGTAAATGATCACATAATTTGAAAGAAGATACAGTTAATTTAAATAATAGTTCTATCAAGGAGGCCTAAAAACTCAATTCTAAAAAAAAGCTAGAAAGCTTAGCAGAAAATAAAAAATACAAGTTTCTGAGTATAGGAAGCTATGAACAGAGAAATTTGGTATACTTTTTGTCTTTTTTAGTTGACTGTCCTTACTTTAAGTCTTTTTTTCCTTTTTAAATATTATCGTGAATGGACCTTTCACGATGACTCTAAAATGACTATTAGTAAAGCACTCTCTATATAATAAAGGAATTGGTTAAAAAAGGATTTTTAAAAAAAGTTTCTGAGAGCTGGCCGAGTGGCGTGGTGGTAAAGCGCTGGCTTGGGAAGCCAGCAGCCCCAGTTCGGGTCCCATATATGAGGGCCAGTGACACTGCCCTCAAAAAAAAAAAAAAAGTTTCTGTGCTTCTTGAAGTAAGCCTTTCTGTTACCAGCTGTCAGATGTACAGACAATGTTATACATCATCCACTGTAAAATAGGGCAAGCAAACAACAACAAAAATTCTGTATAAAACACCTATGAGGAATTTAGAGTTTTGTAACTGAAAAATGCAACTAAATAATAGCCATCCATTACTGAGTATTTAATATAAAAGTACAGCCAATTCCTCCCATTGAGGAAATCATTTCTTATGATAGCGTGACTGTCTGCGTTTGTCTAGAGTTGTCTTGGTTTTAGCAAAGTCCTGTGTCCCAGGAAACCCCCATTCATGGGCAAAAGAGGAGAGCGGCCAGTGTACCTAGAACTGAGATAGTGATGCTATTAGGAGTGGCACACAACTCGCACATCTTTTAATATCAATAATCTGGTAACTCACTAGAAGGTATACAGACATCCTGAACTTAGATTTGTATTTGTTAAGATATACGTAATCACCAAGATATGGAACGTGCTCGATAAACTGGGTCTAATGATTTGATTATTACAGTGTTAATTTCAATACACGTTACCAACAGAAGCACCTAACTTATCCCATCAACTATGAGAGCACGCATGGGACTATGGAGCACCTCCTGTCTATTCAATGCAGTGAGGGTCCAAAGAAATGATCTGTGCTCCTAGGCAGGGGGTGAGACAAGCTTAACTTTATGATTTCACTAAGAAATAATTAAAAGCACTAACTGCGTCATCCCTGTAAGTATACAAAGACTTCAAAAGAGTAACGAATCAGTAGAAAAGACAATGGATATGATGGAATCTAATAGAGACTGGTACATAGAAAGTACTCAATAAATATTAGCTGACACTTGGAATCACGTAGGAGGACCCAAGAGGGGAGTGATGTTTGGTTTGTGCTTTGGTCCAGGTACGGTCTTCACTGAGGTGGAGATGCAGGGAGGACATTCCCGGGGCCAGGACAGAGCCTCCTGGTCAAATAATCATCAGGTCTGCCTGTGGTTCATTGGGGCAGCAAGGAAGCCAGCAGCCCTGGAGTGGGCAGTGTGTGGGTGAGTGGTCAACAGAGCATGGGTATTAGTGGTAAAGGTGGCAGGAAATAAGGGGATGAGAGCGAACCTGGGGAGAACTAAAAGTCAACCACGATCGACTGTCGGGAGTCCTCTGCCATCAACCAGACTGTGGTTCTCATCTACCTACAAGTAAACCACCAGACCAAAATGTAGTTACCCAAATTCCCATCTTGAGGGGGTTGCTTGATCTGTGGGTGGGTAGAAACTCCAACCCGAGATCAAAGAGCTCCTGCAGCTGTGCAGTCCTCACACCTTTGGGTTCTTTGATCCTCAACAGCCCTGAACCACCTGCTCTGAAATAGCAGCTCCCACCAGGGACCCTGTGCCTCCCACACCCATTAATCAAACCAGGCCAAACGTGCAGAATAGGAGGGGGTGAAACATGAGAGGGCCTGTGGCTTTCTTTAGGTCACCCTGTCTCACATGCATAATGTAAACACGTAAGTACTGGCTTTTTAAAGGAAAAATAAACAGACAAATATCACAACATAAACCGGAAGATTCACAAGGATGAAAAAGTGGCCTCCTAAGTCAGCATTTCTTCACTTAAACATCTTGGACAGATGAAAAGCCAGGATGCTTCCAGAATTACTCCCTTTCTTCGACATCTATCTCTTCATTACGCACCCTTTGATTTCACTGTGAAAGGCATGTTAAGCTTCTTAGAGAATCAGAACCACAGTTGCCCTGCTTTCCTCTATAGCACAGTGCAAAATGCAGACCCCCCTCCCCCCCAGGGCAGGAAACTGGAGCAGCTGGCACCTGCCTTATTCTGCATGGTTTGTTTTTATTTTTCCCTTGCTCTTCCTAAACTCTCAGCCTCTAGTAACAACTCCAGCCAGATCCAAACATGCCAGCCGTCACCAGTGCTACTGAAGACTTGCATGTGGAAAGTTTCCAGACGCGGATACTTGGCTGTCTGCGGGGTCTGCACTTCAAAGCTCCTCTCAGGATGGGTTTGGTCAGCAGCTGTAGGTAGTCAGACAGGCTCGTCATTACAGAGATGAAATAAGGCGAATTTAGGAAAACACTGCTGAGTCCTTCTTCTCCATGTACAATATACTTCATTATACATGGATATATAGATGCACTATTATATTACATATGCATATATAAAATACATGTTTATTATGTTTCATTTACAGAGTTAAGATAAGGAGATGTGCCTGCCTTCTCTCAATGGCCTCTTTACACTTTAAGGAAAGGAAAAAAAAAAGTCAAATTATTTTCTTCTTTTCTTTGTACAGTCGCCTTTTATTTGCTTCCAAAATGGTTATAATAAGACAGGAATTTGTTTATGGTAATCGACTAGTATTTCTAGATTGGAGGTAGGAAAACTATTTTACCAGCTTGTGGAGACCTAGTCAGGGATCCGAGGGCATATGCAGATCACAATTTTACTTGTTTTTAGGAAGTCAAGCTTGTTTGGACAGAGATGACAGGATAAAAAATGTATGATAAGGGCCTCTGGGCAAAAGCTAATTGAAAATTGGATTGACCATATGTCAGCTTCCCAGCCTAGACCTTCTTGGTATAAAACTTGAGCAAACAATTACCAGACTGGGATCTTAATGAGCACACAGCCAAAATTCTTATTTGTGAATTATTCAGTTTTTAAATAACTCTTCATTTAATCTTCCGTTTCCTTTTGCTTTTTCCTTATCATAAAAGAAATAGAAAATCTGGTTGATATTTACTTCAAGCGAGTGCCTTTTTACATTCAGTGGTTAACAGTGGTTGCAAAAATATGGTTATTTCATTCATCCACACATCTATGGTTCACCTGATATGGAGCCATTAGCTACAAAGCACAAAGAAGAGTGATAACAAAGAAGAACTCATTCCTTGCAACTGGAAATACCACCATCTCATTAGGAAGAAAGCTAACACTTATCTTTGTAAGTTCCAAATACTATGTAAGGCTTCTCATAACGTTCCTTTTCATTTACATTAAACTCATAAGTTTGAAGCTTAAGGGACAATAAGGCAATTTCTATAAA
This sequence comes from Aselliscus stoliczkanus, assembly GCA_033961575.1. NCBI lineage: Eukaryota > Metazoa > Chordata > Mammalia > Chiroptera > Hipposideridae > Aselliscus > Aselliscus stoliczkanus. The sequence goes on from CM066728.1 coordinate 157,269,281, forward strand.
AATCTCAGAAAAATAGGCCATTAATGGGAACTACCTATGCTCTTAGATGAAATAAGACTTGAGATGGTTCTTAAATCTTTCAGTAAGATTTGGATTCATGGAGGTATAACTGGGGGTCAGTAATGAGAACAGGATGCTGGGAATGGTGGCTTCCTCAAGGAAGTTTTGTGGGCCTGGAATCATGGGGATGGATTTAATCTGGAGACAATGATTAGTCAATGATCAAGGAAATGACATAATTTAACTGATATTCGAGAAAGCTTTAGGGAGTTGTTTTGTAAAAAACTGATTGATAGTGTTTTGGAAGTTCTGAGTTTTAAATGACACAGGGAGACTATTGTACAGAGGTTCAAGATTGATAATGAGTGAAGTCAGTGTGGAAGATGCAGAACCAAAAATCATTAATAAGGAGGTGATACTTGTAAATGAAAGCAAGGCAGGAATGTGAAAGAAATGAAGTGAAATTAAAAAATGAAGACTATGTAAGAGGTAGAGAGTGAGGGAGAGAGGGAGAGAGGGAGAGAGAAAGCTCAGCATCACATTTCAGGGAATGGCTAAGTAAAAGGAAGGGAGAGAAAAGAATCAGTCAAGTGTCAAAGAAGAACAGGGTTATATCTTTGCATCACAAAAGACAAGGGAAGACAAGTCTGGACTGGGTAGATCAAAAGCATGAAATCCCAGAGAAAAACAAGCAGCCTTCTGATTTGGCAAATAAGAATGGCTGAAAGTCTCAAAGAATAATTACACTTCAAAGGTGGAAGTGGAAATGAAATTGCAGAGAATTACAAAAGGACTGAACAGCAAGGAAATGGAAGCAGCCAATTTAGACTACTTGTTGGAAATTTTTAGTTGGGTAAGGAAGGACAGAACTAAGGCAGTAGGATAATAGAAAAGTTTGTTTAACCCTCCCCCCAAGATGGGGGATACTAAGTTTGAAAACAGAGGATTATGGTCCAATTCACAGAAAAGAGAATTGAACGTGGCTGGGAACAAATGGCTAAGTGACTGACAAGGACTGGGATTTCCTCCCCCCCCCCCAGGACAGTATCACTGGCCCTCACATATGGGACCAAACGGGGGCCGCTGGCTTCCCAAGCCAGCGTTTAACCACCGCGCCACTCGGCTGGCCCACGAATGGGACTTTTTTGAGAGCACCTTTCACAAGTAGGATTCCTTACCCAAACTCCAAAACAACAAACAAACAAACACAAAACCCCCTGCTGATTTGAGAGACTATTTTTTCACTTCTTGTAAGGATAGTACTTCACTGGCACCATTCCAATGCACAAGAAAGAAGTTAATTCATTACATGCAGTGGATTACTTGGGTCAGTGGTTCCCAAACTAGCATGTGCATCAGAATGGACCTGTGAAAGCTTACATTGCTCAGTTCCACCTATTAGTTGTGATGTAAGGCCCATAATTTGCATTTCTAACAAACTCCCAGGTGATGCTGATAGTGTTGGTCCAGGGACCTTTCTTTGAGGGTATTAGGTCTAGCAAGCCAGCGTCTCTCCTGGAAGCCCAGTTGATAAAGCCTGGTTAATTAGGCTATCATCTCCAACATAGGCCCAGAGTCTCTGCAGGTGTGACTCACAAATACCCTTCCCTCATGCCAACATCACAGGAAATGAAAGTTGGCTATGCAGTACAGCATGCCAACATCTTTTCATATGTGTTACCAATTTTCCTTCTCCTACTGATATTTTAAGAAGACACAGTTTTCCTCATTAACCTGTGGATGCATTATCCCTCACTCTTCAAGGATTGGTTGATCTGGATATTTCCTTTTTTGGATGCACTTTATTCAAGGAGTTAAGTTCTATACATTGTTAGGACATAATAAGGGTTAGACTGATTTGAGATATAAAAGCATGCTTAGTGAAAATGTTGCAATAGTAAATGCACTGAAGTATCTATTTAAATCTATCTGTTTTATCTAATCCTTTACAAAAAATAAAGTGCACTTAATATATCAAGCATGCTTCCCAAATTAAGACGCCTAGGAGAAATATTTTTGGGGAAGTAAAAATAATATCTTACAAATGCATTGTATTACATATTAGCTAAAGAAATCTTTACAACCGTCCTATTGGCAAGATATTATTCACATTTTACAGCTGACAAAACTAAGTCTCATGAACATTAAAAGAACTCACCCAAAGTCACAGGGACTCGAAGCCAAATATTCAGAATCTCTTTGTATTATACATGTAGCCATTGGTTACTACTGTCTATAAGACACACAGTATTTATTTCAACTAATTTCTCAAATCAATCACCAGCCCCAGAATAACAAGGTGGCACAGGGGGTAAACCATTTCACCTATTTATCTGTATATCACACATGAACAGTGGACCATTTTTATCCTCTTTGCGTTTTGCAAATTAGCTGCCTAAAAACTGCTCTCTTCTTCAAAACTCATTAAAATATCAAGTGCAGAAAAAGAAATATGTGGGGCTTGCAAGGAAAGTTAACATCTGGCCCATAACCCTTTCCCCTATTCTTGCTGAGAAATGACCTTCTTCAGTCATTTCTACCAGGGGTTTTTCCCTGAGTGTGGAGATCTTATTAATATGAAAAAGATACTTTATTTTCTGTTCATTCTTAGGCCATTTTTTTTAATTGGAGCTAACCAGACATGCACAGATGGAAGAATGGCATTGAGTGGCAAAAGCAACCTCCCATTTGTTAACATCCAGCAGCAATCACAATACCTTTCTTTTTGGCTCTTTCAAAGATGACTCTGGAAACTTCAGGGTGGACCTTGTCTTTTGGTATAACACCATAAAAGGAAGCCTGTTGAAGCCATTATTGGGATGTGTGATAGAAGTTTAATTGCTTTAAAATGCCTAAGGCTAGCAAGATGTGGACATGTGTAAAGAGTATGAATTGAGATTCTAAGAAAAATAAAAGTCTGGATCTGTTTACTTCACAGAAGATGTATCCAGATGGATTCTGCAAAGCAATCGTCTGGCATGTAACTATACCTTGCTAGATGCAGTGGCCTTAGGAAGTCATGCGTAGAACTAGGGCAGGGTTCATTTTCAGGATTTCTTTTTGAATCTTAGAGTCTGGCTTATATTATAGACACTGGCACCAATATAAAGATCTCTCTGGAAAGGAAAAAAAGGATGGGCCTTTAAGCCATCTTTACTAAAATTGTACTTTAAAAAGATGCAATCATAAAACCCTTAGTCTCTTGTTTATATGGACTATCTTATTGATCCTAAACCAGTTTTCACAACTGGAGCAGTGCCCATTTCCCACGGTCTCAGCAGGGTCACTGCAAGGTAAAGTCCTCTGTTCCTGCTGGAGGACAGAGGGCTGGTGCTGCAGTCTGTACTAGGAATACGCATGTCAGAGTCCAAACTGATATGCATGTACTGATTTCAGTAACAGAGTTTCTTCTGTGTGCCTTAATCACATTTTCCCCTTTCACATTTAAAGCTCTAGTCCTCGGAGGCAAGGACGGTGTGTTGGGAGTACCTTCACAAGACAGTTTGGTGATAATCACGGAAGCTTCAAATAAAGCACTACTTATGTGCTCATGTATCCTGGATATGTCAATATTTATAAAGACTTTTCACCCCAAATACTGGCTCCTTCTTCTCCTACTGGCCCCAAATTATACATTTTAATTCAGGAAGCTTCGATCATTTTTGGTCATGAAAAAGGGAGAATGTAAAAAGAATATGAAAAGAGTAATAGATTTGTGCTTAGCCCTCACATTCACATAAAATTCTAAGGTTTTATTTCAAACTTTGTCTAGAGAGCTGGCAGTAAAGATAGTGATGAGATCATCACAGATACTGGAAAACCATTCGACTCTGGTAACACCGAGTTACATTGCTAAGGAAGTTTCTGTGAATGTCAAGGTTGAAGCAAAAGGTTAAAGTGAACAAATCCATCTCTGAATAGATACCTTATACAAGGTGCCTATGCCACTGATAATTGGCATAAATCCAACAGGGCTGCCCATGAAGCAGTTATGTGAATTAGCAAAAGGTGCCCCTTTCTTTCTTTTTTTCTTTTTTTTTTTTTTTGAGGGCAGTGTTACTGGCCCTCATATGTGGGACGTGAACCAGGGCTGCTGGCTTCCCAAGCCTGCGCTTAACCGCCACGCCACTCGACCGGCCCAGGTGCCCCTTTCTTTAAGGCGGACATATTCCTACTCTCGGGCACATGGCTTAGTGAGTGGATTACAGGCTGGGTTTCAGTCTCCACTCAACCCCTCAGTTTGGCTACCTAGTGTAGTGAATAACCTGTGCAACCAACTATGGCAGTCTTATCACACGATCACAGACATTTCTTGCATTTTTAGCAATCTCCTCTGATTCATTAGTCATATGTGGCTTGAATAGAGTGCGGGTTTAAGGCTTCTAAGATATACAGTATTGAACTCTAGGGCAAGGCTGGACACATATTTTGCCTTGGCTCTGAAGATACTTCTGAAGGTAAAAGATGAAAAGAAGCAAACGATTTGCAGACAAAACCATCTCGCACACTATATTAAGAAAGCGTACACTTTGTAGCCTCTGGTGAGTTCAACAAAGCATTGCCGTTTCTGAGGACTAAACATGATTATAAGTTTGCATTATGGCCAAGAAAAAGAATATCGACACAAATCTTCAGAAAGAGCAAAAGTAGTTCATAAACTGTACATGTTTCTGTTGCTCTACCTGCAATAGTCTTATTGCAACTCAAGAGGTTTAGCAGAACATTACTTATTTTCTTTAAATCTCTGCAAAGTTGCATGACAAATACAAAAACTACAACTGTATGTGAAATTAACACAAATATTGGAAGTTAAGTGGCTTTGTGAAGGTCATGGTGAACAATAACAGCCAGCAAAAAGACTGGCCAAAGGAAATTTGTCAAGTCTTCTCAAAGAACAATTTCTGGCGTGACATTTTTCTAGAAGCAATCTTGTCACCACACCCTTTGCCCTGGGTTTATTAAAAAGCCATTTCAAAAAGCATTTCTTTCTCTTCTTGAAAATGAAAAGAATTTAGTAAAGATGATTATATATCCCAACTCTATAACTCTCGATATTTAGAAGGAGGCCAAGAGATGATAAAAAATTTCACTGAATGTCACACTCCTTAAGGTCAGGAATACGTAATTGCAAAGCAGGATAATATGAAATGATCACTGTGGGAGAGTTTGCATCCATTTTAGCAAGTCAATTCTTACAGACATGTCATTTGGTAGGACATATCATAGGACCAATGGATTTACACCATCAGTTTAAGAAATAAAACTCCTGCTGACATTAGACAAGCAACTAGAATCAACTTGCTTGAAAGTAATTACTACAATCCAACTCGCTCAAAATCCCTGCAGTAGCTCGAGAATGTTTTTCAATCAAACGATAAGTCCTAACTCTAAGATTCAAGTAGCTTGGCTGTCAGTTCTTTTAAATTACTTCCCTCATCACACTATGCCTGCCCTTTAGGCACCATGGGCCCTCTCTCTTCTCCATTACCCTGACTGTTGTTTTCACCATAGCTGTCTTATCCAGTTTTAATCCCCAATCCTCCAGAAATGCAAATAAAATAATGTGTCTATTTAAACTGAGTAGCCACTCTATAAACTATTTCAGACAAGCTTCACTTCCCAATAATAACTCAAAGTTCTCAAACATCCTCCACCCTCTTATATTTATTTACACTTCTGGTCTAGGTTATGTAAGTGACATTAATGTAATTCATTAATGATCAGCAGATTTTGCTTTTGTTCAATACTTTCGAGCCCATTTATTGTTTTTTGAAATCTAAGTAGTCTTATAAAAAATAAAGAACATAAATAACCAGAATCATCAACTAAAATCACTGACAAATGAAAACTATAACTCAGAGATGATAGGGAGCTAGTTTCATTTCTAAGCTACATCTAGCATTTTAATCGCCACAGCTCTCGAGGCGCACACCTGTACATATATGCTTCTATGTGCTCAATTTTTATCATACAAAAATCTTAACAGACTATTAACTATTTATTAATTCAATATTAAATGAGAATGATGTATGACATGTAGCTGATCATTTTACCTGAGTGCATATTATGAATGAAATACTGTGCTAAATTCTACATATGATACTGTCTTCCTCTTCTTCCCTTTGGCCACACCACTCCGGCTATGATGACCTCCTAGCTTCTCCTGGACCCAGTGTTGATGTATGCTGTGCACCTGGCCTGAAATGCTCTACATCTGGTTAGCCATTTGGATTGCTCCCTCACTCCTCAGGGTCTCTGTTTAAAAGAGGCCTTTTCTGACTGTCTGTTTAAGAAGTTATAATTTGTCCACACCAATACCTGTACATAAATACTCATACTAGCTTTACTCACTATAAGCCCAAACTGGAAACAAAAAAACCACCCATGAAAGAGTAAGTACACAATTTGTGGTATAATCCTAGAGTGGAACACTACTTAGCAGTAAAAAGGAATGAACTGCTCCTACACTTAATGACGTGGGGGATAAACCTCAAAAATATGACATGGAGAGAAAGCAGCCAGTTTCAAATGATTCTATTTATATAAAAGTCTACAAAAGACAACCTAATCTATAGTGACAAAAAGTATACTTGGTTCCATAGGGTGGGCTAGGGGGCTAAGAGATGAGAAAGGAGCACAAAAGAACTATTTTGGGAGGGGGGATAGAAATGTTCTATAACTTGACTGTGGTGATTGTTATAGATGTATATAATTGTACACTTAAAATGGTGCTTTTTAATACATGTAAATTTTCTCTGATAAAGTTAAGAATGCATGTAGATTATCAGATATACTATTTGTTTGTTTATAAAGCTGGCTATGCTGAGTTTTTTTGTTTTAAATAAATGTAAAACCTCAACTAAGAAAATGATTGTTAAATTTTCAAAGTCTCTGTAAGAAAATTTGCGTGTATGTTTTTTGATAAGGGTGTCTTGATTTAAATCCTTTGTGGGTATCTTATTTTGGAAGCGGATTGAGAATCCAGTTACCAGTGATTCAAAGAAATCTGTTTCACTACTTTATAGTCACAACACACTTTTGGCCTGAAAACAGCATTGGCCCTCATTGATCACTTTGTTATCACTGGGTTTGGGGCTTGATGATTTTGATATTTGCCTAAAATATCAATAGTAACCACAAAATATCAAGATTTGCTACCGTTAAGGAGACCAGACTCATGTATTGAAAGAAATTTAAAAATACTTGGGAAGTCCAGCCTCATTAACATTAGTGAAACCAAGTTTCATTAGGTGATCACACAAAAAGACATCAGTTCTCTCTTATATGTGTACAAGCTTTTGGATATTGTTAAAAAAATCATATTTTATACTCACAGCTTTCCTATATTAATGACTACAGTCAATAAGATGCTGATAGCTACAAGCAGTTCAGATATCGATCATTAGTTCCTAAGTTGAGGCAATTAATTACAACTTTTAAGACTTAGTAGGTTGAAGTTAAGGTGACATTAAAACATTAAAACTAATTTGCAAAATAGAATTTAAGTATAGTTGTGTTTGAGACGCAATTATAATCACTAACACGCGATTATGAGATAAAAACGTGTGAAGACATATTAGTGATAACTTTATTACAAAATCCTTAATACATTTTCTCTAGTGCACTCAAGGTAATTTAATTAATTTCAACCCCAAACACAGCATTCTAATTTACAACAGAGTTCTACAGCTTCATCCTCATTTCAGGGAGTAGAAGCTGTGGTGTCTGAAAACATACTTTTAAAATTCTTTTTATTTATTTATTTATTTATTTATTTATTTTTTTGAGGGCAGTGTCACTGGCCCTCATATGTGGGACCCGAACTGGGGCCGCTGGCTTCCCAAGCCAGCGCTTAACCACCGCGCCACTCGGCCAGCTCCTAAAATTCTTTTTATGTTTGGTGTTTTCCATTTTCAAAGCACTATTCATTCAACTCAGTTTTCTCATTGTGTTTAGTGTTAGTTACCCACATTCTAAAAAACAAGATATAAAAACTTTAATTGGCTTCCTCAAAGGCCAAAGGAAATATCAACAACAGACTCTTTACTAGAATTTAAGGTTCTTAAGACTGTGGCAAAACCACAAAACTACTCAAACATAATACTCTTCATTAGCTAATTATATCTGGTATAGAGATAATAGTCATATAATGCAACCACCATTTTAATTCTATTTTGAAGATGGATTTTAAGCATGAAACCACACACAAGCTTATGTATAAACTTATGTATTTAAGGATAAAAAAATACAACAAACAGAACAAAATACTCCAAAGTCTAACAAACCTAACACTATCATTCAAAGACCATCATGGAAAAACTAAAATTTTTCATTTGTAGAAAATATTTCTAAACCTTACATATTTGTAGGCATGAGTCAAACACTCTGATTGGACAAGGGGGTATTTTGAATACAAGACTCTAGATTAAGCAATCATCAAGAATTTTGCTGTCAGGGGTTCTATATTACTGTTCCCATGGAGATGTTTAATCGAATCATCCACCAGACAGAAGAATAAAGGTAAAATCTCTAAATTATGTGTGTCACATCTTTTCTGAAATTGAGCAACAAGATAAGATCATATATACAATGATCAATAAATACAAAAATGGAAGGTTTTAAGTTAATACATATTAACTTAGGTAGCATTTCCAGTGAGCAAATTTAGGTAGAATCCAATGATTGCATTCCTCTTTTTCTTTACATTATATGAGAGAAAAAAACTAAGTGCCTTATTTCTGCAAATGAGATCAGGATTGGGATGAAACATCTAATTCTATCTCATCTCTGACACTGACCAGATGAATAACATTTTACTTTGACCTTTCTTCAAAAACATGATGTGCAGATTACCAATTAAGGTACATTATGTAGCTTTAACATAGCTACCGACATCACATCAGCATGCTAGGTGACAAAGATGAAATATTATTTGTACCATGAAATAATAATATAAAATGTAGCTTTACCCTTTCAAATGGTAACAAGTCAGATATCACTTTATACACTCAAAAACAAAAAAGCAAAAACCCCCACCACATTACAAAGTCTTTGGCTTCAATTCAACACATGGCATGCTTAATGGTTTCAGCACTTCTAATTCTCTTTTAATAAATGTTACAAACTGAAAGCAAGACAAGTAGGTATTAAAAATATATTGGAACATCTTAAAATTACCAGCCCTACCAGTAGAAATAAAATGATGGTAATTAAAAGTAACAAAGGTTATTAAAAGTTAAGACCTTGGAGGCTAAGAAGTCATGTTAGACTGTCAATTGTTTTCCCCATGGTGGAAAATCAGTTAGAAATTAAAAAAAAAAAATGTAGTAGTTTAGTTGTGGTCAAAGAAAGAGTCAGTGGGGATGGGGAGGTTTCAGCAACATGCTGGTAGAAAAAAAGAGACTTACATAGTCTGGGAGGGCAGTGAAATGGAAGGCGTGGTAACCTCGCTCACTTAGTTGTCATTTTTGATTTTCAATGACATTTTTTTCATTCTTTCGCCTAGTAAAGATGACAGAAGGTCCTAATTTATTATCTGACGTCTATTCCTGTTTCTAGATTTAAGAGAGTTTAACTGTATACAGTCATATAACCCACACACAGACACTTTGAAAAAAAACTAAAGCACCGATGTTGCATGCATTAAATTATAATTATAACTGTACCCGTTAAACCAGAGGTAAGGACTTGGAGGAAAAAGTCAGCCCACACAGCCCAGGCACTTTGGGGAGAGAGGGGCGGTGGATTGGCAGATGCCTCAGGTTAAAACAGTAGAAAGAAGGGAGGATATTACAACAAAGAACTAAATTCTTCCTGAAATGATACCAGCCATGGATTCCAGAAGAATGCAGAATTAAAGTCCTCAGCATGGCTCTATGGTTCAGATACCCAATGTAAACAAAAAGAGCTGGTCAAAATGCACATTACACGCCACCATAGATAGTCTCTATGTTAGGTGCCTTCTGAGGTTAGGCTGCATTTTACATGATGAGAAAACTATCAGCGACATTTACTAACATGACTTGGCAGATCATCTGGGCTTGACTGCAGGGGAAATAAAGGTGCAGTGTAAACTTCTGTTTCTGTATGTCAGTCACATCATGGCCAGATCAGATGAAGCAATGTAATGGGGCCTCTGACATTTCCTGCCACTTTTGGGGTGCACTTCAACATGTATTGGGTTTGCATGCTGAAGGTGCTCAGGAAATATTTCGGAGCAAATGAAGATACCACATAAATTAAATTCCATGATGAAAACCACCCAGATGACAAAAGCCCTTGCTTCTACAGCTGATTTGTAGATTTTAAGGAGCACGAGGGAGTTATTCAAAAAAAGAGAAAAGAAATAAACAGAAAAGACTTTTCATAAGAGGAAAGGGACGGGATCAAGAGAGAAAGAAATAACACTGAAAAAAACACCCCCGAAAACCCAAAAAATTTAATGCCAAAGTCATCTCCTGGCATTGCAGATGTTGGTCAGTAGCAAAATATTGGAATTTGCATTTTTGTTCTCTAGTGCCAACTACCACATCTGTTCATCTGGTCTCATATAAATACTTTCTTATTCTCATGCATAATCTCATTAGATTCTTTGACAGTGATGTTTATTCTGTTTATTTTTAAAGAAATTATCTCTGGAGGAAGTTTTAAAGTCAAAAGGTGTCTGAAATTTAGCTAGGATTATTCACAACATGAACAATCAAAATAATGTTTAGTCAGTTTCCATAGGTCTATGCTTATTTGGCAAAAGAAATCTTCAAAAGACATCTTAACTATAATGGATGGTTATTATTATTAATATTGAAGAAGCAGGAGGATAGAATAATCTTAGTTCAATTAAAATTGTTAAAAATTAAGATACCATTAACACAAAAATGTTGCTGAGTGGCTTTCATCTTTGGGGCTCCCTTCGCTGTGAACTAATTTCACTACAGGATCATTGTTACAGTGCTGCTATCACAAGAGCACAGAGAAAGGAGAAGGAAGCTCTCTGCACCCAGCTCATCGTATGCAACTCCAAGGTAATCCCACTCTCAGAGAGAGACAGAGATGAATCTGTAGAACCACCCCCCCCTCCACTTTTTCAAGGCCAGCCTCCTAGCCTGAATTGGAACCTGGCCATGCTCCTCAATAGGAAGCCAGCAGCTGCTTCCGGAGGGAATCATTTCCATTTCCCACGTCCATAACACATGTGGTTAAGAGTGGAGCAGGGCTGCCTTGAGGAGAGGCCCGCACCAGTATACATCATCTGGCTGTGCTCTCTGACTAGGAGGTACTACATATAGATGTGTCGAAGAAATGTTTAGAATTTTGTGTGAAATGGACTTGGCAGGGTTTGGTGAGAGATTCTTCTTTAGGATGCTAGCTTCTCTTAAGTTATCAGTGATAACGAGACCCCAAACCTGAACGATTGCTACTCTGAGCTGCTTTGACTTTACCTGATGAGAAGGAAATCCTGGCGATGATCCTGACATTCCCATTACAGAAGAGTACCTACTAGGCAATCTGGGAAATTATTCTCATTTTTTTTTAAAACAATAAAACACTCTTCAAACAAGTTAAATTGCTCAACATTAGGGCACAAAAGCAGGCCCAGGGAAGTACAGGTGTTTTCAAATCCGTTTCATGCATTCATCCCACACAGAGTTAGAACCAAGTTGCATGGGAAGAGGGCGAGCACTGGTGGCTCTAGGATTTTGTTTGCAGGCAACTTTTGTTTCTTCTGTCTAAGGAGAAATGTGTGGCCATGTGTTCCTGCTAAGGAAGCCTGCAAAAGCCGGGTGCCCTAATTTAAAATACGGGTTCTTGCTGAGCAATCATTGCATGAACCTCTTCCAAAAATTCGCTATTTTTTGTTTGTTCAGCTCTTATTTCATGAAGGGCCCATCTTTCTCCAGTCCCAGTGACCTGCATTCTCTCCTTCCCCAAAGCATGTTGCTTCTGCTAGCCTTTGCCTTAATCGCTTTTATTTGTGGGACACTGGGGAGGGAGTGGTAATGCTTAGAGTAGGAAAGAAAATTTCATTAAAAAAAAAATTCTTCTTATTATGATCATGTTTAGATAAAATATGGGGCTTGCCATCAACAAAATTACAAAACAATTCCACTGGGAGTCCAAACTGTTCAGGGTAATTCATCTATGAAAAAGCGAACTTTAATTGTTACTCTTGGCAGCCATCTAAGAGAAGAGTGAAATATTATACTAAATATTGCCACGTGCAATAGTAAAATGCTTTTTCCTCCTTGCCAGGGCAGTGTGCAGCCCCCTTCAGAATCAGGTTTGGATCTGGCGACTTAGTCTAAATCCTGTTTCCCCCTCTCCAAAACCAACAGAGGGTTTCAGAAGAGCTGCGTTTTTTATTAGAACCATTTGCTCTCTCTAAGTTGCCAAAAAGGAATAAGTAAAACTAAGACTTTTATTTGGTCTGAAGTTGATTCCTCAGCTTCATGGAGGTCAATGTATAGTACTTAGTCTGTGAACCTTCTTCTAAGAAGTTCATTGCAGCGTTGAACCAGCCAAGGTTATGTTTTGATCCCTTCTTTCCCCCAAGCCCCACCCTCCAGCCTCATGGATTTATATATAGCGGGAGCTGGGAGCGCGTGGAAGCTCATCAAACTGAAACATACATACGGCAAATTACATCCCGAATTTTCTAGAACAACTGAAATGTCAAATATATTTTTGGTGCCACACATAACAATTGAGATTTGGGGATCAAGCATCTTGATTTAGGCTTCAGAAAATGTGATCTCAACAAATACTTGCAACTCTTTAGATTAAAAGTTCATTGCACACTGTTGTGTTACATAGTTTATGAGCATGGAAAGGAATTTGATAAATCTCAAAAGCAGAGGAACATTGTTCTAAAAATGGAGGGAAGTCTTTTGGTGAAGATGTTAATCAAAAACTATTTTATGTGGTGCTGGTTACCTGGTATATTTATAGGGTTTTGCTAAGCATGAGACTATAATAAGCTTTTTGCAAATAATTTTTAAAATTACATTGTATATTCCCAGCATGAATATCTGCATACATTGGGTATAATGCACTAAAGCTATATTAAAATCATATGTAAGATATCATATGTAGATAATATTATTCAGCATCTAAAATGTTTAAGTTGAGGCCCAGAAAAATTAAATGATTTGCCCAGGATTATTCATCATGTAACCAATGATCTGAAGACCAAAACCTCAGTTTTTAAGTAAATATTCTCTATGCTATGAATGTTGTTTTTCATTCATTGGAATACATAATGATACTAAGATTATTTGGGAGTAAATTTAAGTCTGCAGATATGACAGAAGGGACTTTTTGTTGTAACTTAAATTAATGGATAAAAATTTACTCTGAAACCTGAGTAAATATACTAAACTTTAGGACATCTGTTTTATATAATTATTTTCTTTTTATTATAACATATGTTATGAATGACAACAAACAAAATGGCTACGGTTAGTAAGACAGTTTGAGGAAACTATAATCTCTATCAATCATGGGAAAAATAGCACTTAAATACCATGCACAATTTCATAAAGACTGCACATTATAAAGCTTCATAAAAACTTTTAGTTGATATAAAGTAATGTCTTAAAACTATGCCTGTTTTTCTGTTTGTGGAAGTTAAAAAGAAACCCAAAATGTATAGAAAGCATGACCTGGAAACTAACAGTGATACACTCAAGTGAACAATAAACAGGCATTATTTAAGTAAAGGTAATCACTACAGAAGATGAGAAATTTTAAAATACATTGTTACAAATAGCACTCAGATAATCAATGACAGCAAATAAACTAATTAGGAGCCCCAGAGGTCGACTATACTTGGAAGTTGGTTGTCTTTTAAGAAATTGACATGATGTGGGAATCCAAGGAAATCTGCCTTATATGTATTGTTTTAATTAAAAAAAAGAATCTGCCTTTTATTTAATATAAGATCAAGTTCTTTGTGTGTCAGCACAAAATTTAAAGTTTCTTTTGAGAGGTTCTATTTCCTGCTCTCCATTTAAAATGGGGGAAAAAATAAAAATATTTTGCCTGTGACAGAATATGAAAGAAGTTCTCACCCTTAAAACCAGCAGCATTGGTTTTCCAGTCATTAGCGTTCAAATGTCCTGCACGGGAAGTCCTGACAATAACATGCTGCACGTCTCTCCAGGTCAGAAACGGACTGGGGAAAGACAAGGTAAGAATCATTGTACCAAAAAAAAAAAAAGATGGGGGAAGCAGAGAGTCACAAGCAAATTAAAAAAGCGAAAGCAAAATGGCAAAGTACTAAAAACAAAGGGTCAGCGATTTGGGTTGGGGATAAACAAATGCCAAATGCCGCTCTTGTTCTCAACATGGAGAAGTGACATTCGTTTGAGGGAGGCAGAAAATGTAGTCTTAAATTTAAGAAATAATATGATATTAGTCAGTGTAATTTAGTTTTTAAAAGGGTGAGGGTTTCCAGTTTCCTCAACAAAATGGCTCCCAATTTAGGCCCTTTGTGTAAAAGCTTGCATCATCCTCAGAAAATTACAATAAGCTAATGTCAAAACTGAAGGCCTTTGGGACATTCCTTGTTCAGCTGTATAGACAGGCAATTGATTTGTAATTTAACAGAGAACTTAGTAATGTTTAACATTCTATGTGTGTGTAGGATATGGAAAAAGTCTCAACTAAAACCAAATCCCCATTTTCAGTTTCATAAAAGAAGAGAATGTTGTACAGGGCCCATAGCTGGGCTCCAAGGCAAACACAGCTATCGGAGTATTTTGCTTTGCAGTAAATAGTTATTATATTAAATTATTGGGAATCTATTTCTTGTAGCTGTTAGCACTGAAGAGCACAAAGAAACTCAAACAGGCGATGCTGTCATTGGAGAACTGTGATGCTAATCTAAACACAGAAAACAAATCCAAATATATATACACAGACTTGTTCTTTTTCAAAGAATATGTATACACTGGAAGGCATCTGACTCTGCATGCATGAAATTCTAATCAGGATACTTATTGAATTTAGTTTTGAATGTGAGGTGTGACAATCCTTTACTTAACGAAGAAATGGCAATTATCACATTTTTTTTCTTGTTTGTCATCTTCATTTTAGAAGGGTATTTGCAAAGGAGAGGTCAACATTTTGGGGAGGGGAGACAATGATTCACTACCTTCCTTGAGGTGTGATGGGCCATGTGGTCATCTCTGTGTCTTGTCATATGCTCATGGATGGGCACTGGCATCTTCTAGGCAGAGGGAGAACCTGGTACCTTAATTGTAGCTAATTTTCAATGATGGAGCTACACATTGCTTTACTTTATACTACATTTCCCCCATCGCAATCACCACATACATGTTTTTATGTGTGGTTGTCTAAAGAAGGGGCCCAGTGATCAGATTCCAGGTCCTTCATTTTCTACCTCAAAATCACAGTTTCCCTACTTAGATGATGGATGCTAATACCTATCTTACCTCATCATACTGAACCTATCAAAGTAATGCCAAGTACTTAACCTAGTTCTTTGCACATAATAAGCCATGAGGAAATGGTAGACAGTAAAAATTATGAGCAAAGTTTTGTAAAACTTACGAGCTGTCGATCCTACTTGGTGGCTGAAAATGGAGACAGTTATGGTACTATAGAGCTCTGATGCTTATTTGCTATGACCTCAGATTAAAAATGAATGGAGAGTTATTACTGTCACTTTCAAAGCTTTCAGAGGGGGCAAGATTGGATCTAGACTATTTTGTAAGGTTCCATTAACCGAAGAACTTAACACTAAGGAAAATAAAACCCAACTACAACAATTTTTTTAAATACAAGAACAATTAAAAGGTAATCATTTTTGTTTTGTTTTGATACAACATTTTTTAGGAACCAATATAGAACCTCATAAGGCACGGCACTTTGATAGAAAGAGATAGATCTCAGGAGGCATGGGAGTTTTGCATCTAAACACATAGCATGATATGGCCCTTTGCTGACTGATACTGAATCCACGTAACAGTTCAGTAGACTCAATGCACTACTGGGAGGAAAATCAGGAAATGCGTAAAGGGTAATTCTGAATGTTAGTTTCAGCATAATATGTTCTAGCTCTGCCTGAGACGTGATGCTAATCTCCTTTCTCTTTCCCCATGTAGTTATTGAATGAGGGACAAAAGCAACAACAACAACAACAACAACAACAGCTCAGTCTGGAAAGACATCCAGCCAACTTACTTATGGTAAAGCAGAATCCTCAACTGTTATTTTTTTCATGAGCAAATGTCAAGATACTGAAAAGTACACTTGGATTTGATAATTATCTCTAAATCAACCTAGTGATTTTAAAATAACATTTAACACACACAGTTACAACTTCCATATTTTAAATCTTACCCTTTGGGGAAAAGAAAAAAGAAGAGAAACAAGTACCTATCGTACGGGGACAAGATGCCTTCAGAAATATCAAGGGCAAGGTTCTGACTATTGGGAACCTTAACATGAAAATATAATAATAGTAACAGAAAAGGGAACATTTATTTGTGTCTTAAGCAGTTGTATTCAGGTAGATTTCAGAGGCTTCCTGCATTCAACTGAGCCTGAAAAAATAAGTTACTTGCTCTCATGCTGGGTTACAGAAACTAGTTCTTGGAGTGCTTGTAATTAGAAGGAAGAACTTAGCTTTAGGAAATTAGAACTACACTTGGAAAGGAGGCATTTGGATAATCTTCCTCTGATGTTTGATAATGTACAAGCTCAGAAATAAATTCATTTCAAAATTTCCTGAATTTCACCAAAATAAAGTAAGGAACAGGGGAAACCAGTGGATTTTGAACCAGTGGTTGTTCTACCTGTAGGAGGGCAACTAATTAGCTCAGGAAACAGACATAGGTGAATTTGCTAGTATCCTGAGAGAACTTTTATTTGTGAGGAAGTCTCATTCACGTTTTATATTTATGCCAACAGAGATGATATAGATATGAAGAAGTCAAACTATTAGACATCTGGTAAACCATATACACAGTGAAAGCAGAGGAAGGAAGGCTGAGTGTTGAGCTGGGAACTCTACAGTTCACAACGGTTGTTATAGGACTCCCTAAAACATCACCCCTTCTGTCAAATACCCCAGATCCATACTTCACTAGCCCCTGAAAACCAAGACCCCTCTTACCTCTAAGAACAGGAAGACTGAGGACCAATAGCTTTGGGGGCAAGCAATAATCAAGAGTCTGAAAATCTAACCAACCTGGAGAAAAAGAGTAGCTTCACTCAACCCTGAGCCTGGTGATCACTGCCCCATAATATACCACATGCATTATGCCATACCTCTCAGGTTTCTTCTTGGAATTATTGAAAATTACCCTTAAATAACAATATACACAGAAAGGGTAACAACTATAAATGCCTGCAAAATGTTGCTAGCGATGTATGACCTGTCTAAGGCAACAAAATATACACGATTTTTTAGGGAGTCCTGTATATGTAATTGTTTCCTGTTAGGAAGTTTTGCATCCTTTAATGGCCTTGTAATAATAACAACATTTAGTGAGTACTTGAACAGGGCCAGGCACTGCATGTTGTATATGCATTATTATTGTGTAGTCTGAAATACTTTATGGCATAGGTAATATTTTTATTCCCATTTCATAGATGACAAAACTGAGGTGTTGAGTTACCCACAGTACCTCAAGTACATCCAGGCAGTTAGTGGTAGAGCTATAATTCAAACTGGCTGCATTTGGCTGCAGAACATATGTTATCAATCACTAATTAGCACCAACTCCAGATGGACCCACAAAGTTTCCTGAAACCGACATACACACAGCGCTTTGTCAGGTAACTCTTTTGACAACTGGATTAGGAAGCCAGGTGTGTCATATGATGTCCTCATGGTGACACAATTTTTGTATCCTCATTGTCTCTCTCAGCTCAGTTGGCTGATTTTTGTTTACCATAGCACAGGAGATTCTTGAATCTTAATTTTGCATTAAGGTTCCAGAAGCCTAACATGGGCACACTCTATCAAAAGTAAACAGAAAGATATAAAACTAGGAAAATTATATTATTTTTATAGTATAATGTTTCATAGTTATATAATGTCCTAACATTATTCAATTGTTTTTCTTAACATTATATTTATGAATGTGTCACCTTGCCTGACATGCTCACACTTTGATGTGGTTTATAGCCTGCTTAGGTAACTCTTCTCTCGTCAGGGAATCCCAGCTGAACCTCATCCCAAACATTTCTAGTTTCCAGCTGCAAAAACAGGGTAATTAATGACACTATCACTACCTGGTGTTGGTATTACGTTTTTGTCCTCAGCAGTGCATAGCATTTCATGGGCCCAACAGTAGGTTTAGAAGAAGTAGGACATATCCCAAGAGAAACATTTTGTGTAGTGCTTCGTATTGGACTTCTAAGTGCAACTTATTGTACTTTAATGTAAAAAAATTCTCTCCCCAAGAGTTTTCCCAGATGATTCTGCTCATATGTGTTTGAAATAAACCTGTATTTGGTGGTTCTTAAAAATAAGGACCAATTTTGAATCTTGAGTGACTTGCTCACCTTCATTTATTAAAAGATAAAAGAACTAACCTTCTCCCCAACCCTCAGATAGATTTATCATAACCATTTAAGGGGCAACTGAGAAAAAGGACAACACAAACACATCTTAGTACAGAAAGAGAATTTATCCACAACAGGAGCAACAGCAAATCCCGATAATGAAAACTGTTTCCTAAACAGGGCAATGTTCTTTAAATATAAGAGTGACTCCATCCAATGCGATGATGAGCAATTACCAGGAAATTGCATGACCAACCAGCAATCAGCCAAATACCCCAACTTACTAAATATTAAACAAAAAATTTACAACAAAACCAATTTCCTTTTATGAGGTGTCATCAAAAAATATGGTGAATATTTAAATTAAAAAAAATTATTACAATCAAATACACACTGCCACTAATCACCCTCAAAATACTCCCCCTCACTTTGGACACACTTATCCCATCATTCTTGCGACTTTCTGAAGCAGTTCTGGCAGTCCTCTTTCGTGAGTATCCATAGTTGTGCTCTCGTGGCTGCCTTGATGTCCTGAATCTACTCAAAATAGTCACCTTTCATGGTCATTTTGACTTCGGGGAAGAGCCAGAAGTTGCATGGTGCCAGATCTGGTGAGTAAGGTAGAGGAGGACACACTGTAATGTTTTTGACAGAAATTGCCATATGAGAAGGGATGTGTGACATGGAGCCTTTCCACTGTGATCACAAAATAATGGTGAATGCTGCTGCCAAGTGCCATCCAACAGAAACACAGGGATGTTTAATATGGGAAGCAGCAAGTCGAACCTTAACAACAGTGTGCAACAAGTTTCAATGTATTTGGTGCAGTCAGTCGGGTGTGAGCTACGGTTGAGAGAAGGGGTGTTTAAAAGTGTGCCGTAATTCATCTTCCATCATGACAATGCTCCATGTCACACATCACTTTTTGTATATGGCAATTTCTGTCAAATAAAAATATTATGGTATGTCTTCATCCACCTTATTCACCAGATCTGGCACCATGTGACTTTTGGATCTTCCCCAAAGTTAAAATGATTCAGGACATCAAGGTAGGCATAACAGCGCAACTAAAGACCCTCACAAAAGAGGACTTCCAGCACTGCTTCAGAAAGTGGCAGGAACGATGGGATAAGTGTGTTCTAAGTGAGGGGAGTATTTTGAAGGGGATTAATGGCAATGTGACTTTTACTGTAATAACTTTTTAAAATTTAAACATTCACTGTATTGTTTGATCACACCTCATATGTTTCTTAAGAATTGTGTAAAACAGAAATGAGAACAAGCAGCCAGAAATTAATACAATTGTACAAATACTAAATAAGTCAATGTCTATGGGAAAAGAACTGGTTATACGCTGGAACAACAAAGATGAGACTGAAAGTGTTTCAAGCCTGCTGAAATTGGTAAAAACATTATTCTGGCTGCAGCCAGTGCATGCCAATGATGATTCAGGAATAAAATACCAACCATCCAACAAAGGAAATCAATCTTCCTTTTGTCAGTTAATGAGGACTCTGAAAGGGACTGTCAGAGTGTCACCCCCACTGCAAGCAGGAGTAATGGGAGTGTGTTCACTTAGTGTTTTGTTCTACTCCAAAGTTTCAGGCCTAAAATTCAAAAGTTCCAGAAAACAGAGTTAATACCTCCAGATTTAGAAATGTGACTTGTATTGGTATCACCTGGATACCTACTTAGAATCCAACCACACCTGAACCAAAGCAAAGAAGATAAAAGAGAAGAAAAATTGGTTTGGGACCACCCACATCAGAGTTTTATTACACTCTCTTGGGAAAACACTCCCTGATACCCTGATTTTAATGTAAACCACAGGTACAGAAATTTGGTCTCTTAAAGAGACTTAAGAGAAGATAACCCCTAAGTTGCAAAAAAAATTTCTCTCACTTAAATTGAAGTGCCTTCTTTC
Source organism: Aselliscus stoliczkanus (assembly GCA_033961575.1). Taxonomy (NCBI): domain Eukaryota; kingdom Metazoa; phylum Chordata; class Mammalia; order Chiroptera; family Hipposideridae; genus Aselliscus; species Aselliscus stoliczkanus. The sequence goes on from CM066728.1 coordinate 157,289,739, forward strand.
CTTTATAAACTCTGGCTTATCTGCAGGGTTTGTCATTATACCTAAAAGACCTCAATGAAGTTTTAACAGCCTTACAAACAAGTAATATTTTGTTTGCAAGCTCAATAATTATTTCCTTGAAACACTTTACTACATAAACTCTTATGGAATCAAATTTAATGAATGATCAGACAGAAGTCCACTAACTTGAGACTCATGCATTGACATCAATTCACGATAATGAAAGTTTCCACCAGCTATTCTGTGCACTCAATTCCCTCTAACAGTATTACCCTGAGACCATAAATTCTGGCCATTCTAAAAGCCCCTCTCTCTTCATGCAACCCACATCCTAGAATCTAAATCTGACCCTCATCTCCCCAAGCCCCTCCCCCCACATCAACTTTGCCAGTTTGAAGTAAACAAAATGTGACAATTCCTTTCTAAGCGTATCCCAGTCAAGCTGTTAGAAACTCAAGCCTGTGAAAGGAGCTGGAGGACATTGCTCCATTTTCTGCTAATTTTTTGTAGGCTGTCCAGCACTTGGCATGAATACATATGCAATTCTAAGCTAACTGACCTAATCCTGCAAGAAGACATTGTCATCTATTATTTCTACTTTTCTTTTTTTTTTTTGAGGGCAGTGTCACTGGCCCTCATATGTGGGATCGAACTGGGGCCGCTGGCTTCTGAAGCTATTATTTCTACTTTTAATTTAAATTTGTTCTCAAAATAATAATGAATATAGTCTCTAATCACATGAGAATGGTGTAAATTGTGTGGTAGTCTGGAAGACTTGAGGGAAATCGTGACCCACTACCTAATAGTTCTGTAACACTGGGCAATTTACTGAACCTCCCTGGGATTCAGCCTTCTCAGCGAAAATATGGAGACTTACGCTGTGTGGTGGTTGCAAGAATTTCAGGTAATGGATATAAAGTGCCTGGCACATCATAGGCTCCCAAAAGACAACAGTCATTATGATTTATTGAGATGAACAACTTATCATGCCAGAATTCAGAATGACCACTTTCTGAATTTATACTAGCCTTTGATGAATCTCTATTTAATTAAGCTAAGTTTTCTTCTATGCTCCTACATTTTAATAATATGTTGTTTAGTTTCTGTAACCGATGAACAGAATGGCATTTTCAACGCCTTGGTGTATTTTTGTTTAGTGAAATAGTAATGCTGCTAAGATCTATCAAAAAGATTGGTTTTAAAGAACCAATGGCATAGGAGGAAAGCTGATTGGCTGAGGAAGAAACTGACTGTACCCATTGTAACAAATTCTCTCTATTTGTGGGCAGATCTTCTCTCTTCATGGCTGGTTATTGATGTGATATAGAGGATGGTGAAATGTTCTTTGGTTTGATAATGGAGTGCTTTATAGTACCAAATATTAGAATGAGGACTTTGAGCATACTTATTTGCTTCAGTGAACTGCCAGATGGAAATGCTTTTGAAACTTTTCTATACAGTTCAGGGGTTTCCAGAGCTTTCACCTCAAAAGCAGACAGTTGAACCCTTGGATGAGCAGCAAAAATAGATGTTTGTATCTTTGTCATTATTATTATTCTAAATTACTTTACAAAATTTTTGTCTTTTTATTTATTTTTTATTTTTTATTGTTTTATTTATTTATTTTTTTTTAGGGCAGTGTCACTGGCCCTCTTATGTGGGACCGAACCAGGGCCGCTGGCTTCCGAAGCCAGTGCTTAACCGCCACGCCACTCGGCCGGCCCACAGAAATTTTGTCTTTTTAAAAATTAGTTAAATACAAACACTTAAAATGATTTTCTACATGCTTATCAAAGTATATTTTTTAAGCAACGATTTTCAATATTCAACTTTCATTTTAAACTTTAATGAAAATCACTAAGCATTTTGGATTCTAATATTTTAAGTAAATATTATTGTTTATTTTAGAAACTCCTGGTTTGTTATATCAACTCCTCACAGTCTTTCTAATAATTAACATCAATAAGGAACAAAAATTATTTTTTAAATAATTACATACCACACCACACACACACACACACACACACACACAGAAAAAGATTGACTAGGATTAATAGAAACCTATTACACAAATTTTGTAGGTATTTCAATGAACCCTATGGCTGATACAACTGGAATGAGAAAATTAATTTTTAACTTTGCCATACTTTTATTAGGAAAACAAAGCTGGCTTGTCACCTAAAGGAAAGAAGGGGGTGGGGGTGGGAATTAACAAAACCCCCAAAACCTCAGCCTTATTTCCCTGTCTCCTGAATTAAAGATCTAAGATATTCATGGGCTAAAAAAGTAGGCACATAATTCTCTACTAAACAGGTATTAACTGTGATATCTCTCCTGTTCTGTTTTCAGAGTCTCAACTCCCAGAGGTTATGGCAGGAAATAGGGGATAAATTCCAACTTTATTTTTCATTGTCTCTCCTACTGTATATGTTGGGACATCAAAGTCACATTTTTCCCAGACTTCCTGATCATGAAGGGTACACAAGAGACAGAGTTCTGACTAATAAAACATAAGTGGGACACTTCTGGGCCTTTTTGAGAAAGCCTCTGCTTTCCTGCTATAGACATTGACTAATCATCCTTCATTCTTTCCTTCCTCCTTTTACCGAAATATGAATATGATGGCTGGAACTGCAGCAGCCATTAAGAAAAGATCAAGAGAATAACATAGGCTTTGAAGTTGGTAGCCTTGAGCTTCTGAACCAACATCATGACTTGTGGATTTCCTGTTGTACCAGTCACACTTTCTTGCTACTGAACACAATTCCTAAAAGACATAGCTCCAAAAGTACAGAGTATTAGACAGCACTTAACTGAGTGCTCACTGTGTGTTGCACACTGTGAAAAGTACTCTAATATTCATTATTTCATTTATTTCTCATGACAATCCCGTGAAACAGGTAATTTTATTCCTTTTAGTATCAAACTCAGGACCATCAAAGCACAGAAGGTTTAAAGAGCCTGCTCAGAGTCATGTGAGAGCTGAAATTGGCCATGGGCAGTCTGATTCTGGAGCCCTAGTTCTGACCAACATCACTACCATCTTGAACTCCAGAGGCCACAGGGGAGAGCCAGATTAACTGTGCTTGTAGGAAGTGCCCAGCAAAGCTTCCGTTTGGTAGTAGGGTAGGAAATGATCATATCTTCACCCAGCATACTCACTTTGGAGGGATCTCTTCTGGGATCTTGATATTGAATAAGGTTTTTGCCCATCATCCCACCCCCTTCAAAGGCAGATATGAGTAGGTCTGTGCTTGGATGCTAAGCACAGTGGGAACAGCATCACACTGTTTAAAAAGCTGGAGTTCTTCAATGAGAATGAATTAAAAAAATGTAAAAAAATGAAAACAAAGGAAGAAAGGAAGGAAAAAGAAAAGAAGGAAAAAAACCATAAGCAGAGAGTAACAGGGACAAAAGAAAGAAGGCAAGAGAAAGAAAAAGAGAGGACAATAAAGAACAAAACAATAATGTGGAGCCTATGGAAAATGGTGCAGAAAAAAAGGAATAAATCAATCAATAAATCAAGCTGAGATGTCAAAATAGAAGTGAGAGAAAGACAAAGACTACAGAGTGGTATCAGCAAAAGGAAAGTTTGCATTGGAGAAAGTGAACTGATATGGATTTGGATAGTGTGGAAAATCGAGTTAATGATGTGGAAGGCGTAAGAACTTCCTGCAGATTTTTTAGGAAAATACTGAAGAGTTGACAAGAAAAGACAAGATGATAGATTTGGAGGACAGAAAACAGAAACCCACTTCAGGATACTAGCTTTGCCTTCCTATGAGGACTACCATTTGTAAAATCTTTACTATTTACTCACCAGTTTCTCTACTGGGTACCCTACGTACATAACTTCACTTAATACACACAAAACAACCCACAAGGTGGACATTATTATTCCCCTTTTACAGACGTAGAAACTAAAGCTTAGAAAGGTTAAATATCTTTCCCATAGTCATACAGCAGTGAGAACCAGAACTGGGCTTTGAAGCTAGATCTCTCAGATTCCAGGGCCCAAGCTCTGATGTCTCATTGTAGATTATGCCAGTAATCAAAATCACATTTGATTGAAAATGTTCAAGGTAGATTGAAAGGACTCAGTAAGCTTCAGGAAATATTAAGAGTTTCATCCCCTTAACTCATCCTTAAACCCATATATTTTCATTACAAATACAAAGAAAAAATATCCTAAAAGCTGCTCTTCAGGATTTAAACACAACAAAACAGGATTTGTCTTAAGACTTTCTCTGCAAAGCTTATTTCAGCAGACAATGAAAGAACAGTTAAAGCTCTTGAAAGGAAACGAACCCAAAAATTTGATACTAAGCTCCTTGTCCTTCTTGAGTAAATTCAGAAGACACACATCTGCAGGACGGAGACAGTAGACTAACCCACCTCTCTAAAAACACACACTCTGAAAACCAAAGTAAAACAAACAAGTCATTGAAAGATCTGTTTCAGCTGATGAATACATAAATCAAAACTAAAAACCTTAGATGTGTAGTTCTTACAAAAGACCTAGCGATGGCTCTAAAATAAACTAAACATAGAGTTAGACTTAATAATTATTTTAATACAATTCTTCTGAAAAAAAAATAATGCTAAGAAATAAATGAACATAGTCTGTTGCTTAAATCCCAATTATGGTATTAAAGATGGACAAAGATCATAGATAGGGGCAATAAGTAAATACAGGTCAAGTTTATATAGCAAGGAGTCAAAGGGGATGACTCCTTTATGATAAGATGTATTTATTTTTAACTATCAGCTTTATTTTTTTAGTTACCAAAGTTATTTTAAAATGAACTGTTTGGCCTAAAAACATGAAATATATAAACTGAAAATTAAAGAATGTGCATAGATTTTTCCCACAAAATACAAAAATGTATGAATGGCAAAATTAGTTGCAAAAATTATAACATCTGAGACAAAAAAATTTCTAAAAAGGACAAAGAAGTAGAATTTAGCTGAAAAACAAGATGTTGTCTATAATAAATATTTAACAGCATGAAATGTGTGGATCAAAATGTACAGATCAAGGACTTCACGAAAAAAGCATCGATGGAAACACACTAGTGTTCAGATAACTTAACTTATTTATATTAGGAGAAAGACTATGGAGGATTTTTTTTACATAATATATATAATTTAGTAATATTAAAATATATTCCCTACACAGAGTATTTTCTTTTCTTAAGAATTCATAGATCCACTAAAGAGTTTTGAAAGAAAAGAAGACATATTGGGTCAAAAGGAAATCTCAACAATTGCCCTAAACAAAAACAGTATCTCACAAACCATCAGTGTGGTTGATTATCTGACCTTACGATCTGACTACAACACAGTGGAAAATAAAAGTCAATAATAAGTCTCAACAGAGACAAAATTTGTTAAATACTTAAAAGTATTATTTTCAGTTGTCATTCTACCAAAGCAGAAACCAAAAAACATCATTAGAAAATAATCACAGACAAAAGTGTGTTCAGAGGTAACTGTACATCTTTACAAAATTGCATTAATGCAAAAGGAGAAAGAAATTAACCATGATTCAACCAACAAGATTCATAAAAGAACCAAGAGTGATCCTAAGGAAAATAGGAAAGATATTAATGAGATAAAAAAAGGACAAAGGAAAAAACAGCATTACTGATCAACAAATCCAAGAACTGGCCTTTTGAAAAAAAAATAATAATAATAACAAGGACACCTAATAAAGAAAACAAAATAAAAACACTAATAAAATAAATTCTAAATATTAAGGCAGAATAAAAACCAATACGAAGTTATTTTATAGTATTAGTAAATCTATATCTAATCTATATCTATGCAACTATATATAATAATTGCATTAAATACAATTATATTACAGTTATATATGTAACTATTTATAATACTTGGCTAATAAATTTGAAAATCTAATGAAATGGACATGGTTCTGGATAATATAAATGAACACATTAGAATGGGAAAATTTATTGAAGAATTACCTCTTGAAAAGCTGAATGGCCAGATGATTTCCTTCGAATTTATAAGGAAAGTGATCCCAAGTGTCTCCAGAGAAAATAAAAGTTGCAAAATTTCATAACTTATTTTGTGTATAACATCACTTTATACCAAAAACTGGCAGAGATAGAGGCCAATTTCAAGGTCAGACCAATCTGGGTTAGGAAGCCTCACTCTTCACTTACTGGCTGTGCTACCTTATATATATGAGAAATAAATGAAGCAATCCATAAAGAATAAAAAGATGTTGTTTTCTGCATAGGTACACAATTAATGTTAGCTAGCTGCTGTAACAATAATATAGAATGAATACGAACACACACACACACACACACACACACACACACACACACACACACTATCCGGTAAAAAAAATCTCACTCAGAAAAATAAACACAAAGACATATGTAAAATTTTCTAAAACTAAACCAATATTACATTTAATTCATGAATATAAGCAGAGACTAATAAGAAATCTATTATTCTAATAAATCATATCAACAATGTTAGTATGAAAAACTACTTATTAATAAATACTGATAACACACTCACATCCTATTTCTAAGAAAACCTTTATAAAACCAAAAATGAAGAAGAGCAAACATCAACAAAGAGTGAAACAAAAGGTTAAAGAAAAAAAAAAAAAGAATCCAGAGACAATCAGGGTCTACACATGAAAGCTTACTGTCATTCTTGATATTTAACAGTTTTGAACTGTTGGCTAATATATTAGAAATAATGTTAATTGTGATGATATTAGCCTCCATATTTTTAATACATTCCATTTGTCTAAAGTCAATTAATCCTAGTGACAGTCTGGTGATTCTAAAGGGTTACCCCAAATTTCAGACGAAGAAACTGAAGATCAACTAGATTAGAAACATAATTTTCACTTGTTCAAAGCTACCCAGATAGTAATAGTATAGAAGCAGGATTGAAACTGAAGTCAGCTTGACTCCAAAACTTGACCAATATATAATGATCAATTTGTATCATCTTCCAATAAGAACCAATGTGAAACATATTCAGAGATGAATATTACTATTGTCAGTTGTCATGATTATATTCCAAAAAACAAACAAGACAATGAGTTATAATATAACATGAATAAAAGAGGCTAGAGATAAGAAAAACATACAAAACAACAGCTCTGGTATAAATACTGCAGCTAAGCCATAATGGTAATAGCAAAATAAACCGATATTTACTATTTCAAAAAATAAATCTATACCAAAAAGTATAGAACTAATGACACACCTAAAACTTTATTATGCCAGAGACAGATTTTCTTGAATGGGAAAACCAACTGTTATAAAGAGGCCAAGACTCATACAATTGTCACTAGGATTGATTTTGGAACATGGCAAAAGGTTTCAAAATTTTATCTGGAGAAATGAACAGGTAGGAATGTTTTAAAAATGTTTAAACAGTAGAGTGAAACTATATTGTCAAAAGAAGTGACAGAATAATAATACAGAAAGGTCTAAAAGAAACCTTCATAAATGCAACAACTTAAACAATGCAAAACAAATTGTTTTTGGAGGAGATAAATTACTTAACAAATGACATTGGGCAAATGGGACCCTTATAAAAATTCAATTTAGATCCTTATACTGAATGTCACAATAAATTATATTTAACTAAACGTTAACATTGAAAAATGAAACAAAAAAACTGGATGAAAATGTAAGACGGTAGTTTTTTTTTGTTTTTTTTTTTTTTGAGGGCAGTGTCACTGGCCCTCATATTTGGGACCCGAACTGGGGCTGCTGGCTTCCTAAGCCAGCGCTTAACCACCGCACCACTCTGCCGGCCCTTGTAAGATGGTAATTAAAAGATTTGGAGATAGGAAAGGACTTCCTAACCTAAGCGTTCTTCACCCCATCGGGTCCATGGATTCATCACAGCAAATCCCCTGTATATGTGTATTGAGGTTCATTTTAGGGGGGAAGCATACATAATTTTAATCAGCATACATGAAATTCTCAGGAAGCACCAAAAGATGAGGTATCACTAATTGAAGAATTTATAAAGGACACACGTATTTGACTACATAATTAAAAATAAAGGAAAAAAGCTCTCTATGTCAAAACAGCATGAAGAAAACTTGAAAGCAAATGACAAATTGATAAAATTTTTGTAATAACTATGGCCAAGAGGTAATTTAGTGAGTGTTTATATACCGAAAAGAAAATTAACAGCATGAAAGATTAGTAGGATTGTTAGAGGATTCATAGCATGATTGTCCTTTTGAGTGACTTTGAAATGCATTTCTGAAATTCAATTAGAATATTAGTTCTTACAATTCAGGAATTTCTCAACACCCCGTTTCCAACAAGTGAACAGAGAACACACCCACAAAGACCTGAAAACTTCAATCTAATCTTGCTTGGTTGCAGGTTGAATAAAGCAGTTTTTGGTTAAAAGGAATTAAAAAAATAATGGGAGAGGGATGGCAAAATGAACAACAGGATCTGAAGGGAAAGACTGAAGGTAATAAAGTAGTAAATATTTTCACAATAAATACACTGCATGTGTTAAGAATATTTGGAATGGGCATCATAGTATTAGGAGTTATTGCACTACTCAAGTATAAAACAGCAGCTGAAAGTTGACTGTGTAGGGGGACTTTCGATTTTTGTTTATACATTTCTGCGTGATTTCTATTCCTTTTTACAAAGAGTATGTATTATTTTAGTGATAATTAGTTTTAAAAAGTTTGTTGCTAACAATATTGTTGCTTGTGGGATTGCTCTTCCCAGGATATCCCAATGTTAAATATTTATTTGCTTCCAAAAGTTAGTGGTAAATGGGATTAGTGGGTTGTTTGCAAGCACCACTAGGATGAAAAAAGCTCTTAAACATCTGGATTTCAAAGACTAGCATATTCTTTTTTAATGTGGAAATCAGGATTGGTAACTTTATTTTGCCAAATAAGGGCAGCATCATGTGATACAATTAAGGAAATTTTGTATGAAAATTATAGATAATTTCCAAATAAGTTGCTTAAAATTTTTTTAGAGTCCAAAATATACCTTCACTTTTAAAATAACCTGTGTTACATTACCTTTATTATTCTCCTTTGCCTGGTGATCCTTGAACACTCTCACTCAATAGCATCTCTATAGACCATATGGTCTCTGGGCAACCTTCCAATGTTATGATTTCTCAGACAAACTGAAAACAATTACTTTATATTCTAGGTAAGGTATCACATGTAATTGAGAGTTTTAGGACAATGAAAATTATAAAATTGAATACATCTGCTGTGAAAAATGAGGCTATTAGATGTCAACTCCAATGGCACCTAAATTCAGAGCAATGAATAAGAATTCAGCATGACTAATATGATTACTCCCACATCATGCTCTCTCCAGGAAGCTCTCTACACCATCCTTTCAAGTTGGTTGTAAAGGTTTCTAATAGTGAAATAACAGGCAGACTCCTCTGAAAGCCTATTGTAAATTTCACTCAATTCTCTTTCCTCCTCTCCACATTTCTAGGTTGTACTTGCATATAGAGTATTTTAGATAAACTAGAGTGCCAAATAAAGACAGAAAACGTTTTTATTGTATTCTTTCTTAATGGAAGAATAATTTTACATCTTTGAAGTGATGCCCAATCAGTTTTCAATCATATACTGGCATGCTTCTAAATTTGTTGCAGAAATAAAAAAAATTATGGATCATGAAAGGCCTTCCTCCTTCTCATTTGGCCTTTTGTATCCTAAGGCTTGGTCACGAAGGCAAGCATGTACTGGATGAAAAAAGGTGAAACTTGGTTAATGTTGCAATCAAACAATAACTCAGTGAAATCTCACAGAAACCAAGTATAAGTTGGATCACTTATATGACTCCAGTCTCAGCGAAAAGTCTATGATCTCAGTGAGGGATAGCCTCACCTTTTGCTTATTTGCCATTAATCACCCTTTCCTACCTTTACCCCACCATCACCTATTATGATACAACCCTTTGTTTTATTTTTTTCTTTCATAGCACTTAACATCAGGTGTGATTGTCTTTAATCTATGCTTCCCTTAAATGGAATGTGTGCCCAACTGGAGCTAGGTTCAAAGCATCATGTACACGTGTGCTCAACCGGCGCTACCATTCCTGGCAGCTCTGCATGGAACTTGCATGTTTTGCTCAGAGATGTATTCTAGTTCTCAGCACAGTGTCAAACACATACTGAATTATACCTAAACTATGATGCTCAAGATGGCAACTATGACTGTAAGATGTATTACAAATTCAGAGATGTGAAAAAAATGTCTTTCAATTTTTTTAAAAAAAATGATGGTAACAAGCATGACTCAATAAATATTTCTTGAATGAATCAATCAACATTGTCACAGCTACCTGAATAGACGCCTATCCATACTTTCGAATAACTAATGGAGAGTTCCTTCTCTCTATCTATTCATTTGTTCAATATACAAATATTTGATTGCTTACTATGTTGCCAAACATTGTTCTTGGTGCTGGGGCTACTACAGTCTACTCACTTTCAAGACACCTTACAGTTTAGGGGAGTTTCTTCTTATGATCTATGCAACTGAATCCCCTGAATTATTTTGAGGGCTTTGAAAAACAAGATTCTGTATGACTCATATACAGCTCAATTTGAAAAAAAGAATCTTCAAAGTATAGCTGATATTCCCTTTCTTCTGTAAAGGCTTCCTAAATCATCTCAGTTCAAAGTTTTGTCACCCTTCTCCATCTTCATAGAACCCATCTGTAATTAACCATGCCTTGCTATAGCTCTTAAAACAGAAGGGTGATGTAGTGTGATGGTGGGCTCTGGCATCACACTGACTTGAGTTCAACTTCCAGATCCATCAATCCTACCTGTGCAAATTTCTCAGCCTTACTTTCCACATCTGAAATATGGTAATAATGTCTACCGTACCGCACTGCTTTGGATTAAATGAGATAACCGTTGAAAGCGCTCAGCTCAGCATTTGGCATAGAGTAAGTATTCATCGGAAGTGGACTGGTGTTTGTTTATTTCTCAGTTTATATTCTATTTTACCCTTTTGCACCATTAAGCACTATTTCCACACTCAATTAGGGCAATGACAAGAAGAATCTTTTTGTCTCATTCACTTGATGTCACAGCCATGTGCTATGAACTATATTGGTTAGAATGACACTACCAGGCTTCACAGGCATATTGTTTTTCTGGACTATGCAAAGAATATAGTTTATGTCATCTTAGTCATGCATATGGTTACTTAATAAGATTCAGAATCATCACAAATAGAGAAATGAAAACTTAATCTAAGATGGTAAGAAATAAGCCAATTTTCTAAACACAAAATGTCTTTTCTTTTTGTGTTACATGTTCTATTCAAGGTATCAGTTTATTTTACTACGAATTTGTTGCTTGGAGCTTTCGATACATTGAATGCCATAATCAACTTGTTGATGTCAGGCTGAATAAATCTTACATATGCTAGTGAAATGACATGCTTTTCAATCTGTTATTTATATTTCTGGTATTCACTTTTCTCTCATACTGATGACAAATGCATTGTGATTAAAAACTTTTAAAGAGGGAGAAATGAAAGAATGCTGGAATTGGCTAAAAAACTACATTTTAGTATCACTAGGAACAATTATGCTCTTCTGAACAAATGACACAAAAATGTGCTAGAAGTAAATATTACTTCTTTGTAATTTTGTAGGGAAAAAAAAAAGGTCAATACAATGTGGTCATATGTAAGAAGACTGAATCAAAGATCAGGCCAAGAACAGCTGGTATAAAAGTAGGTTTGAATTTTAACTGAGTTTCAACACAGAGCAAATACAAAGATAGTGATATTTGATATAGCTATACAAGAAGTAATTTTGCAGAAATGCACTGAAATATGCTGTGATTAAAGTGATTAAATAACAGGCTATGATGTGAAACTATAATGGACCCTGAAAAAAGTTAGCTTCTCTTATTCCTAGCAAGGAAAATTATATTTGATAGTATTCAGGGTGTTAACTAGATACTATCAAGAACAAAAATTTCCTGGCAATGAATAAAATCCACAAACCATCAAGAGACTAAATTTAAATACTAAATTTTACATATTTCTTGCAAAGCCACTAATACTTAGTATACTTTCTAAGAAATCTTTATGGGGTAACTGCATAATGGTTAATTTGATACTAACACTCTATTTAAATTAAAGGACATGGCAACAGATGAATAATTTATAATGTAAATAAATCCATATTCTTTATTTTCTTTCTCTTTTTTTAAAATGTAAATTGTCTCAGTCATTCATAGCATAATCTCAGTGAAAAACATTTTCTAAGGATTAAATAAACCACTGAGCACAATCAAAGCGCAGTCAGTAATTAGAGGAGAAATTTTCTATAGGCCTCGTTTCAAGACCTATAGGCCCAGGGATCTTGTCTCATTGATTATTTATGCTTCTTCTAATTCTCAGAATCCCATGGGAAGGGTATGAAAGGGCATCTATTTCAAGAAATGGTATCTACCCAAGAATTCAGCTAAGAAACTAGAACTCAGCCTTGAGTTTTTCCTTTTCCCCAATGCACATTATCTTATTCATTCCCTGTTTGCTCTACCTGTAAAATGTACATCTGATCTACTCACTTCTCTCTATCTCTATTACCATCATCTTGACCAGGCTACCCTAACCTACCTCTCCTGAGGTACTGCAGGAGCTTCCCAAGTGGTTCATCACACCAGTACTCCTCCAAGAAGCTAGAATGGTCTTTAACAAAACTATCATAGTCTCATTTATACAATTTCTAAAGGATATTATTCACATAATGGTGATTTCATTTGTTTTATGGATAATTTTTAAATTGTTGTGAGGGACAGGGTTGGCTCTTCCGTCTCAAAGGTTTGCTGACTCCTGCCCTATGTGGTCTAGACTTTTCCAATCACTCGGCTCACTCTAGTCGAATATATCTTCCTAGTTCTCAAATCCAGTAACCTTGTTCCAACCATCTGGTCTTCCCAACTTGCTCCTCCTTCTTCCTGGAATGTTCGGTTCAGTTCTTTACAAGGTAGGCTCCTTCTCACATTTTAGGTCTCAACTAAAATGTCACTTTCTCCATGAGGTCTTTCCTTGACCACTGTATGTAAAATAGTTCCATGACTCTCCATTATTCTACTCTGCGTATGATTTTCTTAGTACTTATTTGCTTTTTTTATAGGCTGCCTAGACAGAGAGGATGCAAGTTCCACATCTGTCAATCCACCAATCAATTCACAATGCCTAGCACGGGAACCGATTGTTAATACACGTCTGTTGAACAAATGAATGATTCCATCTAAGGTCTGCGTTAGCAACACCCATGTTCTCTTTATACACCTTTCAGAGATGAGAACAATGAGATGAGATTAGAAGCTTGCTACCAAAATCACTTCTTACACACCACACTTTGTTGTTAGGCTTAAACTGGGAGAAGTTTCCTACCTTGTATTTTCTCAGACTGTTATCATTGTTTATCAAATTATTAGGCATAGCATCCTTTGAGATAGAATTCTTGTCAAGGTGGTAGAAAGGACAGTATATCATGGATAATGATATAATTGCTATGAAGTTAATCACACCCCAGAGGGTACTGTAAAGGTCTCTCACCCTCAAACTTTAAGCATTACTGCCTAAGTTGAATCACAAATTGGAAATTTATAACATGAGACATTTCTAACATATACCATAGGATACTTGAAAATGACATTTGACCAACTATATAAGGAAAAACTCTGGGGACTGCAACAAAACTGAGAACTATGCCTTCTAAGAAAACAAAATTATTATAGTAATAACAGCAAAACACACGCAGTGAAGAATCTCTTTTTAAAAATACAACTAAGCAAAAAGAGGCAGGTAGCAATCACCTAATAATCTGTCCTCAGTTCAGTCTCTGGGCAATCCAACTATCCACCAAGTTTCTTAGTCTCCTCATCTCAGAAAGGTGATGGAAAACGCTGGCTAAATCTCAAGATAATACAACATACATGACCCTGTGGACCAGGGCTTTTCCAGTAATATAGGACACCTTTGGAAGCTGCACTGTTTGAAACCATTAGTTAAGGTACAAATTTGAGTCCAGTGAAAATTGGCTTCTAAATAATGTGAACTTGAAAAGTGCTAGAGGACACAGTGTATTGTCTGTGTGTATGTAGACATAACAAAGCTATTTTCATGCACAGTCCTGGCAGAAGGCCCGTGGTAACTGCTCTGTGGGTCTGGTTACAATTATTTCACTATAGGGAATATTTCAGGACAGTACATCCCTTTTCTGTCCGCTTGGCCTCAAGTGGAAATGTGTGCTGTTTTTACCTCACAGACCTTCTTTTCAGCTCTCCTCCCTGATTACATTTTAATTTTACTCAAGATCTATATCCCAACCATTCATGACACAAGTCTCAGCTCAATTCTAAGCCCAAATTACATGACACAATATACAAGAAACTCTAAGAGTGTGTGAAAGGAAGGACGTGTGTGATAACTTCTTCTTTACCCTTTTAATTGTACAGAATCTGGGCATAGATGCCTATAGTCTCACTACTGGTGCATGTACTTTTAAATAAAATTCTTTATGAAATAAATAAAATGCTTTCCTAAAAGAAGAGTTGGTATGTTGACATTCTGCTATTTTACCTCAAAACCAAAATGCATTTGCGTTCCCCACCCACTGCAACATTTCATACAGCAGAATGTGGCCCTCAGGAGAATTTTTAATGGAACATTTTCTATTGAAATGTGTTTTTAATTGAACAAAACGAAACAAAGAAGATAAGACTGGTTTACAAGATATCAGGACTAAGATGCTGACCCCAATATTTAGATATGTTTATATCTATCAAATTCTTCTTATGAGGCCTCCCTTCAAAATGGTCACTTCTAGGACTTAGACGCCCTTCAATTAGTTACTTTAACTAAGTTTATTAAAAAGGTCAGATTTTTTTCTTCCAAGTGTTCCAGGAATTAACTTCTTACAAATAATTTTATCTCAAATATTTTGGGCATTTCCCCATATTTTTCTTCATTGGACAGACATTATAATGAAATGTGAGACAAAGACATAAAGTGGTTGATCAACAGGAACCGCATAAAATGTAAATAGATGGGCATTTTAGGTTTGTCAGAAATACAGATGGTAAGTTTAATTTCCTGAGGAAAGAATTTTGGGGAATAGTTTTATGAAATCAACAGCATACGGTGTGAACCATCCTGGGGCTCAACAGTCTTTAATTCTTTCTACTTTGACCTTTCCATGTCTCACATCATCCCTTTCATTAAAGATTAAAGGCAGAGGGACTTCTCTTGGAAGCTAAGGAAGGGAATACCATCATGTCTTTATTTTACCTAGGTTAAGCCCACTTCTAGAGGATGATAAGTACACAGCGGGAGAGATGAGTTGAGGTAGTGTGAGGAGAAGTCACTAACCATTTAGAGGAGCTGAAAGGTAAAAATAATTAATATCTAAAATTGACCAATTCTGTTAACCTCATTTTCCTTGTATAAAAAAATAAGAAGATAGGACTGGATGGATTAATTTAATATTTGTTTAGAATTGACCTTGTTCAAAACTTTGTGCTTAGGTGTCATGGAAGACAGAAAAATGCAATGGCACCAATGTCCTAATTTGCATTACCGAGGCGGACCATTACTATTTTCATTCAAGTTCTGCACCCTCTGCAACCTTTCCCCCAAAACTATTTCACTGACTTTCTTCAATAACTTGTGTATATGTGAAATGTACACTAACACATATTTGTATATGTTACAAATCTCCCTAACAAGATTCTAACATCCTTTGAAGGCAAGTAACATATTTTACAAACATTTGAATTATGCCCTGCCTAATTTCACTTAGCTCCTAGCATGATGCTTTCAATTTCTTTTTGTGTGCAATAGATATTTGTTATACACCCATAAATAAAAACTATAGTCTCAAAGAGTGTAAGCCTTGTTTAGAAGACAAAACATATGAAAACATCTGTAGTACAATATTAGAAACTGTCTAAATAGAGAGTTATATTCTCTCTATGTATGTTCTATAATTTATGTTGTATGTATGCCTATATGGTATATTCTATACACCAGTGGTAACAGGACAATCTAAAATAGGAGAAAACAAATAGGTAATAAGAAGGAAGTAAATGATTCTACCTAGAAATGCGTGTACATGTATGTATATACTATATAGCATAACAGAGGCAGCTAATGTTAAATAGGCACCAGGAATAGTTCTAATATAGAATAATAGCTGCCATCCCAATTTGTTTATTTTCTAAATTTAGATCTAGACATATTAGGCATTCTCAAGGGAAGGTATCCCTGTGTCCCCTGAGATATGAAATTTGAGGAAAAGGCTTTTGGGTCATCACTTAAAACAAGGATTTGTAGAAGACTCTTGATTCTAACTCAATACTTTCCTTCTAAGTCCTAAAAAAATTGAGAAGTTTCTGCCCAACTCACTTCCTTTTTTACCATTTAATGTACAACATTTCTTGTTTACTGGACATATATTGTTTGATTTTCCAATGAGAGGCCATTTGCAATTCAAGGCAAAAAGTTTTCTTTGGTGAACTTAAATTTTGAATTTCCTGTGATAATGCTGATAATTAAACATATAAAACACTCTACTTAATAACTTTGCTAATAGTTGCAAACTTAGAACAGGAAAACTTTCAGTAAAACAGTTTATGATTCTGAACACTATGTTTCTATGAATGTCAGTTACTTCAACTTAATTTTATACACCATTATATATGAGACACATTCGCTAGCAAACATTTTTTCTTTCCGCAGGTCTAGAGTATTGGTAATACATATATACTAGCATACTAGATGTAAGGCACCTTACAGATGTTAGTTACTTGGCATTCTTCTAGGTTGCTCACCTAAATCTATTAGACATGTCATTCATGACTAATTTAAGAAGCCTGCACCAAGGCCACTCATTTTATTTGAACTTTTTGAAGTTATGCTATATAAAAAGGTATCATTACCAAATGGTAATTCGTTTACTTGTAATCACCGATTATATATTCCCTATTCATTCAGCTGAAAAACCAGAAAATTACCCCCAAATCCACAAATCCAAATAATTGAAATATTATAAACCTCTGAACCAGTACATATGGGATGAAGGTACCACAACACAAAACTGTTTTCTCCCTTCTCTAAGTATTTTCGCTTATTCTGAAACCGCTCATGATTGTTCGGAGGGTAAAAGGTTTCGAGCTTTCCACACCTAGGACACATCTAGTTGACTAAAGAGGCAAAAAGGTCATAATTAGATTGTTAGAGGCGGTTGTCGAGCTTAAAAAGGCTCCAACTCAGAAAATAAAAGGAAAGGAGGCAGATTTCTAGAGGAACTATGAATCCTTCCAGTTTTGGGAGGACACACTTTTACCCAAATGTCTAGGGGTGTGTTACAGTGGAGTTGTTGCAACACATGTCCTTACATACCCCGTAGGAAAAGGATGGCTTGGGAGTCCTAGTAGCTGTCACAGCAGAAGTAATTCATGACCAAACTTTTGTTAAGTTCAGATAAGAGATCTGGACACAAAGCTTATCTGTTTCTATGTTTTGTATTTGTTTTCTTTTCTCTTAGTTTCCTAAGAAGGTTTTTTGGAAAAGTTCCGACCTTAGGGGAGCAAGAATTAGAATGGCAGAGAGGTCAATGCTTGCAGTGGCATCCAAAATAGGACCCTCAGTCTTATGATCCAGGCAAATTTGCTACTGTAGGCGAGTACCTGGGGATGTAAATGCTAGGGTAAGCCAAAGAGGATGTGAGAGTACATATGGTAGTTTAGTGATATTAAAAGAGACAAAGCATTTCTCATTGCAGTGCAAAGATAGCTGGGACATGAAATTAACGAGGGTCTGGTAGCCCCTGCTTGCAGCTTTTCACCTGAACACTCACCCTCATCCAGTGACTCCTGTGACTTGAGGAGGGGTACATATCTAAAGTGTTGGCAGTATCCTGAGCTGTAATTCTGCCAAGCTGTGGCTGTCTTTCCTTACAAGGTAGTGCCTTATAGATCAGGCTCTTCAACTGGTGAGTAAAGGTTGAATCTCAAAACACCAAGGTTCAAGTGTTGTTGAGAAGGACTAGCATATGAGGAGATTGCCAGGGGTGGGGGCTGGATGAATGAGTGAGATGCCTTTGCCAGGGTGTGGGTTTGCTTTAGAACAACTGTAACCTTGGCACACTGTTATGTGAGCTCCTCGCAACAATTTGGTAGTTCTACATCCTTTTCACTCATGTGGGAGGCCCACTGCTTATTGATGGTAGTGTAACATCGATGCCTGACCTTAGTTCTCAGTTCTTAGTTCTCAGACGTCTGAGTTTTCCAACTTCTTTCCCCTAATTTTCAGCCTTACTTCTAGGCACAGATTGGCCTGGAGCACAAACCAATGGACTTACAAGAAAAGGTTTATTATTTCTAATTTTATCGGGTTGTTTACCATCTACTTTGGCCTCATGATCGTACTAGATTATTTATAATCTTAAATTACAGTGGATTTTTCCAGGTGAACTGTATCTCAGGACCTTCCTTTCATTCACCACAATTTGGACAAAAATCAATCTTAAAAAATGCTCAAAATGCAAGGGAAAAAAACAAAACAAAATAGATGCAGCTTTTCAGTGTGTTCCTAGCCCCAAAATGACCTTATCCAACTGAGTGGGCTATTTGGGGTATAAAATAAGGATTTGAACTTTATTTAAATAGTGGTTAAAAGAATTATTGAAAATATCAGTGTTATAGTACTACCTCAAGGAACTGAGTATCATATAACCACAGTTATGATGCCAAGTTTGAGATTATATTCCTTTTTGGGGGAGTGGGGAAGTGCAAGAAAAATTCCTGTTTTTTTCCTTCAATATTTCATAAGCAGGAAAATATTCTGGAGAAACAACCTAGAATTTCAGAATGAAGATGATATATTTTTCAAAAATCCAATTGTCACCAAATTAAAAACACAGATACTTGAGACTTCTGCTGTCAGAACAGTCCAGTGAAAAGTTGTAAGGTGAGAATTTAATAGGATAAGTGCCAGTTCCTTGCTAAGCTCAAACTTTTTTAACACTTTGAAAGATATAATATGTTGAAATGATTTAATATTTAATGTCATCAAAAAGAAAGAAATCCCAACATTACTGGGAGCTTGAATATCACTCAACATCAGAAGATATGATACCTGCTATGGTCTGAATGCTTATGTCCTCCCAGATCCATATGTTGAAACCCAACACCCAATGTGATATTAGGATGTAGGGCCTTTGGGAGGTGACCAGGTCATGCAGGTAGAGTCCATATGAATGGGATTAGTACCCTTATAAGAGATCCAAAGAGCTCCCTTGCCCTTTCCTTCTGCCGTGTGAGACTATCCAGGAAGAGGGTTCTCACCAGACACCAAATCTACCCGCACCTTGACCTTGGACTTCCCAGCCTCTAAAACTGTGAGAAATAAATGTCTGCTGTTCACAAGCTATTCAGTTTATGGTATTTTGTTATAGCAGCCCAAACAAACTAAGATAGTCCATATCCAGAGCCTGGGTTCCTCTGCCTGTCTCAGTCCAAGGAGTTAGATGACTTAGCAATTTACTACATTATATTACATTGCATTAAGGCCCAACTGCCTTAACATAGGCCCTCTGCCTTTACAGAGGGGCAGCTGAAAATGTTGGGAAGCCACCTGTGTATTAAGAATACAAAGTCCCTTTTTATTGTAATCCCTGAGTCTTGTTATGATTCTTGTATTCTTTTCCTGTTGCCTGCTATTGTTCTACATCAGATTATAACTAGATGAAAGAATCTTTCCATTCTTCCATAGGGCAGGGGCGCAAGGCTATTTTTGGAATAATACATTACTACTTCAATTCTTTTTTGTTATGATTCTCTGCTAAGTAGAGCCTCAGAATGCAGGCCTGCAATCCCTTTTCTAAAGTCCTTGTATCACATGTATTTAAAATTCAAATTTTAAAATTTTTTTTTTTTTTTTTGAGGGCAGTGTCACTGGCCCTCCTATGTGGGACTCAAACCGGGGCAGCTGGCTTCCCACCAGCGCTTAACCACCATGCCACTCGGTCGACCCAAAATTCAAATTTTTTAAAGATATCTTGTCCATAGCATATATTGCACAAATTTCCAGCGGGGTCTGAGCCAGCACCTCATAATCAAATGCATTAATATTGCTGCAGTAAAATATCTGCATTTTCACAATAAAGACTGTCAACAGCCTCAAATCAAATCAGGGCAATCTTTGCCATTAGATTAGTTTTGGTGTTAATTTTCCAAAAGAACTTTCAGTTTTCCAGGCATTTGGATTTTAAAATCTAGAGTAAGAGTGTAGATATGTACTAGGTTTTGAGAGTTAAGACAAATTGATCTATTGGTGCTTAGAGAAAGAAGAGATGGGATGTATTGCAAATAAGCTCAGGCGGCCTTTCAAAGGTATCTTTTAGACACAGAAGTTGACTACACTAAACAGGATGTAAGGTATGTGAGTTGTCCTTGTTCCTGGGCTCCTGTCATATGAACTTGAAACATTCTGCCCCCAAGAATGAGTCTGTGGCAGTGCTATTGTCATAGAATCTGAGCTGCCTCATTGTTCTGCAGGGAAAGGACCCAGAAATGGGCAGACTTGCCCACTCTGAGACTCATGGAACATTCCCAGACTAGAATGAAAATCTCAACAAGGCAAGAGTGTTGGAGCCAATTGGCATGCTTGCCCTATGACTCCATGACAAAGTCATTACACAGTTGATTTTTTTAGGGATGTAAAAACTGGAAAAAAAAATTGTCTTTTTCCTTAATATAGGAAAAAATATGTTTTAAAGTACTAATCTTTGAAGTTTTCAAGATGGAATTAGGATGATTAAATTCTGGGTTGTTGTGCTAGGGACATACTAGGAAAAGGGTACATTGTCATTGAGATGAGGGGCTGTCGCCAGTGGAGACATATGGAGATAGAGGCTTACTTGGCTTCCAGGGCCAGTGCAATGATGCCCGCAGCCATGGGGGCTGAGGCTGACGTCCCAGTGTGGTTGTCCGTGCAACGCTGCCTCAGATCCGTAGTGATCTACAAGACAGAAGTAAAACATTTTAGGGCTCCGGGGTCAATGTGAATCACATGCAAGTTGAAAAAAATAAGCTCATAAAAGTGGAATGGAGGGGTGTTGAAATAGTTGTATTAAATTCCTGGTTCCTGTGCTCCTGTGACCATATCACTTCCAGAGAATCGCCTGTGTAAATCAACTTTGAAAGGGAAAGGTTTGGAAACTGGACTCTGCTTCTGTGAAAAGCAGGGTCAGGATTAGGGTGAGTCTTTGGCCTGAAACATAAGGGTTGTGCAAGTGCCTCCTTAAATTTTACTCCCTAGGCATCTCATTTGCCTCTCCCTGGTCCTAGCTCTATTTAAAGCTAAAGTTCTTTCATTACTGCCACATTTTTAATAAGCAGACGTGTGGAACGAGCAACCAAACATTGAGTCAGGCACTGGTAGCATAAGGAATGAAAGCACACGATCTGGTCCATACCCCCCCACCCCCACCCCACCCCCCGGCAGAGCTGCTGTGTAGGAAGAGCCGCAGGTTTTAAGCAAAAGGTAAGCTGTGGCATAGAAGGAACATTTGCTTATGGACGTGTTTTTAGAATTCAAAGACATGTTACATGGATGAACTAAGGATCCCTCAAAGACTTAACACGAATGCTAAAAACAAGCTTCAACCCAATGTGCTTGACATGAAATTACAGCACTAAGTGCATGCTTGTATATTATAGGAGGAAATTAGCCATTTCTCCATTTTTTAAATCAAAATGCTAGAGCCACATCAGTTTTTTCCCCTCCTGCGTCGAATTCAATTCACTTCTGCTGTGGCTGAATAACATTCCCATCGGCAAGGTCAGTACTTCTCGACCTTTGTTTCATGACCATTTCACTAAAGAAAAAAATATTAAATTCAGATTTTTCCTTACCAAGAGGAATCAACCCTATGGGATAAGATTTTACAAACCATTGTAATATCTAAGATTTAAAAAACTCTTTCTCCCTGACAGGCACCCATCTTTGCCCCTGCAGGGCTGATAGCACTCCTGCTGGGAAAGCACAAGGCTTGTGAGATGAGCTGGTGGTCTTATTGCTGTTACTGGAAGACACTGGTAAAGCTTTCCTCGGCATCAAAACAAATATACTCCCCACATTTTACAGGTGAGAAATCTCAGGTGAAAAGTCATCAAAAAGGTGTAGGAGAACAGAGGCAGCTGAAAGCACAGTCCTATGGTTCTGAGGTGTATCCTTTCACAGGAGTGTAGAGATTAGGTGAGGTAGAAAGAAACTTGATCTTTACAGGAAGACAGTCATGCACAACTCCTTAGATATACGTCCTCCCGTCAAAATTTCCTCAGTGTCACAAGGGGATGTCTGAGTAGACTTTCTCCTTATTGGTTCTGGATCTAGATCGACATTCTGACTGATTTAGTTTCACACGAGGCCATCAGGTCTCGCTGTCTTTCCTTTGTTCCTCTGACACATCTAATTACCAGGTTATCTATACCAGTTAGGTACCGATACACGAGAAATGGAAGAATAAACAAAAATATATAGAACCACACAGGTATGGTGGTGAGAGAGAAAAGATAAGCCAGGCACTTTTTTTTTTTTAAGTTTGTAGCAGAGGATAGTTTTATTAGAGCAGAAAGTTACAGCTCTCAAAACGAGAAGGGGTCCCGACCGGGGTGCCCTGCCAAGCACTCTTTTCATGAATAACTGAACAGTGTGCAGGAGCCCTGCTGGCATGTTTAACAAGCAGGGAAGGTGGTTTCTAGGTGAACACATTTGGCTAGCCATCTTCTGAACTTCCACACTGGATGCTTGCAAGATGTCGGGGTAAACAGAGCTCTTTCCACTTCTGAGTTCAAAAACTTTCTGTATTTTTCCAATTGTGGACTTTAAAAAGGTATTACTTTTTTTTTAATTGTGATAAAAATCACATTACACGTTTACTCTTTTGACAACTTTTAAGTGTACAGTACAGTATTATTAACTATATGCATAGTGCTGCACAACAGATCTCTAGAACTTTTTCATCTTGCACGACTGAAACTCTACCCATTGAATAACTCCTTATTCTCCCCTCCTCCCCAGACCTTTGGCAACCACCATTCTACTTTCTGCTTCTATGAGTATGACTACTCTAGGTATCTCATGTAAGAGGGACTATACAGCATTTATCTTTTTCATGACTGGCTTAATTTAGTTAAAATAATGTCCTCAAGGTTCATCAGGGTTGCAGCATATGGCAGGATTTCCTTCTTTTTAGGCTGCATAATATTCTATTGTATATATACATATATATGTGATATATATATATATATATATATATATATATATATATATATATATACCACATTTTCTTTCTTAATTCATCCATCAATAGACATTTGATTGCTTCTACCTCTTGGCTATTGTGAATAATGCTGCAATAAATATGGCTGAGCAAATATCTCTTTGAGATCCTATTTTCAATTCTTTTGACTACATACCTAGGAGTTGGACTGCTGGATCATTAAAAAGGTAGTTGTACTGCATTTGAAATTATAGATAAATTTGTAGCCTCATTTTCCAAAGACCTGGTCCCCAAATCAATGAATAAACAGCCCAGAAGTAGCCTGTTTCCTTGTTTTCAGATACGCTGTTGTTGAGAGATGGCCTTGCTGCATTCTTCCCATTTTACCTCACCCTCATAGTCACATTCTTTTGCCAAGTTTTATTTTTTTCAATGACTTGTGCCTGGATTCAAGATTTTTCATGATGTTTTCCCACTTGGCTCACTTTGCTAATTCTTCAGCTGCACCAGACACTTTCAATGCACAGAAACAAATCCAGGATAAACACTCCAAGTGTGTGTAGCATTTTGGAGTCTGATAAATAATCACCTCCAGCCAACCTCAAACACAAACAATAAAAATTTTAGGATATTAAATTTGCAATAGAAATATGTCCCATCCATATGTAGACATCAGATATATATATACATACACAGAGGGTACCAAAAAAATGCATACACATTTTAAGAAAGGAAAACTGTAATTAAAAATTAAAATTGTAATACTCAATATATACTGATAACAAAAGATGAATATAAGTCATGTTTGACTTCTGCAGTTACAAGAGGTTCTCAGTGACTACCATCAGCATCCAGACACTTCTGAGTACGGCGAACTACTGCTTGAGCAACATCAACCTAAGTGTCCACTTGTATACATTTTTTGGGCACCCCAGGTGTATTATATTATACATATAATAATATACTTAAATATAAAACTACTCAGTACTTCTACATATAAACACCAAGTCAGTGGTAAATGCTATTAATACAGGCAAGCCTGTGGAATTCCAAATCAGCATTGTGCTATTATTATTATTATTATTATTATATTATCTTCACCACTTCAATTAAATGAAAGTTGAATAGTGAGCAGGGGTGGAAAGGGAGTGGAGCAGAAGGTGATGGAGAGGGGGAAGGTTGAAAGGAATGGAGAGAAAAGAAACAAAAACATCCTCACTCTCTTCTCATCCTGCTTTAAGTGGAAATTCCAGCTGAGTTATTTCAAGAGGAAATTACTGTCAGTGGTAAAGATATTTAGGTGTAAATTACCAGGAAGATCTAAGGCAGGGTTTTCATCATTAAGAGAAGCCACAGTATCAGAGAATTTTCATGTCTCTCTTTAGAAAGAAAAGGCGAAGACCACCAAGGAGCATGCAATCTTGAAGAAAAATGATGTTCCGAAAACTGGAACCACATGGGGTAACCCCATTAATCACAATGCTTGCATACAAGATCTGACAGTGCAATTTAAAGGAAAAGTTGCACTCGGTCCACATCATGGAGCAGGGTGTCCAGAGATTCTACATGCGAAAACGTAACAATGAAGCACTTTAAGTTTAGAGTCCATTTCAAAAAATATCTCGGAATTTGGTTTCAAGCCTGGTGGCACTTTCTGCACGCTCCAAATCCCCTCAATTCACTCCCCAAATCAGAAACACAATTTTTCTCCACAGAACTTCTCAGATTGCTCAAGAAAATATCATTTCTGTCCATCAGAATGAAGGAAACAGGAGATGATGACACTAGGCCCCAAGCCAGATCAAAGCTGCCCTGATCAGCAAATGAGATTTTTAGCCTGTTCCAGGATGAGTAGCAGATGGTTGTTTCGACCCCACAATGTTAGGGATGTCATCTTTATTTGGTGAGAAGGAGTGGGTATTGTTTAGGTCCAGTCAGACTTTCCCTGAGAAGAACCACCACTTTTTCCCATCCTAAGCTCTTATTTCCCAATATTTCACATTTCATTACTTGAGCTGATTGAATTTTTTATTCTAGCCTGTTGATGTAATTCTTTAGGGAATCTCAGTTCAAATTGACTTTGGCTATAAGAGACCCTGCAGTTAAGAGTTTCACAGCAACCCTACATTTAAGAGTTTCTATCTCCCTGATATCTTGTGATTTGTTTTATTTTGAAGGTACCATATTGTCTCATATCTGTTAAAAGAGCAGATGAACAGACAGTTTTAAAACATAAAATGATTCTACTGTCTGTAGGTTGAATTTGTTTCTGGTATTGATTTTGATTTGGGTTCAAAACGTGACAAAAAAAGCTGTTTCAGATACAGGTATGAGAGATAAGTAGAGAAACAAAATTTTAAATGTGTCAATGAATAAAATAGAAGAAGCTGATTAATTAAGCACAGCAAAATAATAAGGAGCTGAGGACCAATTAATGCTTTCTATGGTAACTGAAGTCACAAAGACTGGTGTAAAATTCAATCATGACTGACAAGTCCGCACAAAATTCCACTCCCGTGTTGCTGAGAATATATAAATGTGCTGTGTGAAAGATAGGTCTTGCTTACGAATGTGAGATTGCTATCACCATAGAAGGATCCCATCTTATATCATTTTTGTAACTCTGTAATGTCTGCTCGGTGCTCGGATTGGAACAGAGGCACAGTATTTGCTAAGTTGAATTGCCAAAGTCAAGCTCCATTATACTTATTTCATTCTATACTTTAAACTCACCCACTTATTAGGAAAAACTTCAAGGTCACTTTATCGAGTCTCCAAATAAAGCTCACATAAACTTGTAAGCTACCTACAAAAATTACGTGTGTGTGTATACATACATATCTATATCTATCTATCTATCTATCTATCTATCTATCTATCTATCTATCTATACATAATATATATATAACATATACTATATATATATACACATATATACACATATATATACATACATATATATGGGTTGTCGGAAAAGTCATGACGCATTTTTGCAACGAAAAACATAGAAAAAAACAAGTCATGACTTTTCTGACAACCCAATACATATATACACATACACAAACACACAATATACACAAATTATGTGTGTGTGTGTGCGTGTATATATATATATATATATACATATATATATGTGTATATATATATATATATATATATATATATATATAATCACATTAATCACATATATACAATCCAGGGGCTAAATTAAAGTTATTCCTCTCACAGAAACTATTGCTATCACCAGCTTCCCTGCTTCTGAAGCTACCACCAGGAACAACTTGCAAAGAGTACGGGAATGTGTAATATAGAATTACGCATTGTAATATGCAAATATATATATAAATGTAATATGTAAATGTAATATGTAAATGTATATAAAATTACATTTATTCTCACAAGAATTATGCAAGGGAGACACACTATTTATTAACCGGCTTAGAGAGACTAACTTGCCCAAGAACTCACAGCTATTGAAGAGCTGGTACGTCGGAAAGTACTAATCCTGAAATTTCAGGAAAAGAAAAAGCTGAGTAAAAGAAGGCAGTCATGCACTCAAGCCAGGGAGGCAGTTCCAGACCACCACCAGCAAAACAGCAGAACTGACTTTGAGATCCAGCCCAAACCAGCAAGCAGGCATAGTGATTCTCCTTTTGGCCACAATCAAATCAGAACTTTTCAGGAACAAATTTTCCTTTCCTTTTTTTTAATCCTCAAGAGATTATGTACCAAACTTCCAAACAAACTAAACACATCTGGATTTGCTAGTCTTTTCCTCATGAAAAATAATAACATTTCCCAAATCAAAAGGGGAAACAGAGACATGATAAGAGTAGTGACTGCATCTGAATAACGAATTGGGTAGTGGAGGAGGGAAGGGGGTAGGGGAGCAGGATGTTTCTGCAAAGGGAAATGTGTAGCTGATTAGGAACATTAAAAGCAATAAGATAATTCCTCTACGTGGAATTGATCCTTGAGGCCAACCTGAGGTAGCCCAGGCAGCAAGTCTGTTTTGAACACAAGTGAATAAAATAAGATCAGGAGAGAACTCAGCAGAGCATATATTCACTAAACCTTGGCTTGCAAAACCATTTCCAGGAGGGATACTAAGGCCTCTGTATTCCAATCACTGAAACAAATTACCATAGGGAAAAATAAACTGGCAAAGCCTCAACTAGTCCCCAAAAGAAAGAGATAATTTAATGATGGGAGTGACTGGGGAGAAAGGGGAGCTTTATCTCCAAAAGAGAACTTGGCAGAAATTTCAGGAGGTAGTGAAGGGTTATAGACGGGATATTTAATGGTCTTTGGCACCAAGAATGGCTATATGTACAGTTTTATCATGTAGCAAGATAGAAAATTGCCTGCTAAATATATTGTCAAATACTCTTTGCCTCTCATCAACCTATCAGTGAAAAGAATTTCTCTTAAAGAAACAGAGAGCCTCTCTGTCTTCCTGTGGCTGTGTAAAAAAAAAACAAAAAACAAAAAAAACCTCCTGAAGCTTCCATCCTTCTCAATGTCTGATTAGTCATTTATGCCTGAAGTCACTTAAGACCAGGCTCTGGGAAAGAACATAACAAAGTCTTCAACCTCAAGTAGTTTCCATTCTAGTGTGAAAAACAGTCCATAAGAAAATCTGTAATTATATGTTGAGTAGCCCTAAGGATGCTAGAAAGAAAATTGAACTGGGTAAGAGTAGAGCATAGTGGAGGGGAGTGCCTGCCACAATTTAGAGGGAAGGTGAGGAAGAATATCCTCTTTGAGGTGAGATTTGAGAAGAGACATAAATTAAGTGGTTTCTGGTCTAACAGATGTAACTTCTCCAAGGAGAGAGTCTGGGTTTGACTGTCACAAAAGGTACACGCTTAGAGAGTTTAGTACTGAGACTGTACCACAGGAACTAGAACCTAAGATCTACAAAGAGTTTTAGGTTTTTGTAAGAGGACCGATTATTGTCTGAGGGGGTTAGGAAAAGGTCTAATGGCATGAAATTCAAAATAAGTGAGCCAAGTTGTGAAAAATCAATGGACAATTACATATTCCAAATAGTTTTTTTTTTAAATCACTGTGAAAAAAACTCAAAAGAGGCACCCCCTAGCCCAAATCAACAACAAAAGACCCATTCTTTCATGTAGCTCCATACCAGATGTTCTGAAAAAGTATCCACAGCATAACAGCACATTGGTTACAGGATGGGCTTGGGTCGGGGGTGGGTTGGGGGAGGTGTCTGTCTGACTTCTCACTTTGGTTGGAATCAGGGTTCCACCACTTACTAGCTGTGTTTCTCTTAACCTTTCAAGCTTTAGTTTTCTCTCTCTAAAGTGGGGAAAATGCCCAATCTTCCTGCATTGGGTTTTGAGGATACAATGAAACAACAAATTTGATGTACATAGTGCAGTGTTAGGCACACATTAAAAGAGCAAAAAAATGTTATATTTACCATATGTTAATAGAACTATAAATATATTATATGTCTGACATGGAATAAGATATATATGATATTGTTAATAAAAACATAAGATTTCATCACAGGGCTTTAAAATGACCAGTCATTTCAATTGGTTTCTATTTCGCTTATTGTAGTAATCTTGATATTTTGGATGCTTCTTTTGCTGTAATAAGATATTAGGGCATCCTGGATCCAAATCTATTAAAGCTTGAATGGAATACCAGGGTCCACAATTGAGCTAACAGTAGTGGCAGAGAACCAGGAGAGGGAAACCTAGCTATGTTTTGAAACTGAGGGCAAAGTTTTCCTGCTTGCATACCACGAAAAGGGATTTTCCCGAGGACAAGTAAAATTGCTTTAACAAAAGTGCTTTCCCAGAAGCAGAGAGGAGGAGATGTTTCTTCTCTCCTGGTTCCCCAGCAGCTGCCTTGGTTCGAATCACAAAGGTGCTCTGTGAATGAGGAATGACAACTGTGCAACTTCTGGAGAAGCTGCAAATGACAAAAGAAAATGAATGGCTCGGGGAAGAGAGCCCCAAGAACAAAGGGAGACACTGCCATTCCTGTAACACTCAATCATGGATGCCACTAACAGGATGCGGGCATCTCCAAGGGACCAGAGGCGTCTGGTTCAAAGCCTGATGAAGAAAAGGTCCCAGGTGCAACACAGGACTATTTATCATTCTGACATCTAGAAGGAAAAGGGGTCACCTGCACCATAAAGGGCTGATGTTGTTGCCAACTCGATTCATGTTCAAACCATTGTTAACATGTTCACGATCAAAGAGGCTTTCTTTATGAGGTGGGTGGAACAGATTGCAGTATTTTAATAGATTGGAAAAATGGAGGTGCAATGAGCACCTCTGTTAACAACAGCTGGAAAAACAACCAGCCTCATCTCCCAGGATCCAACAAGCTACACTGACTCAGGGAACAATACCAGCCACTTACTGAGCGCATTGTGCTGTGTAAATACCTTACACTCTGGAAAATCTGTAAGCTTGGTGCTGGCTTTACCTCTATTTTACAGATGAAGAAACCAAGACTCTGTGAAAGTCACTTAGCCACTGAGCAGTCTGTCTGAAGCTGGAGACTATACCTTGCAACAGCAACCAAATTATCCTCTCTAATTGAGGATAATTTAGATTCAAGCAAAATAAGAGAATCTAGATACAAGACAGTGAAAATGACTAATAAGTTGCTGCCATGAAAATGGGAGAGACTAAATATGAGGTAGAAATGAGTAAAAGTTAAATATATAGTGAAGTAACAAAGGTTTTGATATCGGAAGCAGCAACTAGGGAAAAGTATAGTATAGGACTTAGTCATGTTATCCACCTTCTCTCTCAAGCCCTATCCTGGACTACCGAATGAATCAATTTGTCCCTCTAAGGGAGAATCATAAATGACCACCCTGTCATGGGGGTCATAACAGTTAACACATAATCAGAGCAGATAGTGATGAAGGGACCAGGAAGGTCCAATCGAGGGAGTAAATCTCACAGCAGTGATTTTGAGATCCTTCTGTCCACATTGTGTTCTCCCACCTGGGACCCAGGCAACCCTTCCTCATCTTTGATACTTTGTCCTTGGATTATACATTTCTCTTAAGAAAGACAATTATGGAACTTAACAGTATCTTCCCCGAGGCAATCACTCTACAGGGATAAACTGGACTAGATGGGCATGTTTACTTTGAAGCAATGTGAGTTTGCCTTAAAACACCATTAGACTTGAGAGGTACTAGAAGAGAACTCTTGTTCCCGAGAGTTTCCGTCAGGGTTTTCATGACGCAGAACTGACTGATGCCACTCAGCACTAATGGACATGGACCGTGAGTTCTGAGAAACAAGGTTTCCATGTTTGAGAGCCAAAGGAATATTCCTAGATTATAGCATTTCCATACTGACAGTAAAATATCACAGAGGATCACTTTCCCATTAAGAAAGCCATGAAATTTCAAAACTGCTCATCTCTACATTTCCCCCTTTTAGATTTCACTTCGTATTGCCCAGTTATGTTTACTGATGATGACTAATGGAAGTACTTAAAGGTAGACTCATGTGTACATCTTTTAAACCAGTTAGTGTGGAAAACTAGGGAAAGATGGGGTCAGATGGGATCGGTACATGGGTAGTTTTTATTTAAATCAGTCTGCAAAATGTCACTAAAGAAGGTCATAAAAAGCAGCTGAGAAATCAAACATAAAG
Source organism: Aselliscus stoliczkanus (assembly GCA_033961575.1). Lineage (NCBI taxonomy): Eukaryota > Metazoa > Chordata > Mammalia > Chiroptera > Hipposideridae > Aselliscus > Aselliscus stoliczkanus. The sequence goes on from CM066728.1 coordinate 157,320,745, forward strand.
AAATCATATAATAACCAGGAATCAATCCAAATGGATGTGGATAACGAATTACACGAATGAGGTATCCTATTACCTGTATTTCCACTGCCATAGAAAAGACAGACATAGCATTAGAAGAGTGATCCAAACCTGCATCAGTCTGTAAGGTCTCAAAGCAAGGTCTTGGCTCAACGCTAAAAAGTGTCAGGGAGAGCAGCTTTGCCCCACTTTAGTAAGACAAATCCCGAGACAGCTTACAAAACCATGATCAGGGAAAGAGAAAAGTGCAAAGGTGTTTGAAATGTAGAATCAGCAGCACAGTGCTAGGCACACCCAATGTCAGAACATTCTTGAGCACGAATGGGTCACGTAGTATGAAACAGCACTTTTCTTTACTTCTTCATAATCTTTGTAATACATTAACAAACCAGCTACTATTAAATATCGCCCTTGTACAAGGAAGGGCATTAAGACAGAAAAATCAAGCAGTGCATCTAAAGGTATCCAGTTAGTAAATAGTTCAACACCAAATGTAGCTAGCCCCCAGGCTGGTCCTGCAACCTGAGCTCTTGCTCATTTTGCTGTCTGCATAGACAGCAGGGATGTGAGTAAGCAGGAGGCCACACGGGGCTTCTGTACTTCTCATTCAGGCTAACTCTGGGCTGCAATATTAGAAAAGCACCTTTTGTACAGGTTTAGTTCATGTTAAATCAGTAGAGTCTAAAGGGAATTCTGTTTTTTTCCACATAATTTTGTTTTTCACCAGGAATTAGCTGTCCTTGGAAACCAAAGCACTGAAACTAGGGCTCAGGCAGTGTGGGGACACAGGGATAGGGCACTGGGCGGAGAGATCTAGAGTCTAGTTTCTTCTCTGCCACTAACTCACCAGGTGAACATGTACAATTTGATTGTCCTCAATACAACTGAAGCTTAATCATGTCTAAGGCCACTTAAATGCAAGAATGTGATGACCTGGGCAGGCTTCTTCAATGAAATGGTACCATTTTATAAATACTTCTGTTGAGTAATCAGCTAATCACACTATTTCCATATACTACTTGTGCAGATACATTTTTGGTTTTCCCTTTGCATGTCAACGCGAAAGATAAATAAATCAATCACGACAGGCATGCTAATGGCACGTACTATTTTCTTATCATAGGACTCTCCACTGCTGTACGTTGTGGCCAGTGTGGAAGAACACTCTTCCAGGTACCAGGGCTTTTTTCCGCTTTCAGCTGTGCTGCTGATAGAGATGGTGTAGATGCTGTTGGTGTAGCCGTCACAGGAGCAGTGGTCTTTGCTCCTCCCGCCATTTCCTGATGCCCAGACGAAAACAGAGCCGAGACCTCGTCGCCCCTGGTCACAAACAGAGAAAGTTAAAAAGTTAAATGAGGAAAGACAGGGATCACAGACTCTAGACGAAGAGGAGATCAAAATCAACCAGGCAAAATCAAACATGTACAGAAGAGGTGTGATGTTATTTTAATAACATGCTGGATTTAAGCTGTTTTTTGAGGTAAGAGGAGTTGCTTTTAGAAAGTAGAATAATCCAATGGACAGCATGGTGACTATAGTTAAAATACTGTATTGTATATTTGAAAGTCGCTAAGAGAGTAGATCTTAAAAGTTGTCATCACAAGAAAAAAATTGTGACTATGTGTAGAGATGGAAGTTAACTAGACTCACTGTCATGATTATTTCACAATATATATAGATATCAAACCATTAATGGTGCACACTTGAAACTAATAAAATGTATATGTCAATTACATCCCAATAAAAAAGAAACTAAAATAATCCATTTCCTATGACATAGCCATAGAAGTAACAAGAGGACCGATGATGACAATAATAAGAGCTAACAGTTATTAGGTAACTACCATGGACCAAGTATAATTCTAAATGTTTTACTTGAATCAGAATGAATTCTTCTAATAACCCTGTGAGAATGGCACAATTTTTTTTCCTATTGTACAGATGAATAAATGAGGTATAGAAGTTAAGTAATATTTCTAAGATCATATAGCTAGTAAGTGGAAGGCCAAAATTTTAACCCAGTTAGACCCTGGAGTTGTATTTTTATTAATCATAAATTACTATAGTCAGGTAATCTTGCTTTAAATATTTACATCCAGCATGAAGGGGGTGCTATTGTGCACCCTCACTTAATATATGAGGAACATGAGGTGTAGAGAGGTTGTGTATTTATCCTGAGATCACACTGTTCGTGAGTGGCAAAATTGAGTCCTGTATCCTTCCTTCTAGAGCTGTGCCTCCCTGAGCATGGTGTGGACACTAATTACTAAGAGATATTAATGGATAGGACCAGAAATAAAAGAATTTCAGGATCAAAAGTTTGAGTTAAGCAAAATTAAACAGGTTTCCTTACTGCATAACTTAAATAAAAAGTTTTTAATGTGACAACATGGATGGACCTAGAGGGTATTATGCTAAGTGAAATAAGTCAGATAGAGAAGAACAAATGCCATATGATTTCACTTACATGTGGAATATAAAGAACAAAATAAATGAACAAACCATACAGAAACACTCATAGACACAGAGAACAAACTGATGGTTGCCAAATAGGAGAGGGATTGGGGAGGCTGGGTGAAAAAGGTGAAGGGATTAAGAAGTACAAATTGGTAGTTATAAAATAGTCATGGGGGCATAAAGTATAGCATAGGGAATATAGTCAATAATATTGTAATAATTATTTATGATGATGGGTGGGTACTAGGCTTATCGAGGAGAATCACTTTGTAAATTATATAAATGTCTAACCACTATGCTGTACACCTGAAACTAATATAAAATAATATTGCATGTCAACTAATATAAAATAATATTGCATGTAATTAAAAGTTCAGCTATTAATTGCTAAAAAAATATGATTGTCCACTGTAAAACCCTAAAGCAGGGAGGGTTATAGTCTGAAATAATTTCTAAATATATTTGACCATAGATACTTTCTTCAAACAGACCCATGAAGTTTTTCTTACACAGCTAGGAGATGGAGTCATATTCTTTGTACCGAGCCTTGTCATAAACTAAAATAATCAAGAAGAAGAAAAGTATAACATAGGTATATTGAAGCATAGCGACTGTTAGATTCTGTAAGATGAGGTCTTTGGGAGAAAAAAAGAGAAATAAGCCAAAGTGAAGAGTATTTCTAGGAAGAGCTTTGTCCTTGAGAAATATTACCATTTTAAAACTAGAGGGCGCATTGGAAGATACCTAGGACAAATCTTATCATTTTGTAATCAGGAAGTGAGAACCAAAGTCACAAAACTAGTGATGCCTGAGATTCTTTCTTCCTTCCAGGCCCTAACTTTCTGGTCTTAGGTATAAGTTAATGTACTTGGGATGTTGTCCTGGAATTTCTGGAAAAAGAGCCAAGAAAAGAGCAATGACAAAGAATCTGAAGTATCTGTGATTAACTCTCTGACCCCGAATCCTCACAGCACAGAATATTTATGACATGATTTGACTGACTTGAGCATAAATTTCCTTTTGTCATTCAACATGGAAAAATGCAACATGATTACACAAAAATGGGGAAAATTCATGAAGAGAGAGAAGAAACTTCTGGATTCTATTGCTCTAGACCAGGGATCAGCAAACTTTTGAGACAGAAGAGCCGCCAGGGGTCAGCAAACTGTGGTTGATGAGCCACGGGCTCTGAAGTAAAATTGAAAATGAAAAAAAAAACTATCATAGTTTCATTTTTAAAAATTTTAAAGGATATTATTCACATAATGGTGATTATGTAAAAATATATTTATGGCTCTCGAATAATTTTTAAATTGTGAGGGACATGATTGGCTTTTCCAGGGGTCGGCAAACTTTTGAGACGGAATGCACCCAAAGAGCTGCATGTGGTTCGCAAGCCGCAGTTTGCCGACCCCTGCCCTAGACAGCTGGGCCTAGTTTACCTTCCCTCAGTTTCTCATCAAAATATTCATGAAACATAGAAAAAGATGTAACGATCATTAAACCATTGTAAACTAAGCATTATATTAAATACTTTGTCAATTCTACAAAGACTTTCTCCTTACCATGGTGTGGGTTCAACTGAAAAACTCTAGTCGCTGACATATCTAGACCTCAGAAATAACATAGTAAAGAGAAGGAAGAAGGTTCCAATTCATCACCAAATGTACTCTCTCGATCACATGCTGAGGGACTGTATTATAGGCATTACCTAACAGGTCAACAGAATCAATGAAAAAACCCACCTGGTTTAAACAACACCATAACATAGAGTAAGAACCACAAAGCAATGAGAAAGCACACATGGCACAATCACATTTACATATCTATGTAAAATTATGACTGTGCCTGTGTGTAAAATTCAATGAAAAGATCTTTAAAAATGAATTCAATTTTTAAGACTATTTAACAAGGAAATAGCAAAAAAAAAAAAGGAAGATAATATTCCAGAAGATACTTTTATGTTCACAATGTAGTAACAAATGTAGGATACAAAACAGTATGGTGTCAGGTTAGGAAAAAAGTGTTTGTGTATGTAAAGAACTTAATATGTGTAAGTTATATGATAAAACTACCATAAAGTGATAATGTAACAGAACTTATTCTGTATTCTGTTTGGTCAGATTAGGAAAGACTTCTATTTTTTTTTCATACCGTGACCATGTATGACTTTTATAAACATATTTATTTATTAAGAGGAAAAACACAGAACTGATTCTTCAGAAATAATTTTACTTTAAGATCGAGAGGGGTGTTACACATAGAAGGCCCACTGTGTGAGTGCATACTAAAAACAACAGAAGCTAACATTTATGGAAACTTCTAGCACCAAGCACTGTCCAAACATTATTCGGCATAATTCGAGTCTATAGCATCATCATTTTACAGATGAGCAAACTGGGGCCTATAAATGCTCACTTATGCCACAGACAGAGCTTGACATCCAACTGACACCAAAACCTAAATCCTTAAATCTTACAGCAGTTTCCCTTTGGGCAAAAGAAGGCTGGCTCATTCATATTTGCCATAGTGTTTTTAGCCAAAACTACAATGTCTTCACTGAAGCTTGGCATTAGGGTCTAAGAGCAGAGCAGCCTTCAAGTTCTCTCCAGGCTTGGTGGCAGAATTAGAACTCAGGACCTCTCCCAAAAGTCCTCAAGGGGAGGGATGTAGGTTGTAACCCCACAGGGCCCCTACAAATCCCAACCTGACAAGGACTCCAGCAGAAGTATGAACACAATCATTCTATTCTGGCAGTATCCACAGATGACACCACTCTGGAGGAACAATGACATTGCTAAGAGGCCCTTTAGAGATCCACTGGGTTGTAGTGGTTTGATAGTTGTTGCCCTGGAAACATCCTTCCCAGACAGACGTGATGTCCTTGTATCAAAGAGCTAATCTGAGGTGATTATTTCACAACTGGTCACAATGAAGGGAAAACCCCAAAGGACGGTGTGGTGTTAGTAACTCCCCTGACCCCCTCCACACCTGCTAGGAGTTGGGGAGAAGAGAGTCATTGGAGCTGAGTGCCAAGGGGCTAACAGGAGTTGAGAACTGGTCAGGGGACACACGAACCCATATCGGCACTGCAGGGAGGTGGCCAGGGGAATACAGACTTGAGACCAAGCCTTTTCCTCTCTCTCTCTCATTTCTTGTCAGTGCATTCCACTGGCCAAACCCTATCAGAAGCCAGAGAATCTGAGAGCTCATAGATAGAGGACATGAAGATCAGTATCCTTCAGCGTGGAGCACATGGAGGGAAGGGGAGAGGGGATCTGGGGGTCAAATAGGAGACACCCAGCATCATCCTTAAGGTGTGTCATGGACCGAACTGTGTCCCCTCCCTCCAAATCCGTATGTTGAGGCTCTAACCCCCAATGTAACTGTATTTGAAGATAGGGCCTTTAAGGAGGTCAAGTTAAGAGTGGGGCCCTAATCTAACAGCACTAGTGTCCCTTATGAGAAGAGGAAGAGACACCAGGAGTGCCCCTACAGAGGGAAGCACATATGAAGACACAGTGAGAAGCTGGCCATGTGCATGCTGAGAAGAGAGATGTTACCAGGACCTGAGCCTGCTGGCACCTTGGTCGTGCACGTCTAAACTTTTAGCCTCTAGAACTAGAAGAAAATACATTCCTGCTGTTTAAGCCACCTAGTCTGTGGTAATCTGTTATGGTTGCCAAGCTGACTATTAAAAGGTAAGAGGAGATAAAGGATAAACTGCCCCCCCCCCGGGAGGCTGCAGAATACACAGATGCTGCTGTCATTCTATCCACAAGGCAATCTGACCTTTATGTATGTGTGTATGGTTTATGATTAAAGACTCAGAAATAAACAGACTGAATTTGTGGGCTGCAAATGCATAAAGACAGCTGCTAAAGATACATGGGGTTAATCTGAAACAATTAGAAATTCAAAGATTTATTTAGTACAGATGCACAGGGGATTTTCATTAGTGTGCAATAGTCAGAAAACCAAAACATATGTGGTTAAACAAAAAATCTGGAAATTTCTCCAAAATTCAGAGTAATTTAAGAACTAAACCATAATGTGGGATGTAAGGAGAAGGAAGGTGGCAGAATATTGTAAAGAGAAAAGAATCTTGAGAGACATATTTTCCCCAAATATAGGAAATAACATTTTCTAGTTTGGTAAAGTATTGCGATTGCAGTTCGTTATTTAAATATGGCTTTGAATGAGAAAAAAAAATCCTCCAATTTATTTAAGTGCTAAGTTAAAAGTTAGTAAACTTGAGGCAAAATATATTGTGAAATCCACACAGGACCCATTCAACCAAACTCTAAATATTCTCTTTCATTGTGTATCTAATTGTGCATGTGTTTCTTCTTATGTATGCCCTACAAAAATCAATTTATAATACCCCATAGAGTTATTATTAAAGGCTGGAAGGGAACTGGATTTTCTTGTGGTTCAGGAGGTCAAACATAGCTACTTTATGCTGGATTACCAATTAAATCATACACCCCAAGCCAGTTTTAAGAGCTATAGAGTTTGATGGAGTTAAATTTCTTTCTTTAAAATTCTGTGATAATTTTTCAGCCAATGCAATAAGATTTTATTTGGTATTTTAATATTACTTTCTTTTCCCAAATTGCTGAGAAAGTATTTTTAAAGGGACATGAATAAGTGACTGGAGACTTCCTGCAACACAACAAAGAAATGTGACTGAACACTGTGCTAGGTGCTTTCACATATATTAGTTAATTTAGAGCAATATCAGCAAGTTGCATATACATTTTTACAGATTAGAAAACTGTAATATTAAGTAACAGTCACACTCTCATATAACCAGAATGTGGTGGAGACCCCAAGGTTCATTAGAACCTCCATATCTGTATGTGTCCACACAAAGAGACACTAACACAACTTTCACTTAACTGGTATTTTCCAAGCAAAGCCTGAATACCTAGTTGGCCAAAGCCCCTCACCACTCTGTTCCCCATCTTTCTATGATATTTGTCATTCTGTGAGATAAGTGCGCAGCCATCACAAAAGCTCTTCCATATACAGTTCACAGACAAAGGGGATTTAGGATAGAAGAGGCTGAAGAAAGACAAGGACACCTACGACTGACTACTCAGCCGCTGAGATATGAAGAGAGTACTGTTCATCTCTTCAAGCTGAAGGACATTCTGACTAGCATTTCCAAAATAAATCTTGCTCTGCAATGGAGCAGAATTCATTGAAAGAAATAGGTCTGGTCTAAAAACATAATGTAAAGGCAAAACAACAAGAACAACACCAAACTTTGAAAGGTATTTGTAGCACTCACACAAAATGTTTGTTCCAGATTCTAAAATGTATATTGCTATTTAAAGCAATACTTAATAACTCTTCGAATCATTATCATCAATAGCACAAGTGATTCATATGAAAATGAAAGCCTCTTAGGATGACCTAAAAAGTAATCAGAAAAGATATATAATCTGTAATTAAAAACAAATTAGGAGAAGATGGTCACACCTCCATTTTCAATCCCTGGCAAGAGACACTGTTGTAACTTGGTGGGAGAAACTCACACACCCATTGGGATGCACCAGACATCTTTGGGGAAGAGCACAGTAAATCCCGAGACTTGTTCCTTATCAGTTCATTTGGGAAAGACAGGGATGGGGAGTAGGGAAATTACATGAGACAGAATTGGACCCAGAGAATAAAGTGGGCCACTCTCCACCAAAACCCAAGGGAACCGAATGAGACAGATATGAGATGTTTTTAAAGGAGTATAAGGAGACATGGTCTCTGAGGGTTAGGAATCTGCTTTTGTCAGGATAATCCATGCCAATGTGCTAAATTTGTCAGTACCCTCACCTGGAAAATAAGCATTCCTGACTCTGATTTTTATGATGGACTCCAAAAGTTGGAATGTCTGAGGTAAAGGATATACAGGTTTCACTTGATTCCACTTCTACCCTCAGAATATTTAATTATTGTGCTCTCAAAATTACCAAGGTAAACAGGATACACTTTATGTATTTTAAAACCTAACTGTCATTAATTATGGTTTATGTGATGATTTGAGCACAGCCAACAGCTCGGTCATTCCACTTGTTTCCAAGTAAAAATTCCAGGATTGAAAATGTTTAACAATGGAAAGCAACAGCTTCTCAAAGATGATTTCAACACGCAGCCAACACACAGGACAGGATCATCGCCAAGACCTGCTCATGTTCAGCCTTCCATCGGCCCAAAGCCTCCCATTCCTGCTGTTCTCAATCTTTCTAAAACTCTTAGTGTGTCCACTACCAGAGCAGCCCATGTAGCACGAAACCAGATTTGGAGAAAGGGGCTGTCTGAACATCCACAGACTGATGTACAAAAAACACTCTATGATAATGTCTTCACCGTTCTCATTCTATGGTACTTAGTCTGTTAAAAGATTGTTGATGAGGAAAAAGATTGAAAAGACAAATGCTGTTATCTTTTTGTGAAGTACTAAAAGTGAAAAGCAAAGAAGCCTTTTGTGAAGAGTAATCTGTGTCTCCCCATTTTTGTCTTTCTGCCTTTTCTCATGTGATAGGACTTGAACTCCCTCCCCTTTCTCCCCATCTCGACCTTACCCATCTTTTCTGCCCCACATCAGGTTTTCTGTATTCTGATTTGCTCTATACGTAATAGGTTTCTAAGCCATGTATATTAAGCAATGTTTTATGCTATGTTGACTTTTTAATAATACACTGAAAATACTAGATGCAGTTATTAGCGATCATATTAATTTCACCACGCACAAATGAAAATCCATTTTATATGCTTCCAGAGCATACCAAATGCAGTCGACCTCTCTTTTAAAAGGAATAGAGAGCCTGAAAATAATTATTGGATCAGCTGGTAGTGACAACAGTTGCATTTCTGGCAAAGTGACAAAATTTTAAATGCCACTTATAACCTCCATTTAGCGTCGTTTCACAATATCATTCATGCTCTAGTACATGACTGAGCAGCATGATGTGCTGAATTTAAGGAACCTAAAGGTAACTTTAGCTTGGTTTTCTAAAAGGGCATTCATTTCGAGTAATGTGGCCAAACACTCGTGTAAAGAATAATTAATCCATGCTGCAAATGCAGAATTCCCCCACAACCAGGTTCTTACTTTATTGTGTGACTAGAAACAAAAAAACACAAAAAAACCAAAAAACCAAATTGAGTTGCTTATCCACCATATCTGCCAAGATATAAATTCAGGAAAGCATCAGCTAGGTAAAGGCTCGGTAAAATTAATCCTGTTATCAGAGCTGCCCTTTCTTGAAGGGGTGACACTGTGAGAGCTTGCAAACACGATACAGCTCCTTAGGCTTTATCACCAAAGTGCACAATTGTGTGACCCCTGGCTTCTGACAGCAGTATTACAACAGTGTACATTTCTTGTTCTTTGTTTATTTTTAAAGTATCGCTGAAAGAAGAAAATCAGTCTTTCGTGGAGAAAGTGTAGAATATCTAGTAAGAAATAAAAACCAGGCGCATTTACGAATGGAAATAAATACGCTTTCAAGCAAATAATTTTCCTATTAACCTTTAGATATTCTCCACATTAGGAATTTCACATAAGAATACATTTGAAGCCAAATAAAATGCCCTGGATATTATTTAAAGCTGGACCCAAAAGAGGTGCCTGCAATGAAGCTTTACATTTTTGCATAGGGAAACTAAGGAATTCATGTCAGCAGGGCTGGGACCCGATGGATCCAGTCTCACCTCAACCAGTGCTCATCCCAATGACGAGCACTGACACTGCCTGCTTCTGAAAATGCTTAACAACATGGTTTAGGGAACAGGGCTTAATTAACAATAGTGAATTAGAGGGAAATAACACCCCCGCAAAAAAAAACCCTTTTTCTCCTGCCCTGCCCTATCTCATTTGCTAAATCAACAATGCCCAAATAATTGTCTGCGTTTAGTGTTCTATCTATGGTCAACTAATATTGGTCAATTTTTTCTCAGACCTTGTTTTCCTCACCCGACTCACTGAAGCCTCAACACGACGCAGGGTATTTACTTCAGGTCACTACCACAGTCCTCTAAGCTCTGAGCCCTGGTCAGCTGTTCTCCAATGGCGTGGGGACTACTAACACTGGTTAGGAAGAGGAACATGCAGGTGAGGTGTCTCGATTCCTCATTCCAAGCCGCTAAAAATGTACATGTGCATCTCACATGCTCTCTGAAATAATCACAGTCAATAACTAACAGCACCAACACAGCTGTTCTGAGTACAAAGATGATCCCATTATTCCCATTTTGGGGAGAAAAAATACATACTTGCCCAAAATTTCTACATCTTGGGTCATCTCAGAGCAAAGGCAAAAATCATCTCAGGCTTTCAGGAGAGTCAGGTTTATGAAATTGAGAAAGACAGTTCCAATATCAACATTAATTACTTATTTTGGAACTGCCCAGAAAGATACCATCACATTTAAATTTATATCGAAGGAATAGAATTTGAAAAATTCCTTTTGTAGAGAATAAAAACATTTATTATCAAAAGGGGTATGAAAGGAATGTATTGTAAATGTTTGAAAGGCACTTGGAAAGGAGAATAGAGGGATACTCCAGCAATAATGAAAAATGTATATACTCTTCTCTAAGTTAGTTCTAGGTAACAGAATGCCTCACTGTGGACTGGTCCCAACTTCCAGCTCCACTCTGCAAGGGTAAGCATGCTGCCTCTCCCTAAAGCCCACCATGTGGTTTGGCTGTCATAGGCCTCTTTGTTCCATGAGGCAATAACCTTGACCTTTTCTGGCATAGCTCATAATATACAGAAAATTAGCCTTCTACATTTTCTTTCCATAAACACAATCCTAACTAAAAGCAAGCCTACTTTTGAAAAAAGTATAGGTGATATGAGGCTTACTTTGTTTATAAGACTCTGTGGTAGCTACTCTGGGGCCCGTAGGATGCATCAAATGTGGCCCTTCCTCTGAGGAAGAGCCCAGCAGTTGGGCTGAGCACTTTACCTGTGAGATCTCGGTCAGTCTTCATGACAGCTCCATGAAGCATTATCATAGCTTTTTCTCAGGGCATCAGAAAAGCTCTTATAACTTAAGTCACCTGTCCCAGGCCAAAACACTTGAGAGAAACCAAACTGAGATTTCAGCCTGGCTCTCTGCAACTTGAAGGCCAGTACGTTCTACATCATCACAGACTGCTTCGAGGGATGAAGAGGAGACACTATAGTTAAGTTCAGAATATGCAAGTCAGTTGTCCAGATGATAAATTTTCCAGGAGATCAGAGAAGGGAGAGGTCTGTGTTGTGGTGTTCACTTTCATGACCATTGACTGAAACCTGCACAGACTGGTCCATAGGATGGACCTGACAGGAGCCACCATCACGCAGAGCGTGGGGGTGAACAGCACAGGCTTGGAAGAAGACAGAAACAAACCGGAACCACAGTCATGCTTCCTCATGGCCAGGTTACTTGCTTTGCCAAGAGTTAGCGTCCAAATCTATAGACGGGGATAGGTCCTGTGAGGATCATCCCTATGCCTAACTCAACTGGCTATCAGAATTAAAAAGTCACCGTTTACAATCCTGAATATTCAGTGTGATAGTTTTCATCTTAAAGATGAGAAATGTAGCTTCAGGTTAAGCGAGAAAAAAATAATCTGCTATACAAGCCATATGTACTTTTAAATCATTTGATACTATCAACTCAGTTTAATTTATCCTTGTTTATTACACAGTGGCCTTTCTTTTCTGGTTGCTGCCATGTTTCATTGTAGAACATTGATCTGTCTGTCTTCCCCATCAACTTTCTCAAATCTATGTTCAGAATCACAGAAACTCAGGATTGGGAGGGACCTTAATTTGACCTACTCCAATTCCTGCGTGATTTTGTATCTTCCCTCTAACAGGGACAGTCAGTCTCTGCTAAAGGACTCCTGTTGATAAGGCTTCACTTACTCCCCAGGTGGGCCCCGTAGTCACTATAAATAGAATGAAAACAAACTTAAAGAAAGAGCACTAGTACTGATATCTGGTAATCCACAAGTAGAACAGAGGGATTTAGAATGGAATTTGCAAAAGTTAGTGTAAACTCTTTGTAGCGTTAAGAATGAATCTCTAAACTAAAACTAAAACAAAGATGACAATAAATATTTGACATTTGCACCTACAGAAGGCTAGAATAGATTTGTGCTCCTTCCCATAAAAATGAATCGCAATTCACAATAACACAGTAATCTAAATCTAATACTTGGATATCAGACATCTTTGTGAAGATTACAGAATGTGAAACTTCATATGTATTTATGAAAGACATAACATTTCTTTGTTTCCAAAATGGATAATCTTATATCGGGTCCACTTGGCAAGACACTTCATAGCTTTGTTAAAACTCGAAAGACACAGTGTTCCATCAGCATACAGTTAGATCCTAAGAGAGGATTTTTCAAACAAACCTCAGTTAAAGTCAATTTTCATTAAGTGGAACCAATATTAAATAAGCTCCCTTGTTTATCTTTACCTACCCATATATCATTCCCAAGTTTTACAACATTTGCCAACTAATTTAAAAGCAATCTGTCATTTATTAAAATGCAAACTGGTACTGATTCTGCTACAGCTGGGTGCATATCAGATAAAAACATATCCCTCCCAAGTGGAATTGGTTAATTTTATTATGATTATTATAACTACTTTCAATATACAAGCTCATTATACCCTTTCTCTCCCATCCTGGTGAACATATGCTTTTAATTTAAGGGTGGAGAAATTGTGTGCGTGTGTGTGTGTGTGTGTGTGTGTGTGTGTGTGTGTATAAGGGACAATGTGTGATTGCAAAGCAACCTGGTACTTTCAGCAAATATTCCAATATCCAATTAGCTGTAAAATCTGGTAAATCGAAAGGAAATTGATGATGAGAGGGGGATATACTAACCAGAGACTTCACAAGAGACTCATAGCCAGGCATGTGCCAATAGATAGATATTCATCAAATGCCCTGTTTGCATCTGGACCCCTAAATAGAAGAGCAGAGTGAAGCTAGAAGAAAGGACGCAGTTCCAACAAGGAGATTAGGGGCCAGTGATTCTGATTTCACCTACTTTTGTTCCACATCCTTGATATTGGTTCTGTATTGAATTCATTTGAATATGTTAATCCCAAAGCCTAAAAAGCTCAAAGAAAAATTACCTGAAATTGAAAGTTTACTTGTAGATAAATGGCAAAGCAGAGTCTATAAGCTGTGTTCCTATAAGATCTCAATGAGGTACCTGATTTCTGCAGATAAAAATTAAGATAAATGCCAAGCCAGTGCTTGTTATGTAGTGGGTACTTAAGAAGCAGTTTTTGAGTAAAATAATAAGGGAAGTACTGATAACCTTAAAATAAGGTTTTCTGATTGTGGGAAAAGGACAATATTTGACTCCAAAGTTTTTTTTTTGAGGACAGTGTCACTGGCCCTCATATGTGGGACCTGAACTGGGGCCGCTGGCGTCCCAAGCCAGCTCTTAACCACTGCGCCACTCGGCTGGCCCTCCAAAGTTTTCTATAGAATAGTATCAAACACACTTGTCAAAAAAAATGTGAAATGCGGTCAGTGCATTAGATACTTGCTGCTGAGTATCAAATGCACCAAGTATTTTAAAGTTTAATAACCCAAATGGGGCAAAAATGATGACAGCAACGCAACTAGACTGCACAGAATAAGTTTTGTTATTCTGCTAGTCTGTCCTTCTTACTGTTTATCAAATTCTGTTCTCTGAAAGGACTTTGGGAGTTTGCTTGCACTTTATTCAGAACATTTATTCATCATTATATGGTGAGCTCCCCAAAGACAAGCGCTGAGTGTTATTCATCTTTCACTGTCACCTAGCAAAGTGCCTGGAATATTATAATCACTCAGTGAAGGTCTCCTGAATACAATCACAAATGAATGAATAAAGAATCTGTCAAATAAAACTTTAGGCAATTAGCTTCTTATTCTGACACCACACCTTGGGTCACCTATATCTGAAACACTGTCAATTGACTCACTCATTTTATAAAACTGTTTTCCTATTTAGAACTGCCTGGGTAGATGAGGCCAAGAGTTTCCCCTGAGGGAAATCCTTGCCAGCCATACCAATGAGCCAGGCCAAAGGATCACCATGATAAGTGGAATTGTGTCAGTTTGAATGAGAGCAACTTTTAAACTTTTTTTCCTAAGGTATTAGGTAAGATTTTGGTTCTGAGACCCCTGGCAAAATTGTGAGAGACCTGTGTTCCCTCCTAAAAGGCTTAGAATGTTCCTTGTTGGTCGCAGGCGGCAGTGATGAATTTTGAAGACAAGACAAATGACAAGATTTAAATATAAGTAATACTTCTTTGGCTGCACTGTTCATGCTGATTTGAAAGTTGATGCTCAAGCTGGGAGGATGGAAGTTTGGAAGCATGTTACTGCCGAAGTCTATATGAGAGATGCTGGTTCTAACTGTGAGGACAAGAGGGCAGATTTCAGAGACTTTTAGAAAGTAGGAAAGAAAGAAATATTGGATGACTAGGATGAGGAAAAGAAGAAATCACAATTGCTAAGAAGGGAGAATGGGTGAATAGTAGTAACATCCACAATTAAATAAATATATAAAGCAAGGTTGGTAAAACAAACTCAACCACTAAAATTATTTCCAGTTCTAATGTTATGACTCTAAAGGTCTAATAAGTTTAACTGGATTGTCATAAAGTAGCTCCAAAGTATTTAAATGAAGTTAAATTTAACAGAAATTCAAACAAAGCCATGAAAATAATAGCTTCTGTGTGGTTAAAGTTTAAAACATTGATCAAATAAAGAAACACATTTCTTTACTGCAGGAGTTCTCAGAGCCTTTAACATACTTTTAAATTTCCAAAGGGAGCATATAATAAGTGGTGTTTCTCAAGCATATTTGACAGCAAAATCCCTCTGCCCCTCTATCCCTTTTTTAGCATTATATTAATTAGTGCGCTATGGAACAAACTTTTAAAAAGTATCCTCTTGGATATTTTGTCCCATTTATTTTGACCATTTCTCATTAATAACCTCAAGTTTATATATTTACCTTCCCTAAGGATCATTTAGCAATATGGAATTGATTAAATTCAGAGATATTGAATAATTAAGACTTTTTATAGTATTTTATATGATTGGTCAGTATTTTACTTTTATTATAATTGCCTTTTCAGTGGTGATAATGACTAAGATTTGTAACATGGTTAGAGACTTTACTATGTTCCAGGAACTCTGCTTCGTATTTTACAGGCTTTAATCATATAATCTTCACAACAGTCCTAAAAAGTAATTGCGACATTTAGCTCCATTTTATAGAAGAACAAACTGATCCTCAGAAAGGCTAATGAACATGAACAAGGTAAGAAGTATTAGAACACACTGCAGAGTCTGAATTCAGTCTGGGTACATTAATCACCAAATAATACCATGCATGTTAATAACTCGTTTCCAAACTATTAATCAGAAACAATGCAAGTAATGCACCTTAGTAAATTTATTCAGTTTATGGAGCACACTGGCATGGAAGTCATTCACACATTCATTCATTCACTCATTAAACAGACACTGTTTTGGGTACTTGGAATACATAGAGAACAAAGCAGTCAAATTCTGGGCCTTTCTGGAGGAGATCATCAATGAATAAGATAACATAATAAAGGGATGGATGATAATTGGCAAGAAGGGGTTCTGATGGGTTAGGAGGATGTATGTGTTATATTGTGGATAGGAAGAACCAGGTAGGCCTCCTTGTAAGTAAAAATTGTTAATAGAGTTCAGACAAGTGCACTGGGTTTCACATAAGGTCAGTGTGACCTTGACAAGAACAGTTTCAGTGGAGTGATGGGTCAGAGTCCTGATGTGGTGGCATCAATAGATAACAGAAAAAGAGAGCCTGTAGAGGGCAAGTATGAACAATGGTTTCAAGGAATTCTGTTGTAAAGGGAAAAAGAAATGAAGTGAGAACTGATAGGATATAAGGAGACAAGAAAGGGATTCTCCTCTCTCTTTTGAGATAGCAGTTTAACAGTGTGAATGTATGTGGATAGCAATAATACAATTCAGAGGAAGATTTTGATGATGAAGGAGGAGAACTGAGTGAGCCCTATCTTTGATGAGATGAAAAAGGATGGCATCCAGTGAAGAAATGGAGGAAGTGGATGAAGGAAGAACATGAACAATTAATTCACCATGGTAACAGGAGAAAAGTTCGAGTATAGGGTCGCAAATGAAGAAAGAAGGTCAGATGTGAGAAATAACATAGAAATGACAACATGTAAAACGATTTATTAGATTTCTTTGAAGCCCATGTTCTTACTTCTTTAGCTATGCTGAATACCTACTTTCTGTAAAATTGGGGAGAACAGTATCTTAGGAGATTATTGTAAAGATTAAAAATGATCGATTTTAGGGCTTAGCAGAGTGACTACAGTATAATAGACAGGCAAATGTTAAATGTTGCTGCATCATCATCATTATTATTAGGAATTGCATGCAGCCCAAATTATATAGCTCTAATTCTTGCATTTAATTTTATAGCTCTTCAGTATCAAATTCAATGCAATCTTTGGGAGAAAGAGCAAGTTGTCAATTGTGACATAGTTTGTTCAACATAGTTTCTCTAATGCAATTTGGGTACATTAATTCTACAGGGGCTATATAAATTGAATCAATTCTGATTTTGTTAAAGTCTTTGAAAACAGCATTACATTCTACTGAGCCAAATGCTTATCTTACAGTAAACAAATAGGGAGCATTCTGAAATCCAATACTTGCTGCGTTTTTTGATTAGCAAGCAGAAGGAATGGGTGCAGTCAATACCTGGACTCCCTGAGCCAAATTTATTTATTTGCTTTGTGAAAATCTTTCTCGATACGTATGCTATCAAGAAAGATTTTTGAGGGCTGGCTGAGTGGCACGTTGGTTAAGAGCTGGCTTGGGACACCAGCGGCCGTGGTTCAGATCCCACATATGAGGGCCAGTGACACTGCCCTCTACAGCTAAGATGGTGAACAAAAGCTCCATCTGGAGCTGGGCTGCTGAGTCTCGAGGGACGGTGTAGGCTGCAGCCCCTGCTGCAGTGGTCTGCCATAGGCTACAGTGAGTGGCCGGCAGCCAGCGTGAGCTGCCAAGAGCCACTGTGAGTGACTGTCCAATGGTCTGCAGCCGATCTGCCTCATCCGGGAAGAGCGCAATGATAATACCAACATGGGCCAGTGAAGCGACATCCTCCGCAACTAGACTGAAGAACAAGAGGACAGCAACTTGTCTGTTCCCCTTCCCTGATTCTCCAGAACTGTTTCCCTACCCCAATTCCTCAATTAAAAAAAAAAAATCTTAAAAAAAAAAAAGGAAAGATTTTTGATACGTATGCTTCTCTCTCTGTTACCATCGATCTCTCTAGCTGTCTTGGCTTGCTGCCACTCTACTCCAACTCATGATCAGCTCTTTGCTGGACCATTTCAATCTTCCACTTTTGCCTTCCCACCCCTCACCCCACATACAGTCCATTCTCTCCACAGTAGTAATCTTTTAAAATTCTGTATCTCATCAGGCCACTACTCTGCTGAAAACCTCCAGTGGTTTTCTGTCACAGAATAAAATGCAAACGCTCTCCATGGTTTAGGAACCTCTGCTGAGCTGGCCCCTTTCTACCTCTCCACTGCCTGCTCTCTGTCTATGTTGTTACCAAAGCCCAAATTAGCATCTGTGCTGTGAGGACATGCACACCATTCTCCATTCAGGGTGACTTGCTCCTGCTGTTCTTCTGCACAGAACATTCTTTCTTTACGATTGGCCTTTTATCATATATGTCTTCATTCAAGTATCACCTCTGCAAAGAAGATTCTCTGTCCTCTTAATTAAGGAGTTTTGTCCTCCCCCAGTCATTAGTTTTATTCCACTCAAATAGTCTTGTTTTATCCCTCGTTCAAATAGTCTTAATTATTTATGTTTTTCTGTCTTGTTGCTAAAATGTAGAGACTTTTATGTACTGCATATCAAACTCAGGTGCCTTCTTCATTCTTTCATCTACACTGTATCAGAGTAGGAGGAGTTCACTAAATTTAATAGAAAGAATAAATAAATTCCAATTCCTATATTTTTGTAGATGATGTAGTTAAAATCTCAATAGGCCAGAATGACTTTAAACTGTCACATAGTTTTTCCCCTAGTTACCTAAATGAATTATTTTATTAGTCATTAATTCCTTCATTCCTTAAATCACTCAGCCAATAAATCATTTGTTTCTTTATTGTGCTCTATAATCTACCTTTGCATAAAGTATTTATCCAATTATTTCTATAAGTTTATATAATTATTCTCTATATATTTATCCAATTATTCTATATATTTTGATAATGTATATTATATAAAGACCAAAAATTAGAATAATATCAAAGAATATAAAAATTACCAGCTCATTTGATGCCTGATAACAAAGGAGTAAAGGTATCTTTTTCCTGGAAAAGACTATTGAAATATACTGCTTTAAAAATATTAAATTATATATTCATAGGTATTTATAGAGAAACATCCCTTGGGAAAACAGAAATGAAATTCAAGACTACAAACATGGATAACTGAAATGAATTTGGATATTGAGAGGTTATCTCAATGAAATTGAAGATGTGCTTCTAAGAGCAAGTAATTGAAGATGAGTAAAGATATAGGGAGAACAAAATAAATGGCATTACAGAACTTGGAAAGTCTACAGATTTTTTCCATATTATTTTTAATCTACCACTACAGGTAATTCAATGGAATCATCTAGAACTGTACAGTGAGGAAAGGGTAGAGGAGAAAGCGAGGAGGGGCTGAGGAGAAATATAAAGTTTTTTGGAAGGACAAGTTTTCTTCTGTGTGGGAAAATGTATATATATGTATATGAATTATGTTATATATACATATATGGATATATGTGTATATATGTACGTGTGTGTGTGTATATATATATATATATATATATATATATATATTTCTTGAGTACCTATTATGTTCCAGGTATTGTGTCAATTGCTTTACATGCATTATCACTTCATTTAACACTCACAATATCCTAGTAAGTAAATACTATTATCACCCTACTTTAGATGAGGAAATGGAGGCAGAGAGGTAATTTGATTTATATCAGGTGATTTATATCAGGTCAGAGAGCAGTAAATGACAGATCCTGGACTCAACTCAAGCTTAAGTCTGAAGCCTGTCTATTAAACACATAAAAACCCTATCCTGTTGATCTTGTCACATTTAAGTGGGTCACTGCTGCTTTTCCATAATTGGATGTGCAATGCTAGGAGTTAGAGAATAATTTGTTGTTTTTAAGTTTTGTTGCTGTTGTTACTACCTTAACTCTGAAAGTAAAGTGTTTCTTTAAAAATCAAACTCATTTTATTTCTGGATCAAAACCTTGAAAGATCCCCAGTGAAATACTGAATAAATTATGGTTATCTTCATGCTCCAAACATTTTGAAACATTAAAATAAGTGAGCTCTATCTTTAAGGATTGCCCTGGAAGGATGCCCATGATACACTTTAGATGAAAACAGCAACCTGCAGAGGTATATTATCCCTATTTGGTATATGAATGTGCATAGGGACATGGAAAGATGTAGTCCGTACTCTTAACAATGGGTGGGAAATCAAAATTGGGTGGGAAATGTATTTTTTATTTCATTATAGAGTATGATTTATTATAATAAGCCTGGGTTACTTTTGTAATTAATAATGAATTTGGCATAAGTTTTATTTATTTTTAAATATTATCTTCCTGTAAGTTTGAACAGTTTTTGTTTTTTTTTTAGCTGAGCCATCTTGCCACCTGTTGGCAGCTCAGTGGCAGCTCAGCTTGGGCCGGGAATTGAACCATCGACCCTGCTGCTCAGAACTCACATTCTTGAGTGAGCTCTTAACCAACTGAGCCATTCAGATGGCCCTAAGTTTGAACAGTTTTATCAGATGAACTTGTTTCTAATAGTAACCCTTTCTTCCTTTAATCAAAGTACCCTTTTTATTATGCTTTACACATTGAACTTCTGGTTAAGATTTTCATTGATTGAAAGGCTCCCTAGCTAGGAAAAAAAAAGGAAAACCATTGGTCCATATCATTTGATTCAATGAAAGCTATTACATATGGGTATACTCTCTCTCTGTGTACACTCATGAGATTATGTGCATTACTAATATAAGTATTTTATTCATGGGAAATTCCAGACTGCTCTTTATTATATTAAGAGCCATACACATACAATTTGAAAATCAAATATGAACTAAGCTTGATTTATTTAGCTTGAATTACCATTCTATTGATGGCACACAGGGAGAGAATAGTAATTAATCTGCAATACAGAGCTTTGGTAATGAAATCACCAGATTACTTAGAGTATATTCATTTGGTGTTCAGATACCTTGAAAGGAAAATACTAGGAAACAATTTAAAACATTATCTTATAGCTCAAAAGGGCTCTAAATGTATCTGAAAATTGACAGAGCTAGAAAGTATGTCTTAACCAAACCTGAACTATCTTTCAGTTAGGAACTACATATATAATAAGTGTATAAGCTTTTCTCCCATGGTATATAAGAGTAATCAGATGACTTCTTAGCTCAGTCTTCTGATTAAAGCCCTAACATTAATCCTACAAAGGTGGAAGAATCATTACTATTGGTACTCCAGGGGCAACATTACATTAATTAACTGCATGTATTCCACTCCAAAATCTGAGCTAATATATAGCAACCCTGTGGTTAGCATAATTCATGGCAAATTAAACAAACATTTACTGGGTACTCATTAGAGTTCAATGGACTCTACAGGCTTTGCAAAGCCCACAAAGATGGGAGGAGCCAAGTTCTGCTCTATAGGAACTTAAAATTCAGTAAGGAAGAGACACACAAAACAAACTCTAATATAAAGCACACTATGATAAAGATTATATGTAACACCAGTAAGAATATCAAGTATAGAGGGTACATAGTAGGAACTGCTCATACCTCATTTTAGTTTGAGCAGTGAGAGGGCTTCTGAGGCTTGATGGTAAAGTAAGCTTTCATAATTACAAGCAGACAGCATCCTAATTTTATATTTAATTAAATATTTTTATGTAATTAAAACAAGGCAGGATTTCTTAAGATCTGTAATTACCAGAGGGTAAGAGGGGAGAAGGGTGGTAGATGACGGTAAAAGGGATCAAATATATGGTGATGGAAGAACTGACTCTGGATGGTGAACACACAATGTGATATACAGATGATGTATTACAGAAATGTACACCTGAAACCTATGTAACTTTACTAACCAATGTTACCCCAATAAACTTTAATTAAAAAAAAAATCTGTAATTTGAAACAGAAGTCTTAGCATTAGATTATATGGTCATATTTTGGGGAGTAGTTATGAACTTTTTAATGAAATCAAGGAAATCAAGTGAAATCACAAGTTGAGCTGCCTGGTTAGGGAACTTGGGAGCTGGCATAAACACAATATTGTCCTAGGAGAGAGGTGGAACTGGGGAAGGAACTCCAAAGAGAGATGTCCAGAAGGGCCCTGCTGGATGATCTATCAACACCAACTGGAGAGTTTCAGTACCTCCACTGCTCCTGAATTTCACAGTTCTGAGAATACATTTCTTCAAACGCAAGATTAATATATGAATGAATATATTTCCTTTGAACAAATATAAGCATCCAGATATACCTCTGTTCTTGTTGAGGGAAACTCTCTAGCATTTAGCTCATTTGCAGAACAAACACACCACCCAATCCCAAAGGTTCAGCATCTCTTTCAATTAACCTGGCTCAGCCTATGAGCTCCCATCTATTCCTCTAGACTGGAGGACTGGGACCCACAGTTTCATAGATGGCTTCATAAAGATCATCACCGATCGACACAGCATGAGCTGAGGTGTGTTTAAAACCTACCATTCTGACGCCATTTTCAAAAGCTTGCCGAGTGAGTGGAGCTGGTCCGTCCACAGTCTTGCCGTCATCATCTGGGCCCCAGCTCGCACTGTAGATGTGCACATGCTGAGGGTTGAAGCTAACTGATTTTGCTTCCACCATGTCTGTGACGTCTCCATCCAGCATTCGAACTCCTTCAAGACAGAAGGAAGTAGCTTCATTACAGGCTTTGTTTATATAACGCCCCAACAACTCAACACCTACTGCAATTACAGCATTTGGGGGGAAAAGAATAAACTTAATCACTACTTAAATGAGCATACTTTCCCCAGAAAAAGACAATGCAGACTTTTCTGAAGGTTTCTTGGGGAGAAAGAAAGCTATATTGCATGTAACTATTGTTCTCTTTTTCTAAGTTTCCACAATCTCGCCCTTCATTTTATCCCTGTCTTGAGTAAGTAGTTGACAGAAAACCTCAAGCAATCCATCTCCTCTAAATTTCTCTTCATTAGATCACTTGTGTTCATAATTGATATAAAACATTCTGGCCTTAACAGGCTTACAAAACTTGGAAAGCTGCCAAGTTAGGTTGGTCTAATTTCCTCCATATTTAATGTTATCTCTTAATCTGTAAGACTGATGTGAACTTAATACATTACTTCTTTGCCAAGTTATTTATAAGTCAAGTAATAAATGAGAATGCTTTCTGTGCATGTAACACATCAAATAATTCTCAAAGGGTTTTAGCAATGTTTAGTCATTAATCTTCATTTACGTATATTCCCACCAGACAGAGAAGAATTTATTATTAACCATAATTTGCAAAAACAGACACAGACACTCAAAAATAAATTATATATCAAATGCTAGACTTTTCTTTTTTGTTCCTTTTATTTTGGAGATGTACAACAACAACTAATTGTTAAGTAAAATAACTCCTTCAGCTTAAGCTAAATACCATCACTGAGCATTGCATTATTTAAAAAATATATCTCTATAGCCCAAATACACTCTTTTGGAAAACACTGTTATCTAGTAGGTTTTCAAGTTTTTATTGTTTACCTGTAAATAGAGATTAAATAATAAAACCCCAAATCAGGTAGCTTTAGATACTATGTGGTTTGAGGTGGGACTTCTGGTAGAAATAACAATATTCTTCAAGAAATTGTATCTTCTTTGTGCTTTAAAAAGTGCTTAACTTTTAACTACAAAAGTTACAAACACAAAAAACAGAATGACAATTAATACTGATATAGCCAGTACTCAACCATTGTTAACATTTTGCCACATTTTCTTCATATAAAAATATAAATACTAGTCTGATCTATTTGAACCCTTCATCAGGCGCAACTGATCTCACAGATTCATTGCACACAAATTTTCAAATATCTAACAGTTAAGTATTGTGACTCATCGCTTCCGTATCTTCCCCCTCTATCTTAACCTATCGCCAGTTGTGTTTGTGACTTAGTACAGTAAAGACATATTTCATAGCGGCATTTTTGTGTGCAATAAATCTGTGAGATCATTTGTGTCCAATGGAGGGTTAAGTTACATGACAGATACGATACTATGTCCTTTAATATTTTTTACAAAAAAATGGAAATAAATACCCAATCAACATTAAATTTCCCCAAAGCATTCCTAATGACATTGCATTTGGTTGTTATATCTCCTGATGGTCTTTTTCTCCAGACTTTTGGAGTTTTAAAGCACATGTACATAAACAGGTGATATGGAGAACAAAGGTTGGGAATATAGTCAAAAATATGTAATAGCTATGTATGGTGCCAGGTAGGTACTATGTATGGTGCCAGATTTATTGGAGGGATGATTTCGTAAATGAAATAAATGTCTACCCACTATGCTGTATACCTGAAACTAATATAAAATAATATTGAATGTTAACCACAATTGAAAATTTAAAAAAAGAAAGTTTCAAAGAATTTTGTTAAATAAAAATTTTAAAAATTAAAAAGAAAAATTACAAAACAGAAAATGTATTTATAAAGTTTGTCAGCAGTTTTTGTGGGAGTAGAAACCCGGCCTGGTGTTCTGAATATACTGGGTCTTAAGCAGTCATTGGTTTCTTTTCATCTTACATGAATATTCAAAACTCATCTGAATGGTTTTATACCAAAGGTTTTTACTTCCTAATCTTACTTTCTATTTAAAAGCATAAAATGAAACTAATTTACCTGTACTCGGTGATCTGAAATAAATATTGAACTAACCAGTATCTCTAAATGTCAATATGCAGGAGTATCTACACAATACCTGTGTTCAGTTTTTACATTTTTGTGTAATTTATGGGACATGTATACACACACACACACACACACACACACACACACAGACACAGAGAGAGATAAATGCTTGATAAAATCCTAGCTAGAATGTAATATTAATTTTTGATCAAAAACTGCCAAGAATTCGTTTCCTCAAGTTTAAAAGATAAAAGATTGCTTTTTCTTCATTAACTGCAAGCCTTCATTCCTTAGGTCTAATAGATTAAATTTATAATTCAGAATGTTCTTGTTTTTAGATGACCGAACATTTGGGAGTCGTTGAAATACATTTATTTTTTTTTTTTTTACTGAGGTCCTGCTCAGCTAGGTCAGCCAACAGCTTATCAGTGAGGTTTACATGTTCATCTCTTTCTTCCCTCAAGGTCAGTAAGTGCTGGGTTTGGCCTGGAGAGAAATGACAGGGACATGGATGTGTGCCTGTTTTCATGAAAGACTGTGTGTCCTGGACAGTGGGAAGGACTGACTGGAATGCCATCATAGTCAGGTGATTTTTCTTGAGAAGAGCAGGGGCTCTAGCACCCTCACGATTCTTCGAGGAAAAGTTGATCACCTTTCCTTAGCTCCTCCATGAACCTTCCCCTTGGTCATTTTGCTGTCATCAATAGTTGAACACTCTTATGCAAACATATGCCTGTCTTTAGTTCAAGAAGGTTCTGAAAACCAGTTAGCACAAGAGCTCTTGGCTCATTTCTATGTCCCTGTAAGTTTGTTTCCCATACCTCCGATCTTGGCGTTGAAAGCAATTCCGACGGTACAGTGAGAGTTGTTTGCTGCGGCTGCCACTTCTCCAGCACAGCGGGTCCCATGCCTGCAGGGAGAATAGACACACTTTCTAAAGTAAGACACTCCATTCTCACAAACTCAACACATCGTTGCCATCACCCAGACTTCAAAGTGGTGAAGAATGTATCAAGCTGAGGGTATTTCCTACCCAAGTAACCCTTAGTCTGTCCCATTTTAGCACTTAATTATACTGTTTTGGATTATACTCTTGATATATTTATTTTTGATATCTTGCTTTCCCAACTAGAAAATCTCCTTCAAGACTAAAGTAGAATTGAAAGCTTCTTTGTATTCACTAAACCACCGCTGTCCAATATGGTAACCACCAGCCATATATGGCTATTGGGTATTTGAACTGTGGCTAGTGTGACTTCATCTTAATTTTTAATTTAATGTACTTTAAATTAAACTTAAAAAACAGTACTCAATTCAATTGTTAGAAAATTTTAAAATGTTGGTATGAGACTACTTTTTAAATTGTAAATTTAAATACAGATCAAGTATCTCCAATGGAAATTTATCATCTAAAATGGGATTGCTGTAAATACACACTGGATTTCAAAGATTTTTATATAAAAAAATAAAATATCCCATTAATAATTGTTTTATATCAATGACATGTTGAAATATCTTATTTAATCAAACATATTATGAAAAATTTCAACTTTTTACTGCTTTTTTAAAATGTAGGGCTAACTAGAAAAAAATATTTTTTTTCTGAAGGATATTCCCTGTTATTTCTCATTACAATAACTTTGTTCCCAAAAATAACACTTTTGTCAGAAAAGTGTTTTTTTAGCTGAAAGGATTTCTAAAATCATGTTATCCAAAGATGGCAAAGACTTTCAAGTGTAACAGACAATCTGCCTAGAAATGGTGGCTTAACACAGTGGCTGAAAAGAATTCTAAGCTTTGGCTGAGCCCAGAGAAAGAATGCTAAGACTGATGACTAATGTCTGCCCTGGATACAGAAGAGGGATATGACAACCATTATGGTGTATTTGTCATTGCCACTGAAGCCCATTGCCCACCTCCTTCTCTCATTTTTAGAGGTGAGGGAAGTGTTGATTTGTAAAGAGATCTGTCAAAAGCAGCAAAGGAGTGACTAAAACTTAGTCCCCAAAGTTCCACTGTGGTGCTTTTTATTTTTCAGCACAGGTGCCTCAGACCACACTTGTTGTGGGATATGACTACTGTCTGTAACTATAAAGGAATTACTGCTTACAACTGATAGGTATACAAGTTTACACAGAAGAGATACTATATTCTTTTGCCACTTAGTAATGCCATGCATATATTTCTATGTAAATATTAATCTATAAATAATTTGAATGGTTGGTATTAGGTTACATAATCTTTCAAAATGGTATATGTATGTGTGTGTGAATATATATTTATATACATATGTATTTACTCAGTTTTTCACTAATATTGACTAGGTTATGAAGAGGTCTTGAATATATATGTGTGTATGTATATATATACATATACATATATGTGTGTGCGTGTTTGTGTATATATATATATATATATATATATATATATATATATGCATAATTTTTATGCCTTGGATCAAATTCCTAGCAGTGGAATTACTGAATCAAAGAGTACAGAGTATATTATCAAACTGTTAGCAGATAAAAGTAATATAATCAAACACCAAAACACTGCAAGATTAATATTACCACAAACCATCAAATCTTTGCGCATGACACAAAAAGACAGACTATAAGCCCAGTTGAATAACAATATGAACAGAGAAAAATCTGGACAAACCCCTGTGTATGACCTCATACATATGTATAAACTCATACATAACCTTTGTATGAGTTTTTCATTCTTGACAATGACATGAAAAATGTTCTCATTGTTGCTTCCCTTTTCATCCCCTCTGACTATGTACAGCTTTTCAAATATTTATTAGCTATTACTACTTCTTGCTTTGTGAATAATCTTTTCATGTTCTTTGCCCCAATTTGTTATTTCCTTCCCATCATATCTGTTACATATTCTCGTACATTTCCTTTTGTTATTTGGAACATAACCATCTTATTTATGGCAATTTTAGGTTGTCATACACAGTATTTAATTTTGATATCCTCATAATTATCTTGTCCTTCTGATATTTGGTTGTGCCGCTTTAATCACCAGAATAACGACACATTTTTAAAAGAGAAAACATTTGTAAGACCCAAGCTAAACTACTAATTTTCCCCTAAACCTAACAGTTATTTATGATGATTCTTCATTCGGCTCTTAACTGCATATTACTTCACAGTGTAAGTTATTTTTACTCAAATGTCAAATTCCTTTTATGAGTCCATTGTTCTTAAACTTGTTGTATCTATTTTAATTAATTCAAGTGCTATTGGGTTTCTGTTTTTAATTCTGCTTTAGTTTATTCTTTGGCCTACAGATTATTTAGAAGTATGATTTAAAAATTTCAAATATATTTGGGTGTTTAATTTTGTTTTTGACATCAATCAATAACTTTATTACCTAGTGATAAGAGAATGTAATTTTTATGAAGCAACTGTTTGAATTTTGTGACTCACACAATGGCTAAGTATGTGATCAATTTTTATAAATGTTCCATGTGCTTGAAAAGATGTACATTCTCCAATTGTTCTTTGTAAGTCCATTATTTCAATCTTGTTCATTATATTGTGGATTTGTTAATATTCGTTGCAGTTCTATGAATTTTTATTTTATTAAAAATAGAACTGTTATATTTATCTAGTAAAACAAACTATTTATGAATATGTAGTAATACTCTATGGCTCTAAGATAAAAATATCTGGTTAATATTTAAGTTATTTACCTGTTTGCCCCTTTTATGTTCAAACATTATGTGTTCATATTAGTGATCTCTCTTATAAATAGCATGTAATTTCTTCTTTTCAAGCTAGGTTAACTATCTTTGTCTTTAACTTGATAGTCCATGTACAGTAACTGTATCTATTAATATATTCATGTTCATTCCCATGTATTTTCCAATTTACTAGTTTGAATGTTATACACTCTATTATTTAGTGGTTATCCTAGGTATTTGATCACGGGTACCTAATAACACAAAGACTAGAGTCATCAATACTTTGTTCAACCTTTTCCAAACAATACAGACTTCAGAAAATTCTAGCTCTGATTACCCACATCTTGACACGAGTTTCCCATGATTATAATTATTCATTGGATTTTTTAACACTAGAAATTACCCATTACTGTTACTACTTTAAACAATCAATGTTTGTTTAGATTTACAAATGCATTTATTTGCTTTATTTCTTTTTGTAACTCATACTTTCTTATGGAACCATTGATTTCTTTCTGAAGAACATTCTATAAATGTACCCTTCAGAGAGTCTTTTGGTAGCCCAAAGTCTCTTAGTGGCCTCAGAAAATGACTTTATTGTTGTTTTTGAAAAATAATTTCTTTGAGTATAGAATTCTAGACTAACAGCATTTTCAGAGATGCCACTCCACTGTCTTCTGGCTCCCAGTATTTCTGGTGAGAAATCGGCCATCTTGGCAATCTAGTTCTCTCTGAAAGCTTTTCAGGTCTTTTCTATTATGCAGATTCATTAAGAAGTAGTATATATGGATTTTAAAAAAAATTCTTTCATGGAATTCCTAAACCTGCAGTTCAATGTTTAAATTTGCAGAATTCTTAGTTAGCACCTCTGAAAACTTCTGTTATATCATTCTCTAGCTCCTCCCATCGGAATCCCAATTAAACATACTTATACATTCAACCTTTCACACAATCTTAATCTTTAATCTCACCTTCAGGCTTTCCTATCTTTCTCTCTGTGGATTGCATTTTGTGTGATTTGTTCAATTCTATATTTCACTGATCCTATCTTCAGCCACGACTAATCTGCTATTTAATCCATTCGCTGCATTACTCATTTCAATTATTACGTTTCATTCTTTGAAGTTGTTTTTCACATGTTCCTGGTTAATTCTGATACTCTTTTTCTGACAATACTTTTCAATATTCATTTCTTGATACATATGAATTATATTTAATAGCATTAAAATATGTGACTCTAATTCTGCTCTCTGTTTTTGCTGCTATCTTGTTTCATGATGATATTGTCCCCCATTTGGTTGGTGAATTGTCCATTTAGGAGGTCATCTTGTTTGGGCTTTTATCTGGGTGAATTCTTTGAGGCTGGCATGGAAATCTGTTGTTCTAAAGAAGATTTAAATTTGTTTCTACCACATATCTGGCTGTACACCAGCCAGGACCTGTTCAACCAAATTTAAAATTTGGGCCATACAAGTAATATGTATTACAGGTACAAATCCCATGAGTGCAGTGAGTAATTTTTAAAGGGTAGTTATTTATTTATCTGCTTGTCCCATCTATTACATAGGTTGAAAAGCCAAATATGTTCTCTCTCTGTGTAGGCTTTCTTTTTTTATAGTTAATGTACTGAATACAACACACCAGGGATTCTGTTTTATGCAGAAGTCTTCTCTCACCCCATTGGACCAAGGTCTTAATCTCTTGCCATCCCTGGGCTTTTGAAAATCAAGCTCCAGGCTGGATTGAATTTGTTGCTCACCCTGGCAAATACCTAGTATCTACCTATTGACCACCTAAGCTTATAGATTTGAGCTTTCTCAGAGAAATACTCTTGGTGTCTCATTAGCTCAACCATGCACTAAAAGAAGTTCTTTAATATTTTCACAGGAGCTTTAGATGTACTGAAATAGAAAAGATTTAATTGAATATCTATTCTACCATACCAATATTATTAAAAATGGAAGAACTGGATTCTGTAGTCCTAAAATGTAATAAAGACCTGCACATATTATGTGCATCATTAATGTACAGTGAATGCTCCTAACTGAAGAATGGAGTGACTCTTTCTTTATAAAAACATTTCTTGCAAAGATTTTGTACACTGCTCCACACCATGATGTATGAATCATTTTGGGGAAACAGGGAAGTTATCACTCTACTGCTGATGCATATATTTTAAATATCAGGTAAATAATATATTGCAGCATATGGTAATTGAGGGTTCAAATTGCTAGCTCAATGACATTTAAATAGCCCACTCTCTTCAGGTGACAACGATCATTATCCCAAGCCAAGTGCCAGTTATTATCTTTTTAATTTTTGTATCTTAGTTGGACAGTGTTTTGACATGAATTTAAAATAGATCACAGAACAATAGATGTCATCATGACCTGTTCAACTATATAAACAAGATTCAATTTCTTCCTTCTCCTAAAGAACAGGGGTGGTCAGCAACAATATTCATGTCAGTTAAATAAAAAAACCACAAAACAGAGAAAAGTTTGTTTCAGATTATTTTTCTTCAGAGACAACAAAGTATGAGCAGTTAATGTATTTTCAGCATAAGGAGAAAATTTTAGTAGATTTTAGTCCAGAATACAATATACTTATTATATTACACTCTGACCCACATGCATCTAAATATGAACTTTACTAGCCAATTCCCACATAATGTCCGCTGGAAAATTAGTCACCTGTTTGGTTTCTTTCATATGTTCACAATATTACTAAGACACGTTTTCTGAGACTTCCAGATGATAACCCAATTATGTAAATTATAAGGATATATACACCAATGATTGGATATCATATCAAATAAAGAGGGTGCAGACAAACTAGGAATTAACAATGCATCACTTCTCTGATTCTCTTAAGGATACTGTCATTGCTACTAGGGCTCCGGTAAGTGTAAGATGTTTTATTACATAATTTTTACTTGAATAAACCATTTTGTCTTTTAAAGAGCATCTTGATCTAAAAATCATTTCAGCCTTTGTTCTACTGCTTTTTCTTACTTGGGGGAAAATAAAAAGTTTTCTCATAGGTTCCATTACCTATTCCCAACAATAAATCATTGTAACTAAACGGCTTAAGTTTTATTTGGAATATCTGATTGAAAAGATGGAAAATCAGAGAGTTCCTATGAAGTCATTTCTATAATATTGAGAATACATATATGCTAGGTGAAGTGAGTATAAAATATAAATTCGTGAGGTCTATTATATCTTGCTAGGTGGTTAAATACTGCTTTCACTCCTTCTTTTGCTTTCTCCCCCAGTCCTCTAGTTACACTACTTTGTGCACCTTTTTCTCTTGTATGAGTTAGTGGGGATGGAAATGTTAAGTTATTTGAGATTTACCACAGATCTGAAAATAAGATGTAAGCTCAGCAGTGAACTGGGGACATCAGGACACATTCAGAGGTCACCCTTGCAGTTGCCACTGCATTGCTTGAAAATCAAAATTCCACTTGTATGGAATCAAGCAATGGCAACTGGGAGAAAGACAGCTTTCTATTTCATTTCTTTCTTGGAATAAACATCTACAGCTGTTCATGGATTCCATCTACCCCCTCACTGTTTCTATTCCCTTTTGAAATCTAGTGTGCCCATTCTCTTTGGCATATTTTTTTTTTTTTCAGGGCAGTGTCACTGGCCCTCATATGTGGGGCCCGAACCGGGGCCGCTGGCATCCCAAGCCAGCGCTTAATCACCGTGCCACTCGGCCGGCCCTGGCATATTTTGATTTTGTTTAAATCTAAGTGAAAATCTTCCATTTAACTCTATCTCAAAAAGCCCCTTTAGAAAGGAAGAAGATAGTAAGAAATGTTTTTGATGTGTTTTCCACTATATCGCTTAGAACTGATGTTTCTGGCTGCTGATACTATTCTTGATAATATTACCACTTGATGTTTATATCATACTCTCCACGTCTCAAAGTACTGTAGCCTCATCTGATTCTCATTTCAGCCCTGAGAAGTAAGTAGCAACAGACAGTACTTCACTTATTTTACAAATGAGAAAATTCAGTCAGTCAGATGGCGACTGGAAGGTATAAAATGTAGCAGGGCAAAGACTAGATCTGGATCTCCTGGCCTTTTCACTATTCCAGCAAGACTCAAAGGGCCCATGTTCCTAGGTCTTTGATTGATTGCCAAGATTTCATGACTTCTTTGCCTGCTACTCTACTTATTTTGTGAGGTAGAGGCAACTTTCTTCCTTCATTGCTATTAATGCAGGATATCTGACAGTATGTTTTATAGAATCCCCATGATAAATTAATCAACTTGAACTAGAAGAGAAAAATGCTGGGAATCTTAAAAATGAAAACTGAAGAAGAATAGAAAATAGTTGAAAATGGATTTCCACCCTATTTTCAGTGAAAAGCTTACTGAAGCTCAAGAAACATGTTAGGAAAAAAATAAAAAGGTAAATTAAAATTTTTAAAAGCAAACAAGAAATTATACAGTCCATTTTCTGTTGATTAGTTTTTGTGAGACAATTAAGATAATAGCTTCTGAAGTGATTGCAATTATACATGGTCCCCGAGGCTTCAACATCATTATTATTATTATTATTATTATTATTACTTTTTTTTATTATACTATGAAGAAAGTCAGGAAAACTCATTGAAGATAACTACTATGGACTTAATGTTTGTGGCCCCCCCAATTCATATACCCTAACCCCAATGTGATGGTATTTAGAGGTGGGGTCTTGGGGAGGTAATTATTGTAATTTGCCATGCATAATGCACACTTTTTTGCCCAAATTTGTGAGGGAAAAATAAGGATGTGCAATATACATGGGTAGTACTAATTCCATATCTCTATAAATGTTTTAAATTGTTTTATTTATGTTTATGAGTTAAAAGTGTAACTCTAGAAATAATATTATCCGTATGCAAAATAATACCCTGTAATACGATAATTCGTTTTGTTGAACTTAAAATGAACTTGCAACAAGGAACAGTTCATGGCCTTTATGATGTGTAAGCCAAAAATTTGTTACCAGTAAATAAAATTTCTTGTACCTTGTATCTGTTCTTGTTTTTTGTAATTGTTACATAAAATTTCTTGTACCATAATACGTTAAAAAATAAATGCTAAAATTTCTTTATAATACAAAAAACAAGTACCTAAATGTAAACAAATAAAAATTTGAATTACAAAATAAAAATAAAAGAATTTTTCCCTGAAAGTTTGGGCAAAAAACGTGGGTGTGCATTATACATGGCAAAATACGGTAGGTCATGAGGATAGATAGCTCATGATGGAATTAGAGCCTTTATAAGAAGAGTCATGAGAGAACTTGCTTCCTTTCTCTCTGCCATGTGACAACACAGCAAGAAGGTCGCTATCTACTAGCCAGGAAGAAAGACGTCACCAAATATCAAATCTGCTAGTACCCTGATCTTGGACTCCCTAGCCCTAGAACTATGAAAACTAAATATGTGTTGTTTAAGCTGTCCAGCCTATGGTATTCTGTTTTAGCAGCTTGAACTAAGACAATCACAAATAAATATACAAAATGAGGTAAGATTATTTTCAGAGACCCTTTGATAGCCTAACGTTGAAAGAATATTAAGCATGAACTTTAAATTATGGCAGTCTTCATACTTAGTAATAGACATTGTGAATCCTCTTTTTGGTCTTCAGGAGTAGATATAATATATTTAAAGAAATTAATAAAAGTTAGCATTTGTCAAGTGCTCCAAAGTATGACAGATATGTTGTAGGCAAGTAAAAAAAAAAAAGAAAAATATATGTTATAGTATTAACTAATAATAAGTCAATATTAGCATCAGATATAGCATTAGCATCAGATAAAGAATTAGCTATAGAATTAGCATCAGATATAGCATTAGATAAATGATTAGTAAGTATTTTAAAAAGAAGAATATTTCTTTTGGAGGTCGAACAGTATTAGTCTGATTCATACATATACACACATCCATGAGTGCATATAAAAGCTGGTGAAATCTTAATAAGGCCTATAGAAATTAATGCCTATTTCTTGGTTGTGGTATTTTAATATAATTATATAAATTGTTACCATTGGGAGAATCTAGGTGAAGGGTATGGGGGAACTGTAGGATTTTTGCAACTTTCTGTGAGTTTATAATTATTTTTTTAAGTTTTAAAAAAATCATTGTAGGTCAGAAGAATTTGTACAGTTACTTGTGATACAGTTATACTTATAGTCTAATGAGTTCTATGAGGTTGTTTCAAAAAAGATATTTCACTCAGAACACAATTGACAGCAAAATAAATAAAACTCAAGTGATCAATACACTGCTTTAAAAGTTTTTTCTTACACCTGCCATTTTCCCTCTTCCTTACCCTCCCCAGCTAGACCTTTGACATCTTCTTTTCTCCTCCTATCCACCATATCCTAGGCAAATAGCTTATTTATTAACTGAATTCACTGTTAACTATGCTAGCGCATGTCTAAGGGAAAGAATAAATAGCTTGGTTTCTCAGAAAACCTACTTCTTTACCTCACTCGTGTTGCTTTCTCAAATGTAATGTTGCAGCGAATGATGAAGTACAGTAAAACCCATGATGGGCACGTGTGTGTGTGTGTGTGTGTGTGTGTGTGTGTGTGTGTGTTTCTGATCAAACCACCTTCTTATCAACTCTATTCCTACCTTATCTCAGGGATCAAGAACAACATCAAGGCAATAGGTATTCGAGATCCCTGTTGATGTATACTAATCCTGATGATGGAACAAGGCCCTTTTGTTGGCTCCCTGGCTAATACTCTAGATTTACCACGGCATGCTTTTTTGGCTCATGTTTTGCATTTAGTAATTAGTTTTCTATGTTACTTGAGTTTGTTTCTATAAATTCAGTTGCCCATTCCTGTCTACATCCCCTAGGGATTCCATGATGCTATTCCTTCCCCGTTGGGTTTATTAAGAGCCCAAACCCTGCTCTTTAAGCTCCCTAACCTCTATTAGAGGGTTCAGTTTAGTCTTTGAAACGTCGATCTACTAGGTTTTACCTATATAGTTGGAGCTTTAAGAATAGTCTGATTTCATTTTCCATCACAAATGGAAGACTGAGAGAAACTGTCTCCTTTAACCCTTGATTATGAATCAGTCATTCCTCATGATTCATTTCAGATCTGTTGTTAGTGATCTGGGAGTCAAGTGTTTCCTTTTAAAAGTTCACAACTGTGACCCTGGAGGATCCAAGTCTTCCTCGGAATTGGAGGGTATGACACAAGCCCATCTTCTCCACCGGACAACTGTCTGCTTTATGGGATAAGTACTTCCTAAAATTACAGAAGATAGAAATATAACATTCACTGTTTAAGCAATGAACTCTGTCAGGGCTGCTGTTGTTATTTTCTTAAAATTATCAAAGAACCTCCCAAGAAATATTTTAGTTAACAATATTAGTCCTTTCTCTTTTCCTCTTCCTGTCCATCCTTCTTTCCTTTCTCCAGTCCAGTTAATTCACATTTTATGTCCTAAGGATCTTCGAAGCAAGGGGCATACAAAGTTGAAAAATCCAAGGCTGTGATGCTACCAATTCTGGTAGAGAAGATTCTAAGGATTAACAAAACCTTTTTCCTCATCTGTGAAAAAGATTACTTTGCTTTAGCTTTCTAGCTCTGTTCCCCCTTGATATCTGATAAAGGTGGGATGTCAGCTATTAAGTAAGCAACACTGCTTATAGCAAAAATGAATCTTGATTGGTATGTTGCCATGAACTGGGAGGTCTGTGGCCGGGACTATAAAAACATGGTGGGAAGTCTTGGCTTTGGATATCTGAGAGTAGACACCGGAAGTTGAGTGTACCATTCCTTGGGTGGCCCTGGACACTATATCCATAGGCTATTGCAAGAAATATTGTTCCTAAGAGTACGGGGCTTCTAAGGCAAAGTGACTCTCACACATACCCATGTGGCTTATTCTTGCACAACTGACATTTTCACTTGGGTGGTGTGGGGCAGGACAGGGGAAGAGCAGAAAATAATCCTGGGATTGGTGAGCACACTCGCTGAAGAAACACAGCTGATGTTTCCCTACTGGTACATTATATTTCTATCTTCTAATTATACTTATGGCTTTATGAGTTCTATGAGTTTGACCAACTGAACCTAACACCATTGAGAGGGGTGTTCTAATATTTATGTAAATAATTACCAAGTATTGAGGTCCATGCTAATCAAGCTTTA
This sequence comes from Aselliscus stoliczkanus, assembly GCA_033961575.1. NCBI lineage: Eukaryota > Metazoa > Chordata > Mammalia > Chiroptera > Hipposideridae > Aselliscus > Aselliscus stoliczkanus. The sequence goes on from CM066728.1 coordinate 157,357,190, forward strand.
TGTACAAAGTGTTATAAGAATTTCTGCTTCAACAGTTCTGGCTTAAGGTTGGTGTTTGAGAAATTGCTTGGTATGCAATCTAAAGAACCTTCCCTTCCTCACACTTGAACTGATTTTCCTGTAATTTTGCGTCATCATAATTAAAAGAAAATTTCATGATTAGAATTCACTAAAGCATGAGATATGAAGTATATACTCAGTGTATATGCCAAGAGACCAGAAAAAAGATCTATAAAGATAATTAAAGAAATAATGACCTGCATCAAATTATAATTTTGATTTTTTTGTGGTCTATTTCTTTCTATACATATTTCTTTTCTCTAAACATATACTGAAAACCACCTCATATAAATAATTTTAAAGTAGCAATAACAAGAGAATGAGATGCTAGACAATATTTCAACTTTATGTATACTCCTGTATTTATGAATATTACAATGACCTAATTAACTATATGTGATGAGATTAATTTCATGTCCTGGCCCATAATTAATTAATTTTTCTGAATCATTCATTCAGTAAATATTTGTTGAGTACCTACCACATACTGAGGAATATTTGAGTCACTAAGGACTCAATAGTGAGAAAACCAAATATAATATGATGTAGTAGTTTCAATAATCTCCATTGGCCTGGAAATCCTGAATAATAGACAAGAATTCACAAGCCTATGTTCATTTACCAGTAATCTATTTAATGGTTCTGCTTCTACTGGCTTTTGTGAAAACATTTAGGAAAAGATACCATTCAATACTATACCCTATAAAATATGCTAAAAATATCTGCTGCTTTGCTCAAAATCCACTTATTGTCCTCAGTGTCCCTTCTGCAATACACTTTGGGCTCTGAGAAGGTGGGTGGCACTAGGTCCCATGGTCCTTTTGCACCCCGAGGAAGAAGTCCTAAAGTAGCTCAAACACCTTATAGTCATTAAGCCATCATTGTTTTAGCTTAGCTCTTTATTGATAGCTATTCCTGGTTCTCCTTGCAGAGTTCATCAGGCCATTTCCTCACACACTGGAAGGTTCTCAACATTAAGGAATTATGAAACCAACAATTACGGAATGCTCTCTCCAAAACATATAATTTATCATAATCCCTAATTATCCATTCAACATTTTAGCATATACATCATAGCTCATTTAGAAATAACATGAGATGCATTTTTATTATGATGGTATTTGCATGAGTTTATGAGCAGGGGTTGGCAAATATTATCTGTAATGGGCTAAATAGTAAATATTTTAGGTTTTACAGAGCCATGTGCAGTGTCTGTTATATATTCCCTCTTTTTTTTTAACCCTTGGAAACATAAAAACCATTCTTAGCTAGAGTACTGGGCAGATCTGCGCAGCTGTGTAGTTTGCCAACCTGTGGTTTCTAAGCATGAAAGGTAAAAGTAGTCATACCACTTATGTCTTCTTGGGAACCAAAAAACACATGCTTCTACCTTTTCAACTTCCACTTTCTGATTTAATATTGATACTGAATGCTCTTTTATGGAAATGCATCTACGCAACAAATATAACGTATCAAAATATCCACTTATTATAATTTCCATTTGAAAGGATGTTTAATACAATTTGCACTTTAGAGGTCAAATTAATGTAAGTGGTAAGGGTCACTTATTTATTCTTTGCCAGGTAGCTTCACTTAGGCTCTCATAATTAATTTAATTTGATCTGTCCAATTATCTTGCACTACATATACTTTGATCTCTATTTTATAGGTAAGGAAACTGATATTCTTCCAGGTTAAGCAACTTCACCAAGGTAATGCAGTGAGTTTACTGCAAAAGAACTAACACCAAGTGCTAGTGTTTCTATAATAGTAAGTGCACAATACATTTATAGAAGAAAATGCATACATCCAGGCACACAGATACTCAGCAGGGCAAGAACAAAGGAATGACGACTTGAGACCTTGCCTGAGAGAAATGCTCAGAAGTTGTACCTTTGAAGCTTCTCGGATCACTGGCCACAGGTTCTTTTTAACAGGCTACCATAATTATTAGGTTTCCTAACAAAGCAAGTAAAAAAGATATTCACAAATGATTCTACCACTAATGAAATTACTGCTGACTTAAGCATCCCTGTCCTTTTCAGCGCCAGAACTTTATGTCTCTGTGTAAACATAAAATGCAAACAAACAAAACAAGGCGAGTCAAGCAAAGCTGTTGCCTAATGAACTTTCAAAAGACACAGGTTTTTATACAATCAATGAAAATAATATTTGAGAATAGCTCCCATTACACTAAAAGCCGTGGTTGAAAGAGGACCCAAAACAGAGAGTTTAGTAAAAATGGAACAAGGCTGGCGACGTGACAGTGGCTTTAAATGAGAATGATTTGTCAATAAAATGATTCCAAATGGCCCTTGGAAAAACCGATAAAGATTTTTACAAACTGAATCCATTTATGACTCTAATAAAATTCAAATTTCATAATATTATAGAAAAACTATAACTTTAAACATGATTCATTTTAGTTTGATGTAAAAATGGCTTTAGCTGCATGTTCTGCTAGATAATAAACTACATGTATTTTCATCATTTTAGTTTTATTGTTTAAAATAAAACACCATTTGCATCATTCGTTACAAGACTGGGCCACAGTTTAAGTGGATTCATTTTTAATGTTTTCTCCCACCCATACCCATTTATCCCAATAATGAGTCCCTCCTGCAGTGCTTCTCCAAACCAGTACGGTTGTGGATTAAGTAAGAGAATAAGGAACATGGTTTCCTCTCTTGAGAAAGCAGAAGTGGTCACAGAGGTCACTGCCATGTCAGCAATTGGCTTGCTACCTTGACCTTCAATGTGTATTCTATGCAAGTCCCTTTCCATATCCTAAATGCTTTTTTTCCTCAAGTCACTAGAATGCATAAACTGTTTACACCAAAAATCATCAAAGTGATATTTCCCCATGAATACAATATGATAATAGAAAATGTCAGGCCTTGAACTGCATGCTCAGCATCAGCATAATTTCCCTTGAAGTATTCATGCATTTTCCTAAGTCTAGGAAAAGGATCTTATTTCCTTAGTTGACACATTACTTGCTTTGGCTAAGTATGAGACCACACTTAGAGACCCAGGGGCAGCGCATGGCTAGAAGCCATTATGTCTGGTTTTCTTTGTTAAAGTTAGACATTGGGACATAGAAAAACTCTTTTTTTTTTTTTTTTTTTTTTTTTTGAGGGCAGTGTCACTGGCCCTCATATGTGGGATCGAACCGGGGATCTTAACCACCGCGCCACTCGGCCGGCCCAAGAAACTCTTTTTAATACCCCAACAGAAGTGTGCTCATAGACTGCACTGGGTAATATTTTAAGAACTCAAGTCACATTTCTTCTTGATGTAGTATCTAAACATCTTAAAACATAAAAGAAAATATTATGTATTCATACTACTAAAGTTTTATTTTAACATTCAGATTGATTCATTTTTTCAGACTTCAAAAAGCAACTGTATTGATAGTCAAAAATTTATGTTAAAGCACTTTTTTTATAGTTTTGTTTATTATCTTTCCTATGGAATAGTTCTAGAAACTGTATAGTTATAGATGATAATCTCAGAAATGAAAAATCCTAGTGGCAACATTAACTAAACATCCTCTCATGAGTGAGAATTTTCTGACTTGCCCTCACCCTCACTCCCTTTATCAACAGATTTTTTTCCCCCCATCACATTACAAATCTTGAAGATCACCAAATAGTCTCCTTTCAACATTTTGACAGCTTTTCTGTTCAGTGCCCATCACTGGGAAAGCAGGTGGACAACCAACCAGGAAGGTAATCACAGGCCAGTTAAATCATAATGAGGTAAGGAACCTTGTGAAGGGTGGAAAAGAGATTTAAATTGGTTAGTCAGAAGCAGCACTGTTGGATGTTGTATGTGTCTGATAACCATCAGTCAGTAGCTCAGACAATCATAAAACTGTCCTTTTCAAAGGGAGAAAAGCAAAATGACTTGGCAAACATTTTCTTTTCCTCTCCCTCTGCCACTTTAAAATGGAAGAATTCTGGATACTTGTTGTTAACCAAATGGCATTTACAGCTCTCAGTTGGCATAGGGCAGCTGAGAATCTAAAACGAGGAATGCTTATTCCATTTTCCATTTCCATGGAAACCAGTCACCAACTGGTGAAAACAAGGTAGATCAAATTTTGAACAAGAATGCTGAAATAATCACCGTTTTAAAACTTTTCTCTTGCTTCAGGATGGAAAGCAGAGTGTAATGTCAGGAACATACAGAGGTGTCTGTGAGGATAGGCAATTCACCACTGCTTTATGGTTGCAACTTTTTTCATAATCACAATATTATTATATTCACATGAGTTTTAGGGGTCATCTTTGAAGGACAAATTGCTATAAATCCAATAAGTAAGTTATATAGTAAAATGTAAAAACTAAACGACTTTTTAACAGATTTTGTCAAGAAAATCTCAGAGAAATCAAGTAAACCCAAGACCTTATTTCAAAATTTATGATCACGTGTTCTTTTTCTATGTTCTCTAAGCAAATGCATGAGGAAAAGAAATTCCATAGAATGGGTGGACAATGATCAGGTTTCTTAAAGAAAAGGTAGCCCATTTTTGAAATTCTACTATGAAAATCCAACTTTGAAAAGATCATTGAAATAACCAATTGTTACAGGGCAAAGATCCATTTAACCTTCCAAGAGAATTTCAGATTCATGCCTTCCCCTGCCAAACAATCCAGATACACTTCCACTGTTTGCACATTTAGAATATAAATGTTCTAAATTGGATGGAAATTATCCTGCTCAGACACACTTTCCTATTTCTATCTTATAACCCCAGTTAAAAAATATTACCGTGTCTATTTCCCATCTCATTAATTCTAATCTCCTCATATTAGTAAAAGATGAATATAAGCAGAAATGTCTGACCTTAATCATTGCTATTTTTTGAGTATGCAGAACTCATTTATGATTATCATTTCTAATTTTCAGCTGAATTCTAAATCTGGAGTTGTTCTTTAAGTTGGTCCAATTATTTCTGATTTCTTTCTTTCTTAGGTATGCTGAATATTTAAGAGGTTTGACCTTAATTTTTAAGATCAACATTATAGTTAAATCATAATACAATAATAAGATTTCTGTATATGTATATGTACAATGAGATAGAAAGAGAGGAAGGTTGATTTTATTAGATTTCAAATCTCTCAAGGAATTTTCTCAGAAGGTTTACTAATAGGTAATTATATGGACATGGCCCATTTTCTCCTTTTCATCCTAAAATTACTTAGTGAAAACAAGTGATTAAAGCTTATACTACTTGATTTACCTCATTTCAAGAAAGGCCAGTACATAATACTTGAAAAAAAAATAGCCTAAATCTAAGGTTAATTTACAATTTCCTTTCTGATGGTTAAGAATGAGAATCAGTTGACAGATAACTTGCAATATTTTCTTTCCATGCAAATTGCCTCTGCTTTTCATAGTCTAAATAGAAACTTCTTAATTTTAGCTATGGAAAATACTCACAAGTATTCAGTATAATGGGAGGGTTTTATTTTTTCCTGTTACTGAAACTGTTAGTTGTATTCACTTAAGACAAATAGAAACAAAAACAAATACGGCAGTTAGGCAATTTTACACAATAATTTGGAATATCAGAATTTAAAATTCATTTAAAAGTTGTATTTCGGACTAGGTTTAGATTCTTTGTCCGTAAAATTAGAAAATTTTGCATTTCATGGCTTTTTTTCCTTCCCTCATTTTCCCAAGTAAAAACGGGGCAATAATCCTGCCACAGAGCAGGAATGTAGTGATACTCAGCTTTCAAAGGGGTTAAATTAGTAATAGTCATAATGCCCATTGAGATAACATCTTATATTTAACCATCTCAATGCACACAGTACAGTGATAACACATAACCACTTATTGGGTGCTAGTATTTACCAATCTCCAGCTAGAATGAAGCATGCTGTTTTCAGACAGCTATAAAAACAAAATTAGTTAAACGGGTGTGTAATGCAGTATGAGTTATGTGGTGAGGCTAAAAGATAGTGCATAAATTACAAATTCTTTGCATACATCTAAAGACTTTGGACTTGGTGATAAAGGGTTACAAGATAGGGAAAAAACACGTTCAGATTTGACTTTTAGATAAAGAAGGGGCTCTAGGGAAAATGAAGTATCTGGCTTTTCCAGTTAACATAACAGAAAAAAAAATGGCTAGCCAAGAAAATGTCTTTTATTCCAAAGCTTGTCCTTGCCTCACTAATACCAAGACATTTTCAGCCATGACAGATATTCTCTCGGTAATGATTATTCCCTTCAATCCGTCATTTTCTAAGACTCATGTTAAATACTACCGCTTCCAGAAGCCTTCCTAGGATTTGTGCCTACTTCCAATGACAACTTGTCTAAACCCTATTCTTATGGTCTGTAGCACTGGTTTATAAAGGTTTGTTTTGTTTTGTAGAAACAGGACTTCTTATTTCACATATAATTTTAGGAGAAATCCCACCAACTAAAATAAATTTTAAAATAGATTTAAATGTAGATTTTTTTAAAACGGAAGTGCAAGAGGGAGCTGCAGCCTCCTGAGTGACACTCTGGCAGCCTGTGAGGTCCATCAACAGACTCTAGGATTCTGTGAAGCACTTTTGGAAAACCAGTGGTCTCCAAATCACATCCTGCCTAATGGATTGTTTTCATTGTTGTACTGTATTAGTTAAGTGATGGATCAAACATTCAATTTCAACATACTGTAAGTATATTACTAGTTTGATTTTTAAGTGCTATTCTCTTAGTAGGTATTCAAAAAAATCCTTTTTGATTTAAACTACATTCCATAAAATAAGCACTAAACTGTCATAAACTAACTACAATAACTTCCATGATTTAAAAAGCGTGTATTGCTTCTTAACATTATACAGTCACGCACCGCTTAACGGTGGGGATACGACCTGAGAAATGCATTCATTGTTAGGCCAGGCCATTAGATCGATTACGGGACATGAGAGACTGCACTTACACAAACCTAGATGGTCTAGCCAACTACACACCTAGGCTACATGGTACAGACTATTGTTCCTGGGCTACAAGGCTGTACTGCATGTTACTGTATAAAACAACAAGAGATTAAACCATGCACAAGAGAAAATGATGTAATCAAGAGCACAGTAAACATAATATGTATGAGTCTGCTGCCTACTAACATGGCATATTGTTCTACAGCAAACTCTTTTTTATAAAAGTAGAAAGAGTACACTTTAAAATAACAATAAAAAGTACCATATGAATACATAAACCAATAATATAGTCATTTATTATCATTATCAAGTATCATGCATGATTTATAATTGTATGTGCTATACCTTTATACAATTGGCAGTGCAATAGGTTTATTTACACCAGCATCCCCAAATATGTGAGTAATGCATTGTGTTATGACTTTATGAAGGCTGTTATATCACTGGCAATAGGAATTTTTCAGCTCCGTTATAATTTTATGGGACCACCATCATATAAGTAGTCTGTCGTTGACTGGAATCTCATTATGTGGCACATGGGTGTACTCGGAAAAAGAGCATTAGCATCATGTTCAAAATTACAGTGTACGATGTGATACAAAGCATATTCTAGAAGCTAGGCTCACTTTCATAAGTTATAGAACCTGCCTTGAATTTTACTATCTTCCTCTGGAAAGAGGGGGCACCAATGACATTTAATTTTAGGTTCTTTGCTGTAACTGAGTGTGTTAAGCAGAAAAGTGGTTTATTAAAAGGATACTGGGAAGCTCAGAACTGTTGGGAGCACAAAACAAGCAAGGAGGCTAAGGATCAAGGAAAACATGTAGTTGCTCTATGAGGAAAGACCTGATGAGAGAGAGGGAGAGGAACACATGCAAGTGAGGAAGAGCTCACTTGGTCTCTTCTGTCATTCGTCTGCACAAGTGCTGCTGCTTTTTAGCATCTAGATCACATGACCTTTGTCCTAGACTAGAGCAAAGGAGGATGAGCAAGTTAATGGTATCTGGCATTTTTGGCCACCATATTGGAGAATAGTATTTGCTCTCCCTCAAGACTCCTAAAACAGAACATTCCTTATACATAAAGAATTCAAATACTGGGGCACCAAAACAATTACGTACTACCCATCTGACAAGAATTTTTATAAGTCAAGTGAGAATATATATAAGTAAATGCTTTGTGAATCCTTAAGTTCTAGATAGATTATTATTCTTAGTAGATGACTTCTCTGTATTTGAGAAGGGAATCTGATAAGATTTGGAAGGACTAATGCCAGGCAAGGGAACCAGGCCACCTGCTCTTTTTTCTCATTCTCTCATGGAAGACATATACTGACCCTGTGAATTCTGTTTAGACTTTGCTGAGTTAATAGTCCAAGGTAAAAACAACCAAGGTTTCTTTGGGGGACAAAGTTGTTCTCTACTCCACTGCTCAAATCATGCATCAAGCTTCTCAAAGCTATAGAGCTGCTCACAGGAAAACCAAATAAGCAGCTCGTGTATATTGAGTTTTAAAAATTATAATAATGACATAGCAATAACTTTCCAGGTATGAACAACATGTAGTGTTTGTCCATGTATAATATTAGCATAAGCATGCTTTTATAGGGTATTGCTCTCTCAGTGTATAAAAGGATCATTCAATTTTATTTAACAACTTATCTAGCAGTTACTTGGACCTCCCTCCCCCATACACACTTTCCCATTTCACTCCAAATATATGTGTAGGAAATCTATGTGTGTTACATTCATATAGATTTCAGAAATCTACAAGTCTTATAAGAAAAACATGTGAATTTCAGATATGAGTACCATTATTACAAGTTTACTATCTTAGCATAAGAAACAACATCGCCTTAATCATTACTATCTTTTTTTTTTTTTTCAGCTGAGCCATCCTTCCACCTGTTGGCAGCTCAGCGGCAGCTCAGCTCGGGCTGGGCATTGAACTGCTGTTGCTCAGAGCTCAGCTCACACTCTTTTTTTTTTTAAAGTTTAACTCTTTTTGCTTTTATTTCATATTTCTCCAATTCCTTTCTCTTTTTTTTTTTTTGAGGGCAACGTCACTGGCCCTCATATGTGGGACCGAACCGGGGCCACTGGCTTCCCAAGCCAGCGCTTAACTACCGCGCCACTCGGCCAGCCCTCAGCTCACACTCTTGAGCAAGCTCTTAACCAACTGAGCCACTCAGCCGGCCCAACACCGCCTTAATCAAAGACAAGGGAAAAACAAAACAGATATGAAGAAGTTATGAGTATTTTGTTTCAACCAGGATGAATTAAACATGAGTTAGTTTTCCTTATATTTGAAATAAGTTTTATAATGGGGATTCTAACATTGAAACACAATGAGGAAATTAGATGATGATAAATGGAATCAACTAATAGAGAAACAATACACATGATCATAAACTATGAAAGAAAGAATAGTCATAATTTGCGATGGCTTATCTGAATATCTTCTCATATTTGCACTGGAGCTGCCAAGATTTCAACAATACAAATGAACACATCTACAAATACAACAGTGAAATAAATAGGTCTTGTTCTTATACATCCAAGTTGTGGAATGTGGTTCCATCACAATAATGCCACTAATATTACTCCAGATCGAGGGCTGAACAATGTCATACACATTCAACCTGTAGATGAATTAAGCAGAGTTACTGTGGCATCCCTCCATTGGGTGGAACTACAGTCATAATAATGGGGGCCTCTACTGTCCCCTAAATGGTATGCTTCAAAATGTAGATGGTAGGGCAAATGCATGGTTGTTAGTGGAACTGCTTCTGAGATTGTCCCTCACTTTGGGACCCCTTTGGCCTCTATTTGAATTTAATTTCAGCAAAGACAAGTCTTCTAATTCTTTGATTTTTTTTCCCCCTCATTCAAATCCCATTATCCAAACTCTCTCAATATTCTTTATGTGACGGATAAGATGGGTGAATAAAAGACAGAAAAAAAAATCAAGTATTTTTGTTTCAAATATTTTCTACTCTTTGAAAAGCATTTAAAGAGTTTTTTTTTTAGGGAGGAAAAAAAATAAATAAATTTTACAAAAGAGTCAGACCAGACATCGAACAAAATTAACAGAAGTCACAATTAAAATTGCTGAACAACTAGAGTTCTAGTCAAATCACCTAGTATAAACTATACAAACTGGTGCCAAGATGGGACAATTGCTACACACAAATGTGTGCTTCTTTACATGCATGATGACATTATGCCATAGCCTATGGGAAGATTAAAGTATCAGGATGGTGGAAAAAGAAAGGGATCTGTGACAACCTGATACAGGGGCTCCTGGAAAGTTGGGGAGGAAATGAAAGTTTAAATTTGGTAATTGGGACAGGCATGGGAGGGGGTGTGATCCTGTGAGGATGAACCTCAGAAGAGAAAAAAACAACCAAAAGCAAAAAAGGTCATCCAAAATTTTTAGCAGTCAGCTAATCTCAGCCCAGGATGTCACCACAAGGTATTTTATCTGCAATTTATGCAAACTCAAATGCATTTACTAGCATATGTAAATTATATGCAGATGGTATAGGGAATATCTAAAAATAGGAAGAGGTAAACTCTTCTAACAAAGGTCAGTCTTTTCTAAAATTCATGAGATAGCAGCTTGTGATGAGAACACGTGGTGGAGGAAGTGGGGATTCAGGAGAATCTGCTGAAAAATCACAAGTAGTCCATTGCTCTTCTCAATTCTTTTAAGTTACTTCCAGTGTTCTATAGGCAAGAGAATTTGCCATAATTCCCCAAAGCAGGACATAAGACTTCATGACCTTCTTAGGGTAGGAAAAGGTTTCTGATGCTCATAGGCTCTCCTTGGGCACAGTCTTTCCCTCTTACAGACAATCTTTCACAGCTCACATTTCCAGGGCTTATGATCAAGCTAATACTTGTACTCTCAAGAGTTGTCATTCAGTGATAAAACATTGGAAAGGGTATCATAGCTGATATGATTCCAACTTCAAACAGTCCATATTTCCATGTAGAGAATGTGAAAACTAACTACCTGTCCTCTGAGAATAAAGACTAAAATGTTATTTTATCACTTAATTACTATCACCCTTAACATTTACAACATCTGTATCTGTGGCACTTTTATGTAGTTTCCCAAAACATTATCACCACCCAGTACTCATTCAAACTTATTTGATTTTTAAACCTGTTAATGTAAGTGTTTGAGAACAGAGACTAAAGGTCCAGCTTTCCTATGTGAACTTCTGATCAGATGATACATGAAACCTTCATTTTTTTTTTTTTTTTACTATAAAGCTTTCCCAGTCTTGTCTCTGCTTTCACGTCTTTTCAAGTGGTGGTAGCTGGCTCCCTTCCTACATAGAGTTAAGATATGAATAAATAGCCTCTAGTCTTATTTGGGTGGCCTTCATTTATTCCCACAGAACATTATTGTGAAGTCAGGTCTACATAATCATTTTCTGTAATAAATGATCTTTTTTGTTTTCCACAGTCACATGTGCATAAGGTGTTGGCAATCTTTGTGGACAAAACCCCTCTCTCCAGAGAAACACAGCCTTGAGTACCAGTACTTGAGTGTTTATTGATCACAGTAATGCTCCGCTCTGGTGATCACAGCTCTCTCAAGGTAAAAAACTTACTGAAGCATGAGCCCAACACAGAAATTAATTTCTCATATACCTAACTACAGATTAATTTAGCTATGAAGGTAAATAGATGGTGTGGAAACGAGCTCAAATTGTGACTCTGCCACTCGGTGACATCAGGTGCTTCCCTTCATCTCTCTATGCTTTCTCTGAACGTGGGTTGTTGTGAGCAGTAAAAGAGACAACATGAAAATGTGCAAATTTTATTATCAGTTGCTTACACTGCATGCAGATATAGTCATATGGCAACTCCTGTAGACTGACAGATTTGTTGGTAGTTTAAGTTAAACAGGGACATTGAGATACTGATGTGGCAAGGAAGGCTCTGATAAGAATGCTTCTTTAAGGCCACAGATACAGTGAATAAGGCTGGGACTGGCACCCAGGACTGATCTGAAAGCAGAGCTTTTTTTCCTATATCACCTTGCCTTCCTTGGTGACCTACCCTATAAGAACTAATCAAATATGTTCTAACCTAAAGCACGTATTTTCTATCTTTCCACCTTTATTAAGGGTTGCAATTGAAACGCACATCTACCACTGATACTAAACACACACACACTTATCTTAAATACACTGGAACAACAGGCTTCTATTAATTAACTGAATTGCTATAATATAAAAATTATGACATCTCTGTTAGTTGTAAAAACAAAATTCTAACTTTAGTTCTGTAACTTAGAGGGCATTTCATTTGAGGAGAAGGCAATAAATACCTAAATAGCATCTTGATAATATTAAAATGAACAGTCAGCCAGTTTGGAGTTTGATTATATTTTCAGCATGTTCTCCTGGTATCTGTACAGGGGATGAGGTACATAAAATAAGGGTATTTTTTTCTCCTTAGTTTGCCTTGTTGTTCAGCATCTAACATTAGTGTGCACTGGCTGATCACCATTGAAAAGTCTTGAATGCCTTCTCTAATGCTCTGTAATAATACAAATAATATACTCCTAGTATTGACTTCTCAAGGTCTTCATCCTCTAAATTTAATACATTTCTAGATATAAGGAAACAAGAGAAAATATAAAGGTCCAAGGTGGAGGTTAGAGGAGAAGATTAAAAGAGAAAGATAAATAAATACACCTGTCTGGAAACTCTGCTCAAATGCCTAATCCATTATTTAAAAAGGATGCTTATCGCTTTCCCTCACTGCAATTTCCATCTGCTTTAGAGGCCTCAGGAACTTGAGTTTGTTTTTCAAATAAGAAATTTAAATTGAAGTAACTACCAATTATTCATGTCAATAGTACTCTGGGTTAGCATAAATTATACTTAAACCTCATTTTAACCTATAGCATCAATCAGACCTTTTATCAAAACTGTTACTGACAGCCCCAAGAGAGTAAATCCCCAAATCCTTGAGGAGAATATACTGAAATTGACAAAGGGAAGAACAAAGGGTCTGAAAATGGCATTATCATGATCATAAGCCCTGGAATAATTAATGCATTGCTTTATAAAAATGAATATTTATACTTCAGGTGACAGGTATATAGGTGACAGGTAGTCTAAGTTAGATGGCCATTTTCTGTATTTATTCAGCTTTCATTAGAGAATAAACAGCATTTAGACAAATTGTATAAATCTTTCTTTCTTTACTGTACTGAAGATACCAGGCTAAAGAACTAACATATCTGTATTAGTCAAGGGCCAATCAGAAAAATGGGGATCCTTTATACTGGGTAATGTGAGAAAAATTTATCAACAGACTCATATATAAAGATGTGGGCAGGGTTTGGGGAAACAAATAGGGAACAGTGCAGAGTTCCAGACTAGCAACACTGGGAATCTAGCTTTCAGGAGTCCTGGGAAGGAAGTGGTTATTTACACCCACAAACGGTAGCTCTTAGGAGGTCAGCCTTAACCTGGGAAGGAAGTGGTTATTTACACCCACAAAAGGTAGCTCTTAGGAGGTCAGCCTTAGGGGCACCTCATGGAGTTATGATCTTCAGGGATGAAGCTAACCACCAGTGCCTCAGCAAGGAGGCAGCAGAGAATAAATACCTCTTCTTCATTCCTCTGCATCCTACTGATCTCCTGCATGAGCCTTCCATTGACAAATCCAATGGGAACCCAGGAAGCATGGGAGACCATTAATGCAGTCCCTAAAGATCAGCTTTCTGAGGTACACAGCAGGGTGAAAGGTTAAAAAACATATGCAGCACAAAGTCTGCATATACATACTATATACAGAACGCCATTTAACAGATTGCTACTTTGGGATGCATTTTGCTAATTCATCTAGATGAGCCAATCAAGGTCAGTATTCTTATAATTACTGTAAGACCAAATAGACATTTAATATCCCAGACTCAACAGGAAATCCTCTTCTTGGTATCTGTTCTTGCCTCTCTGTTCCCTACCTTGGTAAATGTGATCGTATCTACAATAGGGAAGACTTGATAAAAGAAGGAAGTTCACAGGGGCTGTAAAAACTCACTGGAGGGCAACTAGCTTGGATGAGAGACGGTGAGAGAAGGCATCACAGGGGAACTGAGAGGAGTTGAAGTGGGAGGAGGAAATACGCAGGGGCCAATGGTGAAAGGTTGAAGAGTTGTGGCACTTTCAGGGAGCTCCACAGGTTCTGACAGGCTGACCAATAAAGGCTGAAGAGTAATAGACACACAGAGCGGAGCCAAGTTAATGATGAGGGAGGACCGGGGTCATGAAGGGTGTTATAGTTTTAACAAAATGTCAAGACATTAAAGGATGTTTATGATTCAGAAATAACACTCAGCAGGATGGGATGAGACTGGAGACAGTGAAACCATTCTGGACATCTTATAAGGATGCAAGTGAAAGAAGGCAGGTAGACGAACAGAAGGCTAGGGTGGAGGAAAGGATGGGCACATGTGTCTTTGGAGAGCTATTACAGAGGATGTAAATGGTGAGAACTGTAAGGACGTGGTGACTAACAGCTATTGAGGGGGAGAGAGGCTTCTGGCCTGAGAGAGGCCTTTTCCTATTGTACTCAACTTTGTGTGAGTCCCCAGCACCCGGATGTATTATACTTCCCAGAACCTAGAAGATGATCCAATTGTTACTTATCTCAATGTATCGCATCATGAACCAATATGATAGAAATTAATTTTCTAAAATAGTCATTGCAAGTTCTTTCATGGACATAAAATCTATGGCTATATATGAAGAGTGTCAGATATTTTTCACAGCTGTCTGTATTGTACATTCAGCATCTAATTTATACATTTGTAGTCAACATAACATAAATTCATTTGATAATCACTGATGTGGCAACTACTATGTAGTATAGTGTAGATATTGTAGTTATTTTGTAAAAGGATTAGAGGAAAAATTTTGAAAATATTTGGAAAACAAATCATCCTCTTACAATGGCCCAACTTTTCTTGGATGGGTTTTGTCTGACGTATTTAGCTATAGGATCATTTTATCTTAACATATGTGGCTAAATCCTGTGTATGAAGAAATAATGCTTCTTCTACATTAAGATCATAGGTCATACATTAAGGTCATAGAGCTAAAGGTCATTGATCCAAAGTGTGGCTTTCTCCTCTAGTGTTGAGTTAAACTATTTCTGTATAATAAGAAAACACTGCCTACATTAATTGGCTTTGCTTTGACAATACCTCTTGACAATAATCCTCACCTGCAAGAATTAAGAAAGAGAAGGGCACAGAAAGATTTTATGTAAAACAATACTGAAAATTCTTAAAGTATTTAGAATAAAGCACAACTCAAATGTATGAACAAGAAAAAAAAAGAGAGAAGGACACACACAAACACTGTAGTTTCTGTAACATGGCAACATTCTTAAAAACAGAAGTTATGTGTAAAAGAAGATACACAGTGCTTTGGTACTAGAAATGTAATCATGTAAGTCTAAGAGAAATAATTTGCATCATGTTGTGAGGTTACATTCCCTCCTAGAACCAGAAGAAAAGTGCTTCCATCCATCTTGGTTAAATCTTCCTAGAGGGCCGGCTGAGTGACATATTGGTTAAGAGTTGGCTTGGGATAACCAGTTCTGAGCAGCAGGGCCCTGGTTCAGATCCCATATTAGGGCCAGTGACTCTGTGCCCTCTACAGCTAAGATGGTGAACAACAGCTCCACCTGGAGCTGAGTTGCCAGCGATGGCATAGGCTGCAGCGGGGCTGCAGTGGGCTGCCATAAGCTACTGTGAGTGGCCAGCAGCCAGCATGAGCGGCAGGCAGCCGGCGTGAGCTACCAAGAGCTACCATGAGCAGCCGTCCAGGGGCCGCTGGTGAATGATCTGCCTCAGCCGGGAAGAACACAATTATAATACTAATATGGGCCAGTAAAGCGACATCCTCCACAACTAGACTGAAGAACAAAAAGACAGCAACTTGTCTGTTCCCCTTCCCTGATTCCCCAACAGTGTTCCCCTCCCCCAATTCCCCAATGAAATCGTAAAAAAAAAAAAAAAGTCTTCCTAGAAACAAAGATAAGAAACAAAATTAAAAATACAATTCTTTTGAAAAATGAGTCTTTAACCTATGGGCTGGTTTATTGTGAAAAAGAATTAGAGTCTTGGCCCACATATCACATACTCAAAATATAATGTGATTGTCTCATCTCCCACTAAATATGTTGCTATGACTTTTAAGTAGCGGGAACATTTAATAAGAAGCAACCTAGGGGAGGGACATCAATAATTCATTTACCAGAAATAGGAATAGTGGTATGAAATGCCAGGAGACACTTTTGACTTATAGGGAGGCATTTTCTATTTTAAGCCTAGAACAATGCAGTCAACTTTGTTCAGCTAACTAATATGAATGAAGACAAACATGAATGGGAGGACAATTTGTATGGTCTCCTTTAATAATATTATTTCTTTAGCATCAGTTATTTAGATTGGACACACCACCATTTGGAGACTTGAAAAAATGACAAGAAAGGGATTTTTATAACTTTTGTACTTCAGAGGCGATTACCTTCACCCCAAAGCTTTGGCACTAGAGATGTAATCATGTAAGTCTAAGAGAAATTATTTGCATAAAGTTGTGAGGGTACATTCCCTCTTAGTACTAAAGAATGCTTCCAGTGTTACACCTTCTTAGTGAGTTGTCTCCCAATTCAACCCATTAATTAGTAGCCTCTATTATTTCACCATTGTATCCCCCAAGCATTTAGCACAGTGCTGTTTACAAAGTGGGTGCATCAATGAATGTTGAATGAAAGAACAAATAAAGCCAAGTATGAAATAACTCCAAACATGCTCTGAAGCCTACTGGTCACATCATACAATGAGGAGGCACTTGCATAACATATGCCTCAGCTCCCTTATTCTGATGATGATTAGAAATTCCTCCGTTCACTAACTTATATCAAATTCAAGGACTCATGCACCACCGAGGGAGGTGGGGAAATGAATTTAAAAAAGCAGATTTAGGACCGGCCACGCATTGGTTAAGAGCTGGCTTGGGACGCCAGTGGCCCCAGTTCGGATCCCACATATGAGGGCCAGTGACACTGCCCTCTACAGCTAAGATGGTGAACAATAGCTCCACCTGGAGCTGGGCTGCGTGAGTCCTGGCAATGGTATAGGCTGCAGCCCCTGCTGCAGTGGGCTGCCATAAGCTACGTGAGTGGCCAGCAGCCATCGTGAGTGGCTGGCAGCCAGCGTGAGCTGCCAGTAGCTGCTGTGAGCAGCCGTCCAGAGGCCGGCGACCGAACCCGCCTCACCCGGGAAAGGCGCAATGATAATACCAACATGGGCCAGTGAAGCGACATCCTCCACAACTAGACTGAAGAACAAAAAGAGAGTGACTTGTCTGTTCCCCTTCCCCGATTCCCCAACACTGTTTCCCTCCCCCAATTCCACAATTTAAAAAAAAAAAAAAGCAGATTTACTGTAGACTGAATCATTCAGAGCTCCAAGCCCCTAAAGAAGCAGAAATACCTAATTAAACCTCTAACTTTGGAAATAAAAGACCTCCAAGTATTAGTTAAACTTAAAATGTTCATATGTATATGTATTTTGAGATAATTATAATTTTTAACTGATTATTTATCAAGAACTGGATAAAGGGATAGAGCACATAATTATTATAATACCATCTATAATTATTTAGCACCTATTATACAGTCATGAGTATGTTTGATGTTTTACATATTTTATTGCTATCCTTTAGAAGTATTATTATGTCCACTTTAGAGATCAAAAAAGGTACTAAAGCTCAGAGTCATTAAGCTTAAAAGACTATAAAGATAATCAAGAGGAACCAAGGCTAAAAGTCAGCTCTTCAAACCAAAAACTCTTTCCTGATGGCAAGTGACCTCTATTCAAACAGAATTATCTGTCTATGGATCCACATTTAAAGAGAGATCCATTAATCATACCTATAATTATGGTCTAATGAACACAGAGGAAATCTTAACCCTAAATGCCTCAATATATGCTTATGGTTGGCTAAAAAAAGGTCAGCGCTTTTGACAGGGGCTAAAGGGACATCTGATGCCCCAAGTGACTGCTAACTTTTGTAAAACAGAGGTGGTGCGCTGTGGTTGAACCTCTGAAAACACCATATTTCACTGTCAAGACTACAAACCTAAGCACACGTCTAGAACAATACCTGTGCCCTCCAATAATCAATCAGATCCATCCTGTTCTCAATGAACCATGGACAGTGCTTAGAATGGGCCAAATAAGGTACAAGAATACCCCAGAGTGAGCAGGACCAAGGGAAAGGACTTGGGGAGTAGCCAAGTTTAAAAGGAATCCTCACAAAGCCTATTTTTTAAAAGGGAGACTGTAAAAAGCCATCAAAGTCAATACCCAAAGAATTGTCATTACCTAAGGCTTTGTGGTTAGCAGTGTTAGTCACAGGTCCAACCCATCCCTGGAGAACAGTCGTCATCACCCCATAGAGTTTCAATGCAAAAAACTCAACACATGTACATAGATTCAGACAGAACTGACTACAGGGCACAATACATTTTTATTTTCTACCTACAGCCCCTCTTGTCTCTTAACATCCTGTACCAAGATAGTGTGGGTGTTAACACAATCTAGACTTTCTATAGCTTTCCTGTTTCTTTTTTGTCTATACAATTGTTGATGGGATAAATTTAGCTAATGGATAAAATATAATCAGTTCTGCTATAATGCTTGCCTCAAAAACACAAATTTTTGATTGACGTATCTAATCAACCAATCAACAATGGCTGATATATTAAAAGATAATTTGAACATCATGGGAAATTTGCATCCGTTTTTTCAGCTTTGTCCCCGAAATTCTAGATGAATGTAGAAAACACACTCAGCTACACTAAGTTCTGTAGAAATACACAAAACACACAGAGCTACACACGGCAGGAGCACAATGGTCCAACTTGTTCACACTGGAAGCTGCTACTTCCCATGTAATTTCAGATCAGCCTTCTTCCACTCACTTCACAATGACTTGCAAGTGGCCACGCTTCCCTCCAAAGGCCATCCTGGTGGAGGGCATCCACTTTGCTTAACTGTCCCCTTTTTCCTCTCAGCCTATTATGTAATTTTCCTCTCAATTCTCCATTCTTTGTAAAAATGTTCAACTTTATCTGTTTTTTTTCCTCTTTTTCTTTTGCACACAGAGTGGCAGGCATGTGAGGAGGAGGAAATGTAATGGACACACACTTCCACAAGCAAACCAGGTTTTTTTCAAGGTAAAGTGTCATAATTATTGTAGTTTTATATATTTCTTAACTGATCTACAGGGATGAAATTGTGCTGTTGTATCTAATAGGCCCCTATCATTTCTGTGTGTGTCACTGAAGACATTTTTGAGTGTTAAGCTCCAACTCCATTTTCTTATTACTTTGTGATTTGAGATTTTGCAGAGTGCAAGTGTTTTTCGGGATACATATGTCACATTATAACAGAATAGACTATATATTGAAATTTATCAGCAGTGACTTTTTAAGTATCAAAGCTTCAAGCTACTTCTTCAGTGATTCATGCTAGTTTGTAAATTAGGTTAAATACATTAGCTCACATTGTTCCAATTATAATCCTTTGTGTGAAATTTACTATAACTTTAAACAGTATAATCTAGACAGCAATGACCAGGTTTGAAAAGACTATCCAATTTAATTTAGTCTCCTTACTCTTTCTGTTTAGAAAGTTCTGGAAAATTCTATCTATATCAATTTGCATATGAATGTTTTCACCACTACATCTGATCTGTAATATTTACTCAGTTGTCAATATTAACAAATAGCATGGTTTCCACAGCAACTTTTGTGAGGCCTCTTGGTCGATGGTAGAAAGAGAAAAAAAAAAAAAAGAAATCATGTATAGTCACCATTATCTAGGTCATATAGTTTTATCTAAACTTACTGACTTACTTAATCAAATAATACAACCTGAGAAATTTTTCCCTAAAGAAAAGATCAGGCTAGAAATAGTACATAATAAGTGGGCACAACACCTCTCTTTGGAACTTCTGTAATTCCCAAACTAAAACACTTACATAAAAATTCAAAAGATAGTATCTAAATCACAGCATTATCCTGGAGGAGCTTTGCAGTAAAAAAAAAAAAAAAAAGTTAATGTGACCTAGGGATTAGAAATATCTACTAATCTTTTAAAGAATCTAGGTCATCTTAAGCAAGAAATACCATTCCCATTTACTTTCTGAAGAATATCAAGATATTCTATGTTATCAAATAGAGGTGCATTTTCATTTGCTTTTACAAAATCTACTGTACTAATTGGAAAGTGAAAAATGTGGTTAAATGGTTTCTATGGTTCTTGACTATGGAGATAAGAAACATGTGTTTACACTTGGCAAACCTTACAAGTATTTCAGGTATATTAGTGGAAAAAACAATCACTACAGAGGAGAGGAGAGGAGAGGAACGAGACTTCAAGTACAGTATTCAATCCAATTTGTTGAATTTAACAGAGTAAAGTAACTCCTTTGGGGGATACTTTGTTTTGCCTCTCCCTTTAGCACCTCATCCCTAAACAAATGGGTCACAGGTCACTTACCTCTTGAAGGGCAATATTCCCGAGCTGCGCCCTCAAGATTTGGAAATGCTAAGTCATTTCCAAGAGTTTCTCTCAGTCTCTCTCTCTCTCTCTCTCTCTCTCTCTCTCTGTCTCTCACCATGCTTTCTCAATCTTCAACTATTCTTACCATGTGGACCGCCCCTTTTTATTACCCAGAAGCTATAGTGGAAAAACACTTGTACATCTTGGAGCAAATTAAGGATCATTTGTTACCAAGGATTTCCAAGAAAAAAATATTTCCTTCAGCAAAAGCAGAAAGCAAAACACCTTGGCAGCCATGTGCCAGCCACTCCTCACTTGGACCTTACTTGTTTTCGTTGCTTGCATCATAACGAGGCATTGGGTCCAAGTCATTCCCATTCACGTCACAACTAGCCAGAGCATCCTATGGCCACAGAGGAGAGAGCAAGAGAAAGGAGACAGCTAGTCATTAATTACCCATTAACCTGAAGGCTCATGCATTCTTAAATACATTTCTGCAACAGAGTAATTGGATTAAATAATACATTCATGGTTCAGTGGTATCAGGATGGCCTTGTTCAGTAATAATCAGTGTTGTATTTTTTTCCCCTTCACAGACCAAAGAAGTACCTGGTCCATTCTTGCCAACACTTTTGCTCTCAGACCAAGAACTAGCTCTTCACCAAATGTATTCAAATATGTCCTCAATTTTTTTGCTCTCAGACCAAGAACTAGCTCTTCACCAAATGTATTCAAATATGCCCTCAATTACTACCTCTCATTCTGCCTTGATCTTCATTTCTTTTTCTTTTTCCTTTTTATTTGTGGTTCCAGGCACTCTCCTAAGTCTTGGGTATTGTATGGGGTGAGTCACAGGAGAAAGTCCCACATGGAGTCAATGGGAAGGGACTTACAATGTAGAAGGAAGCAATAAAGAGACACATATTTGTACATAGTAATGAGGGCTATGAGGAACAGAAGAACAGCGTAAAGTTATAGCTAGCCATAAGGGAGGTGGCCTTTTCAGGCTGGGCAGTCAGGCACAAGCTTGCGGAGGAGGTGGCATTTGAGAATTGTCGTCCTCTCTGATTGTAACTTTCAAGAAAAAAAATGACATGTGAAGAAAGAAATACTTTGAAATCCTAACCGTGGGTTGGTGCACTAGAGAAATGTGTGTATGATTTTGTTCTCCCCTTCTAGTTTCTAGTTTACAAATTTTCTGTAATATGCTTACATATTTTTATTTTAATTATGAACAATAACTTCGGTAAAACAAGGGAAGACTATTAGTCTAAGAGATCCCAGACTCCCCTTGGGCATAGCATGGCTCACACCCTGGGAGAGACTTTTTGCCATTCATGCTGGCCTGGAAAAGGGATAGGTGTCAGAGACTGGAAACGTTTTTCTGTTGAAAATTTTGGTCCCTTAGCACCTGTCAGACAATACTGGAGTTAGGTGAACTCAGGGATCATTTGAGAAAAGAAAAGGGCTTTCTGCAAAAGGTTTCAGCCCCTGGTGCTTCCTTCTACTTCTAAATCAACAGCCCTCAGCAGTGTCCACTTAGCCTTGGGCCAACTTGGGATCTTATTCTCCCAGGCCTTCATCTCCTGTCAGCCCCATGCTCCTATGTTTGCCTAACTAAACACTGGAAATTTGTACAGGCCATGGCATTTCAGGAAAGGTCACTCCCGCTGAAGGCATTCCCTAAAAAACTACTATTTCTACTCCACAAGTGTCCCCCGCCAAGAAATTCTAGTTTGTAGCTGAGAGCTTCTGGGTTCATCTGAAACCATGGACTTTCTGCCTCCTGTTGGATAGCAACCCCTATCACCTAAGGACTGGTCAAAAGTGGAAATGCTGGCAGAAAATTTAGCTGGAATCACCTTGTTGCTCTACCTGCATTTATTTTTCTTTCTGCGTCTGGCCCCATTTTCTTTCTGCCGTGGCCCCCAGACCCCCTGGCAGACTGCTCTGGTGACTGCTAGCATTCCTTGCCTGGTGCCTGCATCACTTAAATCTCTGTCACATTGCCTCCTCTTCTCTATCTTCATTTCTTGAGTGTGCAAATTCCTTATCAAAACTCAAAGATTTTTTTAAGGCAAAAATCATTCACAAAAAAACTGGCAGATTAAACGTCAGTATTAGAAATGTATTGTATCAGATATGTTATGATCTTTATTAGGCAATATCTGTCTGGTTTCAGATGTTTTATCTAGTATAAAAAAAGTCTACAATTCAAACTTTTTACTAATATCCAATGGCCTTATCAAAATAACGAACCAAATTCCATTACATGTCAAGGTTTCAAAATGAGGCAAAATATCTCTGAAACCAAATTTATATCACTGCAGATAGAACTAATTTAGGATGTTTTGAATTTTCTGATGCTTTATAATACCTGATTTCAGTTTTAGTGGAAGTAGTTGCAATCTTTGTTTTCTATCTTTATCAAAGGCTCTTCTTTCTGAAAATAATTTATGGTACATACAGTCTGAGATGTTTAGGGGGAATTAAGCAAAATACACATTACATATAAAAATGGTAAGTCCCCGTTTCTTGTACAAAGGGGGCCACGTGGCCCCACTTAGTGGCCATTAAAGCATGGGGTGTAGCTACACTTACTAATTTTACTTATAAGGAAACAGAGGTCCCAGACAGGTTAAGTAACCTGGCCAAAGGAATTAAATGAACTGTCTGTGGAACCAAGACTTGGACTGATGTGCTTTTCTCCACTCTTCACAGCTCTGACATTAGGAGACCTGAGAGGGCACTAGTGCTGCTAATTACACAGATAAACTCTAGAATTTTCTTTCAAGGGGCATAATAAAATGGAGAAAAGAAAGAATGCAATTACAATTAGGCTAAACCTATTTGCATTTAATCAAATACATTCCTATGCAGTGGGGAGCAGGAACACACCATAAAAACCGCATTGTACATGACAAGATAAACTTCTTTGCTAGGAGATAGGTAGTCAGAGTTCTATGTAGGAACTGGGTTAACTCATTTTAGTCTTTAGGCCTCAGTTTCTAACCTATCAAATGAGGAGACTGAAGTGAAGTTCTTTCAGCTCTAAAATCCTATGCTGTGAAAAAACACAAGTTTATCTGAGTGTGCTTGGAGGCAGGGTGAAGGCAGCCACTCAAATAAGAACTAAATGAATGTGTAGTTTCTTCTCTCTTTTTTAACCTTAAAGAAAATCATGTAATTTCGCAGAAATTTTTTCAATATTTTATTGTAAAAAATTAATCTGTGAAGTTTCTTGGCTGAATTTTTTTTTTTTTTGAGGGCAGTATTACTGGCCCTTATATGTGGGACCCGAACCGGGGCTGCTGGCCTCCCAAGCCAGCACTCAACCACCGCGCCACTCGGCCGGCCCATTGGCTGAATTTTTAAAACAAAAAAGGGCAATAGGTAGAATATTGGGAGGAAAAGTAGTTGAAGTTGGTGAAAGTGTAAGGTGATATTGGGTGTTTTTGTGTGAAGGAAGGTTTTCATAGGTCAGAAATATGGGTGACTGTGAGAGGCAGTGGTAGTTTTGGAAGCATCAAGGAAGTGGATTTGGAAATGTTGTATTTGCAAAGAGAAAGTGGAGTCTTTTCAGGTATGAACGACAAAAGGAAAACTAATTTAAGAGAAATTAACTGTCATAAAATAAGTGAGATTGAGCAAATGAGAAAGAAACACTGGAAAGACTATATGGCAGTTTCTAGATCAATGGTTTCATGAGGAAGAGCGAGTCCAGAAAAGCAGTGGACATCGAGAAACACACACAGTGATTCCCACTGAGCAGAGAAACCACACCTTCCATGCCATATCCTCTCTGAGTGAGTCTAGGACAACCTCCCCCAGGGCCACGGCAGTGTCCACCGTTTGCTGAGGAGTACACAGGGGAGACAGGCAGCAGGCATGCTAGAATGGCAAGTCCTTTGAGCTGATGTGCAGAGGTTGGATCCTAGGGGCGGGGGGGCCTGTCTCAGAATTCTCTTCCAGCTCAGGGCACAGCAGGATGGGCTGGGCTTGCTAAAGCCGTTCCCCTAATGACCATGAACTGGAACATAGAAAAGGATCTGAGGAGATGCAGTCCTCCTGGTTATAGCCCCAGGATTCTCTGTGGGGACTCTTCCCATTCCGGCCCATGACTTTCCTCCTTAAGGGTCAATATGAGTACTGTCAAAGGAAGTGGACTTCACCATTAGTTAGAGCTGCTTGTATTTTCAAGGATATGAGAGGAAACTTATCAGCTGCTAGAAAATCACCAATATGAACAGAAACTTTTGTCAGTGCCAACCTACAGGAAAACTCATACAGCCAGAATTTTGTAATTAAAAGGAATCATGAAAGAATAGTGGCTGGTAAAAGTGATTGAAGTTTAAGTAGGTATGTAGTGATATGAGGGTCCCTTGGAGTAAACAATTGACAACAGAAAAGAGGTTAGAGGAGAAGTCAGGAGACAGGGTATGAATGGGAGCCGCCAGGAGTCTCTGATGAGCCCTGACTGGATTCAGAGAGTTGTCATGGGCAGGTAATAGGGAGTCTCCGCAGGCTCCTTAGTAACAAAAGAAATGTGTTACTAGAAATGTGTTAGGTAGACCATCTCAGTATCAGGCAACACGAATTTGGAGCAGACAGAGAATGGCACTTTGGGAGATAATTATGGAACTTTTCACCAAACTTAGGGAGGAGAAGCTGATGGAAGGGATAATTCTAAAGAGTAGAAGCCAAGAGGGGTCGCTGACACATTTCCAGGCAGTGAATATCATGGTGGTAGAGCAGACCGGAGACCCCTGGGGCAAAAACCAACCCCAGTGTCCGGGAACAGGCTATTCCCTGTCCTGCCCAGCCTGCAGTGAGCACAAAGTATCATGACCATAGTTTTCCATGAACATACTGAGTTTCAGCATTTTCACTTGCTCTGTGACCTTGGACTCATCCTATGTTCTTTCTGGAATTGTGGTTCCTTTGAAAGAAAAAGAATTCACTGATTCCTCAGAACTACTGGGATGCTAATCATTCGTATCCTTTAAAAAAGAAAAGGCAGAGAGAAAAAGAGATGAGCAGAACAACTTGAGAAAAGTTCTAAATACAGTTTTCTCCATAAAAGAAACAAGAGTGCTGCCTGGCTGTGTGGATGAGATGTTGAAAAGAGCAGTTATTGTCTGTAGCAGGTGGCGTCGGTGGTGGGATTTCTGCTACTTTATCATCTGCTTTTTGTCGTCAGAACATCAAAAGCACTTGAAAGTTGAAAGCATTATCTCCTGCTTCCTGTACTGAGAGTGCATCTCTTACAAGACGGGAGCAATACATAGAGGCCATTGTATCTGTTTGCTGCATTTTTCAGCAGTTTACTCCCTTTTTGATAATCCTACCACGAGTTCCCTTGTGTCCAAGGAGGATAGGTGTTCTGAGCACAGCAAACACTCACATAGTTTTGCATCAGATCTGGATGGGTTCTCTCAATGCCATCGTCCAGGATGGTGACCACAATGTTCTTTCCCGTGTAGCCTCTCTTCCAGGCTCCTTCAATATTCATGTCTGATTGACAGGGATGTGTGTTGTCACTGCAGTGCTAAAGGAGGAAGAGGGAGAATTGGACATTACAGATTACCAAATAGTGAGGAGATGGGAGAGTTGCCTACTTATTAAGATAATGTATTAAAAATTAACAGAAATTTGGTGGATTGAGATGCACAGATCTCTGATAACGTGATGACATGATAACATGATAGCATGACAACAGGGGAAGGCAGAAAGATAAATGTGAGAAGGCAAGTGAGAGAGAAATATCTTCTGCCAACTCTGACCTGTTCTGATGTCACTGATCCTTTAGGAAAACATAATAAAATAAAGTATATTTCAACAGCAGAATAATAGATGTATCATTTTATTATTAGCATATATTAATGACACACAAATGGCATTGTAATGTTTCATTTCTAAATCCACACTAGGTAACTGAAGAGCATATACACAAATGGCATTGTAATGTTTCATTTCTAAATCCACACTAGGTAACTGAAGAGCATATACTTTATAATTTCTTAACCAGATACCTAGAAGCCAATCTAGCTACAAATGAGGACTAACTCAGGCAGCTTTTGTACAGTGTCACCAGGGACACGACTATGAGAAACCCATGGACAAGAAAAACTAAGTTTTTCAATCTCCTTTCAATGAAGTAACAATGGCTGTTGTTACCATAGTTTGTAGGGGGTAGACACTCATTCTGTCCTACTTTGAGAAGGGAAAGAAGAATAGTGCAAAGTCCAGAAAGATGACATACACAGGAAAATGTATATGAGGGCGTCAAGGGCTGGGCTGCAGAAACATCAAACCTTAGCTTAGTATGTGTTGTAATTCCATTCCACAATGGCTACAACATACAAACATATCAAGAAATGAATTAATGACTTATTAATGATTCATTAATGATTCAGCTCTTCCTGATCTAACGTACTGGCACTTATCCAACCCACACAATTATTCCTTCAAAGTCCATCTCTCTGAAATATATCTTTGAGCAGTGTTGTCAGCTTCTTCAGGCTCAGTAGAGGGACAAAGAAAAAGAGAGGTACTGTAACATAATGCCACAGCAACACAAGCCACCCAGGTCTTTCACCAGTCACTATTTTCTTCCTGCTATGTCATAGTGTCACTTCGGGACACAAGCTTTGCATGTTCTAAGCATAATGGAGACCCGACTGCCATCGATTCATGAAACACATACTTTATTGAGCCCCTACTACATGCTAGGTATGGTGGTGAACAGGCAAATGAGGTCACTGTCCTAAATGACCCCTCTAAAGGGGAGACACAGACAATAAGCAAATAAACAAGACCACTCAGAGCACTCCTTATGTTTTAAAGGAATTAAAGAGGGTGATGGGATGCTGAATGCTGAGGAGTCTGAGTATACCACTTCAGGTGGGATGGTCAGAAAAAGACTCTAGTCTCTGAGAAAGTGAAAAGTGAGCTGGGACATGACTGATGAGAAAGAGCTCATCTGTCCAAGAGCCTAGAGACCAGCGTCTTTGTAGAGGACATGACAAATGCAATCGCTTTAATGTGGGAAACAACTTAGCACACTGAAGAGAGAGAAAGAAGATGGGCATTACTGAAGCTTAGTGAACAAGGAAGAGAATGGCATGGATGGCAGCAAATTAGAAGGGAAAGTGAGGTCAGGTCAATCAGGAATTTGTGGCCAGGACTTGGCTTTCATCTGAAGTACAACCTAAATGGAAGCTCATCTCTTTCCAAATTTTATCCCTCCAAATCAAATGCTAACTAGTGGCAGACAACTCTGATGACCCTCCTGACATAAATTTAATAATTTAGTCTCCAAATGAGACTTCCTTTTGTTGAATGTTACAAACACACTGTAGTAGTTTCAAAGATTCATTCTAACAAAGGATGTACCCATTTTTCACCACAGATAGTATTAATTTGATAGAAGATAGGGGCTGATATATTTTATGAACATTTGCATCTTTTCCTCACCTTTTTGACTTCTTTCTGGCTCTTAAGGCCCTGCACACGCACTCTCTACTATTACACTGATCCAATTCCACTCTCCCCACCTCTCCCCAGTTTTCTGGGCCCAGCTCAGGACCTGGCTCCTCCCTCAAAGCTCTCTCTCTCTCTCTCTCTCTCTCTCTCTCTCTCTCTCTCTCTCTCTCCCCCCTACACAATTTAATCCATAACTCACTGAATTTTCCTGAACTGCTCTGACTGTTGAGTTTTATGCGTAAATTTTGTCTTCTTGATTGTAAGCCCTGAGAAGACTATGCATTAAACCAAGCAGTATTTAAACTAACTAGGATTTCAGTAAATATTGGCTGATTGATTACAGGCTAGAAATGAGATTATTATATCCTCAACTGTATTTCCAAGTTCACAACTGCTTACTGCTGCAACCTCATCAGAGATATCTAGCCAGCTAATGCTTGGTTAACGATCACAAAAGAAATAGCGCAGATTTCCAAAATGCCTACATTTTTATAAAGTCTCATTCTAGCCAAGACTTTGGGCCTCTCCTCACCAAGTACTTTAATTTAACTCACAGCAACCTTGATAGGTTTCCATTTCAGTTTTTTCTGTTTCCAAACCTGCTCTGGCAACCCGTGGTATCGTTTGTGACACGAAGTAACGGTAATGTGGCCAAGAGGTGGGCCAGAGGAAGGAAATGCAAAGGAAATGGGCAACCCAGAAAGGGGATGACCCTCCTGCAGTGGATGGATGCTGCCTGAAATTGTAATTATGAACATTGAAGAAAACCAGCCATCTATGGAAAACATGTGTGTTAAAAGTGGAGCAATTAGGTTTCTTTCTCCTACCTCTGCTTCTGTTGAATCTGATTTTACCATTAAATATTTTTGTACCACCTGTTTTTTTTTCTTTACATTGCTAGCATAATATTGGTAGAAGAGAAAAAAGGGGAAATATCCAATTGATACTTTCACTTTGATAATCTAATTTGAGGAGTATCTAAATGGTCAAAGGACAAAAAAATAAGATACTTAGAAGCTGAGGTGTTTCTTGCAAATAAGTAAGAAAGCCCTGTGATCAATGCATTCAAGTGATAAGGTGGATAAGACTCTAGAGACCTAATTTTTCCTTATTGCATTTATTGCAACACATCTTCTAGGAAATTACCAAGTTTCTATTTGAATAGTTTTAATAACAGGAAGCTCACTTCTTTACTAAATAGTCCATGATGTCTTGGAAAACCAGTTACTTAAAAAAAATTATTTATAGCGTTCGCTAATTTCCATGGTGTAAATACTCTCATGGCCAGTTTTAAACTATCACGCTCACAGAATTCCTGAATGTATAACAATAAGTTTTCATGAGCTGTTAAAAGGCAGATCCAGCATACCACTGGAAAGAGCTCACTCCATTGTTAGTCTTGCTCCATCCATGGCTGGTGAAGTCATCCTTTCCGATGGGTCTGACATCTGCTCTTGGGAACTTCTGGGAAGTGTCTAGGCTTAGTTATTCCCTTCACAGATTCAGACAATGCTTTTAGTTCCTCTTGCATTTATTTGGAAAAGATCTTTCTTTAACCTTGCTTTCTCAAGGTTATCTAAAGAAATTGGACTTTGAATTTTCATGAGGCCATATGCTGATGGGCTCTCCTTGGGAAACAAAAGTAGAGATCCTGTGACTCTAAAACTGAAGATGCCTTCGTGGTTTTTTTTTTTTTTGTTTTTTTTTAAGCTGAGCCATCCTGCCACCTGTTGGCAGCTCAGCTCAGGCTGTGCATCAAACTGCTGTTGCTCAGAGCTCAGCTTGCACTCTTTTTTTTTTTTGAGGGCAGTGTCACTGGCCCTCATATGTGGGACCCGAACTGGGGCCGCTGGCTTCCAAAGCCAACACTTAACCACCGTGCCACTCGGTCGGCCTTCAGCTCGCACTTTTGAGCGAGCTCTTAACCAACTGAGCCATTTGGCTGGCCCTGCCTTCATAGGTTTTTGAAAATCTAAGATAAGCTATGTAAATTTAAGACATTTATTATTATATTTATGGGTCAATTTGATGGATTTCTTGTCCTTTGTTATCACACATGCAAAAACAGATCCAATGTTAAATTATTCAAAGATAGATTATTCAATTTGTGGATTTTCCAGAAAGTCTAAAGAAGCCCAGTATGTTTCACCAAGATGTCAGCATAGCAGCTAAGGACACTAACTAGGAGAATCAGGAAGAGGAAATGTTAAAATCTACCTCTGCTACTTTTGAGTTATATGACTGTCAAGTTACCTAAAGTTTTAAAAGTTGATCTGTGACTTGACTGAAGAGAACTGCTGTAAAATTAAAGATGAAGTACATAAGAAATGAGTGCTGTTATTATGATCATGTTGTTGTTGATAAGAGCACATTCCTGGGTGGCATCTATGTTCCCAACAGTTTACAGAGGAAGACCTTGGGTTTTTGTTTGTGTATTTTTTTTAAAAAAGAAAAAGGAGAGAGAGATTACTACAAAATAATGAGATGATGGTTTTCTTATTCTCTGGAGAGGCTGGTTGGTTAGGCAAATGTGAAAGGACAAGCTTATAAGGATAGCTGTTAGAAGGCAGATCCAGCATATCACATTTTTCACATTTGGGGCTGGAGGCTGGACACTGGATGGGGTATAGGAGGAGAGAGAACAGCATCCAATTATTTTCTGGTACATTGGTTAAATGGCTTTCTATGAATCACCATATTTTACCCCACCCATTTATACCAGCATTCCAACTCTGCTAGAATCATGGTTCACATCAACTATAATATAATTTTGACAGAGGATCATTTCTCAGTTACAAAATTTTAAGAAAAGAAACATCAGAAAACAGCAGATGTTAGGTAAAGAAAGGCTTGGTGTTCAGCGTATGCAGAGGAAAGGAGAATAAATTCACTTCCTAACATTCTACACAAAATTGAGGATAAAGAAATTGAGGCAGTATAGTCAAATGATCTTTGACAAAGGAGCAAAGACAATACAATGGACCAATGATAGCCTTTTTAACAAATGGTGCTTGAATAACTAGGCACCCAAATGCAAAATAAAACAAAACAAAAACAAAAATACCCCACAATCTAGACAAAGACTTCACATCCTTCACAAAAATTAACTCAAAATGTACCATAGACCCAAATGTAAAATGCAAAACTAAAACTCTTGGAAGATAACATAGGAGGAAACCTAGATGACCTTGGGTATGATGACTTTAGATACAATACCAAAGGTATATTCTGTGGAAGAAATAATTGAAAAGCTGTACTTCATTAAAATTAAAAATGATTGCTCTGTGGAAGACAATGTCAAGAGAATGACAAGCCAAGCCATGGACTAAGAGAGAACATTGGCAAAAGACACATCTGATAAAGAAGTGTTATCTAAAATATACAAAGAATTCTCAAACTCAAGGAAATAAACTCATTAAAAAATCAGCCAAAGACTTTAATAGACACCTCACCAAAGGAGATATACAGATGGCAAATAAGTCTATGAAAAGATGCTCTACATCATATGTCATTAGAGAAATGCAAATTAAAACAACAATGAGATACCATGACACACCTACTGAAATGCACCAAGTCCAGAACACCGACACCACCAAATGCTAGCTAGGATGTGGAGCCACAGGAACTCTCATTCATTGCTGGTGGGAAATTAAAAAATGGTACAGCCACTTCGGAAGACAGTTTGGTGATTTCTTACAAAATTAAATATATTCTTACCATATGATCCAGCAATTGCACTCTTTGCCATTTACCCAAATGAGCTGAAATTTTATGTCCACACAAAGACCTACACATAGATGTTTATAGCTGCTTTATTCATAATTGCCAAAACTTGAACGCAATCAAGATCTTTTCAGTAGCTGAATAAACTGTAGTACATTCAGACAATGGAATATTATTCCATACTAAAAAGAAATAAGCTATCGAGCCATGAAAAGACATAAAGGAAAGTTAAATGCATATTACTAAGTGAATGAAGTCAATCTGAAAAGGCTATATACTGTGAGATTCCAACTATATATATATGATATTCAGGAAAAAAGCAAAACTATGGAAAGAGTAAAAAAGATCAGTGGTTGTCAGGGATTGCAGATGGGAGGATGGAAAGGCAGAGCACCGAAGATTTTTAGGACAGTGAAAACACTTTGTATGATACTATAATGATAGATACATGTCATTATGCATTTGCCCAAACCCATAGAATGTACAACACCAAGAATAAATCATAAGGTAAATTACAGACTTTGGGTGTATGTTGTGTTAGGATAAGTGCATCAACTGTAATAAACGTACCATTCCAGTGGGAGATACTGATAATAGGGGTGATTATGTATGGTGAGGGCTGGAGATTGATGGAAAATCTCTGTACCTTCCTCTCAATTTTCCTTTGAAGCTAAAACTTCTCTAAAAAATAAAATCTTTAAAAAAAAAAGGTATTAAAGGAGAGCAGCCAAATGATAACTGGATGCTTTATGGATTTAGGATTTCGGTTAACAACATTTCTTATTTAATTTTGTGATCCTCTTTGAATCTTTCCAACCTGACATGTCTTGAATTAGAGACTTACAGTCCAAAAAATACTTATTTAATGAAGCCAAAAACAATAAGCCAACAAACAAATCTTATCTCCTTTCAGGAATTTCTACATGTCTTATCTTAGTGTTTGGAAAACTGGTTTCAGCTATCTCACTTGCCTTGCTGCTAAAAGGTAACCAGGGTCTCTAAAACATATTGGAGATTTCTGAAACACTAAGACAAGTTTTACATGTATGGCCCACCGCACCTGCCAGCTTGTGGAAATCTAGGTCTGAAACCACTGCATTTCTTCAATTTTCATACTACCTTGCAGTTCAAGCCATTGACTCTGATATACTACTTTTCACCTTTCTAACCCATTTTTTGCTTCCAACCTGTCCCACTTTCATTCAAAAAATTTTTTTTATCAAGAGCTGACCATGACATTCTCCCTATGCTCAAGTCCTCAAAATCTAGTCTGTGTGACAAATAAAGAATTTTACAAAAGCACATATTAAGTATTACAACGGGGGTTCTCAGGGTACTATGAGTACATGGAACCTAGTCAGGGGCAAGTATGGGAAGGTTAAGGGCATGTCCTCAAGAAAAATGACATTTAAATTGAGCCCCTGAATATGAAGTGACCAGCCAAAGGGCACGCAGTGGATGAACAGGACATGTTTATTTTGGGTAAGGAAGGGTATAGAATAGTCAAAGAGACTGGAGTATTAAAGGAACTGCAACTCAGTATAGCTGGCGGATACGAGATGAGAGGTGGTGGGGGATGAGAAAGATAGAAAGACATGAGAATGGAGAGGAAAGCACAAACAAGACTACAAATGTTCTTCCATGACTTTTTTTTTTTTTAAAGTTTGAGCTTTCTCATAATTCAATGTAAAATCATTTAAGTGTTTTAAGATAGGGATTGACATGGTTTGGTTGTCTAAAATCCATCTCAAACTTTAATTCCGAACACTTAATCTTCCCCCTCTGACTCCTATAAAGTTGCACATGTCCAGGGTTCTGTCTCCCCAATGCCTATGTATGACCCCTACTTCTCTACAAACATCCATCGGCAAATCCTTCAAAATAGCTCTTGAACCTGACCTCTTCTCACCATCTTCATGGCTACACACTGATTCAAGCCACTATCATGTCTTACTCCTCTATAGTTTATTCTCCATACAGCAGTAAAAATGATCATTGCAAACTAGGTCAGATTTATTCTCAGTAAGTATTCCCCAAAAATTCCCAGCCTCCAATGACTTTTCCTCACACTTTCAATAATATCTCATGACTGTTTCATAGCCTATAGAGTGCTTCATGATGTGGCTGGGACGCTGTCTCCCTGACTTCTTGACCTACCCCTTTTGTCCTTACTCATTGTATTCCACTACACTGTTCTCTTCCATTTAACCTCATTCCCATCGCAAGGCCTTACTACTTGCTATTCTCTTACCATAGAATGTTCATCCTTGGATATCCATATGGCCCCTTCTTTTATGGTCAAATATCACCTCCTAAGAGAGCCTTTCCTTAATCAATCTATCTGAAATAGTATTCTGAGTCATTCTCTACCCTTTACTCTGACATTTTTTCATACCATGCATAACTACTATATTATATATCAATCTGCCTCTTTATTATATGTCTCTCACACTGGATTGTAAATTCCACGAAGGCAGTCACTTCATTTTACTTATTTCTGTACCCACAGTATCTAACACATAACAGAAGTTCAATAATTATATGCCAATTGAATGACCAGACTGAGGTATAAAAAGTCACTCTGGGTCGTATAGAACATGAAGGAAAGCATGGAGACCAATTAATTGGGAGACAGGTCAAGTGATCAAGAGGTGACAATGTCTAGGTTAGTGGAAAAGTACAAACTACAATATTTGATACATAGCAGGCATTCTAAATACCTGTTGTTAATGACAGTAAGTCAGTTTGGTAAGAGAAGAGGGGGCGCGGTATATCTGACTTGGACTACATAGGAAATGGTAGGATCACTTACTGAGAAAAGAAACACAGGAAGAAGAGAAAATTTGGTTAGAGAATGAATATATGAGTTCAGTTTTAGAAATATGGAAGTTGAAGTAACATCCAAATAGGGGTAGCCTGTAGCAATTGGATCTGCAGATCTAAAGCTTCTTTCTGCACAAGTCCACAACTCAATTTTTCCTAAAACTTTGGCATCATGTGATTTCCCACCTCAAATCTTTTTGATGCCTATAAACTGCTAACAATGGTCTCCAAGCCACTCTGCAATCTGGCAATGAACCTACATTGTCTGGTGTCATTTGTTGCCTCAAAGTTTAGAAAAATTCCTAAGGACAGCAACATAATGTGTAAATTCAATGGTAGCAAAATTCAGGGTCACTACAAGATGTGACGAATAGCAAAAACAGGCACAATTCTCCACCGTTCCCTGTATCTATAGCATTTGCAATTACTCACATCAAGCAATGAAGTTACTTCTTCACCCTTTGATTCAGGGCTAGATTGACTTGCTTTGGCCAAAAAAGTGTAGAAGAAGTGATAGTGGCCCAATTCAAGCCTTCCAAACCCTTTCTCTTGTAATCCTTTCTGATTGCTCTGCAGGAGTCAAGATAGTCTACTAAAAAATGAGAGACCACATTGAATGGATATAACCTGTCCCAGCTAAAACCATGTTCTACTAGCTAGTGCCCAACTGACCCAGCACGACTCATAGATGCATGAGTGAACCCACATGAAACCAGAGAACTGTCAACTGAGCTCAGCCCAGACTGCAGACATGCGGAATCATAAATTTAATAAACAGTGTTGTTTCAAGCCACAAATTCTTGGGGGTGGTTTGTTATATATCAAAAGCTAACTAACAAAAAAGAGTATCAGTCTGAGGGAAGTAAGCCAAACCAGTAGGAGAAAATCGGTGTGGGAAGTTAAAGCTGCTTATTTAGAAGAGAAGAGCGAGCTGTATAATTGGGGAGGAAGAGCAGTGAGCACACAAAAATGTGTTGATTCTAAAGCACATTCTAAGATCCCTATGCATTCATTCAAATGTTCCCTTCATGGGAAGCTCAGTGTTCTTCAGTCTCATCCAGCACTCATATCAGCAATCTCCAATTAGACTATATGGGTTTTATCTTCCCAATGAAATTATAAGCAACTTGTGGCAACAGAGTTTGTATTATGTATCTTTATAACCTCTAGAGTTCACAGTAGATATACTCAATAATTTGTCAATTGGTATTTGTGTAAGAGAGAAGGCAGAAATAAATTCTGAGATAAAATGCAGGGGGAGATGATTTGCATAATTAAAACATCTAATGCAGGTAATAGAAAAGGTTCAAATAAGATCTAGAAATCTCTGTCTTCTGCACATTGGCTCGTAATATAGTATCTGCTTGTTCAACTTTGCCAATGAAAAGATTCAAGAAATAACCACGGAGATGTGTAGGGACTAAAACCTTCACAAGAAATTATATAAGAAGAGAAGAAGACATTCATTTGGTCTGCTGATTATCCTAATGTCCTACTGATAATGTTCAATAAAAACTCCTGGCAAAATAAATTAAAAGAAATGCAACATAGTGACAGGTGAGCTATTATCCTCTTACAGACATGGTAGAAAAATTCTCCTGGCTGGAGAGGAGCTCAAGGGCACAGGTCTGTTTCTTTTGGAACAACACAGGATATTACAGAAGTGAATACTTCTCAACTCTTTTCTAATTTTGGTCAATGGCTCCATTTCAATAGTAATAGCAATCTATTACTCTTTGCCCAAACTGTGCAATTAGTAAATTAGTAAGTTGTGTTTGCTTAGGGAGGATCTCAATTAAAATGTTTTCCTTAAGTGCCTATAAAGCCAAGAAACAATTTCTACATTGAGCTCATGAAAATGAATTTTAGAAGCAACTGAGTTGCATTATTTAACATTGAAACTCATGAAAATAAATTTTATAAGCAACTGAGCTGCATTATTTAATAATTATGTGAACATTAGCAAGAAGAAAACCTCACGTTTTTCCAAAACTAATTTCTTTGTTTACATTGCTTATACAATTCTACTTGAATAGAACTCTTCACCCTCTTGGTCTACTCTCCATAAATCTGGCTCACAGACTGCTCTCTCCTCTTTTTTCATCCAAGTCTCAGCAAGAACTAATTGATTAGAGGACATTTCCCTTTATTAAAAATTAGTAGGATGAAGTGTAATTTGGATAAACATAACCAACTGGCTTTGGAATTCAATTGTCCCACCACTTTTATTTTTTCAAAGTCACAAAAGAAATTTTGAGAAAATAATTATAGAAAATATTTTTTCTAATATTGGAGACATTTAATGTCAGAGAGGAAGAATTTGAATATCAATGGAAAATATATGAATACAACTCTACTCATGTTGTCATGTTTCTTCATTTACTTTACTTCATGAATAGCAATATTCTTATAAAACATAATGGTAGAGAGAGCTATTTTTCAGGTGAGAAAAAAATCCATTTTTCAGTTGAAAATATAATAAACAACAGGGATATACTTATATAAGACCCTCCTAAACCCTCAACTTTTCTGTAATCAGGTTTCAACAACATAATTACTACGTCTTAAATGGATGAATAAATGGACAGAGGGATGGTGGCATGGATAGATGGACAAAGGATAAATGGACAGACAAGCAAACAAATAGCCAAATACTACATGTAGGTTTACTTTCTAAGTCCTACCACTTTTTTTTTTTCTTAAACTTTTATTGGAGGCTTTGTCTCTTTCTAGGACCCTAAAGAAACTTCTGAATGGCCAAAGCCACTTCAACCTCCGTAAGTCAACTTCCCAAGCTCCCACAGATTAGATACTCCCCGCAAATATTTTCAATCAATATCCGATCACAAATGTGACACATATATACAAAGAAGACGATAAAGAGGAACAGAAGAGGAAGAGAGAATCAAATCCACACAACAGTGAAATGTGCACATGCAAGTGATGTCCAGAACGATTAGATAGCCCATCTCCTTCTAAGAGCCCTTTTAACCATCCTAATGGACACGAGCTTAACTTGTTTAAATTTAACATATAGAGCAACAGGGATATGGCCTTAAACATTAACAGTAGTTCTCCATATTTTTATCTCAAAAAAAGACACTAAAGTAGATACTCTTAGGGGACAAAAAAGATCCATTAATCTGCTGGAATTACTTATAAAAATTAATGGGATGTGGAATTTCAAATAGTCTTCTCAAATTTTTGTTTCTCTCTAGATCTCTACAATTACCAACTCAACTTTCTGAGTATTCTGAAGGTTCTCAAGCATTTTTGCCATGTCCTCTAATAATTTATTACCTCAAATACATTTATTTCCATAAGAAACTTATAATAATTGCAGTACAGAAACTCTGAAAGGAGGGAATAATATTATCAGTGTGTTGAAATTCTTATTCTTAAAATTAAACCATTATATAAGAAGATATAGGCTGACCATATGATATGGTCATAACAGGTGCAAACAAAATCTACATTCAGTTTTGTTTTCCTGTCAGCACACTAGCCCATTTTGACATATACAAATCTTTTCTTTTTCCCAGTAACAGGAATTTCTCAGGTACATTATAGTCTTTATATTTTAATAAAATCAAAGAATAGGCCTACTAATATATAGTGGCATCAAAAAAAGTGTACTTTTTAGAAAAAGAAAAAACTCCTTAGTAACAATAAATACAGTTTATATGGTAAACTTTTTTCTTTTTCCTCTGTAGTGCAAGCCAACTACAAAACTTAGTGTCTGAAAACAATAATTATTACAGTTCACAGTTCTATGGGCTGACAAGGCTCAGGTGGGTGGTTCTCACAGGGCCTCCCATGCAGCTTCAGGAAGATGTCCACTGGGGCTGGAGGTTTCTGAAGGTTTGACTGACATGAAAGTTTAAGATGGCTTCCTCATTAATGTGAATAGCTGGATAATTTTCAATCTTACATGTAAGACTTAGTTATTAATGTATATTTGTTCCAGTTATCTGCAAGTCCTTCAGAAGAACATACATCTAGTATATAATGTTGTTTTATCCCAAAATAGCTAGAGGAATGGCAGTTATATTAGTTTCTCTAAGTCTGTTAACTGTCAAAACATTTCATTTACCCACATCTGTTTTATTAGTTTGTTTTTAACTTTCCAACCAATACTGATTAAATACTTTCTAGATGCTGAGTCTACATCAGGAAATGAGAAAACACATGGTCTGGCCTTCACAAAGTTTACATTCAAGTTTGAGAGCATAGATAGTACACAGACAAATGAGACAAACAATATAATATAATTAGAGATTACAGTAACAGTTATGAAGGAAATAAAAAGGAGACCCTGGATAATATCAAGGGAAATATGTTATTAAATTATACCTTAAGTTCTTTACAATTCTGCTATTATTGAGCTGACCTTTATTCAATACACACAGAAACTTCATTTTGAAAAGAGATGTTTATAGGTATCAGGCAATAAACCTCAGCCTTAAAAGAGCAAGTTAGAGCAAAACTGAGACTCTAGACCTATTGCCATTTAAAATTAGAAAAACAAAATAAAAACTACTTTCACATTTCAAATAAAAATTTCAAAACAAAAAATTTCCTAAGATGAAAACCCCATAGCAGTAAAGAGTATGATACGTGCTACTGCTGTGATGTAGCCACAGAAAAACAAATTTATTTATTATACTCAAAAGCAAAAACAATCTAACCTCTGACAATCAGCAAAATCAATTCAGATCACTACTAAAAGGTCTGCTTTAATATTGTTCCTCCTAGACTGAGTAAAAATAACTGTCTGAATCTACTTGACACTTTTGCTTTCACTGTCCACTTGCAGATGTACAATTAGTATAAAAATCTACAAAGCTGTGTGCAAGAAAAATGAAACATTTTGCTTGAACGGGTCAATAACATGTCTAGAGCCTTTTCTACTATGGCAAGTAGTAGATACTTCAAGAAACGATGAAGGGTTCCATAATGCATTTGATTAGTTATTCAATAAAGGAACCTACAGAACAGACTGCCTCTTTGACCTGGTAAGATCTTCTCCAGACCATGAAGTATAATGAGCAAGAAAACAAAGTCATTTTTATTCTATCTACCCTAGCAAGCGTGATTGCAAATGGTTTTCTTATAAATAAAAAATGTCAAATCCTTTCAAGAATCTAACCAAGCAACTTGCTTTAATAGCATCTTACAAAATTTATTCTGTTAGAGAAAAATACTAATTCAGAAAAGCATGGCTATCGAAATATAGTGGCACATATTCACTTATAGAATACGGACTGTGAACTTTCTCTACAGTGACTCTCTATAATAATTCTTATACATTCAGGGTAAACTGGAACCCTTCTCCTGTGAACCAAGTCACCTTCTTTTTCCATTCACTAATGAAAGGAATAATGTTAACACAATTAAATTCGACACTGCTGTTACAGCTTTCCCCAGCCTCCTTCACCAGGACTACACACATATTTTAGAACAGTTTCCCAAGCATCTGTTGTGTTTTCTACCTATCTAATTAGCAAGCTCTTCATGGGTAACTAATATAATTACTTCACAGATGATCATGGTCCAAAAAATCTCTATTCTAACAGTGGTATGACTTCACCTATGCTTTAGTATATGGCTTTCCAAAGTGGGAAAAGTAGAGAAAATTTTGGAAGATGGTAGAATTGCAGAGATCCAAACAGCTGCTCAGCTGACATGACAGAAAAACGTACCCCTTTCCATTTCATTCTGCAGCATCTTATTTTCAGTAGAAGGGAAGAAAGAGCACAATGCCTGGAGAGGTTAAGATTTAGGTGGTTTTCATTATTCTGTTGGAACAAGGATTAGAATCTCCAGGGCCTATTGCACATATGAAGAAAATGGAACCTGCACATTTCCTTCTCTTCGCATTCCTACTATAATAATCTTAATCCTTTCCTAAGAAACAGATGCAATTGGTTAAACTAGGAGACATCATAGTCAATAATGTGAACAATAAAATGACAGATCACTATATCCAAAAGACTGTAACTAAAACAAACAAAAATTAAAACTTCCTTTAAAAAGATGGGTTCAACCTATAAATCCCTGAAGTTATTTTCTAGTGAGAAGGAGTCTGTTTTAGTTTGAAAGGTTTTCAGCTGTAAGGGAAAGAAAACCCATTGAACTATGGTCAGAAAAGACATTTAATTATCACTCAAGAAATCAGGAAGGGGGTGATTCCAAGTTAGGTGCAGCAGCTTAATGACATCATCAAGGAATCAGACTCCGTACCTTCTCAGCCACCATACTTAGGACCTTTGTCCTCTGAAAGTGCCTTCTGGTTGCAAGATACTTGTCACAACTCCTCATATTATATCCCTCACATTCCAAGCAGGAAGGAAGGTTAGAAGTCAACAAATACTTTTTCTCACAAGAGAAAGAAGCCCCTCAGTCAGGGCCATGAGTAGGTGGTTGCTTTACATGCTTATACAAAAGTTATTTATTGTTTATCTGAAATTCAAATTTAACAGGGTGTCCTGTATTTTTATGTGCTAAAGTTGGCAACTTTTAGTACCATGAGTCTAACAGAAGGTAATTTTGTAGAATGATAACAATTTGTCTATCACTGACTATGTGTCTTCTAGTTTAACCATCGCATCTATTTCTTAAGAAAGAAGAGTACTATAGTAGGAATGCAAAAAGAAGGAAATGTGTAGTGTTCCATTTTCTTCATATCTAGAATAGACTCTGGAGAATCTAATCCTGGCTCCACAAGAATAATGAAAAACCACCTAAATGTTAACCTCTCCAGCCATCCTTCAAAAAACACACAGAGATCAAACAAGGAGAAAATATTAAAACGTTGATAACACATATCTACATCACAATTAGGGCAAAAAGAATACAACAAACTTCAAATTACACATAAATAGGCGAAAAACACTCAAAGCACTCATCCACCAGAAATAGCTCGGGGGATCACACTAGAGCAGAAAGTCAGGCAGACTGAGCAGAAGGGAGCAGAATCCCAATGGTGGTGGAACACATAAAGAGAAAGCTCCATCCTCAGTAGGGAAATACTAAGAACACATCAAACACCTGGATAGACCTCAAAGTTCAAAGGAGCCATGATGGTGTTCATGGAAAGACACCACTTCTAGGGGAGATGGAGCAACGTGGAAGGGGCACTGCTTGAAGTCTTGATGGAGAAGGAAATAAGAAAGTGATGAAAAGTGGAAGTTAAAAAGAAAAAAAAAAAACAACAAAGATGGGCTGGCCGAGTGGCGTGGTGGTTAAGACCTGGCTTGGGATGCCAGCGGCCCTGGTTTGGATCCCACATATAAAGGCCAGTGACACTGCCCTCAAAAAAAAAAAAAAAAAAAAAAGAAAAGAAAATGCAAAAAACGAAAAAGGAAATTACAAAATCAGCTGACCAACTACCCTCCTCCACACTTCCTCCAAAAACATTTACCAAAACAAATGAACTTCATTGTGCTAAACCAGTAATACATGCTAGCACTATAAAACTTAATAAGTCATCCAAAATCCCACATCTTTTTTGCTACTAATGGTGTAGGAAAATAAAACATTTCAAAACGAATGGAAATTGGTAAACAAATATCCATTCAATGTTTCTCTAAGAACAAAATATAAAATTAATTAAAATATTGCAGCTTGTAGTAATTCTGCTCAAAAATCTGCAACAGAACAAAATTGTAACACAACACCCAAACCTAAATGAAATAAACTAAAATAGAATCTGTAGATATGGAAATATTGTTCAAATTAAGAACTGTATGGACATATATAGACAGAAAAAAAACAGAATAATGTGAAACTAGAGTTGACTAGGTCTTGAAATAAACTAAAAATCAAATTATATTAGAAATAAAAACTAAATTACAAGAGAGAATTGATTCAATTGAAAATATAATGAAGAGCACAGAGAAAAGGCATAAATATATGAAAAGAACAAAAAATAAATATAGTGGAGGTTGAAAGATCCCAGAGCAAGTAACTAATAAAGAAAGCAGGCAAATGAGATCCAATATGCTTAAAGCTGTGTCAATTTTTAACAGTACAGAAAGTCTTCACTTAACGTTGATAGGTTCTGCAACATTAAATGAAATGATGTATAACGAAACCAGTTTTACCATAGACTAATGGACATAAACAAGAGTTGAGTACCTTGGAATCACATCAATGTTATAATGAAACAACACTAAACAAAATTACTTTATTCGAGGACCTACTATTAAAGAAAAAATTCCCTTGGGCCTCTAGACTAACAAAACAAAAAACAAAAAGAAGTCACTTACATACTAAGAAAAATCAACCCTGGTGTCCTGAAGAACTGATGGTGAGCATGAAATACACTCGTATTTAATTGTAAATCAGAGATTAAAACAA
The DNA here is from genome assembly GCA_033961575.1 of Aselliscus stoliczkanus. Taxonomy (NCBI): domain Eukaryota; kingdom Metazoa; phylum Chordata; class Mammalia; order Chiroptera; family Hipposideridae; genus Aselliscus; species Aselliscus stoliczkanus. The sequence goes on from CM066728.1 coordinate 157,400,200, forward strand.
AGGTGGGAACACGGGCAGAAGAAAAGTACATGTTATGCTCCTTGACAACATGGGAATAATAGACTTAAAAATGAAGGAGAAGGGCCGACTGAGTGGCGCGGTGGTTAAGCGCTGGCTTGGGAAGCCAGTGGTCCCAGTTTGGGTCCCACATATGAGGGCCAGTGACACTGCCCTCAAAAAATAAAATAAAATAAAAATGAAGGAGAAAAGAAATGGAAATGGTAAAATAGAATAAGCTAATGAACAGGTGACAGTCAAAGGACATTATTTAAAGCTGGCAAACCAAATATAGAAGCCTAAGTGAGAAAAAGGAACTGAGAGGATAGAAAAGTTATTATAATAATCACTAAAATAAAACAAATCTTCCCAAAAGCCAAAAGAAATCATTTAAAAACAAACTCCATAGTGAAATCCAGTAAAAACAATACAAATCACAAATAAACACACACACATAATAAAATAATATGACAGAGTTGAGACTTTTTGGTCATATCTATAAGTAAATGAGCTTAAGAAGTCTCCACTAAAAAAGTACATTAAATGAGTAACAAGGAAGAATCGAATTCCTAACAGAAAGTAATTCAAATGTCCAAGAGTAAAGGGTTAGGATAATGCAAATGATATAAAAATAGGCATTATGATTCTGATATCAGAGAAAATACACAGAAATACCATTTCTCACCTATCAAACTACTCAAAATTCAACAAGTGATAACACGGCAAGGTGAGGCGAGCAGGCCTTCTCAAACATGGCTAATAGGAATGAAGACTGTTCTCGCCCATGCTCAGGGCAGGTTGGCATGATCTAATAAAACTACATTTGCTTCTACCTTTGGACTGAGCAATCCCACAGCTAGAAATTTACTCTGATAATACACCTCCAACACTACACAAAAATCTGTGCACCAGGTTTTTCAGTGTGGAGTTATTTGTAAAAACAAAACATTGGAGACAACCTAACTGCACATCCATTGATGTCTAGTTAAGTAAATTACCATAACTCTCCCACAACACAGCTGTAAAAAAAGAATTAAAGCTCTCTGGGGATTAATATGGAGTGATTGCCAGGGTATATTACATGATAAAAGCAAAAAGGAAAAATACATTTATAGTATTCTATGCATTCTCTTTTGAACAATGTTTTACATATTCCAAACTAAAATTAAGTAAACAAATAAAATTAAATATATAAAGATGAGGGAGGTAGCTCTAAAATTGGACAGAACACAAACAAATTAACCACTAACCTAATTGCATGTCAAATTAATGATATAATCATAGAGAAAAAAAGCATTCATGCAAGCAACTTGATTCAAGAATTCTAACTGTATCACCTCTATGAGGTAGATTCCAAGAACAAAAAGAAATCTTGAATTTTGTAAGTAAATCTGTTGCTGGTAGTGATATTGGTGTAGTAATTCTAACATTCTTTTGTGTGTATGTTAATAAGTTTATTAATATTGATGAGAACCATGATTCTTACCATGGGAGGAGAGATATGAATGGGTTAAGAAGAGGAAGAATCTGTGCTATTGGATTGGAATGGGAAGTGCCACTACCAACTCCAGATATGTATCCTAGGCTCTGTCCACTGAAAAACAGACACCATTACCACCCTTACCACCAAGATCTTGACTTTCAAATATCACTACTCAATAAAGAAATCATCTACATGGAGAAATGGCTATTTCTAGGTCTAAGGCAAAGTAAATACAAGGTGAACATTTGTTGAGCTATAAAGAAGAAAGTGCTCAAATTGATGGGGGACTTCTCAAAAGGACACAGGAATCAACTGGAAAGGTGGCCCATTCATCCAACTGGGGACAATTTAAAAACCAATAATGAATAATGTCAGGATTGAGCCATTACATTTGAAAAGAATCCATGAACTCATAATGATATTTAAAAGGAAGAGGAATGAAGAAGGGATTGCAGAAAATCATCATTTTGCAACCACTGATCTAATGGCTGTCAGGAATCATCAACAGATTCTAAAATCGTGGGGAAAAGTTGGCAGGGAATAAGATATTCACAAGTCTCAGAATATTAACTCTCAAATTTCTTATTAATTAGAAAGACAAAACATACCTTTAGTATGGAGAAATTCAGCAGACACCTCAACCAACCAAGTAAATGTTAATATCACTAATGGAACTTTTAACATTCAGTGACATGAATCACTGAAAAGGGTACAATCTCACCTGGATAGTTTTTGTATCAAAAATGTTTAATCCCTCCTATAGTCCTGAAAAAACCATCAAGCAAATCAAAAGTGTGAGCTATTCTATAAATCACCAACCTGGACTCATTGAAATCAACAACAGAAAAGACCACTCCCAACTTTCACCCCAACCCCAGTAAAAGTAGGGGAATTCTTCTAGATTAAAGGAGATATAACATGGTGGAACAAATAATGGCAATGTATGATTTTGCATTCTGCATCAGAAGGGGTAGATCTATAAAAAATATTTTGTATCAATTAGGGAAATTTGAATATAGACTGTAAATTGGATAAGATTACTATTAACTTTCTTAGAAGTGAGAATAGTATTATGGTTGTATAGGAAAATATTCTTAGGAGGGGCATCCTGAAATATTTAGGGATGCATTGTTACAATTTCTACAACTTACTTTCAAAATTCAGGGGGAAGAAGAGTGTGTGTTGAGTGTGAGTGTGAGTGTGTGTGTGTGTGTGTGTGTTCTTATATAAAGAAAGAGAATATTAATTTTTGGTAAATCCAGGTGAACAGAAGGTATGTGTTCCTACTATTCTTTGAACCTGTCTATAGATTTCAAATTTATCAAAACCAAACACTAGGGGTAAAACATTCCTCACACAATTTTTAAAAATTACCCAAGGGTTAGGCCTCAAAGGGGAGAGCACAGAGCTTGTACCATAATGACAGACTTCAGGATGATCCAGGGAGAGGCAGTTGGCATCTGGCAGCACCAAGAGCCAAGTGGAAATCACGCCAGTGCCTTGCAGCTCACCCACTGCCCTTTGAATACTGTGCCCTTGCTGAGGCGAAATGCCAGCTATCCCTTCTTTAAAGGCTTCTGGTGGGGGCTTACCAACAGTTGCCTTCACTCTGCCCATGAAACACACGACAGTGCTGCCCATCCATGCCCCAAGATTTCTGGTGGGGTGGCATGACCTCTTTTCCTGAGCCTCACATTTCTCTGTGGACTCTTGCTACCTCTTACTCACTACTCTCCCTCTAAATCCCTCTGTCCCAAAGGTATCTGACAAGGCAGGTGAGTCTGAGTGGTCAGACTAGGGAAGGAGGTGAGGAGAGATGGAAAAGAAGGTGTGTATCCCCAAGAATTTTTCTCAGAATACCAAAGCAAAGGTTCTCATTTTTTCAATTAGATTTGAATTAGAACTACTAGCAGCTATCTTGTAACGAGCAGAAAGCTTGTTTGAAAATGAAACCAACAAATAGATCAGAGCTAAATTGGGTAGCAGAAGGAATTGGGTTCCAGTGGACATGCTTTATTTTCTGGATCTAGTGTGGCATTCTGGACTTATATGAGTCAATAGATCACCCCGCCCCTTCTTCCACTATATTTTTTCCTTCCCGTTTGGATTAAATTTTCTGACCACTTACAACTCAAATAATCTCAACAGAAGCATTTCATATAAAATGTATTTTACAAATAAATTAAGGAAACAACCACTTGTTTACATTTACGTTCCCCCTCATCAATTCAAAAAGCATGTAGGATAATAAGGGCTCTAAGAAGTCCTGCAGTAAAAAAGGACCTTTTACAGTTTGTTCAAATCAGTATGTATCAAACCACACGACTTTGAAGATGCCTATTAACAATTCTTAGAAAACAATTTTTGGAATAATTGTGTGGAAATCATTCATTTACCTGCAGAAAAATACTGTCATGTATCATCACTTAAATTCAATATCAATTAATTTCCACATTAAGAATCTGAGGTCCAGGTAATCAAACCAAAGATTATACAGTAATGCCTTGGTTTGCGAACATAATTCGTTCTGGAAACAAACTACTAGTATTGCAAGACATCGCTCGTTTACCATGTTAAAATGTATTAGAGATGTTTGCTCGCCTTGCAGAAACACTTGCAAAGCAAGTTACTTGCAATCCAAGGTTTTACTGTATCTGAATATCAAAAAACTCAAATATACTTGCAGGGGTCTCACGTTACTTTTGTGCATGCCTGTATTATACTGTTAGATATTACAAAAAGTTAGCTATTTCCCAGCTTGTCTCTGACCTGGTGAGCAGAGTACACAACCTTTTCATATTTATATCTCCAGCTGGTCGAATTATGCGGGATACATAGAAGGAGCTCAATGAATGTTGCTGAATGAATAAAATTACTACCAATTCACTTTTTCCTGTGAGAATTACATTTCTTGTTGCTTTTTTTCATTTCCCCTTCTGCCACACGTTGAATTAATGCTTTTATTGAGCAGTCAGTGGTAACTCCTAGTTCTTAAGTCTTGGGAGGACAGAACTAATTCAATGCTCATTAGTGTGTACAACTAGTTTAAATGATTTGTTCACTGCACAATCCCTTCTACTTGTCCAGAATAAATCAGGTTTGATCGTTACCAATCTCTTTAATCTTTCACTTTCTTGGACAAATCTCTACAATTAGAAATGTTTCTAGTTCTGTTTTACCTCATCTTTCAAACTGATAAAGAATGACAAATTTTAACACACTTTTTTTTTTAAGTAGGCACATTAGGGGAAATAATTATATGCTATTGTGCATAGGCCTAACAGAGTTAATTTCATCCCTTAAAAACAGAATATTAATTTCCAGGCATCAGGTTGTTGAAATAGATAGTTTCACTCCTCTTCATCTAGAGCCTGGACAACCTAGCGCAACGTATGTCTTTGTAATACTTTCTATCTTTCCGATGACAATGCAGAATGTGAAATAAACTAAAACATATTGATAGAAATAAATAAATAAATAAATAAATAAATAAATAAATAAAACTGTGATAGTGGAATAGACTTAAAGCCATGTAATACATAACATAAATATTTTTATTTTTAAGGAACTGAGGATGGTTAATCTTGAGAAGATTTTGGGGTAGCATGAGAGCATTTAAAAATATTTCTGGAGAGAGAAATATTCCGCAGTAATTTCAAACAAGTATTTTGACCAAGTGACATGTGTGGGACTCATTTTGAAGGAGAAAGAGAACCATATACAATTTAAATTGTTTGTGGTTACCATAGTACTGGTGGTAGTATTGTCATTCTGAGATGATGTTGCATGTAGTGTGAGATAAAACCGAAGAGGAATTCTGTTGATGCCATTTAAAACAGGATTTTCAGTATGGGAAAAGATGTAATTTATGAGGGTAAATAAACTCTGTAGGATGGATTTTAAATTAGAAATATCTGTATATACTTGTAGTATATTATATATAATATAATGCATATTTCCAACTCTGTTCACCAGAAAGGCCTAAGACTAACCCAATAGTAATGAGAATCTCAACGCTCATATTGTGAACTCTAAATATCAATCAAAAAAAAAAAAAGGAACAAGGAGTTTATGGAGAAATGGTTGATCCCATGCCTGGAAAAAGAAATATATAAGTGTAGGACAATTTGTCATGCCAAAAAAAGAATACTGGAGTTATATCAAAAAGATGTAGGAGCTAATCTGCATAGGTACTCACTGACCAAAGATGGGGCAATCTAAGCAAGAATAGGTTTACAGCTTCAATCAAAAAAACCATATCAGAAACATTTAAAGTGAATTTGTAATAAAATGAAAAAAAACAAAACTTCATCAGCTACTTTTGGTGAATGCTAGAGAAATAACCCATAATAAATGAAAGTACTGAGCACTAATCTTGCTTTCCTGGAAGAACTCTTCTTCACTGTACCAAATAATTGATGAGAAGTCCCTCTTTATTAAAGAATTCCTGCCAATATATAAGAATAAACTCAGAATAGATTAAAGACTTAATTGAAGGAAAACCTACCCAATGGGAGAAGATATTCGCCAATGATACATCTGATAAGGAGTTAATATCCAAAACACATAAAGAACTCATATAACTTAATATAAAAAAAAAAACCCAAACAACCCAATTAGGGCAGAAGACCTGAACAAACATTTCTACAAAGAGAGCATACAAATGGCCAATAGACATGAAAAGATGCTCAACATTGCTAATCATCAGAGAAATGCAAATTAAACCCACAATGAGACATCACCTCACACCCGTCAGAATGGCTAACATTACTAAATCAACAAACAAGTGTTGGTGATGATGTGAAGAAAAGAGAACCCCTGTGCACTGCTGGTAAAATTGCAAATTAGTGCAGCCACTATAGAAAACACTATAGAGATTCCTCAAAAAATTAAAAATAGAACTACTTTATAACCCAGCAATTCCACTTCTGGGTATTTATCTGAAAAACTCCAAAACACTAATTTGAAAAGATATATGCATCCCTATGTTAACTACACCACTATTTACAATAGCCAAGATATGGAAGCAACCTAAGTGCCCTTCAACAGACAAATGGATAAAGAAGATGTTACATATATACAAGGGAATATTACTCAGCCATAAAAAGAATGAAATCTTGCCATTTGCAACAACATGGATAGACCTAGAGTGTATTACGCTAAGTGAAATAAGTCATACTGAGAAAAACAAATACAATACAATTTCACTTACATGAGAAATCGAAAGAACAAAATATATGAATAAACAAAACAGATAAAGACTCATATATACAGAAAACAAATTGATGGTCATCAGACAGGAAGGGGTTTGGGAGGATGGGTGAAAAAGGTGAACGCTGTAAGAAGTACAAATTAGCAGTTACAAAACAGAGACAGGGATGTAAAATACAGCACAGGGAACATAGTCGATAACACCAGTAACTATGTATAGTGCCAGGTGGGTACTAGACTGATCAAGGAATCGCTTCATAAATTATATACATGCCTAACCATTATGCTGTGTACCTGAAACTAATATAATATTTAATGTCAACTGTAATTGAAAAAGAAAAAGAGTTCCAGCCCATAAATGAAGAAGAAATCACAGAAAGAGATCACTATTTTGCAAACTCTAATGAATAATTTAAAGGATCTACACAACGGTAGCTGCCAATATCACAAACAGAGGCAAGCAGACGTTGTATCTCCTGATGGAAGTACAGACACCAACTACGTAGGAAGTAGTCTCACCTTCATGCTCCCAAAATAAACTTGAGCTTGCATCTGATCGAGCCTTTAGCTCTTACTACTTACCAATTTATTGATGATATTGGGAATAGAACACACTTAATGACCCCATGAGAAGGCAGTCAGCAAAATCTAGACCACATGAAGCTCTAAACAACCTAGGTTCTACAACCAAAAATTTTCAAAGGAAAAAAAAAGAAATGGAAGTGATCTACAGAATAAAAGAAAGTTAAGAGATAGCAATTAATATGTATGAGCCTTAGTTGGATCTTGACTCAAGTTACAAAGAAAAAAGTTATGAGACAATAGGGAATATTTGAAAACTGACTGGGTATTTGGTAACAGAAAGAAATTATCATTAATTTTTTAAATAAGTGATACTATTATGGTTTTATTGTGAAAAAAATAGTCCTCACCTTATAGATGTACATACTATAATATTCAGGTATAAAATAAAATGAAGTGTGTGAGTTGCTTTAATAAAATCACAGTGGAAGTGGTAATAAATGAAAAGAACATTGGCTTTGAACTGATAATTATTGAAGTTGGTGATGGGAAATGAGTGTGCATTACATTTTTCTCCGTACTCGTGCTTTACATTTCCAAAAAGTTTCTGTAAGATTTGCAGTATAAGCTGGTAACATAGGGATCAGGTGTGATCCTTAACCTGGAATTTAGACCAGGGGATATAAGTTTCTAATAAAGCTCAAGGAAGTGTTTTTGAAAGGAATTGTTTATTATGGAAAGAAAGGGCTTTCTAAATCAAGTATATTTCTGGTTACAGAAAATATACAAGGTGGAATCTGAGTATGAGCTGAGGTCTTGAATCAAGTATGTTTTTCAGGCCCATTGCAATTAAGTAGTCCATGAGCTTTTCTTCAATATCTTTTGAAAGACCACCTAATTCAAAGCACTAATTGCAAAGACACGCATAGTATTTGCTTCTGTGTGCTTGTGCAATGTGCATGGGTGTAAATCAGGGGGTCTGGGATACACAGAGCCAGGAATGAAAGAAAAATGAGAGTGGGCATAGAAAACATTTCAGCAGAACAGGACTGACCTATTGTAAAAACATACTACATAGACCTGCCATGTTTAACTTATTACTGCGGAGAGGCCTGCTGAATATTTTTTAGTTCACTGCAAGATAAGGATGGTTTCTCTATCAATAGGTAACAAACCCAAATACCAAGCTTCTGAAACATTAATTTAACTAAGTTTCAGGAAACCATGCAAAGAGATCATTTGGAGAACACAGTCCTATGCTACCTGGGTGTAATTTTCTTTCCTTTGCTTCAGACATGCTAATTTATTATCTCTCAATCAGAACTTCCATCCCAGGAGGCTTTTTACGAAGGTCAAAAATCAACTCACTAGGAAACTAAAAGAGAAAAAAACATGAAAAAAAGCTACATTTCTGCCAAGCAGTCCTTAAGATGATTCTATAAATCTTGTACCAAACACCTTAATAGACACCATCCAAACTGTTTCTATTTTTCATAGCATAAAAGAAGAAATTGGGCCTCTTATCAGGCTCTTTTAATCAAGGGAAGAATAATCAGTGAACGCATTTTTGACTTGGTCTCCACATCCTCTACCATCAAGAATAGCACCTTTGCATTATGAACCCAATTTTGATTCTGACCTATGTAATTAAGTAATCAAATCCTATTTCTGGAATTTATAGTTTTATTCTATGTGACTCACCATAATTTGACTTCATTTGAGGTGCAGCAGCTCTTTCAACTTGTACTATTTGCATATTGAATTACTCATTGCTAGCCGGTATCCCAGTCCCCAGGCTGAGATAGTCCCAAGGATTTTGTTGTTTTTACATGTGAAACATTGGAAAAATCACATTGATGTGCATGTGCATTTTATTTGAAGATGGTTATTACTTTCTCCACCCCAGGCAACTTAGGCGTTTTCTTCTTTTGGATTCTTCTCATCACTGGATTGCTACGAATTATTTCTTTTCCTCTATTAATTTCCTGGCCAAGTTCACTGTCAACCAAAGTTAAAGAAAAACAGCATACCTGAAACCTGTCTCAGATAATTTTAGAATTTGAATTCTCAACAGAGGATATCTGAAGGCACCATCATCTTTTAGAAACAGTCAAACTCAGTTCTGTGAATTTGGAAAATGATGAAATCTAAATGACTGATTCTCTCCTCACTTTATATCAACAAACCTTTACTGAGTACTTACTAAGAATCCTACTTATTGGCACAGACATGGATTAAAATAAGCCAAAATTTGCCTTGATCATTAGAATTAACCCCAGTGAAAAATGAGGAATCCAGAAAAACTGTTTGATAAAAGAACTTCAATCAACATGTTAAGAAGACAACCACAGATTAAGTGAGCTCAAGGGTCAAGGCTATTTGCTCTCCAACAGAAAATAAGTTACCAATTAAAGAAAAATCATGACGAAAATGTTGATAAAAACAGCTCTGTTTCTGTTAACAGACCTGTCATCATGGTAACTCGGGCCCAAAGGGCCAGACTACCCACATATTTTTACTCTTAGAAAGTAAAGCTGAAAAGACAAATAGCCAACAAGTAATAAATCATATTTTGCAAGGAAATTCATAAAGGTTGTAATAATTTGCACCAGCAAGAATGACTATTATCTGAAGTAATTTTTCCAAGTGGATCATTAATTACTGGCCTCCTCTAGAAGCATTTTTACTAGTTAATTATAGGTTAGCTTATTCCTAATATACTGACTTTCATCAAAACCATCACGTGGGACAATGAAATCATTATAACCATCATGAGTTAATCAGGAAGTTCCAATTAGGGTTCTGCTATGGCACATCAATTGATTAGGCAAACTGACTTAGCTAACCAAACTCCTACCCATAAAATGTTCCACTTACTCGTCATTAAAAAATGTACCATTTAGTATTTTACCGTTGGTGTCAGGAACATTGTAAATGCTGCAAAATAAATAAATAAATCTCTGCTAAATATGAATAAATGTATGCATGCATGAACAAATATCTGCCTCAAAGGGACTTTGATTTACTTCAGTTGGGATTTTCTAGGTTGCAAAACAAATACCATCCATACTTGGGATTCATATTTGCTTTTTCTTGGAATTATCACTTCTGAGTATTTTTCTTGGTGTTAACTTATTCATTTAGTGAACACAACACTTTCATAAAGGAGAAGCTATTATTCCAACTCAGCCACTCATGTGTTTGGCCCCCTAAATACCCTTAGCAGGCATCTGGGAACTTGAACATGGGGAAGGCCTCTCAGCATTGCCTTATAAGAATGCGGCACTGTGCCTAAACTGCTTATGCAGTATCACTGACTATCTTATTTATGCTATTATGTTGCTTTCTACACTTGAAACTAAAACAAAAAACAAAAAAACTTTATGCAAATAATATGCTTTAGGCTTAAAACCTTCTGAGAGTGTGGAATTGTGATACCTGGTAGTCACTGGGTACCTATGACACCATCCCCCAGTAAAAACCCTGAGCATTGAGTCTCTAATGAGCTTCCCTGATAGGCATTTCATACAAGTTGTCACAATTCATTACTGGAAGAATTAAGTGCTTTCTGTGTGACTCCACTGAGAGAAGTCTCTGGAAATTTAAGCCTGATTTCCTTGGACTCACCTCATGTGGCTTTTCTTTTTGCTGAGTAGGTTGTATCCTTTCAATGAAATAAATAATAGCCGTGAATATGACTATATGCTGATTCACGTTGAGTCCTCCCAGTGAATCACCAAATCTGGGGGTGGTCTTGAGGACCCCCAACACAGGGAACATACTGAGTTTGAAGTAGTAATGAAATCAAAGCATGGTATATTACAGTTGGGAGCTCATGGGGAGGGGCTAAGCTGGAAATCAAGACAGAGGTCCACTGGTTGTATATGCTCTCCCTAGACAAAATATCCAGGTCAACTTGCCGTGTGGAACTACAGGCAGTTTGAGTAGGAATAAATCTTAAAGAGTATCTACTGGGTTGTCGGAAAAGTCATGATGTATTGTTTTCTATGTTTTCCATTGCAAAAATGCGTCATGACTTTTCCAACAACCCAATAATTCAGAATCCTCACTTTTTTCAGATGAGCTGAAATACCTTTCTACAGAACACAGAGCTAGTTCAAAGCAAATACTACATCCCAACTCCTAGTAGTTCCTACCAGTAAATAAATCATTTGCTGTCTGGCTGAAGTCTGTCCTTTCTCAGAAGGCCTCCTGCTTGGATCAGGACATGCCACATGGTTGCAGATTTGCGCCATGTTGCATTTTCAATTAAAACAGCGAAATGGGATGTTTTAAAAGGATGATTTCCAAGCTGCCAGGACAATAATGCCACAAACTCCACCAGATTTTATTAGAGCCAAATGACAGTATAAATCATTAGGAAAATGTGTGCCAACCAGAGAATCAGCAATACCTCAAACTCTTGGAGAACTGAATGTCATCCAGTTGGCTGAGAAAGAACCATGTGGCTTAAAATCATTTTCGCAATTACTATACTAGCTAGTTCATAGCTTTTGGCAGATATGCTCCACACGCATAGCCGAACTCAGCTAATTTTCACTCTGCTGATCGACAAATAGGATTTTTTTTCCCCTCAGAAAAACCACCCAGAGAGCTTTCCTGAATTGAGGTACTGCATCAAAAAGGTAGTCCATTTGTTACAGGCTGGCTTTAAATAATGCATATTAAATAGGCCACCCAATATTTTTCACAAAAAAAAATCTACTGTTCTAAGTAGTATTGGTTAAGAGCTGGTTTTGGGATGCCAGCAGCCCTGGTTCGGATCCCACATATGAGGGCCAATAACACTGCCCTCTACAGCTAACAACAGCTCCATCTGGAGCTGGGCTGTGCGAACCCCGGCGATGGTGTGGGCTGCAGTCCCTGCTGCAGTGGGCTGCCGTCTCTGTTGCAGTGGGCTGCCATAGACTACAGTGAGTGGCCAGCAGCCAGCGTGAGCTTCCAATAGCTGTGGTGAGCAACCAGCCAGAGGCTGGCAACCGATCTGCCTCATCCGGGAAGAGCGCAATGACAATACCAACATGGGCCAGTGAAGCAACGTCCTCCACAACTAGACTGAAGAACAAAAGGATAGCAACTTGCCTGTTCCCCTTCCCTGATTCCCCAACGCTGTTCCCCTCCCCCAATTCCCCAATAAAATCTTTAAAGAAAAAAAAAGAATGTCAGTCATACTGATTACCATAATAGAATCTGAAAGTCATACAGCTCTATTTCCTGAGCCCTTCTATACATTTCTCTTTTGAATTGAGCTTGCCTCCCACAAAGCAAGAAAAAAAAAATTAAGTTATTTACTATAGGCTTCTCCAAAATCATTATTAGTTCTTAACAGTTAGACAAGAAATACTATACAATGCTACATCAATTTCTTTATGTAATAAAATATTTATAGAACCAAAGAAATAAAAGAGCTTTTCTATTAAACTTATTTTTTCATTTGAGTTGCATTTCCAGGTTGTCTTTGGGGTTTTATCAATAGCCCAAGTATTGAATTTCATATTCAGATTTGTGTTTTATGATGATTTCAAAAAAATGTTAAACTCTTCTAAACTGAATAATCCCTTCCACAAAGAGCAGCATCCTGCCAACAAGGGGGAACTCCCCCACTGTATTTCAAATCCAGCATCTGTGTTAACTCTGTAGGGATGAAGGGACACTATTAGGATAGGGAACATGGGGATCTTTCAACTACATACATAGATAATGTTCTTATCTATTTCTTAGTTTGTGGATGAGTGAACAGACATTTGTGGTATTCTTTAAACTTTTTGTATGTTTTTAATATTTTATAATAATTTAAAAAATATTTAGCTCCCTGAATTTGCTTAATCGGCATTCACAGACCCTTGAAAAGGTGTCTTACTTAGCCTCAGTCTCTCGCATCAAAATGAATTTTCTTCTGTAGGGTCAAAATGAATTTTCTTCCGTAGGGTCAAAATGGTCCATTAAAACCATTTCTATTACACTGAGTTCCCAAAGACTTGGCCAAATCTTCATGACCTTTCCTATCAGCTATCCTTTGTCTGTGGAGCATCTTGAAAGAATATGTAAACCAAGAGTATTTTCAATCTGTGCAAGGAAAGTGAAAACATATTCTGATATTAAAGCTGCCAGCTTCCCAGATAGGACATTTTGTCAGTAAGTAAAAGGTATAAGATCAAGAAAAACAAGATAAATTGACCAAGTGTGCTTTAAAATATCCCATAAATTTAAAAGCCCTTCTCCCCGCAGCTGATTATGGAAAAATGGAAGCCAGATGTGTTCACATAAACCTCATGTTTAAAGTCTGGTAGTGCAGTGAGATCCCAAAGGGATTCCAGGAACCCAGCTTCATTCAGGATCAGTTGGGAACTTTTTAAAAATGCAAATTCCCAGATCTCTGCTGGGGGTCATGAGAGGGGTGGCAGTCATCCTTCCAGATGATTCTGATGCCTGCTAGTTTGAGAACCAGAGATGTACAAGCTAGAAGTCTTGCCTTTGGAGCCCGAGTGACTGGGCTGGAATGCCAATGTCTGCCCCTGGTAAATGGTATGACTTGGACTAACTTATTTAACTTGTCTAGGCTTTAATTTTCTCATCTGCAAAATGAAGATAATAATAATTACTAACTCATTGGAACACTGGCAATAAGATAATACATGTAAAAGTTTGGCAAATGCTTGATACCTACTCAACACTCAATAAATGTAGAGATTATCACAGATTTGCTTTTATTCCAGTTTACTCATTTATTTGACTAGCATTTATTGAACATTTACCACATGCCAGACTTGGACACTCAATAACATAGGATTGCTGGCTGCACACCAGAATAACCTAGAGAGTTCTGAGACATCCCACTGCCTGAGCACTACACTACACCAAAACAGAAAGAATCTCTGGTAGTCGTGCCCAAGCTTGGATATGTTAAGCTACTCAGGATATTTTAATGGAAGCGAAAATTACAGCCCAAAGCTCAAGCAACAGGGGCCAGATGTATGCACATGCTCACAGAGAAATTTTTAAGAAGGGGTTGTTGACCCGGCAAGCTTCCATTGGCATGTATATATTCCTCTCCTGCTTTACTCATCTTATGAAGCACAAATCACGTTTCCGACATCTTCAAAGCTGGTCACCATGCCAGACAAAGAGATGCAGAAGTTTATAGATGCAGCAAGAAGTGAGCTCTATTTCTGGGACTGTGCCCTCCCAATTCCTGGAAGCTTGAGCACAGTGTTTCAGGACAGAGGAGTAATTATATAGCCATCATCGTCATAACAAACTCTTGTAAATGAACATTTCCCTAAATATACTGCCCAGACCTGAAGGCTAGACATAATGGTTTCACACACCAGTCTCCAAGGGGAGGGATGTCAGGGGCAAAGCTTTTAAATGAATTAAAAGAGACACTCAGGCACACTTCATGACACCCTTTAATCTCCATTCTCTTGTGATAAATACAGAATGACAGGACCAGGACCAGGTTACCAAGCTGAAGGCAGGACTCTATGGAGACTCACCAAGCAGCCCCTAGAAACTCTTCAAGAGGGCCTAGGGCTCAGAAAAAATCAGCATGCCTCTGCTGTGTCACTGATGTGCCACCAGGGCACTCTGAAGCATACCCACTGGACATATTATCCCACTTTGCTTTGACTAGTAGCAATTTAAAGAACAGATAAAAAGGAAATAGCATGCATTGTAATTAAGAAGTCAGAGAAAAACAATTATGATTTATAGAGGGTTTTCTAGTGTCAGGCACTGTGCTAAAGCCTTCTCATGTAATATTTCATTTAATTGTGGTAACCTGCTTCCCAACGATCCTTGCCTCCAAGTATACACACCCATGTGTAGTCCCCCTTGTACACTAAATTAGAGCTAATATATGTGACCAACGGAAAACTTCAGAAGTAACAGACTGTGATTTATGAGATCAGACCATAAAACACATCATCACTTCCAACATGGCCTCCTGAATCACTTGCTCTGGGGGAAGCCAGAGCCATGTCGAGTGGACCCTCAAGCAGCTCTATGGTGATGCCCCGGGGGAGAGGATCCAGCCATGTGACTAGGCCACCTTGGAAGTGGATCCTCCAGCTCCAGTCAAGCCTTTGAGTCTTCCAGTTGAACCCCCAGGAATCACAGAAAAGAGAAGTCATCACTGCTGGGCCCTGTCTAAATGCCTAACTCATGGAACCCATGATATAACTGTTATAAAAGCGAAATTCTGTGATTTGTTATTCAACAACAGAAAACTCATACATAAGAGCTAGATATTCTGATTTTATAGTTGATGAGGGTTGAAGAGATTCGGTCAGGGGCACAGTCAATGCAGCAATAGGGGTTTGAATCAGGTTCACAGATTTGAAGTTCTGGCTCTCATTCTGTCCTACCACTTCTGACAGAGAAGTGTGAGGTGTTTAAACTATATCCCACCCCTGTTACCAAGCGAAAACTAATTATTTAATGAAAAGCTTGGAAGCACTTTGGCTGTCCCCAAGATACTTTGTTCATCGTACATAGCAGCCACCATCCTGCCTGGTAGTTTAGCCATTTCTCTAAGGACAGATGTTTCTGGAATGTTGGAGTACTGTCTTCCGTATGGCAGCCTTGTAAATAGTAGAAGAGTGTGGACGGGGTGTCGCGTTAATCCTGTGGACTCCATCAACTCACCTGGTTTGGCAGCTCTGCTCTACCATTTTCAGGTTAGGTGATCTTTGGCAAATTACCAAAATTTTAGGAGCCTCACATTCCTCACTTTCATAACAAGGCCAATATCAACACACACTCCTGTTGGTACTATATTAGAAAAATACCCAAAAGTATTTAGCACACTGCCTGGCACATAGTAAGTGCACAATAAATATTACCTATTTGAAATATTATTATCAAACATGTGTTGAAAAACATCCAACATTTTATTTATTTATTTATTTATTTATTTATTTATTTATTTTGAGGGCAGTGTCACTGGCCCTCATATGTGGGACCGAACCGGGGCCCCCCACCACCGCACCACTCGGCCGGCCCAAATATCCAACATTTTAAATGGCTGCACAAAAGCTCTTCCCTCAACCTTCTCTCATACTGAAAAAGAATTTCAAGAGAAATAGCAGTGGGTCTTGGGAGTGTACAGATTTCACTCCACAGGCACTGAAACCTTTGGAAACACTTTGGCCACAGTTCCTGGTAAAGCCCCGTCTGCCCTGTTCGAGTGAGGAGAGAGGCTCCAAAAATGCTAGCCTTTACCTCTATCGTCCAGTGGGACACGTGCAGACAGCAATTTGGCTCTTCGTGGAAAAAGAGAAGTAAGGCAAGGAGATTCTCCCACCCCTTGGCCTTATAAACAGAGGAGGAGAGGGATTTTGCTTCCATCCTATCTTTTAATCCCATTACATTCTTATCCTTTTGTCAGTGCAGGCAAAGCTCCTTAGCTCCTGCCAACACTCACTCTAATGCCTTCCCCTGAGGTTCATTCTTTCTAGTCTTAGAGCTAATAGGCTGTCAAGTGTCTTACTGTCCCCTTAGGTGATTTCTACTCAAATGCTGTTTAGAGTCCCACCTCCCTTGGAATTTAGCTTTATGGCTCCTATTTTTTTTATTTTCCATGCGCATGAAAAAGTATCCCATGTAAAATTCTGCTTAGGGTCCAAAATATTTCCACAACCTCCTACTTCTGGGTAAGACTAAGAAAAGGGAAATTGGAAGAAATGCCAGCCATATTCACCCATCTCCAAATAAACACAAATGCACTACAAGGTGCTGGTTAAGTTCTAGGGTGTGGCAGTGGGAGATATACCAGACCCTGCCACTGTAACAGAGGAGATTTTTAAGAGTATTAATAACTAGGAAACAAGGTGCCAAATGAAGGATGCCGTGAGTGGCAGGGCTGGAGGGCCCAGGAAAGCAGAGGAAGGAAGAAAGATGACAGATGATGACATGGGAGAGCAGGGGCAGTCAGCCTTGGATGGGGGCTCTGAAGGATGGGAGGGCGTATCCTGACCTGAGGAAGCAGGGAAGGGCAGGAAGAGCATTGCAGGTACAAGAAGTGAAAAGCAAGTAGGCAGGAAACCATGAGGCAGGTATGCAAAACACTACGAATTCGTAGAGAAGCAAGTTTATACAAAACATAAAGTAGATAAGGGGAAAATATACTGCCAATAACTAGCAATAAAGATCTTTAGAAGAGAGAAATCAAAACCTCTTTTTGCAGATTACAGAACATATTGGTGACATATAGATTTCATGATTAAAAATAAGTGACATATTCCAATCAAATTCTCAGGGACCATGAACATAAAACTCTAAGGCTAGAGAAGTATATTTTCAAAGGCAGCAATGTCAAAGGAACTTGTAGACCAGTCTTCCCAATATGTTAAGTAAATTTCCTTCACTGAAGGTTTTGCTTGAACCACTAAACCAGCTACAAGTTAAACACTTTCTAACTAGATTTTTCCTATTCTAGTTTTTAAAACTATTACCGAACGTGAGAAGGCACACATCAGATGACTTAAGTCAGGGATCTGTTATTTATGAGTAGAGCCATTTCAATGATTTCCAAGAGCCAGTATCCATTAACCAGACTGGCTTCAAGGTAGTATGAGTATCAAAATTAACATGATAATTGATAGGCCTAGGGATGTCCACACCTTACTATTTTTTTCTATCCACCAGCCCAAACTTAGAAAGCTACTATACAAAGTAAGATCTCAAACAGGAATACTGTAAATCGTAACTCCCTTCACTTTCTCCTTACAACCAAAGAACTAAATTCCAAAGAGATCCAGAAACCTCCACAGTGCTGCACCAATTTGCATTCCCACCGAAAGTGTGTGAGTTCCTTATTCCCCACAGTCTCTCCAACACTTGTTATTATTTGTCTTGTTGATGATAACCATCAGATAATGGGATAAAGAAGATGTGGCATATATGCACAATGGAATACGATTCTGCCATAAGATGAAATAATGCCATTTGCCACAACATGGATGGATCTTGAGATTATTATGCTAAGCGAAATAAGTCACAGAGAAAAAGTTGAGAACGATATGATTTCACTGATATGTGGGATATAAAACTAAAAGCTACGAAGGAATAAGACAAACAAAGAAATAAAAACTCACAGACACAAACAATAGCTTAGGGGTTATTAGAGGGTAAAGGAGAAGGAGGATGGTAGATGATGGTAAACGGGATCAAATCTATGATGATGGAAGGAGAACTGACTGGGTGGTGAACACACAATGTGATATATAGGTGATGTATTACAGAATTGTACACTTGAAACCTATGTAACTTTACTAATCGTTGTCACCACAATAAACTTTAATTAAAAAAAAAATCCAGAAAACATCTTAGGCCATCAACCAATCTCAAATGGTGAGTTCTTGAAACAGGAAAAAGTCTCTGGACGCTGTTTCTGTATCCTTCCAGTCATAACGGATGTTCCCTGCACAATACGAATCTGGGTGAAAAAGCCCCAGGCCAGGCAAGCTTACCATATACCACATGCTTGGCCACTTGGGATCATTGAAGTAAGTAGACTGGGCACGACTGAAGTCATAATCTCTCTTGGTCCGTTTTTTTACCACTTGCTGTTGGATCCATTCCACCTGCCAAGAAGAAGAACATCTGGTGAGTGTTCAAATTCCGTCAGGGTTAGCATAACATAAATGACAGTCTGAAGTATTTCCCATGTTGAGTCAATTCTGTTTAAGTCACAGGCTTCATTTTGGCAACTAGAATCTCTGAATCCAGGGGCTCTGAGATTCTCTGAAAACTTAGTTTTATTTTCTTTTCTTTTTCTTCTTTTTTTTTTTTGAGGGCAGTGTCACTGGCCCTCATATGTGGGATCCGAACTGGGGCTGCTGGCATCCCAAGCCAGCTCTTAACCACTGTGACACTTAGCCGGCCCTATTTTATTTTTAATGCAGGTAGATTTTTTAAATTTTACCTTTATGACAGATCACTCATATCTCTCAACAATATGCTATTCTTTCAGCCTTTTCAGAAAGCATACTTTATTTAAAATTTATTTCAAATTGACAATATTAATTTTAAGGTAATTTTTTGCATCATTACCTTATACTAAAGGTCAACAGACTTTTTCTATAAAGATCCAGACAATAAATATTTTAGGCTTTGCAGGTCATGATCTCCTTGCAACTACTCATTCTGACATTGTAGTGTCATTAGGCAACATAGTATAAATGAATGGGAGTGACTGTGTTCCCAATAAAACTTTATATACAATAACAGATGGCAGACTAGATTTGGTCCACAGGCCACAGTTTATAACATCTGCTTTAGACCTTACATCAAAATTTTTTAATGTTCTGGAATTACACATCAAATTTAAAAATCATTGCTCCAGGGATCAGATGCTCCAGGGTCACAAATTTTTAAAAAAAATGGCTTTCTACAACATAGTATGGTGGAAAAAAAAAAGCACTATTTTGGAGAATCAGAAAACCAAACCTCTAGGCCTGTTTCTGGAAAAAAAAGAAAAAAAAAGGAGTAGTTACTAAATTTTCTGACCCATAGGCTCCTTGCCTGCTCTAAAAGTCAATTCCAACCCACCAAATTTGAGAAAGTCTTAATATTTAGTTGCAACTTACGCTTAAACAAAGCAACTTGGAACTCTGAGTATAATACAGAATTATAGACTAAATGGTAGTCGTATAAATGAGGGTATTTTTAAAAACAGGTAATCATTATGGCAAAAGAAAAATAAGCACGTCCCATTTTGATTGAGCACCTTAAATGCAGTATCAGCCCGATGGCATTCTACAATTTGTTCCCAAATTTTCCCTTGTTTAATTATTCTGGCCATAGCTAATTTTGTCACAGTACTCTAAAATGGTCTGTTTCACCATTTACCCCTTCTCTCCACAAAGGTATTAAAAATTAGGGGGCCTTTGTAGTCCACTACGTGATTGCATGCCTACTCATTCAGTAAAGATTTCAAAACCTCTCTTGCCTACTTGATTAAAGATTACTGGAGGAGAAGGAATACTAAGGTACTGATTAACAAGCTTCAATTGTAGAGCTGTAAATAAGGTACTAAAGGCCAAGAGCCAAACTAATAAATATCTGTTTCTCATACTAGGAAATAGATGCAACAGGAATATTGGTATGCAAGGTGTATTTAAATTGTGAATTCCTAGTTACATCACTAACAAAGCAAACTGAATCACATGGCCTCCTAAATAAATATAAAATCTATTTATGATTAGGATCACAGCTAGGCATGATATATGTGCCTGCTCCGATAGGTCACTGAAGCAAAACTGGTATAGAAACAAGCCAATAAATGAAAAATAATATTCTAGAAAATGAAAGTTTTTCTGATCCTGTTTTAAGTAATCTAGACCAAATGACTCTTTGGCATCAAATCGTTCTATACCACACCCCCACACGCGAGCACACTGGATAAAAGGTATTACATGCTATTTCTTTAAACCAATAGACTATATTTTTCTTTAATCCAATAGACTACATTTTAGAAATCACATTGAATCTAATGTGGCATTAAAAATGGTGTGTTTTTATGTTTTTGTTTTTTTTTGGGCTGGCCGAGTGGCATGGTGGTTAAGAGCTGGCTTGGGATGCCAGCGGCCTCGGGTTCGGGTCCCACATATGAGAGCCAGTGACACTGCCCACAAAAAATAAATAAATAAAAAAATAAAAAAAATAAAAACTGGTGTGTTTTTTGGGCCAGCTGAGTGGAGCGGTGGTTAAGTGTTGGCTTGGGAAGCCAGTGGCCCTGTTTCAGGTCCCACATATGAGGGCCAGTGACACTGCCCTCAAAAAAAAAAAAAAAATGATGTTGTGGTGTTTTTTTTTTTCTTTTTAATGAAGAGAGTAGCTTTTAAGTAACTCTAAAACTACAGGACAAAAATCAATTTCCTTCTCAATCAAAGTGGAACAGCAAGCACGGGCATGCATATACTTTTCAATTTCCAGGAAACATTTTAATCTCTTCATTTCAATCTTTCTAAAGAATGAGTTTCATTCACTCATTTATTCACTCAAAAAGCTTTAAGTGCCAATTCTACACCAGACACTGTGCTGGGAATATGAAGATGAGAAAGAACAGTCTATGCCTTGGAAAGACTTAAAACTTTACCAAGGAATATTTAGCAAGTATTCCACAATTCTCTACTTCATAAAAATGAAATTATCTCCATCACTGACATCTGATGCAGGCCCTATCACTGTATTAATCAGACCACTTATGAAAATTTTGACTATGCAAATTACATTTCCAATCCTTACATTCCTGTCCATAAGTCTTATCCCAGTAAAACTGAATCATTTCATATTTGCACACTTGGTAAAAGAAGACCGCAGATCTGTTTAGGCAGAACTCTTTTCAAACTAATCCTGTATTGACAGTTGCTTTTCCTAACAGAGCCTCCATAAATTCCAAACTGCCAACATACATGAGTGTATAAACCAGAAAGTGTCAAATCTCCCCCAGTGTGGATTTAATATAGAGGTTTCTAGCAATCAGGACAAGTCACTACTGAGGCAGGAGTGGATAATTATTTCTACAATGTACTTCACCCTACACACACACAGCACTCACATACAAATGGGATAAGCATGTGAGAAAACCAAGTGACAGTCATTTTCCTAGATGAACGATATGTACTAAAATAGAACAAAATATCTTACCAAACAGCATCTCTTCTGTAATTTTAGCAAACAAAAGCGCTTAGTTACAGGGCTTGGTGGCTAGAAGGTGGCACAGCAACTTGGCATCTAGATTGGACTATAAGTCACTCTGCCTGATCACAGGGCTGTAATGCTCAAGAAAAGTACAGTGGGGATTTTTTTAGAGTCAGATACCATGTATTTTGCCTTGGTGCTTTATGAGTATGTGCACACAGCCCTGCAATTTTTGGAAAGTGGGAAAAGCATCTCTTGGATCGGAAGATTTCTATGACTGGAAACACCATATTTGTATTTTTAAACTATTATCCATATGTCTGTCCTTGAGCCCTTTAAGAAAAAGCACAGAGGTAATGCATTACACAGATTTCATTTCTTGCCAAGAAGCCTAATGCAAAGAAAAGACACTTAGAAGTTCATCTTCACAAAACTATGGTCAGCCCAGGAGAAGAAAACAAGTGTGTGCTTTTTCTCACTGGTTTTTCTTTTTTTGAGGGCAGTGTCACTGGCCCTCATATGTGGGACCGAACCGGGGCCGCTGGCTTCCCAAGCCAGTGCTTAACCACCCCACCACTCGGCCGGCCCTGGTTTAACTTCTAAAAGTGCTATTTCCTATATATTAAGGAACTACAGTTAACCCAGAGTATAAAAACCACATGACCTTGAAAATCATCAGTCTATTCTCCATTAATTTCAACATACACGTGCTACATGGTTTTAAGGACATTCCTTCCCTTTATTCATAGAGCTCTCCCTCCTCCCTACATAGTCCAAGTAGCCATCGGGCATTCGCCTCCTCAGAGTCTTTGCTAAAGACGTTCTCTTTCATCAGATTTCACCTTTCAAGCAAAACATATGAATTGATAATTATAGGAAGCCTACACCCACAGTCTCCGCTGAACTCATAGGTCATTATTTAGGAATTTCCCAGCTTTCTGATACCATATACATGAGGAAGGGTATTTGTCACCAATAGGAGAAAAAGATATTGTCATACAAACACACATTAAATATGTTATTGTATAAATACAAATGGAAAACTAGAAAAGTGGTTGCCAGGAGCTGAGGGGTGGAGGCGGAACTAGGGAGAGGCTTGTCAAAGGATAGAAACTTTCAGCTATAAGACGAATGAAGTCCAAGATCTAAAGTATAACATGGTGACTATAGTTGATAACACTGTATTCTATGATTGAAATTTGCTAAGAGTTAAGCTTCAATTTCTCACACACACAAAAAGGATAAATACGTGAGGTGATAAATATGTTAATTACTAGATGGGGGAATACTTTCACAATGTGTGTGTATATATATTATATATATATATTATATATATAAAATATATATATATATATAATATATGTATAATTGGTATACACCTTAATATCTTATAACTTTATATGTCAATGATGCCTCAATAAAGTTGAAATTTAAAAAAAATTATGGTGTCACTTTAAAAATGTGTCCTACAGTGAGGAGGAATCAGCCTTTTAGATATTAAAATCTATTAAAGTTAATGATTAAAACATTCTTTGGTAGCAATTACATACAGATATATCAATGGAATAGAATGGAAAGTCAAGAAATTGACTCCAAATATGTAAGAACATAGTATATGATAAGGGTGCTATCCTAAATCAGTGGGGTAAAACAGATTACTTCATAAATGATGTTTGAACAACAACTAATTGAGAGGAAAAATTAAAATTGAAACCATTCTCAAATCTTAACATCAGGATCAATTCCAAATGAATCATATTTAAATGTAAAAGTAAACAAATTAAACCATAAAAGAACCATGACAAATATGAGTGGTTTTAAAAAATAATCTAAGAGTGGAAAATGTTTGTCTAAGTATAATAGAAACCAAAAAAAAAAAAGTGATTTAAAAAAAAATGAAGTCAAATACATAAAAAATAATTTTTCCATGGCAAAAAGCTTCAAAAGTGAAGGACAAATTGGAGAAATGTTTGCAGTTCCTACCATGAATAAAAGGCTATGTCCCTAATATATAAAGAATTCCTACAGTCAATTAGAGAAAAATTCAACTGGAAAACAGGCAAAGGATAGGAGTACAATAATCTCTGACAAGGTAAATAAAGTTCCTTAAGCATATACAAATATGCCTTACCTCATGTGTATAAAGACAAAATCAAATTAATACTACACAAAGAAATCGCTTTTTACCTTTCAGATATAAACAATCTAAATATTAATAACATACTAATTAGCGAGGGGGTGAGAAAATAGTTATTCTCATACAATGGTAATGAAATGGAAAACTACAACTCTATAAGGAGTAAATGGACAATATCTACAAAATTCTAAAAGAAGATATTCTAATTTTAGAATTTTATCCTACATATTTATTTACACATGTGAAAATATGCAAGGTTATTTACTGAAGCACTGCTAGTATTAACTGAAAGTTGTAGACAACTTTAATATACATTGATAGGGATTTATTGTATTATAAATAATAACACAGCAATACAATGGAATACACTGCAGCCACAAAAGAGAATGAAATGGACTTCATTTTACTGGCAGGGAATAGTCTCCATGATGTAGTTTAAAATGAAAAAAAAAAAAGTAAGGTACAGTCTATAATGGATGCTTCAATTTTTGCATCTCTCTGAAGTGATAACACTGGTTGCTCTCTGGGGGAATAATTATTATATATAATAGGTGACTGGGATATAGGATAGGAGAGAAGTGCCTTTTAAGACTTCGTTACTTTTTAACTATGTGAATATGTTACCTATACAAACAATTTAAAATTTCTTTTAATATATTCCATTGGTCAATTACTACCACATAGTCTAATGACTTCAAATGTGAACACTGGTTAAATTATGACATTTTTAAAAAGCAATAATGAAACAAATAGTATAAAAATGTGTCTTAGAGTGTTTCATATTATGTTCCACAGCATGACAAACAGTACGAAAAGATGGATAAATAACAAAGTTATAGGAGTTTGGGGAACTTGGTTTATAATTTTAGATTTGCCACCAGCCATCTGTGTGACCTTGTAAAATCTTTGTGGGCCTCGTTTATCTGTAAAATGTGAGAAGACAGACTAAATATGTTCTCTGGTCTTCTTCTAGCTTTGAAATTTTATCTAGTCTCTTCTCTGAATTGACTGGGAATAAAAACTTTGTGTGAAATGCAATAGAGAGGGGTGAGATAGGTGCCCCAGTGATAAAAGGTCTTTGGTCATTCTGTGAAGAGGCAAGATTAATATTTAGAAAGGAATGTAGTCCTTTTCATGATGTGAATGAAGCAGTTGCCAGAAAATAAAATGTATGGGATTCCATGTTTCAAATCTTTTTTTTGACTAGTTTTGACAAAATGAGGAAAAGAACATGAAAAGATTTCTCCCTCTGTTTTCTTCTCTAACTCTGAAAATAAAAAACAATTTTTTTTTTAAAGATGAGTTAAGTGCATAGTGGCTGTGTACTTTTTGTTTTGTTATGGAAGAGAATAAACAGATTGTGAAGATAATTTAGTACCAACAAGTTGTTCCCAATCCTAAAAACTGAAGTCAACATAGCCCAAAAGGTTTCTAGAACTCTGTCTGGTCAAGAAATTCAAGTTAATCAATGAAAAAATGAGGGAATCTACTAAAAGTATGTGTTTAGATGAGAGTATTCTATTCTTTAAATCATGCTCTATCTGGTAACTAACTGGTAATTAGTGAGTTACTGAATACTGACATTATTTGATTTGAATCACTCTTTTTTTTTAAAAAAAAAAGTGTTTGAATTTTGCTTATTTCAGATAGCTACTTGTGATTAAAATATGCATTACTTTTTATTTGATGGAGAATATTTACTTGAATTGCTTGACACAGGCACTTTGAATTCTATTTAATGACTGCAAACATCAGAGGCTTATATTAGAAAATCATCTACTTAGGAAGATGAGGAACCATACAATTTTTGAAAGGTCATTCAGAAGAAAGCTGTGAAATAATTACCACATGTACGTTCAGAGCAGTATAAGATAATACATGCCAAAGTGAAAAGCTTAAACTGCCATACAATTTTATAATTAGTTGGCTTTCTCCAAGACAGCCAAAATTTTGGAAATGTATCATCAATTTAATCGTGCTCTATTTTGTTTAGTGAAAAACTCATTGCATTATTGTTCTAACTGTATAACTTACTTTCAGAAAATTAAAGTCATTTTTCTCCCCTTAAACTATTCCACTATTCTTTGCACGCTTTTAAAACTTTAATTTCCTAATCTGTTGCCTGCTGTTTTTTCCCCCACTTCTGATAAATAATGTTTAGAAGAGAAAAACAAATGGTTCCATCCAATTAAAGCAGTAAAATGTATTCCTCACCCTCAAGGTGCTTCCTTTCATTTGTCTATTCACTCCGAAAATATTATATTGGGTACCTACTATGCGGCAGACTGTTCTGGATGCTACAGAATGGCTGTGAACAATAACAACAAAAAACACAACAATTTCCTGCCTAAGGGGCAGTTCCCATTCTAGTGGGAGTTAGCCATGAAGCGTGTAAATAAATGAAAGATTATATAACAGACTTTCCTAATGCTAAATAGTGTAATGTAAGGAGGTCAAGAGTAATTATGGAGGAGGAAGCTATTTTAGATAAGATGGTAAAAAAAAAAAAAAAAACCTCTTTAAAAGATGTGATATTTTAATAGAATCCTGAATAATAAGGAACCAGCCATGTAAACATCTCAAAGAAAGTATTATAGGCAACATGAGTAAGCTAGTGCAAAAACCCTAGAATGACCACCTGATGTACATAGTTTTGTCTATACCTCATCCATGGGCCACAGATGCTTATCTCAATCCTTCAAGGCCTAGGGGTAGGTATACGAGGAGTGCATTTTGTCCACCAGTGGCTAGATGAGGAGGGAGACTCAAACAAATTATGACAGCTGATTCCCAAACATCTGGTAAACTAATTCTGGGCTCCTGGGTACCAGGAATATGATTTAGGAGGTGGCACAGGTTGAAGGTGGGCATGTCACCAACATTTTGGCTGATAGGGACAAACTCAACTGAAAGAAGGTTGAAGAAGGCTCTCTAAAGCATGGGGACCCTCTTGCCCAGATCTGGAGATGGTGCCCTCGTGATGTTAGGCACTATAAACTGCTCTAATAAGGGCTTTGGTGCAGATTCTGTCCTTTCAATTATATGGTACAAATCACACATTCAATGTCATCTAAACAACAGAGAAATTATAAAATGATTTCTAGGATAGAAAGAATCCCAAGTACGAAGCATCCAAGCACAAAGAAAAAGTAGGGGCATAAAATAGTATTCAGTATATCAGCAGATGTAGAACACTGTATTGGGAATCAGAAGACATTGTTACTTAATCTTGAGATCTCAGACATATCAATTACCAACTCTGCAACTCCATGAAAAAAGGACACAGTATTTGTTGTTGGACAAATCTTATAAAACTATTTACCATTAGGTTATATTTTAAAAGCAAGGTACAGTTGACAATTGAACAACACAGGTTTGAACTTACATGAGGACTATTTTCAATAAATACATTGGAAATCTTTTCGTATATTTCCTTAACTACCATGAAGCAATCCTACTGATTACACTAGGCCACCATTAAACAATTATATTACTGCTTCCTTACTATCAATGCTCAAATCATTACACCTGTAAATAAATATAATTTCTTTTTCACATTATCTTTTCATTTTTGATGTCTAGTGTTAGTAATATACAGTGTTTTGCATCATTTAAGACAATAATGATATACATACTGACAGAGACAATTCATTTTGTAAACAGACAATGTAAATGTACGGCATTGATAAATGCAGTTCAATACTCTAAATATACTTTCTCTTCCTTATGATTTTCTTAATACCATCTTCTTTTCTCTAGCTTATTTATTGTAAGAATACAGTATATAATACATATAACATACAAAATATATACTAATCAACTATTTATGTTTTCAGTAAGGCTTCCAGTCAACAGTAGGCTATTAGTAGTTAAGTTTGGGGGAAGTCAGAAGTTATACGCAGATTTTCAACTGTGTGGGGTGTCAGCACCTCTAACCCCCACATTGTTCAACAGTCAACTGTAGTTATTTCTGGAGCTACATGTGAAAATATCTAGTGTGTGCTCTTTATACATGCAGAGGAGCTGGGCTGGGCTAGAGTATACCACAGATAGGCAGTGCAGAAAAATGAAATAGGAAAGCATGTTCCCTGAGTTTTTGGTAGAGTACCACCAATCAGTACTATGGGCACTTCGAGCAAATCACAAAGTCTTGGCGTTCCATATTCTCATCTGCAAAATGACATTATTATTATAAGGATCAAAATATGATGTGCTATCCAAAGGCAGGCTCCTGCAGGACTTAGTACCCTGTACCCTAATTTCATGTTTCCTCCTACTTCTTTGGAAGAAAGTAGGTTTTAGTGTCCCTAGTACCAATGCTTGGCAATAGCTCCTTAATAAATAGACACAGATGAACAGACAATACTTTCATATTGCATTAATACATTTTTGGTAGGCATGTCTAAGTTTTCTAGCTATTAAAAAAATAGCAGGAAATTTTAAATAGGAGAGGGTGCAAAAAAGGGTGTACGCTTAATCCTACCAAGTATAATAGGATATTTTGTATTTCAGCAACAAAAACTCATAGCATAAGGATGATTATATTTCTAGCAACAAATGTATTAATGAAGGATGTGTTCATTCTACATATAATTCTATATTTTTATTGCATCACTGAATCCTTTCAATTTGATTCCCACTTGAAGCCTATTGCTGTACAGATTTTTATCTTTTGAGATAGGGCCATTTCCTTCCCCTTACCAGTCCAAATCTCAGAAGCAACAAAAGACAGCGTCTACAATTAAAATGTATAAACATAGAAAAATGAAGTGGTTGTTGACACAGGTCAAGAACCTGGAATAGCACTGTAGATACCAGAAGTCATTCATAAACTACAAGGGCCTAGGGTTAAAGAAAGTCAGTGAGTCCCACCGTGCTCAGTGCTGCATTCGCCCAGCTGAACTGAGAGCATCCCCAAGATCTTAGTGGCCAATGGCTGGTCCATAATCAAAGCATGCAGCAAAAGAAGTATGATTTTTAAAGGCAGATATGGAGGGAGGAATACAAAAAACCTACGCAAAGATAAGTGGGAAAAGGTGCCAAACTGATAAGAAATGTTAAGCCATATATCTTTTAAAAAAAACTTATTTGTAAATATTTAAATGTAAGATGTTCCTCATCCCAGCTACTAGTAATAGTACCCATAAGCAAAAGTTTTTGGGTTTTTTATTCCTGATAATATATAGCTTTACCTTTACCTTTCCGGGAAGGATAATCTCAAAAGATTTCAGGTTCATTTTCCCATTCATGTGTCACTCCTTAAACTTTCTTAAACTCCTCTGAAAGCAAGATATTTATTTTATACTTATCTCAAATGTAATATATTTGTCTTTGAGACAAATATATTTGTCTTTTTTTCCTCTGGAAAAAAATATAGCTCCCTATTCTTAGTCATGCCAAAGTGCTGCCCAGTAAGTAAAACAAAATTCAAAAAAAAAAAAAAAGTGTGTGTGTGTGTGTGTGTGAGCACTCTCAAACACACAGATGCACCCAGTATATGGAGTGGGGCCATTAAAAGGATAAGGTGGTAGTGGTGGTGGTGGTAGGTGACCAGTTAGCTCAGCTGGTTAGAGAGCGGTGCTGATAACACCAAGGTTTCCAGTTCAATCCCCGCATGGGCCACGGTGAGCTGCACCCTCCTTAAGAGTCAACTGTGCCATTGTAGCATGAAAGCAATGTGTAACCAATGACCATTGCTGTTCCCCAATAAAATTTAAAAACAAACAAACAAACAAAAAGCCCATGAAATTAAAAAAAATAATAAGGGGGCCGGCCGAGTGGCACAGTGGTTAAGCGCTGGCTTCGGAAGCCAGCGGCTCCAATTCGGTCCCACATGTGAGGGCCAGTGACACTGCCCTCAAAAAAAAAAAAAAAAAATAAGGAAAAGTTGGTGATATAAAGTCGTTAGATACTTGGTGAATGGTAAGATTACATCCAAAATCCAAAGAAGCTTTAATTTCCTAACTTGGATTGTAGGTTATTCTATTTCAAACTTTAGGACAATTAATTTAAGCAGTGAGAAGAAATTTAAAAACAATTTTGATTGCTTAAAAGTATTAAAAGGAAATGGAATTCTAAAGTACCTAAAACTAATTCTACTGTCTGAGTGCCACCTGGGGTTAAATTCACACTATTGATTAAATGTAATCTTAATGCAAGAATTAAGTTGGGACAGCATGTAATTCCCTCCAGCTTGACTCTAAGATCAAGATTATCACTGCATGAAAAACACAGTGCCATGACTTCATTCCGTATGTATTTGTCTTTTGAATAAGCATCCACTAAAGTAATTTCAAAGCCAAGGCAATGAAATTAATAAAATCTATTCAACATTTAAAGTCAATATAACTAAAATCTCATTCTGCCCTCGGTATATTTGAAGTTTTAGATATCTGCAAGAATGACTATTTTCCCTTAAAACCATGGGTCAATCACTTAATGGATTTGGGTTCTCTTGGACCAATTCTGCAACTCTGTGTATAAATCATTCAAGATATTCCCAGATCCATAGTTGCAAAAATCAGATGCTCTCAAGTTGTATATCCAGTGCATACAAAGATGGGCATTATTTTGTTCCGAGTGGAGAAATTGTTCAATTCAGCTGAGATTAATATAAAAAGAGGCAAACGCTGGCAAAGGAAAGGGCAGTCATTCTCATTATTTCGCCAAGCAGAAGACATGGGGTGATCGGCTAAATATCAAAAGCATGTCAGCATCTTGCTTCTTAGTTTAACACAGCACTTAATTCCATGGCTCACAAGCAATGACCATGAAACATATTCCTATGGGAAGCAACACTCTTTAGCGACTGCTTCAGCTCCACTTTGCAAACTGTCTTGTTCTTCTGGCCACTGAAACAGAAATGGCCATGGCTTGTGTGTCAACATTTCCATGGACCCTACTGCTATGATTTTGATCAGAGTGGAAAACCTTGAGGGGGCAGTGAGAGTACATAAATTCAGAATTGGATACCCGAAGTTTTCATTTCTTCCATTTCATCCATTTCAGCATGAGGCATTCTCAATACTCTGGCAACTTCAGTTTTTTTAATCTTTCCAGCATCTCTTCGTTGTCAAGATTTCGAATCTTGGAAATCAAGAGACGACCAGTTGTTATGTTGGCAGAGACTAGCATATGAATCAAATAAGGTTGGGTTAAAAAATCAATGTCTTTTCTTCCTCCTCCTGCTATAAGGTCAATGTGCAACTTTACGGGCAAATGCAACAGTCGGCCCAAGTGTTCTATGTTCTCTTGAGGCTAACCTACAGTTTTAAACCTAAAATGAGCACAGAATCTAGAAGGAAGTAGAATGAGGTCACTGATGGGGATAAGTCTGGACAAAGATCCCCCCATGCTAGGCCCCCAAGCAGCAGAGAGAAATGAGAAAGATTGGCCTTCGGAGAGGGTCTCTGACTTGGGCTTCCTTTATATTCTCTTTTTTTCCTGAAATCTACCCTCCTACTTGGCAGGAGGGCAGGGGTGTTTTGCAACAAAAACACTGGAATTGTGGCAGCTCTTAAACACCATCATCACTGTCTGAAATATTTAGCAAACAGCTACTTTGGTCAGGGTGGGGGAGAAGCATGCTTTTCGGCCTCAGGTTAAAATGCTGTCCAAAATCCCCAGGCCAACAGCAAAAGGGTTGGCATTTTCTCACCTAAATCCAGTTGCCTGAAGCAAAGCAAATGTTGTCTCAATTTCAGTGCTGTTCCCTCACCTCAGAAACCACTGCTGAGGCTTCCGGCAAGGTGGTACTTGACAAAATTTGCACGTCAGAGCACATAAAAATCTGGAGCAGGGCCCGATGAGGGGAGCCCCGGCTGGAACTTCCGTCTGCCCTCCACACAGGCGAGGCAGTGCTTGGCTCCCAGCTTCCTGGCGAATTTCATGTCATAGCACAGGGGTGCCAAGTCACTCCAATGGGCCTCCCTTCCCCTGAACTTGTAATTCATACTCACCACAGTCAATTACAGGAGCCCTGGGGCGAGGCTCGGGAAAGGAGAGAGAAAACACATTTTCATCACTGTCATCAAAGCTGACACATTTCCAGTGCAAAGACCCAGAAGCTGCATCTCTCCCCCAACAGGCTTCCTTCTTTCATGCTGTGTGTTTTGGATGGCTTACCCTGGAGTCTGTTGTGTCAATGTCCATGGAAATGTGATGCATTTACTACACCCGGGGGCTGTCAGCAATTCTCTCTCTGTGTCTCCCTCTCCCCGCTCCAATGAGTTCCACTCTGGCACATTTGGGCTCTCAGCACTGGAATGAGAGCCGGTCAGGACCACAGTTGCCAGCCACCCTACGGAGACCTGGCTACTTGAGAAAGGGCCATCAACATTGCAGCACCTGCTGAGTAGCTCCATGGAGACTAAGTTCAGTGTAACACTTAGCAGCTCAGAATCCAGGTGAGGGAAGCAGGGGATGAAAACTGAAACTACAGGCTAGAGAGAGTTTGAAGATGATGCCTGCATTTTATGAAGGTTTGCTTTAGGAGGATGACGGCTATGTCTCCGATGTTCTGTAGTCCCCATGGCAGCCACCCTGGACCTTGCCCAGAGCAGGTACCCAGTAAGGGGCTTGCACAATGAATGACTGCATTAACTACTCTTTCAGTAAAGAATAGTTTTGGTAGTCCAGCTATTTTTCAGCCCCAAACATGGAAGGGAGAGCACAAACGCAAGCTCCAATAGCACAGGGTTTCTCAGTCTCTGGAAAGAAGGGGGGAAATAATCCCATGCCGTTTTCAAATAGAAGCCTTTGGGTTTAGGCTCAGGGCAGACCAATGAAGTCATGGGTGCTGCACCAAGGAATAAATCACATAGGAGATGGCGGTGGGTTTTCTGATACTTTGATTTTCAACAGGGAGAGAAATCATAGGTTATAGTGATTTTCAGAGTACAACAAATGGATTTTTTCATGTTTTGTGCAAAATAAAATCTACCTATTTAATACCACCCAAACAGTTCCATGAAAACATCATTCTTTTACTAGTGGAGAACCTGAGGCAGAGTGAGGTTAAGTGACTTGATCAGGTCACAGGATAGTAAGGGACATGAGACAGGAATCCTCCTGATCAAGTAAATCCATGCCCATGTCTCTTTCTATAAAGCATAGTGGCTCCCTTCTGAAATATCTTCTCAGCTGACAAAGTGGGTTGGAGGAGTGTATCTTTTCTCCTTCCAATCACAATCTCTATGCTTGGAGACTGGTCAAAGCTGATCACTTTACTATGCCAGAAGCTTTATTGGGTGAAAGGTGAGGGAAGGAGGAAAAGAGTAGGACAGAAAATGGCATAACACTGGAGCTTTTATTATCTACACAAGGAATTTTGTGGAGGTCCTCAATTACTCAGCTGGAAGCATTTTTAAATGCAGTAAGAGACTCAGTATACAAATGGCAGAAGAATTGTTTGATGAGTGAAAAATAAAAAGCTGAATCAGGAGAAGAATTCTTAGCACAGCCTTGGCAGTGATGACAGAAATCCTTTTTCTATCAAGGGCACCTCTGACTTGTAATTTAAGAGCAAATAAAGTTCAAGGCCAGAAAATTTCACAAATTAAAAAAAAATTTCACAAATTAAAAAACAGATTTTGACTACTCCTTGTAGTCAAAATCTATAGTTATACTCAGCTGCTCTGAGTTAGAGTGATTTGACAAGATGAGACAAAGGAAGACACGATGGTTAACTAATTAAAAGTTGGGTTTCTGGAGTCCAGGGAACGTATGTTTGGGAATTCTTGCTCAACCACTGAAAAGCAGGCTAACCTCAGACAAGTTGCTTAACCTCTGAATGTCAAATCAGGAAGATAATTGAATGTGAAGACTAACTGAGCTGATTCATGTCAAATAGTTAGTGCAGTTTCTGGCATGAGAATACCACCATGTGACCATGGTGATGTGTTGGTATGCCAAACTATGCCTACCAAGGAGTTTATTTCTTTCATTGGCCCAAGAGCTGCAAGCTTGAGCTTAGTCTCAATTGGCCAGAGCATGACACTGAAGGACAGAGTTTTATAAAGGCCCACTGGAATAGAAATCAGGAGAGCTATACTGTCCAGCTCAGTTACCTTTATTTCAGTTTTCCTTTCTACAGTTTAAGGGGTTAGGCCAGATCAGTGATTACACCCCAGGGGTTCAGAAAGTTGCCTCCAAGACCCAGTGGATGAGGTTAAGCAGTAAGGCCAAATCAGTGTTCTTGGTATCCTCTTCCCTACCCTCCAAAGGAGGCCATCTCTTGAATCCAGTGTTCTGCTTCAAACCAGGAAAGACAATCTCAAAGGTTCTGAGATCTCATGTGGTGAAACCTTCTGAGTCTCTGAAATTTTTAGACCTACTTTTGTCTAGCATTATGACAATTTGCATGAACCTCTGAGAACTGGCATCTAGATAATTAAAAAAATATATATACTACATATATATTTATATATATGCATACACACACACACATACACACACAATATAGCTGTTCTAAGATATCCTTCATTGTTTGTTTTGTGCAAATAAGCTTTCCAACTATTTTTTTCTTACGGGGTAATCAGCAGTAGCCTTGGGTTGAAGACTGGAACCAAGGAAAGCTGTGTTGATGCCAGAATTCCACTGAGGGCAGCTGTGATGTTTCCCCATTTAAGCAGATTTCCAAACCTTCCGTAGAACAATTCTAATGAATACAATGTCCTTGAGTTTACCAAAGCCATGTTTAAAGAAGGAAGTAATTAATGTACATAATGATGCCTATGATAATATAAATAATTCAATAAGCTTACAATAAAGAAGGTCACAAAAAGATTCCCTAAACCATATCAAAGGGTTCCTACGATGACAAGAGAACTGATCCTTCTCTGTGAGACAGATCAGATCTAACAACTTTTCAGCATTTCCACAGCCAAAACCTCAACTCAGACACTCAGTCTCTCATATCTTGCTCACTGAAATCCCTAAAATTTGGTCCTTATTTCTTTCACTTTTCATGCTGCAGGGTACCTCAGTAGGTCAATTCTTTTATTTTAGCACCTTCTTGGTGAGGGTGTGTTTCCATGTATACTGCTTCCTGAATATCCTAGACTTGACTCTACCACAATCATTATTAAAAGCATTTTAACTATTATCAGGCTTTTCCATGAAAGCATACATTCCTAGAAGGAAGAAGCTATATTCTCCATATTGGTGTCCTTGGCATTTGGCAGAATACCTGGCTGACAATGGATGTGCAGTAAGTGTTTGTGAAATGAATTAATTTGCTGTTAATGCATGAAGAATATTGCAGGACTTTGTAACAGACTGGCACTCAAATCCTTGCAACAGTCAGTCTCATTCCTGAGACTGACCTCAACACTCGTTTGATATTGGTGGTCCTTGCTAAGCATTCAAGTCGCTTTGATTCAACACACCTTTATTGATCACCTATTTAGGCACTGGTGTTTTATCACTGAATCCACCAATTTAAATGGGACTTCTGGAGCAGGGAAGACACCCTGCACTCCAGGTGCTCCCAGGACCAGTGGGTGGACTTAGTATAAAACCAATGAGCATGGGCAAATGTCTTAGCAACAGAGGACTCCCCTTGGTCCTTTCTCCCTCTAAAATGCTCTATCCTGCAACTCTTTGAAAGCTTTAGCGTACTTTTATGGCTACGCTATGTTTTGTAGGTCAACAATACAGAAAATAAAAACCCTAATCTTAAAGGAGTGTTGGGGAAAGCTGTAAATCTAAAGCACATCAAAGATTCTTCCAGGCCCTGACTAAAAACTGTCACCCTGTATTTGTAATAAGACAAGAGAAAATGAATACCTCTTTCCCTGCAGTCCCTCGGTTTCCCGAGACCCAGACAGAGAGCACCAAAAGCCATATAGAGGCAGAACTAGGCTTGCTTTATGTAAGGTATGTTAGAGAAAGGAAAAATCTTTCCAGAGTCCTTAATGG
This sequence comes from Aselliscus stoliczkanus, assembly GCA_033961575.1. Lineage (NCBI taxonomy): Eukaryota > Metazoa > Chordata > Mammalia > Chiroptera > Hipposideridae > Aselliscus > Aselliscus stoliczkanus. The sequence continues at coordinate 157,436,136 of CM066728.1, forward strand.
AAGTCAGGCTCAGCATACCTCCAAGGTGAAGAAACCATTGCCCTTTCTGGTCCTGCCTCAGCACCGGCTGACATGTACCCAGGAGTAACTTCTAGATGCACTGACTGATGCAGGAGCTTAGGGAGAAGAGTGGCCAACATGGTATCCCATGGCAAACCCTCTGAGGGCAGGAACCATCGCCTTGTTTCTATACTTGTACACCTTACCGTACTTGTCATCCACCCTCGGCTATCTGTCTCTAAGGCGCCTTTGATAGCTCACATAGGTCACATACTGGATTCTACTCTCTAACTACAAAGCACATCATTGTTGGGAATCTGTGGCCTTCATGTGGCAGTTGCAGGGTTCAGGGTATTCTTCCCCAGAATTCCCGCCTAATTGGGAATTGGTGACTGAAAAGGCAAACAGCTAGCTATCTGCACCATTAATCTTTGCTTCACACACCTAAAAAGGTGGAAAACAGCTTTACCAAATACAGTAAAACCTTGGATTGCGAGTAACTTGGTTTGCGAGTGTTCTGCAAGACGAGCAAACATTTCTAATACATTTTAATGTGATAAATGAGCGATGTCTTCCAATACGAGTAGTTTGTTTCCAGAACGAATTATGCTCGCAAACCCAGGTATTACTGTAGTCACCAATAAGCGTCTGATAAAGGCCTATGGTACACTCCAGCTAGCAGGCTCTCATGTTCTGCCACGGATTCTTGGCCTTTTGGGCAGAGATCCTAGAGATCATCTAGCTTGCTTTACAAATGAGGAACTGTGAGGTTACAATTTCTTTGTGATAAGAAAGGTCTTCCTCCTCTCAGGCCTGCCCTTTGACCACCATTACAGAGTCTAATATTTGATATTTGGAGTGTAAGTATAATTGAACCAACATGGATAATCACATGGGCAGGAAGAGACAAAGGTGTTATTTAAAACAAACTTCTGGCTTTCTAAAATTTGACAATGAATTGTAGATTTGGAATACGGGCCCACAAAGAATTAGCCTTATTACACATCCACAGTAGAGATGCAGTGATGAGGACTTAACAACTGAAGCTGCAACGAACCATGAATAAATAATGGCCTTCATCACACTGAAATTCTACTGTGCTTAGTAATGCATCAGCATCTATGAGCTTTATTCCTCAGTTATACATAAACACACACCTAGTAACCATCAAATATCAAAGACAAACATCCCAGGAACAAAAGCAGCACTGATTCTGGGCTTAGTGAAGGCAGCCAATCTTTGCTGGGGTTGTGCTGCCTGAACCATTTACTCCACGTTAGCGTTTTTTTTTTCCCAACTGTGTTCTAAATCCAAGTTTCATTTAATTGCTTTTATCTCAAGGTGTGTTGAAAATATTCAAGAACACTGAGATAATGTCAGGGAGAGTGTTCCAAGAACACTATCTAAGTTTTCAAACACATTAGTCAAGTCATACAAACACTCACTGTCTTGGGGTAAAAACATCAAGAAAAAGAAAAACATTGGGACATAAAGAATTCTGAGAGCCCTGACTTGTTTGTATTCTGGCCAAAGGACTTTCACCTTGTTATGATCCAACCTAAGTGGAGAATTTAGACTGCCCTGGTCTCCTGGCCACTGCCATACACACACACACACACACACACACACACACACACACACACGTAAACATGCAGTCTTGAGACAGAACAAGGCGGCAGCCAGTGTCAGCAGATTGGCTCACCAAGAACCACAATGTTGTCCCAGGTACTCCACCTATACCGTCTCTGATCCTTTCAACAAAAGAAAAGGTTGGATGTTATTTCCATTTTCCAGATAAAGAAACTGATTCAAAAGGCTACCCAGTGTCTGAGGTTACCATGAGAACGTGCAGGGTTGGGATTCAGACCAGCTCCTAAACCACGCCTTTAAGCCGACTGTGTTCTATACAATCATTGAATTCTTCTTTAACCAAAACTAAAAATGAACTCAAACAAAGGCTCTTCCACCACCTTCCCCTCCCTTGCCTGACACAAAGTCTACACCTCTTTAATTTGGCTCAGAACTGCACAGAACCTAAATGTCAAGATGCTCTGTGTGACAGACATGGTCGACAAGATGACTCAAGTGACGATTCCTCCCTCTACTGCCTCTTCTCCTAATTTACTTATTTTAAACACAAACCCTCCTTAGATTTTCACTGTAAAGTCTTATAACTGGCAATGTCAGAATAATTTCAGAGGAAAGCTGTGATTTCCACAGATTGCCAAAGTCTGCAGCCCAGAAGAGTCAAGATGATGTTATTTTTTCCCCAGAGTGATATTAATAGAGTGATCTCTCTTTTAATTGTGTCAGATAAAGTATCCCCAGAATACTCATCTGTGAGCTATGGCTCAATCTGATCTTTTAACTTTGCTTTTACATGGTAATTTTAAAAAGAAAAAAAGGAATAATATAAATAATGCCAATAATAATAATAGCCACAATTCTCAGGCACTTTCTATGAGAGAGACACTATATATAAACCTTATTATTTAATCCCCATAACAGTCCTAGGAGGTTGGTTGGCATCGTGTAAATGACATCATTACGAATCAGGAAACTGGGACTCAGAAATATTTAGGTCTTTGCCCATGTTCCCACAGCCAATAACTGGCAAAGCAGGATTCAGACAAGATCTGCTTCCAGAACCTGTGAGATTAACATTTACACACAGCTTCTCATGAAGCAAGACAGGACCAATAGTGGGTCCATCAAGAGGCCGATTCAGGACCCTATCACCACTTGTTGCTTTTTTGTTGGTCCCATTTCAATCTGAGCCAGCCAGTCAGGGGTGATGTCTTATCAACTCCCTGACACCCACTGAGGACCACGCTCTACAGATGGGGGAAATTATGTGCCCCCATCACAAATGCTGGTTCTGGGTCCACTTCCAAATCTGCTGAGACCCCCAGGAGCAGAGGACAATGACTATGTATCCCAGAGCACTGTGTGCCTTTCCAAAGCCAGGCAGCACAGTGGAGCCAGACACACAAACCGGCACCACAATTTAAAACCTACTATGCATTGTGCTGTGAATACTCAGTTGTCAAACCTGAAAGCTTTTTTGATCCTTATGGAAGAGCCACCCTGACATATTCTTAGCCCTGAACATCCAGCTGGCTGCAGGATGATGAATCTGCTAACAGACTCTCTCCCCATGCGCTGGCTGATTACTTGGCCCTGGCCCAACTGGATCTGAGCCATCTGAGTTGCCAGGCCTGGTTTCAAGCCAAGAGCTTTCTCTACATCCTCCTTTTGACCCAGTAGCCCAAGAAGTCTTTCTGAATGAGCTAAGGGAAGCACAATATATCCACCCTTCAGAGCCCAGACCAAAGACCTTCTCTTCCAAGAATCCTTCCACGATCCCTCCCATCTTCTCCTCATCTTTCCAGGTCTTGGCTTAATTATCACTTCACTTAGAGAGGCCTTTCCCGACCACACTCAAAACATGGCCTCCCTCCGCCAATTACTCAAGCATCACCCTGTATAACTGCTTTCCAGGGCTTGCCACAGTCTGAATTCATGCTGATTATGTACGTGTATCGGTTTCTTTTCCATCCTCCCCACAGGAACCATGGGTTCTACCAGGACAGTAACCTCACAGTCTCCGTGCCCTGTTGTCTGTGGTAAGTGCAATGCCATAGCCACTGCAGGTAATTAATACCTGAGTCAGTGCTATCCAATTAAAGGAGAATGCTAGCCATGTGGGTCATTTTAAATTTACTTATGGCTTCATTAAAGAAACAAAAAGAAACAGGTGAAATAAATTTAATAATATTCTTTAACCCAGTACAAGCATACATTGTTTCATCATGCTTTGTTTTATTGTGCTTTACAGATGTTTTTTTTTTTTACAAACTGAAGGCAAGACCCTTCACCAGCCAAAAGATTTACTACTTGCTTTATTGCAAGCCTTGCTTTACTACGGCAGTCTGGAACTGCACCCACAATATTTCCAAGGTATGCCTAAAATGTTTTTGTTTCATCGCGAAAGCAATATAGAAACTATCAATGAGATATTTTATGGGGTTTTTTATTTTCATTCTAAGTCTTTGAAATCAGGTACATATTTTACAATTACAACACATCTCAATTCAGATGTCAAATTTTATTGGAAATATTTGATCTGTATTTGCGTTCCATAAAGTTGACAGTTGAGAACAGTAGACTCACTTAAACACTCTCTAAATAACTGAGTCAAATATAAGTTTTAAAATTTGAATTTATTGATAAAATTAATCCAGTAAAATTAAAATTTCAGTCCCACAGGTGTACCAGCCATGTGCCACGTGCACAATGGCCACAGGTGGCTGGCGGCTGTCATGAAGAGTCAGATTTGAATGATTAAATGAGAGAATGAATTCTAAAATATTGATTGATCCATGAACTGTAAAGAAAACATTGGTGGTGCTAATTGCTTGAAAAGCCTTACATTTCTTGGATTTCCTCTAAAGCTTAAAGCACTCTGTAGCAAGTCAGTGTAATTGTGAGTCACTTCCATGCAAGGGCACAGCAGGGGTACACACGTGTACCATGAGTGGGAGATACGGCTACATAAGAGGCACTAGATGCAGTTGGGAAGCCCGGACTTCAGGCTCAGCCCAAGCACAAAAACTCAATTCAGTTCAGCTGCAACAATAACTGGTGGCATCGGGGACACTACTAAGCCACAAGCTCTTTTGCTTGATTAACAAAAAGCCGTTCTTCTTCCAGGCAGTTGCTGCCTGATTCAGTCCTCTGGCACACTTTACCCTTTTCAGTCTAATTGATTCTGTACATATTTCAGTTTCCCTCAGAGGCCAGTCAACAACAGGGAGTTGGAGAGAGCCTTATTCATCACTGAACAGGGTGACTAGATGTCCCCAATGGACCAGGGCAACTGCAGTTCAAACCTGTCATCCTGGTATCATTTGCACCCCTTTTCACTCTCAAAATTCTGGGAGATGATACTCTGTCATGGAACCTCTTAGAGAACTGAGCTCCCAGCAGGCACTTGAGAAACAGCAGTTGGTTATTAATGAGCAGAGCATGGCAGGAAACCTGTGGATGCCTGTGTCTCACCTGTGGCCTTCCTCTGTAAATGCAATTTGAGGGACTAATAAACAAAAGCAAACCTGTGATATATAAGAAGCATAAGCTGACCTTTAAACTAACACGAGTTGATTTACAATCATTGGTGTTTTAAATTTCCATTTGCTCTTCCTTAACCATGCCCTTTCCTCCTGATCACATTCCCTCTGTTTTCCCTGAATATTAAAATTCGCTTTTTCTCTGATCATTTCTCTCCATCACCTTGCTTTTTTTCCCATTTCCTTTCCATGATTAGCTGCCCGCAGAGCTTTGGGGGAGCTTTTAGATTTCTCACTCCTTAGGTAGTCTAGTCTATCGAACTGCCCTGACCTCTGTTTCAAACTAATCCTATCCCTTCCCACTCTTTCATTTCCCCTTCAATGTGCTACTTTATTACAATGTGACAATTGCTCTGATTGATTCTTCTGACCTATAGTTTAAGAAATGTAAGCAAAAAAAAGGCTTTGTCGGTTCAGTTTTATTTTACCATTGGAAAAGGAACCTAACTCAAGCCTAGGTTATTTCCTACAAACTCGCTTCAGTCTTCAAGTCTTCACCTTATATACAGTTAGTTGTATACACATCTGTCTCCATCATACACCAAAAGTAGGAGTTCGAGTATGGACTTTGGTGCTGGACACGAGTCTGAATCCCAGCTCCATAACAAACTAGCTGTGTGTGCAAAATGGCTTATGCTGCTCTATACAGAACTGGGAGTACAGCACCCACCTCAGAGCGTTTTGGAATGTTTAAATGAGTTACTACAAGTAAAGCACTTACAACCATGCCAGACCCATATGGAGTGCTCAAGAAAAGGCAGCTATTGTCATTACTCATCTTTTTTTTTTATTAAAGATTTTATTGAGGAATTGGGGGAGGGGAACAGCATTGGGGAACCGGGGAAGGGGAACAGACAAGTTGTTGTCTTTTTGTTCTTCAGTCTAGTTGCGGAGGACATTGCTTCACTGGCCCATGTTGGTATTGTCATTGCACTCTTCCCGGATGAGGCAGATCGGTCACCAGCCTCTGGATAGTCGCTCACCACTGCTATTGGCAGCTCACGCTGGCTGCCGGCCGCTCACTGTAGCCTATGGCAGCCCACTGCAGCAGGGGCTGCAGCCTACACCGTCGCCGGGGCTCGCAGCCCAGTTCCAGGTGGAGCTGTTAGCTGTAGAGGGCAGTGTCACTGGCCCTCATATATGGGATCCGAACTGGGGCCGCTGGCATCCCAGGCCAGCTTTTAACCAATGCGCTACTTGGCCGGCCTGTCATTACTCATCTTATTTTTCCCCTGCACTGAGTGAGCACAGTGCTGTGTGCCCTGCACACAGGAAGTGTCGAATAAATGGTCTCTTAAGTTAAATGTTTATTGTTGCAAATGAGACCAATGCAAGTTGACTCTCATAGGATTCTTAAATTTCGCCTGGCAAGTATCTGTTTGTGCCACAGCCACGGAGTCGGCCCCAAGCCCAGCCACCACTGGAATGTGTACAACTGCTGGACATGGGGTACTAGGTAAGAAGTTATCTGGGTTACTGCAAATCCTTCTCAAATCTGAGGGATATCAAATTGCATGTGCAGCTCAGTAAGGCTCAGGAGCATCACCTCTTAATATTCTATCATTTCATATATATATAATATGACACCCCAGTATATGCAAGATGAAGACTAAGTGCTTTAGCATGGAATAAACAGTGCATTGAGACCTGGTTCCTAGGGTACCTACTTTATCAGCCTCTTCCCCCTGTGCCTCCCCACTTTATCTGTACCTTCACACACATCTAAGCTCCAGCCAAAATGAAATACGATCTCAACATTGCCATTCTCTGCCATATACCTGAAGCTCGCCAGTTTTCTTCCTTAGAATGTCTTGTGCCCCTTCAATTTTCTTGTCCACAGGCCAACTTCTATCCTTAAGGGTTGGTTCAAGGGTATCCCCTCATATGGGCAGATACTCCAGATTCTCCAAATAATTGCCTTCTTTTCTCAATGTTCCCTGAGTTGTTGGCACATTTCCATCCAAAGTATAACCACAGTACGTCGTAATGGTCAGCTTCCATGTCTGTCTGCCCTCTAGATTGCTAACTCCTGTGGGCTAGCATCCAAAGTAGACTTGTGGTGTTGACTGAATGAATATGCTGCTTTTAAGCTTACAACATATCTTTTACATAAATTTGCCTCTCCAACCTTCACATCACTTTGAGTTCTTATTATCATTTTCATTTTATAGAAGTAAACTTTTGCACATAGAACTAAAATCATTTACCCAAATGTGCACTGTCAATGAAAGACAGAATATTAGTTCTTCTGAAAAGGGCCCAGCATCTTCCATGGAAAGAAAATTCCATGAGCATTAATTATCTCTATCTCCAAAATAACCCTGCAAGACAATCAACTGAGGCACACAGCATGTTCACAAATCTCATATAGCATGCAGTGGCCTGGTTCCTCAACATAGGATTTTGGCCTCTAAAGCTCATCTCTTTTCCCTGAACCAAGCGTTCTCCACACCACCCAATCCATGGATAAGTCTGGGCACTCAGAAAGCAGAATTTCCTCCAGCTGTTGTTTACGGTCAAACTGAGCAAACCACTGTTAAGTATACAGAATGAAATGTTCTAATAAACTTGCTTCACTCTCCACTCCTGAGTTCCACTTTCTTCCAACTGGGACAGGAGCTAGGAGAGGTCAAGTGCTGACCATTGCGGCCTGGACTGGGTCAAAGCTGAGTTTATTCCAGGCCAGTGACAGGGGTTGTTCTCACCAAGGCATAAAAGCTCAGTAGGGTCACCCCAATTTAAACCTTACGCTTACTATTGCTAATGTGTTACTTTTGCATTTAAAAAGCAGTTTCAAATCTCATTTGAGCATCACAACAACCCAGTTAGTCAGGGCAGACATTGTTCCCAATAAATGACTGCACACCACATGGGGCAAATCACCTGGGCACAAGATAACTGCTCTTTCCTCAGTTTCATAAATGACCACCCTCAGGTGAGAGACAAAGATCAATCAGTGCACCCACTCCTGGATCCTCGGTGGGATGCTAAATGGGAACAGAATCTCTCAAAACAGAACTGCCTAAGAGAAACAGTCATGCCATGCAATGACCAACAAGCAATCACTCTCAATGCATACATGACTGTTTACATTATGAAGCCAGATTATTAAAACAGAGATATTCTCATCTCCTCTTGACTAACAGGAAATGCTAATATTAACACTGCAATGTATTTCAATAAAGTATTTTAAAGTAAAAAAAAAAAGAGAGAGAGAGAGAGAATTGTGAAAATCAGAATTAGAAACTATCAAGGGAGACACTCAGGTTAAGAACCCTTGAGGCAGCTAATTAGGAGGGTGCCTGACCCCACTGCAGCCACCATGTCAGCCTTCCACAGAGAGAAACAGGACTGCATTTCTCAACAGACGGTAGCCAAAATCTAAAATTCTGTTGTTTTTTCCGGAAAACAGGAAAAAAGGTTTTGGGTTTTTTTTTTCCTAGCAACAATTTCGGATTCTTTTGTATACCCACAAATCATCAAGTTAGGAAATTTAAGCTAGAGTCACTAATTTGCTATTTATTGTAACAACACTGCCTGGTGTTTATACAGCACATTCCGTTCTGTGATCTCCAAGAATGTTACAATCCTTCCCACTAAAACAGATGGAGAAACTAAGGCACGTGAGACCACCCATACAGTCACCCTGAGGCGCCAAGAGCAGAAGCCATCTCATTCATCATTCTGCCCACATCCTTCTGCCAGGACTGAGTCAAGATGTGGTTTCATAATAAGACACAATAACCAGAGAGGGTGGGCTTCATCTAGTACAGGAGCTCACGTCTTGGAAAAGGTGGGTATATAGGAAATCCCATGAAACCAACTCTCAAATTGACTTATAACCTGAGAAACAGGCCTATGGCTGAGTCGGTAGACAACTGCCACCTGCCAGGACACCAGGAGGTCAGTAAGGCCCTGATATGAACTTCCCCACCCCAAGTCTGCATTGTCTTCCTTAATATTTTATCCCCGAAGTTTCTATTGCTGCCCAATTGCAAATCCTCTGGGGAGCAATAATACATTAAGCTATTATTGATCTTTTATAACTCGTGAATTAAGACTTCAAGGGTCAGTCTGAGAATTGCTGAGGAAGAGAATATGAGGATGCTGAGGACAAAAAGATGTAAAGATACAGGAGAGAGAGAAGACTTCAAAGAGGCAGGCCACCAAGAAAATACCGCATCTATTTTGTAATCCTGCCCAAGTTTCAAGGTATTTTCTCTTCCTTTCTAATGATCTTCAGAGAACTATACCTTCTAGTCAGAATTCCAATATTTCTGGGTAGTTTGTACCTTAAAATAGGCACAACTCCTTCTATAAATCTCTTAGGTCTTTCAGAAGGTAAGCTTAAGTCATTCTATTTTGTCCATGAATCTAGAATTATTTCAAAGAACCATTTGAATGATATTACAATATGTTCAAATGTGTGATGAGATGTTGAAAGCCCACCCAGAGTTTACGCTGCTGTGGGAGATTATCTCGGAAGTGGCCGAGGACAGGCATGGGCTTTGGGATATAACCAGCCTGGTCAGTGAGTTACTAGCCCTTGGTCCTGGGAGGGTTTCCTAATCTGGTGGCTCCTTCCTGACCTCTCTGTAATGAAGGTAATAACACCTAACTGCTCCACAGATTATCAAGAGGATTGGAGCAGGTAATATAGAGAAGAGCCTAGTAAAGGGATAAGACAGGGGAAAGGGTCAAGGGCTCACACCGAGAATTCCAAAGCATTCCAAGGCCAGAATTCCAGTGTGTTAACCAGAGGTGGCAACAAACAAGGCAACTGGGACAGGCTTGATCATCCTGCCATCAAAGATTACTATTTTGGATATAAAATGCGTTTGTAAAAACGCAGCCACCAGTATGAATGACTAAAGAGTTAGAGGCAATATCCATGGAGTGGTGAAGATGCAGCCCCAGAGCTTTATAAGCCTTGAGCAAATTACTTATCCTCTCAGGGTCTTTGTTTTCTCATCTGTAAAATGGGTATAACAGTACCTAGTTCACCAAATGATTTGAGTTAGTAGATGCATTCTCAACATAGGTGATAGCATCATGGAGGGTGAAAAAAAGTCTTAAGAGATTAGAATGGTTTGTGGCCCTTTAAAGTTTAACCTTGTCTGGCAAAAACTGATTCCTTAATGTTTAATTTTTCTCATTATGGAGTATTAAATTAAATTCAAATTAATTTAGTTAAATTTAAATTAATTTTTAAATTAATTTAAATTTAATTTTTCTCCTTAGAGGGATAATAATGGAAAAAAAAAAGCAAGAGACAGTGGGTTAATATATATAAAGCACTTACAACAGAGCTATCACATAATAAGCATTCAAAAAGTAGTTATTATAATTTTTGTTCTTATTTTTAGTAGTAGCAGTAGTATCCTGGCTCCAATTAAGTATGTAATAATTAAGTTAATTATGAGCTACAGTTTAAAACTAAAGTTTAAATGTTTTAAGCTATTTAGAATTACTTAAATCATTAAAAATGACTTTGAAGTATGTGTTTTGGTGAAAGGAGATTTAAAGAGTGGGAGAAGGGAAGCTGATTTTTCAGCCATGCCTGAAAGTGTCAGTCTAAATAATGTTCATCTTTCTTAACTGCTACTTTTCACCCTCCTGCTTTTTACCTTTGTCAGAAAGAAGAAAAATAAAGGGACACAACAGTGTGGTAACTGAAAACAGCAAACACGTGTTGAGGCTCCCTAGTCTCACTGGGTCTGTTTCCGGAGAAGAGGCAAATGAATCCTCAAAAGTCTGTCAAGAGTATCAAGTGACAGAATGTTCGTGAATCGCATAGCAGTGCTCAGTATACATTAGGGGCTTGATAAATACTAGCTTTTCCTTCCAATTATGTATTTTAAATTATTGTGAAACATACAGTGGAGGTTTTCATTAGGATGCAGTCAATGTTTATTGTAGAATTTAAAACATTTCCAACCCATTTTTACAGGAAGAGGGAGGGAGGGAAAAAGTAAAGAAAAGAGGGAAGGGAAAGGAAGGGAAAGGAAGGTAAGGAAAGGGAAGGGGAGGGGAGGGGAGGGGAGGGAAGCTATTTTATATTTCAGATCGTACATGCAAATAGATAGCAATTCAGTGATGCATAGGCAACCTCTACTAAGTAAAAATTTAGTGTGCTTTCTCATAATTTTCCTTTCTCCCCAGCAAGTGCTGCACAGAGTCTCCTATTGAGAAAGCCTCAGAGCAAAAGGGTAGGGCAGCTTTTCAGGCCACACTCCCTTTGTGCTGGATTGATTTGGATATTAGAGGCTTCTGTGGATATGCATGTATTTCCCCTTCAGTTTTCTTGATCAGTGCAGCCAAACTCCCACCTCATTCTCATTAATAGTGTCTGTTCTAGAGAGCAAGCATTTTAAGTGTAACAAATTGCCATTGTAACAGCAGCAATTATGAGTAAATTTGATATTGAAAGAAGCCAAGGCACTGTAACTCAATAACATTGTAACAAAGTTATCATCATAATAAGGATAAAGTACCCCAGTGTTTTCTTGAGTGCATCATCAGCTCCCTCTAACACTTAGGAGTGGGAGAGGGAGATAGTCAAGGATGAACTCACCCTCCCTCCCAGGAGGCTCATTAACCAACTTGTGTGCTCCTATATTCATAAGCAGCATCAAGGTTTACAAACACACAGATAGATTACTGACATTATATTTGAGTGTTAAAGTGACAGATGAACCTAATCTGAACAGTAATAAGAAGTAAAAGAAAAAACCTTCCCTGATGACTATCTCGGAAACCACATACAAACTCTGCATGGGAGGAAAAATAGGCCTGTTTCTAGAAACACAGTATCTGGTATATTGCAAAATCACTTGGTTTTCTATGTTTCCATGTACTGTTTAGCCACACAATGACCAATTATGAACCTATTCAGATAGCCTTTTATTCCCAATTGAAGTTTATCAGTTTAACATCTTCCCGTGCGATGCTAAATACCCAGTTTTCTGTAACACCATTTCCTTCTCTATTCTCAGCTCAAAGAAGGGAGGGAAGCTTATCATCCCACAGGACATTATTGAGGCTCCTAAGTAAAATTCCATTTCTGCCCTTAATTCACATAATAGTGATAAGACCACATTTTTTTCTATCACTAAATTTTGATTATTCTGACTGCAGTTTCAGAAGGGTGGGGATTTCATAGATGCTTATAACATCCTGTGGAATAATTGAGTAAATGAAAAAAGCAGGTACTTTTTTTTTTTTTGGTTGTTCCAACTCAATTATAAATGCACACATACACATGCATGCATGCATGTAAATGAAACTTCCAAAATGTTCCTGCTTTCACAGAAAATATAAGAAGCAAGAAGAGACACGCAGGTTTCATCCCAGTAGGCTCTTGGCAGAGGTGTCTCACATTTGGCACTGGATCTCTGGTCAAAACAAAAGCACAATCCGTTGGTGAAATTCACCCCTCATCAGTTTCTCAGCTATCTAAACCTTGCATCAACCTGACTTACTGTTAAGCAACTTGACCTGATGTAACCACTGCCACATAGCAACCCGATGAAATATTTATTGGTGGCCTGTTACTGTTTCTTGGAGCCCTCTTCTCTCTCATATCCTTTTTCCCTATCTCACTATCAAATCTTTACTATCAAATCTTTACCCATGATGCTCAGAACAAAAGGGTGGATTATACATACTCGCTTCTGAGATGATACTGGAAAACTAAAATATTTGTATTACCCAGGAAAGGAAAATGCTCCAAATCCACTGGGGAAAAAGAAAATCACCCATGAGACAGATATTTAGATTATGAAATATAGTTAATGATATTTTTCTCAGGTTCCCACAGTCAAAATGCAATATGTAATGTAATGCATACTGACAACCTGGATTTACAAACTGAAAATTTCATAGGAGTGAAATAGCTCAATGATTTTCTTCTAAACCATATAGTTCATACTTGTAGCAACCCGATTGTGCATCTGTCTAGTGTCTGGTAGTGGACTGAGAATTTACAAACAAACACCAAAAGCTGGATGGTGCAAATCCACCTTATAGTAGACTTAAAAACTTATTCCATTCAGTTTATAGTATCTTTACTCATAGTAACACAAACTAAATATAACCCAAATGTCCTTCAACCAGTAAATGGACAAACTGTGATACACCCATACAATGGAATACCACTCACCAATAAAAAGGAACCAGCTACTGACACACACACAACCTCATGGATGAAACCTCAAATGGATTATGCTAAGTGAAAGAATTCAGACTCAAAAGGCTACATACTATATTATTCCATTCAAAGAACATTCTAGAAAAGGCAAAATTGTAAGGACAGAAACACATCAGTGTTTGCCAGAGGCTGGGGGTAGGGAAAGGGGTTGACTATATAGAAGTCCAGAATTTGGGGTGGTAATGAGACTGTTCTATATCTTGATTGTGGTGGGGGTTACACATCTGCATAATTTGTTAAGACTAACCGAACTGTACATTATAAAGGACAAAATGTACTCTGTGTAAATTGTACCTTAATTTTTAAAAATAAACGCTTTGAAACTAAATTATGGTAGGAAAAAAAATTAAACAGTGATTGCCTCAGGGGGTGGGGGAGATAATTGACTGGGAAGGGGCTTGAGGGAAACTGTGGGGTGATGGGAACAATCTATGCCTTAAAGGGGGTTCGGGTTACTGGCACTGAACCTGAGTAAGCATTTGTCAAAATTCAGGGACTACCCATCTTAAACTTGTGAGTTTTACTATATGTAAATTTTACATCAAAAGAAAAAAACTGAAAACATATATATTAATGGCATGTATGTTGAAGTATTTGGGGGGGATAGATTGATGTCTGCAATATTTGAAACACATCAAAAATTAGATGGATTAGTAGATGAATAAAGATGGATAGGTTCATAGATATGTAATAAAAGAAGTTTGTAAGTGTTAATGGTGGATTCTAGACAGTAAGTATAGCGGTCATTTTAAATTCCTCAATTTTGCTGTACATTTGAAAATTGTTGTAATAAAATGCTGGCAAAATCAATTCTAATTCATATATACATAATGTAATGAGGATTTTAAAGGATTTAATAAAAAATATGCCATTAACTATCTTCAAAAGGTATAAGGTATCATTTTTTCTATGACTATCCTTTTCTAGTCATATCACATATTATTCAGACTCAAAGCTTGTAAATTATGTCACAAATGCAGAGCTGTGCCTGTCCCTTCACAGTTTGCTCAACTACAAACTTGAATTAGAACACAAGGCTGAACATGGGCTCTGCTTATTCACTGGTGGTGAGAGACGTCGACCCTCACGGAATGGCCTCACAGTCGCCTGCCACTGCATTAACTCACAATGCCCGTGATGGAACTGGTGCATAGGGGAAAACGGGCTCTAACTTTTATTTCCTATGAGGTAATCCCTATGCTCCCCAAGGTCTGAGCTGTAGAGTCATGAAATCGGAAAAAGCCAGCTTTATGTACTGGTGATTCACCTTGTTATCTTCACTGGGGTCTACACTTGGAGCCTTTGCTCTCTGGGATAATTCAGCCGTCTCAGATGTGCTGCCAGGCTGGACTTCCGACCCTGCTCCTATCAGTTACTACTGACTACTGGTTAGAACGTATGCCTATGGAGCTGGAATTTTCTCTTGTGAAGGAGTGCTGCTACGACTACACTGTTTATAATATTTCCCAAAACTACAAATCTTCAAATTGTGTTACTGTGCCTATAAATCCTACAATCTGAAAGCTGAAGGATGATCAGAAGGCTGCTAAATAGATGCTTTCATTTAAAATGTCCTTGTTATGGCAGTTCCCAGGTTAGATGTAGTGCTCCCCTCATCTACACACACACACACACACACACACACACACACACACAGTTTATAGAGGTTTAAGGGTCAGATACACAGAGCTCAGTCTCAAAGAAAACTAGCTTTAACCCTTGGAGTCAAGGACAGTGTGTATATAGCATAATGACTATAGTTAATAATACTGTATTGCACATTTAAAAGTCGCTAAGAGTAAATCTTAAAAGTTTTCATCACAAGAAAAAAAATTAAAACTGTATGGTGATGGATGTTAACTAGACTTTCTGTGCTGATCATTTTGAAAGGTATACAAATATTGGATCATTCTGTTAAAACTAATATAATGTTGGGGCCGGCCGAGTGGCTCAGTTGGTTAAGAGCTAGCTCAAGAGTGCGAGCTGAGCTCTGAGCAACAGCAGTTCGATGCCCAGGCCTGAGCTGAGCTACCACTGAGCTGCCAACAGGTAGCAGGATGGCTCAGCTAAAAAAAAGAAAAAAAAAAACACTAATATAATGTTACAGGCAATTGTACTTCAATGAAAAGGAGGAGCGGGGAGGAACGGAGGTGAGGAGGAGGCGAGGAGGAGGAGGAGGAGGAGAGGGGAAGGAGAAGATGAAGACTGACAGCAGAGAAAATCAGCAGTAGTTTATGAAATGTTTTACATGGAGCTGAAAGACTTTGTCTTTCTACCAAGCAACAAAGAAGCAATTATTATGGATTGTGGCTCTTTAATGGCTGGATTACAGATACTATTATATGCTGGGAAACCAATCTAAACATCCCAACATACATGCAAGGTAAAATAAATGTTGATTATTCTATGCAGTTTCCTTTATACTGATATTTCAAGGAATACTTCACAACATGGGTAATGTGGGAAATCTCTTGACTTACTATTGTCATGCAATACTGGGATTCTGGTCATTCGCTTTTTTTTTTTTAAATTGGGGAACAGTGTATTTTTCCAGGACCCATCAGCTCCAAGTCAAGTAGTTGTTTCAATCTAGTTGTGGGGTGGGAGCGGGAGGGCAGCTGAGTGGCCCATATGGGAACCGAACCGGCAACTTTGGTGTTAGGAGCACTGTGCTCTAACCAACTGTGCTAACCGGCTGCCCGATTTTGGTCATTCTTTACCCTTAGCTGTGCACCTCACCACTTGTACCAATGTCTCAGTAATGGTGTATTTTTCCTAGTTCTAACCTCAAAATGAGTTAGGTATAAATTAGGGTTGCCAGACTTACCAAATAATAACACTAAGTTCAACTTGCATTTCAGAAAAACAACAAGTAATTTTTATAAGTACATCCCATGCAATATTTGGGACATGCTCATACTAAAAATTTTCTTTTATCTGGCAGCCCTAGGTATAAATATAACCTTGAGGTATGTTAGTGAACAGCATTTTTTTAAAGCTATTAACTGATACCTTCAAAAGTCTCGGCTTTACAATGTTGTCAATATTGGGTATGTGTATAGAAACTGACGATCAATAAAGACACCGAAAGTGTTAAAGATTTTGCTTACCTTGGTTCAGTTACCAATTCAAATGGGGACTGAAGCCAAGAAGTCAAGAGAAGGCAGAGACTTGGAAGGGTAGCAGTGGAAGAATTAGGAAACATCACCAAGAGCAAAGATGTGTCATTAGAGATGAGGGCTAAGATCATCCACACCCTCCTTTTCCCAATTACTATGCATGGATATGAAAGCTGGACAGTGAAGAAGGCTGATGGGAAAACAAATTGACTTATTTGAAATATGGTGTTGGAGGAGAGCTCTACAGATACCATGGATCACCAGAAAGATAAACAAGTGGATCCTAGAGTAAATTAAACCTGAAACATCACTGGAGGCAAAAATGACAAATCTGAAGCTGTCCTACATTGGGGGTATCATGAGAAGGCAGGATTCTTTGGAAGATAGTAATGCTGGGGGAAAAAATTAGGCATCAGGAGAAGAGGAAGACCAGATATGAGATGGACTGACTCCATAAAAGAAGCCCCAGGCATGCGTCTACAGAAGCTGAGCAGGGCTGCTAGGACAGGACGTGGTAGACATCACTCATTCACTGGGTCGCCAGGAGTCAGAAACAACTCAACAGCACATAGCATACCCAGAAATTGATGCTGAAAGTTGTGGTGTTTTGGCTTCAGCCTGGACTTCAGATTTGACTAGATGGTAAGCTCCAGGAGGGCAATGACTAGGTCTGCTTTTTTGTTTTTATTTCCAATGTCTAGCCCAGTATCTTATATTCAATAATCTCTCAAAATTATCCATGGAGAAAGCAGACAAATAAATCGTTGAGCTTCAGATCTCCCTCTCATGCTACCTCATTCCTGGGAGACTTCGGTTTCCCCTGTGTTAAGGAATGATCCCATTTTTTCCCAATCCTCCAAAAAGTCTCCATTTTCATCCTTTTCTCTCTTGTGGATAGATGGGTTGAAAAAAAAAGGCTCCTGGCTGGTCCAATGAATAAGTCTGCAAAGTATGTCCACATCTTAAGGGACATTATTTTATCATTCCATCTACAGCAAAGGCTGTCCTTGAACTGGGACTGGGAAAATGTGCCCCAAGGATACTGTCTTATTACTTGCCTGTTCATTTGGCTGCTCTTTTGGACTTTTTTTTTTTTAGAATGGCTACCTGGGCTTGACAAACTCATATATGAAAATGCTTGCTTAGCTTTACCAATGGATTAAAAAAATGTCTACATGTCCACCAAAAACTTTCATTAATTGTATCCATCCTTGATTCTATTCGATTTTACTTTTGGCCTCTTCCCTTTCCCACCTCCAACCTACTATCTCCACCTCCACCACCCTCCCACTATAGTTCTATTTTCTAATTTCCATGGATAGGCTTTTTGAAATTTGTTCTATTGTTGCTGTCATTTTAGAAGGTATTGTATTTCTCCAAAAACCACATAAAGTATTTAATTCCTTAGAAGAACTTGTATTAAATACAGTGTTTTTCTATTCAGAATTGCCTTCTAGAATTCATAAACATCAGTAATAACAGTTACTGTTCTGATGATCAGATTCTTGTATCTGTGAAAACAAAGAAACAATGTTGCTTATTCCTCATTTATCACGTGCATTGCTGAATAGGTAAAGTCTATATCTGTTTTAAGACTGCCCAGGTTAATCTCAAGTCTAATTGCAAAATCAGCTCTTTCAGGCAAAACAGTGTCTGGCGGAAGAACTGAATGTGCTAAGAAATAATTCTAAGCATTGGGCAGAAAGGGAGAAGGACGCAGTTGGAAAGACACTAAAACAGAGAATATGAAAAGGGCACATCCGATGGGCAATGTTGACCAACAGTAAAATCACAAGTGACATTGGTTCAAGATGGTATTTAATGGATTGGAATAAACATTAGAAAATGGTTCATCCACTCCATGATTTTACAAGTGAAATAAGCCCAACGAGGAATCACACGCTAATCAGAACTCTGAGTCAGTAGTAAAGCTGAGACCAGAATCCAAATATGCAGTCCAGTAAATGCCTCTTTCACTTTATATCACAGTGTCTGTCCAATTGGCTGCTCCTATATCTGCACATTAAAATGAGACAGTATGTCCCCACAAAAATGATTTAAGTTCTAAGGGAATTAAGAGAAAACTATAGCTGCTAGGTTTATTATTGCCTTTATCATTTATTTTCCTGTAAAAATTAATTTTAAAGTAGCATTTATTTATTAATTCATTCATTCTAAAAGCATCATATTATGTTATAGATGCTTACTAGACATCTAATTGGAAATGACAAGTATGTGAGAAAAGTAGATAGAAATTTAAAGCAAGGACACCAGGGTAAAGGTGAGCCCCATGAGCTCTCCAAAATTTACAGGTGAGGTAGAAGAGAGGCCATCAATAAAGAGAGAAGGTACAGGAGAAGCAGGATAAAAACCTGGGAGAATGCGTTTCAAGAAACTGAGAGTCATTTTTCAAGAAGCAAATAATTGATCACCATGTCAAGTAAAAGATACAGTCAGATGAGAACAGAGATGTATCCATCGGATTTGAAATATCAAAGCATTGTTGATGTTAACAAATGCAGTTTCACTATAAATAGATTTAAAAAAAAAAAAGGAAACCATACATTTCTTTAACAAAAAATCATCAGATTTGTATGGAACCACAAAAGACCCCAAATAGCCAAAGCAAGCATAAGAAAAAAGAACAACGCTGCTGGTATCACAATCCCTGACTTCAGCTTGTACTACAGCGCAACAATAATCAAAACAGTATGGTACTGGCAGAAAAACAGGCAACACAAAAACATACGATATTGAAAAGACAGCCTCTTCAATAAATAGTGCTAGGAGAATTGGAAAGCCACTTGCAAAAGAATGAAACTGGACTGCTATCTGTCACCGTGTTCCAAAATTAACTCAAAATGGATCAAAGACTTAAACATAAGACCTGAAACAATGAAATGCATAGAAGAAAACATAGGTACTAACCTTATGGACCTTGGGTTCAAAGAGGATTTTATGAATCTGACTTCAAAGGCAAGGAAAGTAAAAGTTAAAGTAAATGAATGGGACTATATTAAACTGAAAAGCTTCTGCACAGCAAAAGAAATCCTCAACAAAATAAAGAAGGAACCAATGGAATGGAAGAAGATTTTTGCAAACAACGGCTCAAGTAAAGGGCTAATATCCAGGGCCGGCCAAGTGGCGCAATGGTTAAGAGCTGGTTTGGGGATGCCAGCGGCCCCGGTTCAGATCCCACATATGAGGGCCAGTGACACTGCCCTCAACAGCTAACAACAGCTCCACCTGGAGCTGGGCTGTGCGAGCCCCGGCAACGGTGTAGGCTGCAGCCCCTGCTGCAGTGGGCTGCCATAGCCTACAGAGAGTGGCCGGCAGCCAGCGTGAGTGGCCGGCAGCCAGTGTGAGCTGCCAATAGCCGCGGTGAGCAACCATCCAGGGGCTGGCAACCAATCTGCTTCATCTGGGAAGAGCACAATGACATATCAACATGGTTCAGTGTAGCAACATCCTCCACAACTAGACTAAAGAACAAAAAGACAGCAACTTGTCTGTTCCCCTTCCCCGATTCCCCAATGCTGTTCCCCTCCCCAATTCCTCAATAAAATCTTTTAAAAAAAGGGGGGGTGGCTAATATCCAAAATACATAAGGCACTCATACAGCTCAACAACAAAAAAACCAAACATTCCTATTAACAAATGGGCAGAGGACCTGAATAGATATTTCTCCAAAGAGGACATATAATTGGCCAATAGCCATATGAAAAAATGCTCCAAATCACTAATCATCACGAAATGCAAATAAAAACCACAATTAGATATCACCTCACACCAGTTAGAATGGCTATCATTAACAAAACAAATAATAACAAGTGTTGGAGAGGCAGTGGAGAAAACGGAACCCTCATATACTGCTGGTGGGAATGCTGATTGGTGCAGCAGCGATGGAAGGTAGTGTGTAGGTTCCTCAAAACATTAAGAATGGAATTACCATATGACCAGCAATCCCTCTCCTGGGTATGTACCCAAAAAAATCTGAAAACATTTATCTGTAAAGATACATATGCTCTTATGTTCATTGCAGCTTTATTTATGGTGGCTAAGACATGGAAACAACCAAAGTGTCCTTTGATAAAGAAGATGTGAGATACACACACAGACAGACACACACACACACACACTGACACACACACACACACACACACACACAAACACACACAAAATGGAGTACTATTCTGCCATAAAATGAAATAATGCCATTTGCGACAACATGGATGGATCTTGACGTTATTATGCTAAGCGAAATACGTCACACAGAAAAATTAGAGAACCATGTGATTTCATTGATATGTGGTATATAAAACTGATAATAACAAGTGAACAAGATAAACAAATGAAGAAACAAAAACTCATAGACACAAACAGTAGTTTAGTGGTTACCACAGAGGGGAAGGGGAAGGGAGATGGTAGACGAGGGTAAAAGGGATCAAATATATGGTGATGGAAGGAGAACTGGCTCTGGGTGGTGAATACACAATGTGATACATAGATGATGTATTACAGAATTGTACACCTGAAACCTATGTAACTTTACTAACAATTGTCACCCCAATAAACTTAAATAAAAAAAAAAATCATACAATGTGAAAAGGTAATTATTAAGAGTTTTTAAATGTGTTTGTGTATCCTTCCAAACCTATCCTTAATATAACTACACATACATACGCATAAGTCTTTTTTTAACATAAATGGGAACACTTTCTATATGTTCTTTTCATATTGATTTTTTTCTTTTTACTTTAAAATTTATTTTAGAAACTTTTTTATCAGTATGTATAGATTTGCCCAAAAGTTCAACAGGACTGTGCCTTCAAAATTCCCTTCCTAAGACCTTCTATATAGACTACATGTTTGTATTTCCCCCAAATTAATTCATATA
Organism: Aselliscus stoliczkanus; assembly: GCA_033961575.1. Lineage (NCBI taxonomy): Eukaryota > Metazoa > Chordata > Mammalia > Chiroptera > Hipposideridae > Aselliscus > Aselliscus stoliczkanus. The sequence goes on from CM066728.1 coordinate 157,457,490, forward strand.
TTGAAACCTAATCCCCAATGGATGGTACTAGGAGGTGGGGCTTTTGAGAGGTGATTAGGTCATGAGGGTGGAGCCTTCATGAATGGGATTAGGGCACGTAAACAAATTTCCAGAGAGCTTCCTTGTTCCTTCTGTCACGTAAAGTTGCAGCATGAAGACAGCCATCTATGAAACAGGAATCAGACTTCACCACACACCAAATCAGCTAGCATCATATCTTCAACTTCCCAGACTCCAAAACTACGAGAAACAAATTTCTGTTGTTTATAAACTACACAGTCTATGATATTCTGTTACAAGTAATCCAAAATAAAACAAGAACTATCTAGAAATTTCAAATGTCATCACCCTATACTTTCTAGATCCAGGACCTACTTTTCTTAGAATCTGACACCTTAGAAATATTACATAAACTACAAAAATAACCAAGGTTTTACGTTTAGTACCTTTCCTTCAAGTAGCTGAAGTGATTTCTGTATTATAAAATCCATAATCTCTCCCCGCTGTCCATCAAATCCCTCTTCCTATTTTCAATGGCCATAATTTCATTTGGCACTTGTTCTCTGACTTACCCTGTTTCTTCCAACCTTCATTTCCAGTTAAGACCATTTCTCTCAGCGCAGTAATAGGTGTCAGTGGAAAACTGGACAAAGCCTAACAGAGCTAGAACGAGCTCCTCCACCTTGTCTTCACCCACTGCAGTTTTTGCTTCAGAATTTGAATGAGCCGAGCCTTTTATTTATGCCTACAAGATATTTGTATTTCAGAGAAATATCACATTTGAGCCACTTGAATAGGCAGCATGAATGACAGAATGAAAACAGGTGTTAGATGAGGGTGAGACCAAAGCAAAGCCAGGAAAGTGCAGATATCTGTCTTTCATGCTTCTTCCCTTTCTCCTGACACAGCCTATTCAAGGGGTCACAAAGTGGGATGCCCTTCAGGTGTGTTTTCTTTGGCCCACACAAATATTTTAAAACTTTCCAATTATTTGCCAACACTTCAAATTGGGAAATGTTATGTAAAAATTCAGATGTGTCAGTTCTTTTGAATTCGCAACACCGAGCCAGCTTGTCAACATGACAACAGGTGCAGCTCAATGGCGTCTGCGCCCTCATACACAGCAAGGGTTCTACACTTCGCTGTATGCCCAATTATTATATCTGGCCCATCTCACTCATTCTTGTTACCTGCACTCTCACTGTGGGCATGTAAGTTTACAACCTTTCCAAATGAAGTACTGCCAAGTGCTCTCTAATAAAGATTTGGCAACCTTTCCAAAATAGCTGAGAATTTTTTTTTTTAAAAGTTGTTCAAATCTACAAGGGATTTGGGTTGTGACACTAACTTTCTCATCCATCAGATAAGCCAGCAGCATACAATCCGACTTTGGTTTCTGACCATCCACACACATGGGAGAATGGAAACAAGACAGAAAAGAGGGGGAGTTGGAGAACATGGTGGAATCTGCACCCACATACTTCCTCCCCTCTCTTCCACACCTATAGCCATCTTGCCACCATAAATGCATCAAAGGCTGCAAAGTTATGGCTGCAATGCTTTACCCAAGAGTGTATGCATTCTAGTGGGGTTTTCAAAGATGCAGAAATGCTATAAAATGATAAAGACAGGAATTTATTATAACGGTTGCATTTCATAGCTGGTGAAAAGGTGGTAAAGAAAGTAGCCTGGAACAAGAGAGCCCCCAATATGCCCCTTAGCCACCATATACATGTCCTTTCTGCTCATCATTGGATCCAAGCCCATGCTGCTTCCAGAAAAATTCAGGACATCTTCCAGATATTGAGCAACCACTTGCATTCACTGGCAAGGCACTGAGGGGCAAATGTGCAATGACCACGGTTATGACCATACGCTAGCAACACAAAGTCTCAGGTACCTGCCTCTAAGAACACAGACACTCTCATCCCACACAGCTGGGTGAACAACACAAGCTCAAGAAGGTGATTTATACAACTGCACGTCACAAAAGGCAAACCATTAAGTTATTATCACATTCAAAACCCGAGAGCAGAAAATTAACCTGCTAAAGAAAGCAGCCCACAGGAGCACCGCCAGGATTGAGGACAGGTGGGGTGTGAGGAAATGGAGGGGGGAGTGGCCTAAATAGGAAGCACTTGAACTCAGGGTGAAACAAATTTTGCAGATGCATTAGGCACATGGAATCATATTAATAAAGAGGCATGACTGTGATTCATGCATGGGAGCCAGGGAAGATTGAGCGCAGACACTTCTGAGCATATATTTCTAACTAGATAAGGTTTCTTTACCTTCAAAGGCCCACTAGTAGATCAGGTATATGTAAACAACTTATAAATGGTTGGTCTCCCAGGGTTAAGAGAGAGCTAATGTGCTGGTTATCTCTGTGGATCGATTACAGATCCATCAGCAGTGGAGATAAATTCTGATATTATTAAGTAAATCCATGGGGATGGGATTTGACTGATAAGCAGTAGATTTGTACAACTTTTCAGGAACACGGCCATCATGTACAGTGAGGGACTCTTGTACACTTATTCCAACACATGTACTGCACTCGAGACAAAAAGAGAAACTCCAGGCATCTAAAAACCAAATGTTGGTCACAATAGATACTACCTGGATTAGTAAGGAACTTAAGCTTACCTTTCTTCTTTCACAGGTTTGATTTCATCTGGTCTTACTAACCACCTCCAATCACTTTATTTCTCTCCTCTTGTCCTTTTCCTATACCTGTTTGTTTTTCATGGTACAAATGCTCTGCTTTAAAATGCTCATCAGAGGAAATGGCTTATGTATTGTATATATGTAACAACTAGATAATACCTCTGTGAGCTAAAGCCTTGCACTTATTTCTCAGTCATAGTTACAGAGGGACAATTGCTGCTTCAGGAGAATAAGTGAGGGGCTTCAAATATTTAGAGTGCTGTATGCATAAGTCTGGATAGCAAAAGTAGATCCAATGGGTAGAAGTTACAGGCAAGCAAATTATAACTCAACAATTTCAATCTCTTCAATGAAAGAAACATTTGCTTTGTCCAGTACTGAACACTTTGTCATTGGACATGCTTAATAGATCTGAAAAAAAAATTCCTCTTAGGTGTATGATGGAGGGTATGCCAGCATTGGATAGGCAAGAGATAAGTCTAATTCTAAGGAGCCCATGATTCTGCAATAAATGTTACATGAATAGTTTCTCCATAATTGAGATACACAGCCATACACATCTAAATGAGGAGGCAAGGTGACTGAAAATGAACTTCAGGCAGAAACAAGATAGGAGAGGTGCCTATCCCTGACCCCATAGCAGGGGGTGATTCTATCCTAGATATGGATAAAAACTGACCTGCAAATAGCTTTGAAGGCAGAAAATATTTTGGAAAAGATTAGAGGTTGAAAAGCCAGAACCTTGAAGATAAAATCTAATGGGCAAAAGAAGCTGTGCTTGTATATTAACTACACGTGGGTGTAGTTAATAAGACACGGGTGCCTGACTTAATGGCAGTTTATTATTATTATTATTATTATTATTATTATTATTTTAAGGCTACTATAGTACGAAATTTCATATTCTGATTTTTCTGTTCTGGGTAAGAAGGAGAATGAAAGAATACGATCTTTTCTGTCCCCGCCCAGGTCTGCATGGGCAGCTGAAGAGCCACAAAAAGCTTGCATTCCAGAGCATTCCAATAGATACCACCTCCCTTGACCAAAATGCCACAGAGCTGGCAAAGATTTCTCACCAGATTAATGACAGGCTTCTGAGACTATTAACAGAAGACTGTTGTTTCTGGAATTTAGCTTAGGTCTCTTGGCGAAAAGCTGGTCAGTCCAAAAAGAAAGACACAGATAAGAATAGTGTAAGACTCACTAGTCTGACTACTGTGATACTGTACCAACACTTTCTGCAAAACTGTTATTACTGTACTAACGATGCTATCTTAGAAGTCTGTGAATCTCTGTCATTTAAAAAGCTAATCATAGCATAATGTTAACATGTAGGAACCAGGCTATTCTTGTTCTCTGGGCTCATGCCCCAACTGACCACAGCACTTTCTTAGCACCAGGAGGGTTGTTCTTATAATGTTGCTACTTTCGAATTTCCTTTTTAGAACCCTCCGAGTAAAAACAAAAGCTGGGGGCAAAAAAAGGAGCCATGCAATTGAACACAGCAAGTACAAGCCAGGCTCTATTAGGTGTGTTTTCCATTTCTCCAGGAAAGAGTGATCAAGAACACACAACTTCATGCATCTCCAGTTTTTTCCACCACGCTATTTCACATGGCCCCATCACCCAAAATCACAAATGTGCTCCACTCCAGCACACAAATCAGCCACCATACACACACAGAAAAGGAGGCCTGCCTAATAAGGCAAATCACACCGACACTTGCTTCCTATCCCCAGTGAGTTCGTCTGGGAGTGAAAAAACACAGTCAGCCTGTGGAATTGCACATAGCCTCAAAGCATCTGCCTACAAAAACACTTACTAATTAGGAATGGGGAAAACGGTCATTTTAAACTAGAGAAAACTTGCAGACACACCATAACCAAATGACCAAAGTGAAAATCATGAGCCATGAAACAAATCAGCATTGTGTTCCTCCTGATCTGATACACTGAGAACACAGCCTTTCCCTGGTGTTCTTGCTAAACCTGAATCTCATCATGAGAGCAGATATTCTCCCAAATAACTGGCCTGTAATCTTCAAAAAGGTTGTCACCCATGGATGGGGAAAAAAAAGAAAGAAAAGAACACAGAAGAAAGTATAACCGAGTATTCAAAGGGGTCTTTAACAAAATGACATTTAGATATGACCCCGGCCCAGAAAAGACACAATTGGTAAAATTTTAATAAAACCTGTTGATTAGATAATAATATTGAATCAATGTTTATATACAGATTTTTACCAGAATGCTGACTGGTGTACTTCTGGTTACATAAAGAATGTGCTTGGGCCGGCAGATTGGCCCATTGGTTAAGAGCTGGCTTGGGACGCCAGCGGCCTCGGTTCAGATCCCACATATGAGGGCCAGAACAATGCCCTCTACAGCTAACAACAGCTCCACCTAGAACTGAAGAGGAAGCACAAGCCCTGGAGACGGTGTAGGCTGCAGCCCCTGCTGCAGTGGGCTGCCATGGGCTACAGTGAGTGGCCGCCAGCCAGTGTGAGCAGGCAGCAGCCAGCGTGAGCTGCCAATAGCCACTGTGAGCGACCATCCAGAGGCCGGCGACCGATCTGCCTCACCCGGGAAGAGCACAATGGCGATACCAACATGGGCCAGTGAAGCAACATCCTCCACAACTAGACTGATGAACAAAAAGACAGCAGCTTGTCTGTTCCCCTTCCCCGAGTCCCCAACGCTGTTCCCCTCCCCAATTCCCCAATTTAAAAAAATCTTTTAAAAAAAGAAAAAAAAAAAAAAGAATGTCCTTGGTTTTAGTAAATATACAGTGAAATACATATACAGAATTAAAGAAGCATTGTGTCTAACTGACTTCCAAATTTTCAGAAAAAAACTTAGATACATATATACCTATACTTATATACATGTATGCATGTGTATAATGTGTATAGATAGAAGAGAGAGAACATGATCAAGTAAGTATAGTAAAATGTAAAATGCAAATGTTAACATTTGCGGAACCTGGGAAGGGTATTCAAGGATTCTCAGTAACATTTTTTTAAACTTCTGGGTAAGTAAAAAGTTTTTCAAAATTAAAAAAATAATAATAATAATGACCTAAGTGGATCTGAGCTTTATGAGGAGGGAGCTGGAGAAACAGGGGGAATGTAGTAGCCCCCTACCTCTCTGATCTCCCACCCACAACACTGAGAAGCACTGCCATGTCCTGGGTTTCCCTGAAAGCAACTGCGGAAGCTCCCTGAGGGTACCATGTCTCCAAATCCCCAGGGCCTAACACAGGTCTTGATAGATACTAGAAGCTCAAGAAATGGCCAATGAATGAATGAATGAATGAATGAACTTAAGGAAATATCTGAAAGAAATTGTGGGCAAACACCAATCTGTGGTACTCCGTCTGTAAAGTTGGTACCATTGTGGCCCTCTTCTATCAATGGCTGGGTGGGAATGAAGGGCAGTAGGCATCAGCATGAAGAGTAAGACACAGTTCTTCCCTGGGATGTCCTTATTGAGGAGGAAGGAGAATTGAGCATGTACCCTAGGATTGGTCTGTAATGACCCTGCCCTCTGGACTGGGGGAGGGGTATACATTCCAGGTGCTATTGTCCCAGCATTCAAGGTCTCTGTGGGATCCTGCACAAGCTATTTGATGCACTGAGTTAAGAAGAAATAGGGCCGGCCAAGTGGGGCGGTGGTTAAGCACTGGCTTGGGAAGCCAGCGGCCGCGGTTCGGTCCCACATGTGAGGGCCAGTGACACTGCCCTCAAAAAAAAAATGAAGAAATACAGACTGCGACTCCCCCAAGATAACATTAAGGATTAAACAGCTCCATATTCAGTAAATCCTTCATCATGAACACAATACCTCGAAACATTCTGCTGTTAATTCACAAACCAACTAGTGCTTGGTTTTTCCAATTCACATTGACTATGCCCGGGAGATCTGAAATTGGAATTTTAATTTCCAAAGTTCTAGGAAGCTTTGAAAAAGTTGTTTAATAGACATAAACAAACAAACAAACAAACAAACAAACAAAAAACGTGGGCCAGCAGAGTGGCACATTGGTTAAGCGCTGGCTTGGGAAGCCAGCGGCCCTGATTCGGGTCCCATATCAGGGCCAGTGACACTGCCCTCAAAAAAAAACACAAACAAACGTGACTTTTCTTTGAAACCTGAGCTAATTCAAAAACACTGTATAAGATTTCTTTTCCAGAAACATTCAATTCTGAATAGAGATGAAGGGGAAAAATATTATAATCCACAGGCCACCAGAGTGTATTACGGGAAGTTCCTATAAGCCCCAGAAAATTGGGATCTACGACAAATGTGCTTTTCCTAACCACCCCGATACAACTGCACAACCAAAAACAGTATAATAATATTCCAGAAAAAAATTTAAAAAGACAAACCATGACACACAACAGAGGGCAGGATACCAAACTGCAAACCCTATTTGCATATTAATTCATATAGGGGCCTGTTTGCTTCAATAAGGAATATAATTTTTAAGGAATCTCTAGGTGGGATTACTATGCTCACTGGTAGGGGCTTGTTCACCAATTTATTGGAAAATAAGCTCATTTGGTAAACCCAAATCAGAATAGGTTTAAAAATAAAGTCCCTTCCTAATTAGTAAATAATAAGCAGGAAGCCCACAGGGGAACTGGGGCAGGTTGGCACAGCTACCCTCATTTCCTCGTTACTTGCCATATCTGGGAGGCCAAATAGTTCTCTGTCAGGGTCTGTCCCTTCTTCTAACTTAATAAGAACAGATATTTAACACACCCTCAGAGTTTTGGTTGCCAGTTACTAGTTTATTTGTCCTCAACGCCTGTTAGCTTCCTATCTCCCAATGCAAAGCTGTTTCACCTCTCTAAAACAGAGTGGGAGGACATATCGTACCTCCTTCTAGGTGCTTCCAGGGGTGTGTTGTCTATATAACCCAAAGGCTCAGAGGAAAGATAACGTGTACCTGATGAGCCCCCCACCCCTACTCTGCTCATTAAACCTCTTCTCTCAGACATGGTCTGTTTCTTGGGCTGCTGATGGCAGGGCTCTATCAATGTTGGCTGAAATCACAGGATTCATGGTGATCTGAGGCCTGACCTAAGGATTCGGAAAGAGATCCCTCTATGGAGTTCAGATAGAGCCTCAGATCTGAATGCAAATAGGTTAAGATAGTGTGGTATTCTTAATACTTCAGTACTTCTTAATCAATCTCCCCACACATACTTCTTCTCATTTCTCCATGAGAACCCATACTTGTGACACCCTTGGGCTGTTCTACAATTGAGGTGATAATGGCACTTGAGTAAAAATCAGCCATTGCCTATTTTTGTCTGAAGAGGAAGCAAAGACACTGGGCCAAAGGATAATATAACAGCTCTTGAAATTTGAGCCTTTATGCTGGTCATCAGTTCCTAGTGTGATATTACCAATGAAAAATGCAAGAGCTTTGCTTATTGGTCCCCACCCAACTGGTTCTTCTTACCTTTGGTTCCATTGAAATGAAACTGTGGGTTCCTCTGCTTGAGAGAACTGACCTTTTAATCGTCCTGCTATGGTAGAAGTGATAGTAGTCCTTCAGAGCCCCAATCTGCACAGATCGGAGGGAAAGAACAAAAGGAAGTGAGTGAATTTACGAAAACAATCTCCTGTTTTCCTGCTTTTCATTAAAATAAGAACACAAAACAAGAAAGGTCCATAAATTATGCAGTTGCCTGCTCTACTTAAATGTTATTTGAACCTTGGCGATCATTTTCCAAAAGATGGACACGTGATATGAAATGGAGTGTCTTTGAGGCAGTGACTGCGGAACTAAAGATTATAATGGGGCAACTTAGCCTCTCCATAGCTCCCTTTTAATGTTTAATTTATGTTCAGCATTTTAAGTAATTCCATATCAATCTATATCCAAATGTGGGAAAGAGAAAAAATCAAATAGCTATCGGTTATAAAAACACATTTCATTCTGTTGGCTCTGAGAAATGTACAATGAAGAACCTTGTTATTTATACCATTAATTTGAAACAAATCCTAAGCAGTTGATCATTCACAAAGAAAACACTACTTAGTTTGTTTCCTGACATCACTAGACAGTATAAATACATAGCAGCTTTTCATTTATTGCAGAACTAAAAATGGAATGGCAATTTCTAAAACAAAACAAAGATCCCACATCCTACCTATCAACTAAGCTTCCTGTGTAAAAATACTTCAATCCATTTTATCATAACCATTTCTTCAACAAATTAGTCTTCTGATTTGTGTACCCCATTCTTTAGTTAAAAGCAGTTAGCTCTGTTTCGGATAGCTTTGAAAGTAAGTCCCTGTCCACTTTAGGAAAATAAATGAACAAAATCCCAAACAATCATATTCTCTCAGCAGGTTATAAAATGTGGATCACATAATGGGAACTGAATAATACAACGAATGAAGACAGGAGAGCTTGGCTCTAGTTCTAGCTGACACCAGAAATGACTCCTTGGCTAAATCACATATACTTACTATGTCTCAGTTTACATTTCTATAAAATTGGACTTTGGGTTAATTTATTTCTGAGATCACGGTAGCTCTCAAATTCCACTGTTTGACACTGACACTTTACTTGCTTTGGGCAAATACATTAAGTGGTTATGTCTCCAAAATACCATGGCTTTGCCCTAAAAGAAGGACCACTGTCAGAATGTTTTCCAATTGCGACAAAAGGTAGGCTTTCCTAATTTTAAAAAAGAGAAGGCGTTGGCCCAGCTTAATTTTTGCAGATAAAAGGTTTCTTTCTTATTCCCATTTTTCCATCACATTCTCAGTCACTGCCCCAGCCCCAACCCCCACACATACACTTTCAATAAGCATCATCAACCCAATTTCTGTGCTATTTAAGAGTCATCTCACTGGGACTTTAGGCACTAATTGAATGTCTCTAATCATCATTAAAATTGAACGTCTGAAGTCTCACACGTTTTACTGAAGTAGAAACTGCCCAGATGCACACAGAAAAGATCCTGGACTCTGAAAACAAATATGAAACAAAGACAAGGAAACCCCGCTGAAACCTCTAATCTCAGTGATCCTAGACTCTGAAACAGCAGCCAACAATGAGGAAGATGGCACCAATTCCACTCCCAGTCTCCAAAAATGTTTCAAGGAGGGATTTACAGGGCAATTTTAAGTTTCTAGAGGACTAAGGGTAGAATTCAAGGGGCCACGTAATACTTTATAAGAAAATCTTAAAATCCCAAGAAGCTTAGAGTTTTCACCTCATGTGGCTTTTGTCAAGAGTACTCTGTGAGAAAATACAGTAGTTCTTGTGGAAAGGAACTTAAAATCGCTAAGGAAGAACTTTACACAAAACCTATCACTGGTGTAAAAAATGCTACTGTGCTTAAGAAAATGTCCACTCCACTATCATGGAACCTCTTTGATTACAGGAAATGAGTGACTTCAACTTAACTATTAAGTTCAAACTATGGATGAAACACACCTTGAAGATGTATTCAGATCCTCTGAGGCCTCATTGGTACAGACTGGAATCCTGCCCTAACGTAGTATACATAGGGAGATGGAAAACGGAACCCTTATCCTGACTTAACTTGCTCTGGGATCTTGGATGCATCTCTTAACCTCCATGGGCCTTTGTTTCTTCCACTGTAAAATAAGGAGGATACAGGAGGTATAATGGACAGAGACTGGGCATCAGAGTCAAATAGGGGATAATGTTTATGGGTTAGTGTGGTTATAAGGACTGATTGTAGGAATAACAGGTGTGCTACCTGGTCAAGTCATTGCCTGGTACATAGTAAATGTGAGGTTATTAGTGTGCCTTATAAATTTCAATTGAAATCCTACCTTCTCTCAGGTCCTATCCTCTAATGAACCCCTCAGCTCTATTTCTTGGTTAGGATGCCTCTGGGTCTACCCTGGTATCACCTGTTTAATTACTTTATTTCATTGGCAAAAATCAAAAAGGTTGATGATACACTGTTGACAAGGATATAGGCACAGATTGGTAAAGAGCATACTCTGGGACAAGTGTTTTAAGAGCAATTTGGTAACATCAATACCATAATAAGCAGAACTAGCCTTTGACCCACCCTTTCCACTTTTAAATATTTATTCTACAGATATAGTCACTTATATACAAGAATGGATATAGTTAGAGTACATTTTATAAAAGCAAAAACAAAAATGCAAACAACTAGCTGCCATCAATAGGGGATTAGTTCTACATGAACTAAAATGTGTTGATCGCAATGTAGTGAGTAAATAAAGTTGCAAAATATGTATATAATATGATCCAGTTTTTTTAGGAGAAAAAGCAAGAATATATATTACATTTGTGCTTAGGTACAGGAGTATTCCAGAAAGATACTCGAGAAACTGAAAAGAAGAACTTCCTTTTCATTGTTTATGTGCGTGCATTATTCTTTAATTAATTAAAAATGGAAGAAATAGCACAAACAAATAAATGAAATAGCACACACACATATCCCATCTCCTTTTCTGGTGGCAAATATATACTCCTAAAATTCCACATGACTGATACAGTGGCCCCATGATTCAGGCCACTAAATCTCGAGAGTAGTAAGCTCTACTGTATCTCCATCTTTCAGGAATTCTGTTTCCTCTATAGAGTTGTGGAATGGTGCTCATTGATTGACTGATGCCTCCTTTACTGAATGCCTACCATGTGCCAGGCATTTGCTGCTCTTCTCGCCTGTTACCATATTTAACTTCATTACCCCATGAGCCCTTGAAGGGAAACACCATTATCTCCAGTTTGATATATAAGGCTATTGAGCCTTTGGAAGTGCCCGGATGTACAAGGCTAGTCTTGGGAGGTGGTAAAATGTAAATCTTTGTTGAATGTCTAACATCAGGATGAATTCAGTTAAGTTTCACGGTGCAGCCTCTGGATAGGCTCAAAAGAACCACTCCACATCTTCTGGTGAGGCTTCTGTACTGCAGAGCTACAAAGCTGAACTCAGTCAAGCTAGGTTTCTGAATGTGGTTCAAGTTCTACCAAGCCAAGGCACACCACAGCATCGTGAGACATTCTCTTGGAAGCACTGATGTGTTTAATGGTAGTTGTGGCAGGGATCTTAGAGCCTGGTTCCTAGCTTTCTCGGTCTCCATTTGCATCTCTTGTTTTGTTGGTATGTTGGTAAGACACGGGACTACAGAGGGTGACTTCCTCATTCCTCGGTTTCTAGATTCAGGCAGAAGCAGCAAACCTCATGGAGGTACATTCTGTGGTGTGGCTTTGGAGGCGATTTCTGGAAGCTTGGCCCTCCTGATTGATTTTACAAGCTATTTAATAGTCTATACCGAATGCCTTCCCAAGAAGACCAAGTATTCAGTAGACCAAGATTCAGTATTAGGCTTCCCTGAATATTGAAAACTAAAGAAGTTAGAGCATCTGAAAAAGTAGCTATATATTTACATAAGCTTAACAACTTAGAGATCCTCAGAGTAATGTACCTTTGGAGTCATGGGCGTAGGCACCAATGAGCCGCAGGCTACAGGATGTCCTTCTGTGTCTGTTCTGACATCCTGTTAGATGACTATACTTGTGTCTAGTCTTCTCAGACCTATTTGCACCACCCTCTGCTCTCATATCTGTTTTCCACACAGTATCCAGAGTAAAATTACAGAAGGACTCAAAATTTGGCAATGTCATGTCAGACCCTTGCCTAAAATCGGTTAGTGGCTTCCCTTTGTTCTTACAATAAATAGTAATAGTTAACATTTAATGTTAATTAATAATATAGTTTTAAAAGTAAATGAGCATAAATAAACCATGAACATCCAAACATTAAAAAATTAAAAATTAAAAAAAGGAAATCAGAATAATAATATCCCATCCACATTTATGCTGTGCCAGGAACTGCACCTATCACACTGAATAAAGACCTCCTCTGACCTGCAGGGCCTGTGTGATCTGGCTTGGTCTCCCTCTGTAACCTCTCCTCAAATCACACCTACTCTCAGTTCACGGGACTCCAGCCGCGCTTGTCTTCAGTTCCTGGACTGTGTCATGCTTGCTGTTTCCTCTACCAACAAAACCCTCTCCTACCTCCACCCTCTCCACCTCTTTTCTTCTTTCTCATCCTTTATGTTTCACCTGAAGTCCGAAGTCTTCAAAACTCCCCAGACCAGATCTTTCTTTATTAGATCTCAGAGAATCATAGGAACATGTACCTATCGTCATATTTTGATTAGTACAATTATTTGTTTAGTCATACTTTGATTAGTACAGTTATTTGTTTAAGGTCTGTGTCCCTGCCTAAAGACCTGTATGTTCCAATGAAGCAGGGACACATATGTAATATTTTGCTCACCAGTTTGTTCCCAGCTCCTAGTACATGGTTTGATTCATATTAGGTTCTCAGAAAAGATTGTTGAATGAATGATATAAAACTCAGAATCCTTAAACTGCCAAAATTTCATATATTAGAGCTATATGTGATCCAAAATCTTTAGTATACGTATCATAGGACTATCAAATTAAGGTAAATTTCAGCAAAAATGGTTGAATTTTGCCTTAATTGAAGTACCAATTCTTCTAGACTTATGGTTTTGAAGGTTGTAGACTGAGACATCACAATGTTTCGTTTTGGGTTTTTTTTGCAAGACAATAGCTAAGGAGTAGTGTGCATTAGTTCAATTATTCTATCTCATCCAAACAAAAATAATCTGTCACTTCCTGAGATTATATATATATTTAAAAGCATGTTTCTGTCTCTCATCTATTAATATGCATGTCCCTTATTGGCAAGAACTATGCCTTTTATTTTCTTTCAACAGCACTATGCATGCTGAGGGCATTTAATAAACATTAAAAAGAAAAATGTCATAACATGTTGGGAGTTACTCAAAAGAAAGACAGTATATGAAAACAGAGCAGCAGTATTATCTATAAGCAGGCATTCCATCTAGCTCCTCTGGGGTAATCTAAAACAAAAGATGACTGTGTTTATATGTTATGCAATAGCAATAGGGACCACAGAAAGAACAATACATAACTACCATAGGGACATTTAATAAATAAATCAGGAACCATGGGAATATGTGAAGTATAAAATCGATAGCGGATAAATCAATACTCAACCTTTTCCTTAATGCCACATAAAGGAAGGAGAATAATCCCTGCCCTCTTAAGTTCCTCTTATGTACAGTAACACACACTCTTCCCTGCCGAACAATACAACTCTACACACAAAAGATGAAGTTGATGAATTTCATCTTTTGTTCCCAATTCTAAATTTTTGTGCTTTTTCTTCCTTAGTGGTAGCCCCTCACCCTTGCACCCAAGCTTTTCCTATCACTACTCTTTCTCAAACCAAATTGTGTTGTTGGTAAGGGTTTTTTTTACAAGCTATTTTATACTAAGGTGTAGACCACTGGTAGGACTCAATGTCTTAGCTCTTCCAGAGAAAGAACTAATTTGATCAGAAAATTAAAACTTAAGCCAAACAAATGAGTCCACAGTGCTTATAATTTCAAAAAAACAGCCATTGGAGGGGTTTTGTTTGTTTGTTGTTTGTTCAGCAGCAGGAGGGAACCTTCATCGTGTCCCTAAATTCTTATGTCAAAAGCAAGCTACTTGATGCAATTGTAAATGGCACAGTTTTCTTAATTTCTCTTTCCATTAGTTTATTATTGGTATATGCAAATGCCACTGATTTCTGAACATTGATTTTATATCCTGCTACTTTACTGAATTCGTCTATCAGTTCCAATAGTTTTTTGATGGAGTCTTTGGGGTTCTCTATATACAGTATCATGTCATCTGCATATAATGACAATTTTACTTCTTCCTTGCCAATTTGGATGCCTTTTATTTCTTTTTGTTGTCTGATTGCTGTGGCTAGAACTTCCAGCACTATGTTGAATAAGAGGAGAAAGTGGACATCCTTGTCTTGTTCCTATCTTAAGGGGAATGGTTTTAGCTTTTCCCCATTGAGTATGATGTTAGCTGTAGCTTTACCATACATGGCTTTTATTATGTTGAGATATGATCCCTGTATTCCCACTTTGCTAAGGGTTTTTAACATAAATGGCTGTTGGGTTTTGTCAAATGCTTTTTCTGCATCTATTGAAATGACCATGTGATCTTTATCCTTCATTTTGTTGATGTGATGTATCACATTAATTGATTTACGGATGTTGAACCAGCCTTGCGCACTAGGGATGAATCCCACTTGATCATGATGTATGATCTTCTTAATATATTGCTGAATTCTGTTTGCTAATATTTTATTGAGAATTTTTGCATCTATATTCATCAGGGAGATTGGCCTGTAGTTTTCCTTTTTTGTGCTGTCTTTATCTGGTTTTGGAATCAGGGTGATAGTGGCTTCATAAAAAGAGTTTGGGAGCCTTCCCTCCTTCTGGATTTTTTGGAATAGATTGAGAAGAATAGATGATAGTTCTTTTTTGAATGTTTGATAAAATTCACTTGTGAAGCTGTCTGGTCCAGGGCTTTTGTTTTTTTGGGAGCTTGTCAATTACTGATTTAATTTCCTTGGTAGTAATCAGGGTATTCAGATATTCTGTTTCTTCTTGCATTAGCTTTGGAAGGTTGTATGCTTCTAGAAAATTATCCATTTCTTCCAGATTGTCAAATTTGTTGGCATTGGTGCAGCCACTATGGAAGTCAGTATGGAGGTTATCTCAAAGAACTGGAAATAGAGCTACCCTTTGACCCAGCAATTCTACTCCTAGGTATTTATCCTGAAAAAACCAAGATACTTATTCAAAAAAAGTTATGCACCCCTATGTTCATAGCAGCACAATTTACAATAGCCAAGACTTGGAAACAACCAAAATGCCCATCAGTAGATGACTGGATTAAGAAACTGTGGTATATTTATACAATGGAGTATTACTCCGCTATAAAGAAGAATAAAATCGTACCATTTGCAATGATATGGATGGACCTAGAGACTATTATGTTAAGTGAAATAAGTCAGTCAGAGAAAGACAAATACCATATGATTTCACTCATATATGGAATCTGAAAAACTGTATGAATGAGCAAAGTAAACAGAAACTGTCTCATAGATATAGAGGAAAAATCAGGGTTGCTAATTGGGAGGGGGATGGGGATGAGGGAGAAGGGGAAGGGATTAGACTGCAAAAACAGGCAACTACAATATTGCCACTGGGATATGAAAAACAGTTTGGGGAATATAATTAATAATGTTGTAAATATTCTGTGGAATGTCAGATGGTCATAGGTCTTGTTAGGGAGACCATTTCATGGATGGAGTAGAGGTTTGATCACTGCACTGTATAACTAAAGCGGAGGTGGTATACTTAATGTAACTGAATATATATAGATAGTCACAGGATGCGGATTATACTGTGGAAGAGAGTCAGAGGAAGAGTAATAGATATATATGATATGGGGGGGGAGTGGGGTGGCGAATTGGGGGTGGGGGTTGTCACTTTGAGGGGTAAAATGTATAACTATTGCACTGTGTTGTACACCTGAAACTAATTAAAATAAATAAATAAATAAATAAATAAATAAATAAATAAATAAATAAATAAATAAATAAAAAAGCAAGCTACTGACTTCTGAGCAAAAGGCTGAAAGCCAGAAGACCCATATTTTACTCTGGCTTTGCCTCTGATGAGGAGCTTTGCTGCTTTTCAGAATTCATTCACTGCTAACAATCTCACCTGTGCCAGCAGCTAAAAACCCTCGCCAGTCTAGTTACTCTAGGCATATAGTTTGCAACTTATATACAGTTCTGTAGAGTGACACACCATGCTTGTTTGCCCAGGACTGAGATATTTCCAGGGACACAGGACTTTTTTTTTCCAGTGCTTCAACTGGGGCAGCAGTCCCAGGCAAAATGGGACATCTGGTTACCTTGAAGTGTCAAGGTCACGGGCACTTCACCTCGATGAACCTATCATTTCTCTCAGGCCACTCATCTGCCTTGTTTTCCCTCTCACCCTCTCCAATTTATACATTTCTCCAAATTCTTTTCAAAAAATTATTTACCTCCAATCTACAACTTTTTTTTAAATGGACAAAAATTTGAATGAACATCTCACAAAACAAGATATATGAATGGCCAACAAGAACATGAAAATACACTCAAATGCAAATTAGAGTCATAATAGCACTATTACATCTAAAATTTAGAAGACTCAAAATACCAAGTTCTAATGAGATTGTGGAGCATTGGCGCTCTCTGACTTTGCTGGTGGGATTGTAAATGATTCAATGTCTTTGGAAAATTGTTTTGTAATTTCTTATGAAGCATACATCTTCCTCATAACCCAGACATTTCAATTCTAGGTTTTTACACAGAAGAAATGAAAACCTATTTCCAAACAAAAACTTGTACACAAATATTTATAGCAGCTTCCTTAATAACAGCCCCAAACTGGAAACAATGCATGTCCATCAACAGGTGATATATAAATAATGGTACATCCATATAATGGAATGCCCAGCAATAAAAAGGAACAAACTAAACACTTTCCAGATTTATTTTTCTCCTTAACAGTCAACATATTGTACATTCTCTTTATTTGTCCCATTTGTTGCTTGTCTTCCCCCCACCAGACTATAACTACGTAAGGGCATAGATTTGTTTTATTCACTGCTGGATTAGCCTTAGCTCCTATTAACAGTGCCAGGCATACCCAATAAATGTGTAGAATAAATGAATAAGGGAAAGGCCCTCGAAAAAAGTCAAAGCAACAGTAAGCATGTTTCCAAACCTTAGGGAGAGTTTCTTGCTCATCTCTTTATAATACTTTCTGTGATATAACGTTACCATATAATGTAACATAGGCTTTATGCTTAATAAATTTCAAATGAATGAAATGATCACATGTAAACATATCTGAAAATTAAGAATTTACCACCAACCACCACATAATCATGAAAGTCTGCCTTCATATTTCTCAGTTTCCTCCCCGGTCTCCATCATAGTCAATGACCTCTTGGAATCACTGAACAGAAGTGATACTTTTAATACTCCTGTTGAATTCATTAAAATATATGAAATTAGAAGGCAAGGAAATGCAGAAATCTGATGAACTGCTAACATTTATGGAACATGAGCATAGACTAAGTACCAGGCATCACTGCACTACATCTTCACCACAATATGAAGCAGGTATCATTATTGCCATTTTACACACAAGCAGAAATTCAGAGTTTAAGAACTTGCCCTGGGTCACACAGCCAGTACAGGGTGAAGCTCCGATTGATTCCAGCCAGCCTAACTCCAGGGCATACTTTCTTAACTATTCTAAGGATGCTTACAAGGTTTCTAAGGAAGAACTTAAAACCACAGCTACCCAGAGGTTTCAATTACCCAGAAAACTGTGCTCCTAAGAGTTATACAGAGAGGGATGTTTTCTAGGGATACTTCCAGTCTACCTTCAGCAGATACAAAAATCAAAGTGTTGACAAGTGTCTGTAGTTCCTGTTCTACCACTGACCCCAGGGTATTTACATTAGTGCCTCATGTGAGGAAGTACCTATAAGGCACACCTTTACAGTGAAGTTCAAACCTCATTAGAAGGTAAACAAGTGTAATAATACCTGGCACCAAGCATCTTAGATGCTACTGCACTGGGCCATGGAATACGACAAAATGACATGAAAAATATCTTCCTTAGACTTTAGTTTCAAGTCAATTGCTCAGAGAATACTTGTGATTTCCTCCTAAATTCCTTCAGGTTCAGGCTCAACATTTGAGCTCTTCAGAGAATGGCATTAGAGTCTATGAATTCAAAGCAAAAACACTACAATATGTTTTTTTTAACCAGGATGCTTAAGAAAAGATGTATAATCTCTATGATTTCAAAGGCTACTTTCTAAGATATTCAGGCATGTAGTAGGGTGAATAATGCCCTCCCCTGCAAAAAAAAAAAAAATGTTCATGTTCTAATCCCCAGAACCTGTGAATATATTACTTTATTTGGTGAAAGGGACTTTGAAGTTCTGATTAAATTAAGGATTCTGAGATGGGGAGATTGTCCTGGGTTTTCTGGGTGAGCCCAATGTAATCAATCACAAGGGTCCTTAGAAGAGGTATGAGCAAAGTCAGAGAAGAAAATGTGGAGACAGGAACAGAGGTCAGAGAGAGAAATGGAAGCAGAGATCAGAGAAAGAGAGATTTTTAAAAAAACAAAAAACGGCTCTGATAGAAAAAGGGGCCATACCGAGTGGCTCAGTTGGTTAAGAGCTTGCTCAAGAGTGCGAGCTGAGCTCTGAACAACAGCAGTTTGATGCCCAGCCCGAGCTGAGCTGCGGCTGAGCTGCCAACAGGTGGCAGGATGGCTCAGCTAAAAAAAAAAGAAAGAAAAAAGAAAGAGGGGCCACAAATCAAAGAGTGCTGACATCTTCTAGAAGCTGGAGAAAGCAAAGAAATGAAGTCTCTTCTAGGATCTCCAGAAGGAACACGGCCTTGCTGACACCTTGATTTTAGGTTAGGACTTCTGGCCTCCAGAACCGTAAGATAATAAATTTGTGTTGTTTCAAGCCATTAAGTTTGTGGTTCTTTGTTAGAGAAGCAATAGGAAACTAAAACAACATAGACTTAGTACCTCAATAGACATCCATGAGAAGCAAAGGAATGAAATTAGGCTATTTGTATTTGGAGGCTTTTTATTCTTCATATTTTTGACTCTCTGGGTATTCAGTTATCAATTTCCAAATAGCTGTACCAATGTGTTCACGGTGTTTAATATTAGCCAGACGCTCTGCTAAGCACCTTGCTGACATTATCTTGTTTATCTTGCTAATAAACAAGATTATCTTACTTATTCTTCAAAACAAAACGAAGTCCAAGGTTAAGCAACTAGTCCAGCAAAACAGAACTCGTGAATGGCCTGTCTATTCAAAGCCGTTATGCAATTAATACTACTAATAACCAAAGCTACCTCTAGATGTTTTCCTACATTATATCTAATCTTTTCAACAACCCTGAAAATGAAGAACTACTCTAATTTTATGGACAAGAAAACCGAGTCCAAACCTGAGAGGGGTTAAGTAACATGCCAAAATGAAGAAGTATCTGAGTCAGGATTTGAAACCAGGTCAATCTGACTCCAAAAACATCCAAGCTTTTTCTAGTCACCGCACTATGATTTTATTTAAAAGTTTACTTAAAGGGTTTTGTAGTGCCACATGCAATTGGATTGGCACACTCAAATATCCCCACCCCACCCCACCTCCTTGCCCTCACCAATATGAGGCCTCATTATTTTATTCTAAAGCTACCTGATCACCAGAGTACAGAAGAATCTAGGTCCCCCTCGACTATCTCAAAAGCAGGTAATCAAAAACATCTTGACTACAATTTCTGAGCAAGCAATAAACAGATACAACAATTTCACCAAGGAAACAAAACACGGCAAATAAAGTAGCACTGAATTTTCCCAGATTCAAGTGAGAAATCTAGTTTGCCCCTCCACATGGGACATGAGATTTTCCTCAAAGCAAATCATAGGATCTCAGGGTTGGAAAAGACAAAAATGAGATTTTAATCTGATTTTTTGCCCACTGGATGCCGGAATCCATTCTTCAAACTGGTGCAGAACACTGCATTTTCTGGGGCAGCCCATTTGTTAGAAACCTCTACCAGATAATGAGCCTAAATCCACTCATTACTCCTGGTTCTAGCCTACAGAGCCAGCCCATGCCATGCCAGACAGCCAACACATCCCTACTGGGTCTCCCCTATTCTTGGCCGAACGTCTAAATTTTTCCATTTTTTCTCATGTGACAAGCTGTCACAGGGTTGCCTCCCCTAGATAAGCTAAAATCTGTAATGTCTCACCCAAAAACCTGGAGCCTAGAATACAACACATCTCAACTCTGGGTATGGTGAAACCAGGTGGAGTCCATGACCTCCTGTAGCAATGTACTTATAATAGAAATAGCTTTGAATTGAAATATGTTTAGCAGAATGAACTTGGCCAACGAATAAAAAAATCCACAGAAATGCTTTTTAATTTGGCTTTCCTCCAGTCTATATTTTAGTATCTTAATGCCATAGTTGAATGCCTTTTTCTATATTCTACTCTATGCTTTTACAGCCTGCCCAGACATTCATTTATTTATTGAGTGTGTACTATGTGCCAAGCACTAATGCAGATACTGCAGAGAGAATGAACAAAATAAAGTCCCTGCTAAGATGGAGATAACAATCTGACTTGATTCCAAAAACCCCACTGTGTCAGCTACAAATTTGAAATTTATGTCTTCTCTACTGAATCAGAATATTTCTCCCAAGAGCACTCAAATAATTTTTCATATTAGTATATTACAGATAAGGATTGGGTTCAAATTCAACTTACAACATGTTTGTAATAGCTTTTTCAGAATGAACTATAAATGGCATTAGGCTTTGATTTCCTTTAATCCATTTTTGTCCAAAATGAATAATTATGTCCTTAATGTAAAATAATCCTTGTACTATATTCTTGCGATAAGAACATTTATTACTGCTATTTATAGTCAGTTACTCTTTAAAAAAAGTTTTTAAAAACCCATCTGTAAGTAATTTCTGGGGAAACTAAAAGGAATGATTGTTTACTATTTAAGCTATTCCACCTGCTTGAAAGACACACACACACACACACGAAACAATCCAAGAGAGGCTGAGAAAGAGAACTCATAGCCTACTGATCATCTTAGTAACTTACAGCATATTCACAAATAGGGAAACAAACAGAAAACAATACATATTTTGAGAAGTGAAAACATTTCTAGAATTACCCCAGGAATAGTGAATTTTTATTTAGGTCCAATGACTCTCAACCCTTGCTATACATTAGAATTGTATGGGGACTTTAAAAGTACTAATGTCAGCGTCACCCCACGCCTACCCCGGAGATGCTGATGCCCAAGGTCTGAGTTAAGGTGATTCTGCTGTGCAACCAAGGTGATGAACCACTGGTTTTTTTTGTTTGTTTTTTAATTTATTTATTTATTTATTTTATTTTATTTTAATTAGTTTCAGATGTACAACACAGTGCAATAGTTATACATTTTACCCCTCAAAGTGACAACCCCCACCCCCAATTCACCACCCCACTCCCCCCATATCATATATATCTATTACTCTTCCTCTGACTCTCTTCCACAGTATAATCCACATCCCGTGACTATCTATATATATTCAATTACAGTAGGTATACCACCTCCACTTTAGTAATACAGTGCAGTGATCAAACCTCTACTCCATCCATGAAATGGTCTCCCTAACAAGACCTATGATCATCTGACATTCCACAGAATATTTACAACATTATTAATTATATTCCCCAAACTGTTTTTCATATCCCAATAGCAATATTGTAGTTGCCTATTTTTGCTGTCTAATCCCTTCCCCTTCTCCCTTATCCCCATTCCCCTCCCAATTAGCGACCCTGATTTTTCCTCTATATCTATGAGACAGTTTCTGTTTACTTTGCTCATTCATACAGTTTTTCAGATTCCACATATGAGGGAAATCATATGGTATTTATCTTTCTCTGACTGACTTATTTCACTTAACATAATAGTCTCTAGGTCCATCCATATCATTGCAAATGGTACGATTTCATTCTTCTTTATAGCGGAGTAATACTCCATTGTATAAATATACCACAGTTTCTTAATCCAGCCATCTACTGATGGGTAATTTGGTTGTTTCCAAGTCTTAGCTATTGTAAATTGTGCTGCTATGAACATAAGGGTGCATAACTTTTTTTGAATAAATGTCTTGGTTTTTTCAGGATAAATACCTAGGAGTGGAATTGCTGGGTCAAAAGGTAGCTCTATTTCCAGTTTTTTGAGATACCTCCATACTGACTTCCATAGTGGCTGCACTGATCTGCAATCCCACCAACAGTGCAGCAGGGTCCCCTTTTCCCCACAGCCTCGACAGCACTTGTTGTTTGTTGATTTATTGATGATAGCCATTCTGACTGGAGTGAGGTGGTATATCATGGTGGTTTTTATTTGAATTTCCCTAATGACCAGTGAGGTTGAACTTTTTTTCATATGCCTGTTGGCCATCTGTATGTCCTCTTTAGAGAAATGTCTCTTCATATCTTCTGCCCATTTTTTAATTGGGTTGTTTGTTTTTTTGGTGTTGAGTTTCATGAGTGTTTTATAAATTTTGGATATTAACCCCTTATCAGATATATCGTTGGCAAATATATTCTCCCATTCAGTAGGCTTCCTTTTTGTTTTATTAATGGTTTCCTTTGTTGTGAAAAAACTTTTAAGTCTGATATAATCCCATATGTTCATTTTTTCTTTTACTTCCCTTGCCCGTAGGGATGTATCAGTAAAAATATTGCTCCAGGTAATGTCTGCAAATGTACTCCCTATATTTTCTTTTAAGATTTTTATGGTTTCAGGTCTTACATTTAAGTCTTTAATCCATTTTGAATTTGTTCTTGTATAAGGCGTAAGGAGGTGGTCCAGTTTCATTTTTTTGCATGTGTCAGTCCAATTTTCCCAGCACCATTTATTGAATAGACTATCTTTACTCCAGTGTAAATTCTTGCTTCCCTTGTCATAGATTAACTGTCCGTAAATGCCTGGATTTATTTCTGGGCTCTCTGTTCTGTTCCACTGATCGATGTGCCTGTTTTTATGCCAATACCAAACTGTCTTGATTACTGTAGCCTTGTAGTAGGTTTTGATGTCTGAAGAACCACTATTTTAATCCATCCATCACATTCTGCAGAAATAGAACAATTTACCATATAGAACAATTTACCCTGAATTCTGAGATCTCTAAATATTCCTATCTACTCAGTTAAAATACTTTTAAATGACAAACATCACTAATTAATTTGAATTTAGTATTAATGTAACTTACATGTTTTGTTCTTTTGTTCATTCCTTTAATTATTTCAAAAGCCTTCCTCCACCCACCCCCCAAAATAATTTAGAAAAATGTATTTAGCAAAACCATATTCAAAATTTCCTATATTTTATTATACTGGTAAACAGAGGCTATTTTGAGCACTACAGCACTTTAGAATGGCCTGCTTTATTCTTACAAGGGAAGATTCCAAGTGTAAAAGCTGTGAGCATTCAAAACATGTGAAAAAGACCTAATGTGTGCTCAGGACAGTTGATGGCCTTGTCGCTTCAGTAAAAGACAAAAACAAAAGCTTAGAATGAGAGGCTCCCCCACCTTTGCTAACAGCTGTTCAGATATGTCTGTTCATTTACCACTATCTGCGCCCTTCCTGGGAATTAGCAAAGTTGGCACTTGCCGGGTAGTGACGCCAAAACTGGGCCCACAGCAGTGGATAAGCAAGGCATCTGTGGCCTATGGAAGAAGGTAAGTGGGTGAAGTTTCCAGTCAGCTGTAAAGTTCTGCATCAAGGCAGATGCGAGGTCAGGTCTTATTTTTATAGCTCCTGAGGCTCTGTCCACTGTGGGCAGCCATTATTTGTATTAATTAAAGATGTCATAGATACACATCTATTAGAACACATAAAATTTTTAAAAATGGTAATACCAAATGATAATGAAGATGTGGGTAAATGGAAGTCTCATATATTATTGTTCAAAATACTTAGAAAACAGTTTGGTAGTTTGTTATAAAACAAAACATTCACTTACTCCATGACCCAGAAATCACACTCCTGAATATTTTCCCCCAAAAAAATAACAACGTATGTTCACACAAAAACTGGTACATGCATGTTTATAGTGGCTTTAGTCATAATAACCCTAAACTGGAAACAACTCAATGTGCTACAACTGGTGAACGGACAAACTGGTGCATCCATACAACAGAAGGCCACTCATCAATAAAAAGGAACAAATTACTGATTGATTAATTTGGGATAAATCTCAAATATATTATAACAATGAAAAGAAGACCAGTCTCAAAAGATTGCATACTGTATTATTTCATTTACAAGACATTTGGGGAAAGGCAATATAGACCAGAAAATACATTAGCAGTTGGGGGTGCAGCATGAGGCTGATTATAAGGGAGCACTAGGGATTTTTTTTGAGTTGATGGAATTGTTCTTTATCTTTATTATGGAGGTGGTTCTATGACTATATGCATTTTCTAAACTTAAAAAACTATGCAGTGAATCTTACTGTATGAAAATTTACTGTATGTTTGATTATTGGGGTTTATGATACCTCAATAAATCTGATTTCCCACCTCCCAAAAAAAAAAAATTTCCCTAAGGAAAAGCTCAGTCACTGAAGTGAGTTAACTGAAAAAATGATACAAATGAAGCAGCAAAAACATTAATTAAGAAGTTGTTCAGATTAAAATATATTTTCAAATTGGTTTTATTCAATTGAGGAGCTTCCCTAAAGCCATAGCAACCACCTCAACATTTGGAAATACACAGGGCAAACAGCTACCTTGAGAATCATTCACAGTATGTAAAGCTTTCCTTTAATCAAAGAAATGAAGTATTTCAATATTTCTTAGTAAAGCAATGCTTTCACTAATGCGACCTACCTAATCAGGACAAAATAAGGCTGATTACGCTAAGTGATGGAGTCATTTGAAACGACTGTAAACTCTGAAAATATGGCTGGTAATTGTGAAACAAAGATGAGAATGGCTCAGAGGCCTCCTAAGTGCTATTAACCAAACTCCTAATATAAGTGCTTTGAAAGGAAGTAAAAATCTATAAATCAGTGATTCTCAAAGTGTGGCACTGGGACAGGAAGCACCTGTGAGCTTAGCAGAAATGCACACTCATGGCCCCACCTCAACCTGAATCAGAATCCAGTCATCACCCAGCTCAACCAACTCTCAGTACAAGAGGTGAGGAAGTGGCCATCAGGAATGATTGACGAAGCAACTCTCAAAACAGGATACGGGCACTCTGTTGTCTATTTTGCCTTGTACACACAAGATGAAGCAGACACCCACCTCCACACACCCATACAATCTACATAGTGAAAAAGGGGTTTAATTCTAGGCTTTACCCTTTTAAAAATGTTACGAGCCCAATCTATGTTTAAAATAAAATTGGATTTCAAGGAGAATTTTCTCCAAACTCAATTCTAGAAGATAATTAAAAATGTAAACTTAACTCTAGGAGATAATTAAAAATGTTAATAATGTTTACAGTACTAAGACAGGGGTAGTTATCCATGATAGATCAGTTCATTTAATGTTCAAGTGAATAAAATTTCACAACTAGAATTTCACAGGTGATATATATACTAATAATTGCAACTATTAAAAATTAAAAGTTGTCTTCCACTAACCATTTGGTCCTGCCGTATTCTACTTTATGTGGACTACTTTTCCTTAGCTTGCTTCCCATATAGAAGGATCAATAATGATGTGTAAATTTTCGATAAAACATCTCAAGCCATAAAGATCAGGACATGTTTTTCTTCCTATTTTCAAGTAAAACGTTTTGATATCTCAGCAGACGTCTTAGTAAAAACATGTTACTTTCAAAATCTAAATGGGAGTTCATGAAGCACAAGGGAGATGAGTATAGCCCCAAATATCATCATAATTATGTCAGCAGATCTGCTCAATTTATTTTTTAAAAAGCTTTGTTTACATTAAATTATCCATGGCTCCTCTTAGAGTTCTGCTTTATTGACACTATCTGTCCGTAATCTCCAAGGACTATAAATTCATAATTCTGTACAAATGAACTATCTACTCTTTAAATCACCTAGGGGCAGATATTCAATCTGATACTAGTTCCCTGCCGACCTCCAGTTCTTCAGTAGATACGTGCTAATAAGGAACAGAATTTGAACATAAGGTTAAGCAAAATATTACCAAGGTTGGGCTCCCTCACCTTCAAAACCTGTAAAAATAAGGCTGGTGTTTTAGACTATGTGCATGCTTTAGCACCATTTGTGATTGCCCACTTAAAGCATTTTACAACCTTCTAAACAGGATAAGTAACACATCGGGCCACATGTTTTTGTCATGTTTTGTTCTACGTATTAGGAAAATTAATTGCTCATATTCATGTGCTATTTCCAACTTTAAAGTGCTTTCCCATACATTGTTTTATATGAGTAATTAAGAGAATAACCCTTTTTTAAAACTGACGAACTACGTCTTGTTACTTTTGTAATTAAACAAAAATGCCTTTATTTGGCCTATGAGGACATAGGCTACCAAATCTGTCTTCTGTTTACCTTTTTAACAGTAATCTAACATCTCCCCCTCACTCACTGTGCTCCAACCCCATGGCGTCCTTTCCACCTGAGGACCTGTGCCTTTGTTTTCCCATCTGCCTGGAATTCCCTTTTCTCAATCTCCCTTTGCCAATTTCTTCTCACTTTTTAGACCTTCACTCAAATATTACTTCATCAGAAAAAGTATTCCCTGACCTCCCTGCTAAATGATTTTCTCCAGTTACTCTTCATCGGGTCAGGCCGTTTCTTCACTAATACTTTTAAAATTTTGATATACCGTCTGCACCCATCCCAGTGCCTGGCACATAATGGTTAACCAATAAGCATTTATAGAATGAATGAGTGAATGAATGAATACTGTGAAATACATAAAGAATTATTATCCTGATTTTCCAAATAATAAAATTGAGTCCCAGCTAAATTCGGCTATTTACCCAACTTCATACTATGAGCGAGTGATACAAACATGATTTTCTAGCACCAAGCTTTGTGCTCTTTTTCACTATTCTATACAAAACCTATTACATAGGCTAAAAAAAAATCATAATTTGTGCTTGGAGTCGTATTTTCAATTTTTATTAAAGTTTCAACTCCAACTTGATTAACTTTAGGATTAATATCTTTATCTGAGCCTGACTAAAGTGACAAAGCTTTTAATTTTCTTAACATAAAAAGTTAAATGACTTTTATTTAGCTTGCTTGGGCTTAAATATGTGGCAAATAAACCCCAAAAAGGGAGTTTAAATAACCATTATGCCTACCAAGTAAATGTTTGTATCTATAAAATAGAAAGTTAGAGGTGATGTTTAAGAAAATATAGTTGGTGCAGTAGATTGAGTTTTAAGTATCTCCATTCTATCATTCCTAAGTACTTACTGTTGACATAAAATATAAACCCAATACAGTGTTTTACCAAAAGAATCATTGCAATGTTTACAGATTTTTGCAGGAACTGAAGTCATAACCTTATCTAACCAAACACCTCATATCTGGATAAATGAAAAAAAAAGTAAGTGTATTTAATATTTATTAAGCTTCTCTCTGAGGCTTCCACAAGTTTGGTAATTAATCCATGAATTATTTTAATATTCGAAACTGCCTGATAATATTCGATATTGTCTGATTGCTGTATTTGTTCTGCTCAAATTAGTGCAGCCAATTTCATAGAAGAACAGGGCTTTGCAAGTTTTCTTCCCTCTTAGTTGAAACATGCCAACATTCTGTAGCTAAATTGTGAAATAGGTTTAAAGCAGTAATAAACTAAAGAGATAAAGACTCAAGGTGGGGAATGGTTTGAGCAGCCACAAGTATTTACTCCCATCTCAAATGTATCATGTTAATTTGAGTTCTCACAGCTTCTGCATGAAATATCAGCATATTTTGTTATTTTAGTTACTGTACAAACTTTCCATAGGCCTATAAACGAAACTTATATGCTCAGTGCGATTGTATGCAACAACTTAGCCTTCATCTCACAGTTCAACAAACTATTAATATGTCAGCCAAGGAAAATCGAGTTTAGCTTGCAATCATGGGTAAAGGCACCCTGTTAACACATGGTCATATTCTTACTCGCAAACGTGATTATAATGCTCACCTCCCCTCAAACAAGTCTCTGACTTTCCTCAGGAAAGAGTTCTCTGGCTCCCAGGGACCTACCAAGATGTTCATGCTTCAGCCCTTAGATCAGTCATTTATTTATTATGACTAAACAACCACCATGGTAGTACTGGCCTTTTGCTGTATCAAAATCAGTAAAAAATGTCTAGCATTTCTTATTAAGGTAGTTTAATAAAAAGGATATAAAAGTCAGATTTTCACAACAAGGAAACAAAGATTGCCTCCAAAACGGAGTTATTTTCTCATATGCCCCATCCTTATATATACCAACTCTCTTTACTAATTTTCCCCACATACATTGTCTGCTAAAGAAACATATGCCATGATAAATACAAAACATATTAGGAAGAATTGGTGAAAAAAAATTTTTATATATATATATATACAAAGGATCAAGATGACCAGAAAAGCTTTGTTACATTATTAATAAGGTAACTCTCAGGAGATGCTTTTATAATCAGAGCTTGAAGATACTAGAACTCAGGTTTACTAAATACCAGTTCAGTGCTCTATTCACACCTCTACATCAGGTTTATGATGAGGAGCCTAGGTGACTACTGCTTGCAACTCTAAACCCCAGTGGGCCCTGTAATGTAATTTACATTTCAGGAAATATTGTTAGGACTTTTCCCAAGCCAGGGACTATTGGAAGAGGCATTTCTTTCAAGACAAATAAATTGCCATTAATTAAAACACCACACACACACACACACACACACACACACACACACACACACACACCACTTTCTTCTCAACAATAAGGAACAACTAAATCCAATGTAGTGATGAGGGGGCAAAAGGCAGTGCCTTCACAGAAGGTTGCATCCAGCAAGATTCAAGCAATAAATTTTATGGAACTTCATCATACTCTCACATCATAGAGTCCTCTATGATAACACTCAAGTGAGCCATCTGATTGAGTTAATAATTAGTTTAAATCTGTTACAAGTTAATGACACACAGACAAGTCATCCCTGTACATGATGACACAGCAAATTTGACACAATTTGCAGATAATATTTTGCATTGCCTTTTATTTTTCATTTCCTTCACCGATTAGAAAACAAAAAGTCATTAAAGAATTAACAGGACTTTCAAATGAGACCTGTATACCAATAGGCTGGATTAAAAGGGGGGGAAAGTACTCTCCTAAGGAAGCACACATGGTTTTAGAAGGACCTCCCAAAAGTCGAGACAGATTCCAGGCCATTTCTATATTTTTGCAGTACCTGGTGTACTATAAAATAATGTTCAACTATATAGAATATTTATTTACATGTTTATCTGTAATACCAAAACAAAACTATGCTATTCACCAGATAGTTTCAGAATGTACAACGTGTACTAAGTTGTGAAATGTAGTACCATGATATGAAAGGTTTTAAATGGACAATGTATTTCAATCCAGCCAGGGCATGAAACTGTATCTATAAGCTCATTGGGAGATATTTCGCAAATATGAAACCTAGAGCCAAATGATCATTCCTGGTATCCTGTCTGCTGGGTAACATCCTGGAGTTCATTTAAAGATTTGTCATGCAGACAGGGCCTTTCAGTATCAATTACACAAAAAGCACAAATATGTGACATTAAAATCAACAAATATTTAGATACTCATATATTTGTAGCTATACAAAGAACATCCCCTATCCCAAAAGCAAACAGACTATACTTAACCCAAATCTGAACTACTGAGGCTGGAATCACCAAAATGTAAATAAGGTTGAAAATGAACTACAGATTCACTTGTTTTGATGGTAATGAAAGTGAGACCAGAGTGGAGAAGAAAGTGAATTCCTCAGAGAAAGAGAAGCTCGGAGCTCTGGGGGAGCAGCCAGCACGTCCAGTGCTGGGAAGAATTGAGCACAGTGGTCGTTCTCCAGCCTGGCTGCTTATTTAAGGCTGCTGATGCCCAGGCCCCACTCAAGGCCAATTAATCAGAATTGCTCAAGGTATCTTTAAGGCTCCCAGGTGACAGGAATGTGTACCCAAGGACTGAGAGCCACTGTCAAGGGAACTGAGGATCAGGGAACGAAACAGCCAAGTAAGAAGTGCACCAACCCTCAGGATTCAGGTGAGTGCAACTTCTAGAGCTGGTTTGTTCTGGAATGGATCTAGTATGGGACTGGGGGAGGGAGAGAGTGTCCAGAGATAGGTCCATTTCTTGTTCACCAGCAGAGGAGAAGAAAATACCTCTGTAGAGGAAAAACCATTCAAATGGTTGAAGCTATGGCAACCTAAATTGAGACAAACTTCTCCACATTAGACAGTGTGATGTCTCCATCCTTTCACACCATGTGTATCTATTTAAACATTCGCAACAATTGCCTCTCTTATCACATAGTAGAGAACAGGTCACATCTCTGCACAAAACTGTCTAATGCATTGCCTTCCTATTCCTTTAGAGAAAATCCTAAGTCCTTACTGTGCATGGCCTACAAAGATCTACTGGCTTGCTCTTCAAAGTGTGGTCCCAGGACCAGCAGCAGTGGTATTGCCTGAGAGCTTGTTAGAACTGCAGAACCTCTGGCCCCATCCCAGACCTACTAAATCAGAATTTTACATTTTAACAAGATTTCCAAGTGATATAAATGTACACTAAAATGTGAGAAACACCAACCTACAGGATCTGCCTCACCTCTCCAACCCATCCCCATGACTTCTCCAGCCCATCTGCTACCCGACTTGCTCAGTCAGCATCACTTCAGGCCTTACTGCAATTCCCTCAACACATTAGGTTGTCTCCTGTCCAGAGCCTTTGCACTGAGTGTTCCCTCTACTCTAATAGAATGTGCTTTTCGCAGATATCTGTAAGCCTCATTTCTTTACCCCACCTTCTTCAGATCTTTACTCATGAAAACTTCCCTTGCCATCCTATCTACAATTGAAAAATTTTTTTCCAGACATTCCCTCTTTCCACTCTTTTTCCTCCCCACTTCTTTGCTTTCTATCCATAGCACTTACCACCAACTGACATATTTTTTTGTTGTTGTTTTCTATTCAATTGTTTATTAAAAGTCTCCTTGTAGTACATTGCAAAATATGGCCACAAATTCTTTGCATCTCCTTTTATCAAGGGGTGAGATATATGTCTTCACCTCTTGAAGCAGGACTTGGTCATGACTTGTTTTGACTTATGGGATGTTAGTAAATAGGGCACGAGCAGGACTCTGAAAGAGTCTTGCACATTGAGGATTCCTTTCTCTCTGGTTGCTGGGATACCTTCTTGTCACAACGGGAAGAAGCCCGTACTAGCCTGCAGGGTGATGACCAGTTATATGCCTAGTTATCCCCATAATCCAAGCCAGTAGCCAGCACCAACCACCAGGAACAAGAGTGAAGCCATCCTAGTCCAATCAGGCCCTATTGACCCATAAGTTGACGGAAGAACCTACCAGTTCACTTGCAGTTTCGTGGCATAAATGATTATTGTTTTAAGCCACTGAGTTTTGGGTGACTGACTTTGAAGCAAGCTGGTACACTCCTCCTGTGAGTCTGTAAGTTTCAAGAAAGTAGGGATTTTTTTTGCCTGCTGCATCTCCAGGGCTTAGCAGAGTACTCAGAATAATGTGGATATTCTAAAAATATTTGCAATGAATGTGGAAGGACAGAGTAATAGCAAAGGGAACACTTACAAGTGAAATAAGTCAATGCCAGGAATGGCCTCCACAACTGAGAGACCAGAAGGCAGAATAAGGACTTTCTGGGTCCATTATAACCTATCTCTTCAGAGTGAGGGTGAACTAAATAAGAATTTGACTAATTTGGTAGCAGTATTTTTGGCAAAAGCAATCCACAGGTCCACATGCTGTGTTTCAAATTTATTCAAAATTACCCAGTTTCATGGTGCTTAACTGTCTAAGACTGTACAGCCATGTGACCTTTAGAATATTTTTCACATTATGCAGCACTTACTCTCCTCATTTTAAGTTATTCTGATTTTTAACAGCTCGCAAATCGGTGAACCAAATCACTGCCTGTTGCTTCAATTCTGTCCTGCCAAAGGAGAAAAATCTGCTGCTTTGGATTCATTTCAACAGTTGGAAAATCCAGGCCATACATTTTTAATTCTCAGATGTTCCCCACCATGTCCACATCACATAAATCATATAAGTACATGGAAACCCACATGTTTGTGCATTTTCTAACAGCTAAGGCATGATGTCCAGTGGAATAGGGTGGCAAATTTAAGTGGATTCTGTAGCAGTGGGTGTCATAGTTCTGACAGTACAGTGTCGCCCTTAGAGAAGGCACAAGCAAGTGCTACTGGCAAACAGAAAGCAAGTTCTCTATTAAACAATGATTCAAGGTACAAAGTTAACATGTTGTTTTCATTTGATGGGGACAAATAAAAGGCAAACGGCAATACACTAAGTTTCTTAGAAAAGGAAAAAGACAACAAAACTCAATTTTCTAAAGACTTACCAGGTATAAACAGATATATCTGAACTCATGGAACACGTCTTATATGGAGAGGTGGTGAGGCCAGAGAGAAGTAACTCAGGGCTATTAAGCTCTAGGATCGTCAGGGTTTTTTTTGTTTTTTCAGGAAATGCAAATCTCTAAGCAACAGCACAACATACACACATTAGCAAGTACCTAATATCTGGCTTCTGATTCTTTTTTAAACACATATAATTATCACTTGTATAATGAGCAAAATGTCTACTGGAGATCACAGAGGTCTTTCTATTAAGTCACAGGGTACTTATCCTGAGTATCACAGAATCCTTTTTCCCCCCTTCCATCGTGCCTCTTAGTCTATACTGTGTGCGAGGCTAAGGAGAAAGGATATTATAGTTCTGTATTAGTCGGAATGGGCAGGGTTCCACAGTGGGAACAAATGAAGCCATGAATCTCAGTGACTTAAAACAACAAAGGCTTGTTTCTAGCTTGTGTTGTATGTCCATTGTGCATAAGCCAAGAGTGAGAACTGGACAAGAGGGTGTCCAGGCAGTGGAGACTACATGGCTGTTCGTGTGCAAACAATGGCAAGATGTTTAGGCTGAATGATGTTTAAAACAGAGAAGGAAGAAGAGAAGGAGGAGGGAGAAAGGGGGAAAGGAAGGGGAAGGGAAAGGGGGAATAAGAAGAGGGGGAATAAGAGGAAGAAGTCGTCTTTTTGACCAGAGTGGGTTCTGAGAAAATTCACCTGCCTTATATGATAAACTTTCAAGGGGAAGACAATGGAGAATGGGTAGGACTAGTGCAATAGTCCAAAAGAGAGGTAACCAAGGGCTTAGTTACAGTAGGCCTATCACAACTAAGAGGGAATAGTTCTTCTCTAGAACTGTATACAGCATGGGAACACTCGGCTTTGCCATCTCCCTTTCATCTGACCCAGAAAATATAACTCACCTTTCTCTCTATCTGCCTGAGCCTGAAGAATTGGTCATTTGAGGCTTAGATCTGATTATAAAGTGAAGAGGTCAGATGGGGAGACCCATCTCCACTGAAAGACTGGCTTATGGCCATGTCACCCAATCAAGACAGCCTTTCTTTTGTAATTAAGGGGTGTTTATTCCCAGTAGGTCATTGCTCTATTTGTCCTAAGTTTATTTCCTATCTCCAAGGATATTTCTGAAGCTACTCCTTCAGGACTAAGCTGCAAGGCTTAATTTTGTCTGTCCTGAAGCCTGCAATCCCTCCTGTCATGCAGATGTAACTTCAGCGTTTCAGCCCTTCAAAATCCTAGCAGGCCTTGCCTACTAAGACCCTCCGACTTCAGAAGACTCTACTGCTGACTATATTATACAGAGCTTTAGGATCTTGCATGTGTACCAAATATGCTTATTTTTGCTAATCCCATTGATTTCACACCAACAGTAAAATTTGCCTGTGATATGAAACCTTTTCTTACTAATGACCAGTTCCTTCATTGGGGGACTCTCTGTGCTGTTCTTGCCTCTGCTCCCATTCCGCTGCCACCCCCAGGGAGATGATCACAGCCACCTGGGTCCTCGGGGTTCCCTAAAATCCATGGAGAAGCAACCCCAGTCCCAGGATGATCTGGAACTGGGCACGCAGAGTGGACAATGTCACACTATGGACTCTGACTCTCACACTGAGCATTCTCATGGAAGTCAATGCAGAAGGAATGACCCTGCTGATCACACCAAGGTCTGCGACACTTAAAGATAAGGGCTAGGCTATTTCCTGGGAAGCCCTGGACTTTAGAATCTACACACAAATGACTCACCAATCCTAGATTACTGCTCTTCACCAATACTTCCTTTATAGAATATACTATGTACTGTGAACCCTCAGTATTGAAGAGGTAGTAGAATTTTTTTGTAATTTGTCTCTAATGTTCAAGTTTCTGTTTCATTTTATATACATTGCATGCCTGTAAAATATTTTAGGATTCACCAATATTTAATGGTTACTTATTTAGAGCGAGACACCATGCTGCATGCTACAGCATAATAATTAAGTCCCCTAAAAGAATGGGGGGAAAAATTAACTATACTAAATTCCCTAAGAGAATTTTGGGCAAAACATACCTATATTTTACCAATACCTATCCTTCCAGAACAAGGTAAAGAGGTGACATGGAGATGTTCCTCCAAGAAGAGATAGAATTTCCAGAAGAGCAAGGGCTCAGGTGACTATTCCAGGTGGAAAGACTGGCACAGAAACAGGAAAACACTGAGTATAATATCTGGGGAACAATGGGATGTCCAGTTTGGCTTTGTTAAGGAGTGGAGAGACAATGGAAAAAGTACTTCAGGACAAGTAGTTAAGAGGCCTTTACAAGCCCAGAGAAGGAATCTGTTTAAATGCGGAAGGCAAATGGGAATGACTGGTGGCACCACCAAAATAACATTTTAAGATCATCATCTCCAACATCAAGCATAAATACTTCTTCCGTGTTAACTAGACTCCATTTATGCCCGCAGTTTACTGTTCCTTTGGAAACTCTGCAGAGCTGTCGTGTCTGCATGGATCTCACGCCTCCTTCATAACATTCAGGTCTCTCTGCTCAGGTGTTTCCTCCTCAAGGAGCCTCCCCGACCAGCCTATCTAAAGGAGTTCTCCCACCCTCAGTCACTTTTTACTCAACTAATATATTTTGTTTTCCACTTATAATTTGAAATGATTTTATTCATGTCATTACGGGCGTATGGCTTGGCTCCTCCCACTATGATATAAGATCCATGTGAGCAGATAGCTTATTAAACAAATGTATTGGGTTGTCAGGAAAGTCATGATGCATTTTTGCAATGAAAACCATAGAAAAAAATACATCATGACTTTTCCAACAACCCAATAGTATTGTGCCTATTAGAATGGCTGATAAACAGGTACTCCATAACTATTTTTAACAGCTTTATTGAGATATAATTCATATATCAAACATTTCGCCTATTTAAAGTATACCATTCAAATGTTTTTAGTATAGTCACAGAGTTGTGCAAAAGTCACCACCATCAGTTTAGAACTTTTTCATCATGCCCCAAAGAAACTCCATACCCAGAAGTCACTCCCCATTCCCCTCAACCCTTTCAGCCCTAGGTGACCACTAATCTACTTTCTTTCTCTATGGATTTACCTAGTCTGGACATTTCATATAAACAGAAACATATTATATGTGGCCTTTTGTGGCTGGCTCCTTTCACTTAGCATAGTGTTTTCAAGGTCCAAGCATGTTGTAGCATGTGTCAGTAATTCATTCACTTTTACTGCTAAATAATATTCTATTCTATAGATACACAATATTTTGTTTATCCATTCATCATCTGACAGACATTTGGGTTATTTCCACTTTGGGGCTCTTATGAATAAATAATGTTGCCATGAATTTCTGTCTACAAGCTTTTGCGTGAGCAAATGTTTTCGTTTTTCTTGGGTATATACTTAGGAGTGGAATTTCTGGGTTATATGGTAACTCTGTGCTGAACCTTTTAAGGAACTGCCAGACTGTTTTCCAGAGTGGTCACACAACTTTACATTTCTATCAGCAGTATATGAGGGTTCCAGTTTCTCTCCGTCTTTGCCAATACCGTGATGATAGCAATCTGAGAGTGAGGGGTGTGGATTAGTATCTCATTGTGGTTTTGATTTGCATTTCTCTGATAAATAATGATGCTGAGTATCTTTTTATGTATTTATTATCCATTTGTATACCTTCTTTGGAAAAACGACTATTCAGATCCTTTGTGCCCACTCGTAATTGGGTTATTTGTCTTTTTATTATTGACTGTAGGAGTTCTTGATAAATTCTGGATACAAATCTCTCATTAGACATGACTTGAAAATATTTTCTTCCATTCTGTGGGTTGTCTTTTCACTTTCATTTTTTTTTCTTTTTTGAGGGCAGTGTCACTGGCCCTCATATGTGGGACCCAAACCGGGGCAGCTGGCTTCCCAAGCCAGCGCTTAACCACCACGCCACTCGGCCGGCCCTCTTTTCACTTTCTGGATGTTGTTCTCCACTATTTTTTAAATAAAACAATGAATAAATCTAATCCTTTAAGACAGAGGAAACCTGTGACAAGCTCACAAAGTATGTGGAAAATTAGTGGCAGGGAATTCAAGTCACCTGTTTTCAGCTTTGAGTTCTGTTTACTGTTTCTCATTATTGTCCAACCAGCCCAGAAGCAATGACATAATCCTGTGATGAGTCAAAGAATGCAGCATTTGGTAAATTGGCTCAAGAGCACTAACCAAATAGAAAGATGGCCCACAGTTAAAAAAAATAATAATAAAGGAAAAAGGTTTTGCCGGAAGCTAGGCTGTAATAAATCCTAAGTGGCTTACAATTTAGTTTTCTCTTGAAAAACTTTGAAATTGATGAATGGGGTCCCCAACACACAGAAACAAAACAAAACAAAACACATAAGTAAAATACAACTAGAACAGGACCAGGGTGAGTAAGCAGTAAACTTCTAAACTTCTAGTTATGGATATTAACTTGTATGATTAAAGGTGCTGGGATTGTCTCTCCTCCTGTTTTGCATTCAAACTAGAGAGCGCTGCCCAGTTTTATTTTGGTTGAGAAACTCCAACTAGTGAAAACAAGGTATAAGCCTGGGAACAGAGATAGGGAGAGAACTGGTGTATTTTTACAGCTGGAAGAGCTTCTCAGAGTAGAAAAATACCAGACTTAAATACTTATTTCAAAAATATCAGACCTTAAGTACTTAGTATAAATATATATATGGTATGTGTATGAGTGTGTTTGTGTGTGTGTGGGGGGGAAGGCAGCAAGAAAGGACTTGCTCTTAATAAATGTTAACTAGTTTCAATGCTGGCATTGTATCCACAATATAATTTTCTGAGGACAGGATTAACCTCTTAGATAATGCACCAAGGCTTAAACTAGAAACTCCATGCTTCCTTTGTGACGCTAACCCTAAAATAACAACCTGATTAACACACAAATACAAACAAACGTATTCCAATATTATATAGAGCAATCTAAAAATACTATATATTAGAGAGCAATCTATAAATAATTTTAAAAATATATTTAAAACTATATCTATATCCTTATAAGGCAGTAAAGTTTAGACTCATAGCATACAAGACACATTCAGAGCCTAGCTTCATTTTTCTACCTAAAATGTAAATAAAGGGCAGAATATATGATATATAAATAAATGATAGGTATAATTATTATAATTGAAAGTAGGCTACATGAAAGTTACAGTGGAACTAAACATAGCATATGACAATTTAAAAGCATGTTTAAATGTTATTTCTGGTTTCACATTTTCTGTTTACACTCTTCCCTCTATATTCAATGCTCAATGCAATCTTCAGTTTTCAAATCAAATATGGGAACGCACATTTGGGAGTTGGAAGCAATCACCTAAGTGTCTGTCTTTATCCCTTAAGTTGATACAGGACCTGCAACGCAAATAACAGCACACACATGTGTAAAGTAGAGATAATACCTAAATTTATCCAAGGAGAATTGAAGCACAGGGCAAACTTCATGTTTAGCTGCCTAGTAGGTATACCAGCACAAATTACCTGGAATCCTCACTTTATCCAAACTGATAACCTTCCACTGCCCCAACCTCACACTTTCTTAACTCCATCTAGTCCACTGGCCTTCACCTTTTCTCCATCTGGTCACTCCACCAGCATGCCCACACGTTGGACCTTATCATCATGCAGAATAGCCCTAACTTGAAGCTTACAGAAAAAATAGAAAGAAAGAAAAGAAAAAGAAAAGAAAAAAGAAAGGAAAGGAAATGAAATGGAAAGAAAAAGGAAAAGAAAAGAAAAGAAAACAAAAGAAAAGAAAACAAAAGAAAACAAAAAGAAAAGAGAAAGAAAAGAGAAAGAAATACTTGTTGGGATGACTCCCATCTTCCCACTTCTATCACTCTTACCAAACTAGCCTTCCATTCTCGTTTTGAATTATAGACCTACACCTGCCCTATTCCTTTGGTCCACCAGACCTGTTTGGGCCCCACACTACCTTCTTTTAAAACCTGGACACTGTGGTCAAGCACTTCAAAGGTTGTAGTCAAGAACTTATATTGAAGACCTATTCGTTCCTCTCTACTTGCTTCCCACAGTCTATTTTTCCCATCTCTCTCATCCTGGTAAATTCTAACTCCCCGTTTTAATCTTTTCTAATATCGAGTTTCTGAGCATTAGTGACAAATGCACCAAATAATACAGATTGATTCATTTTTTTTCATTCATTCATTTAAACACTAGTTACTCAGCAATAACTGAGTACAAGCAGCAAATAACTGATACTCATTCTATTTGGCAATTCCTAGTCATTGATCATTGATTCTTATCAGAATTTCCTAAAAATGTTCCAAAGCGCTGGAGCACCTGGACATCAATTTCACCCACTTCCCCCCTCTCTCTGCAGACGGCAGTCACCTCTGAAGTGACTAATGAGATGCAGCTCATTCTGGACACATGCTCCTTTCCTTTCTTCCCCAACTTGAACTCCCCTGAATCTCTACCTCATTCCTCTTTAGTCTCATGGCACCAATGTTCTCCTTTCCAAAGCTATTTCTCTCTATAGAAACCCTTTGAGCTTCCTATCCCAGCCGCCTACTATACTTTTCCTATGCCAGCCATTGTGCTAGGTGCTAGCATACAAGACACCATCCTGCTCTCATGAGGAGCTCACCAGCTAATGGAATGATAGATGTGCAACTACATGCACACACACATGCACACACACAAATATACACACAATTAGGGTGAACATATCATTTCTCTTCCAAACTCAGACATGTTTGAAAATGAAAGAGGATGTAAAAAATACTTAGTGGAAGTGGACTGATTTACCACAAGCATAAACCAGGACTATCTCTTGCAAAATACGATGTATGGTCGATCACACTAATTATAAAATAGTATGGTGCTTTCAAATACGCAACCATTAAAATCTGTCTCAAAGTATTTAGCAACATTTGAAAAAGGCTCACAATACAATGTTTAGTGAAAACAGTATATAAAACTGATCATAACATTGTTAAATATATATATATATATATATATATATATATATATATATATATATATATATATATATATATATATACACATTCATTGAGTATACAGCATGTGCCAGGCATGATTTTAACTATTTTGAACTAATCCTCATAACAATCCTACCAGGAAAATACTATTTCATCTTTTTCACCCATGAAGAAACTGAGGCACAGAGAGCTTAAGACACTAGCCTCGAGTCCCCCACTCAGAAGTAGCAGTATTAGGATTTGAACCTTTTGGTTTTAGGCCTGTGATCCTAACTATCCCAGTACGTTGACCAGAAAGAGATTAAGGGAGAGAATATAGGTGGGTAGGCAGATGTGCAATGAAAAACTTGTACTCACTTCTTCTACTGTTCCACAATGCCAACTCCTGCTCACTATCCATCAAGCACTGGCACTAAGAGCATGGGTCACCTCCTCCTCAGCAGCCGTTTCACTTTTCATCTCCCTGGATTCTCTCTACAGCACTTCTCGCTCCTGCACACCCTCTAAAGGGGCACCCGT
Organism: Aselliscus stoliczkanus; assembly: GCA_033961575.1. Lineage (NCBI taxonomy): Eukaryota > Metazoa > Chordata > Mammalia > Chiroptera > Hipposideridae > Aselliscus > Aselliscus stoliczkanus. The sequence continues at coordinate 157,497,881 of CM066728.1, forward strand.
TCTTCTTGCGGCTTTCTGACTCTGTCATCTTCAGGGCCTCCCAGGTCCCCTCATCTATTCCCTTGATCCCCTGCCCCCTAAGTGGAGACACTGCAGGGTCTATTCCCAGCCCTCCTCCTTTTGTGCTTCATCTCTGGGCAAGACTACGCACTTCCACACCTTCAATGCCACTGAGGGGGGGTGCCAGTCTTTACTTCTCTCCCATCCTAAGTTCTCTTCTGTCTAATGGCATTTCTATCTGCATGCCCTTCCATTTACCAATAATACTAAGCCTGAACCTATCTTTTTGTTCCTCAAAAAGCTCCTACAGACTGTCCCAAGTCTACAAAGTAAGTTCATCATTCTCCTGCTCCCACGGCTATACACTTTGCAGTTAGCTTCACCTTCCAGTCCATCCTACACTTGCATTTCATTACCAACCCATACTGAATCCATCTCTACAAGAACTTCCAAATCTATTCTCTTTCCATTGTCACAGCTTCTGTGCTCATAGCCAATAATCTTTACCAACACAATAGCTTCTCTGCCTTCTCTAGTTCATTATGAGCACTGCTAGCAAGGGATTCCCCCAGGCACAACTGAACCACACAGCTCTGCCTGTAACTTCATTAGTATTTGTCTTGCTGAACAATAGTTATGTGTAAAAAGGTACTAGCCCTTGAGAGCGGAGAATGCATTATGTGAGGTCCATGGTGGATCTCATGTTTACTGATGCAATAGGCTGTTGCCTCTTTCTCAGGGACCTTTAATAGAATGTTGAAACTCCCTAACCTAGGCATTCAAGGTCTTACATAATTGATTTATAGTGGGTTTTTTTCTTGTCCCCCATCTGCTTTTCCTTATTCTAGTAAGAGCATCCCTGTTTTATTTGGGGAACAATCCCTCCCCAGTTGGTGGATTGTCCATCAAGGTCAACGTCTCTTGCACTTCAAGGATGAACATGTGACCCAAGCTGACTCACCAACATACCGCAATCCCTGTGGGCAAAGTGACTGGCCCATGCGTGGGAATATGACCCAATCAGGAGGAATTGGAGTCTCTTTCAGGGATTTATTTCAATCCTGGGTAAGAGAGGTACTAAGAATCATATGAGCTTTACTGCCTTGTGGAAAGGGCCTATCTAAGTATGAAGCTAATACAGGGAAACAAAGAAATACCTGACATTAGCACTACCTCTGGTCTTTCTGCAGGACAGGCTCACAAGCACTTTTCTGAAACTCTTGGATCTACATGCTTAAGAATTCAGAGTTCTTCAGGTGAGAAAAGTACAAAAGGGCACATAAGGGAATGTATTATACACTCCTCTACCTGGATCAAGGACAACATGCCCATAATCAAACTCGTTAATATTTCTGCCCAACAAAACCCACATTTTATACACACACACACACACACACACACACACACACACACACACACGCACACACACGATGCCATTTTAGGCCAGGCTGGGTTTTATCACAAAGAAAGTACAGATCAGGTAAGGTCTAGTTGCAGAAAGGGCTCAGCTTCTGTTTTCAGAACTGCACATAAAGTCATGTGAATCTGTTTAAACCAACAGATTTCCTGTTGCCTTATCTGCTTGTTTATTAGTTTTATTTAAGCAGTATGAGTTGGGTTTTCAACACTTGCACCTAAAAATATCCCATCTGTATTCCTTATGGGCCTGTCCATACTTCAGTTTTATTTCTTACTACTCCCCTATATATACTAACATTTGAGTCAAATTAAAAAGGCTATGTTTTGATTCTTTAAATTAAAAATCTTGCAACCTTGATATTGTATTCACCTTATAAACCAAAGCTGTCCAACCAGGAGATGGGGGAACCTTAGCTGGCTGATTGTCTAGTCAGTTGTCCCAGCCCTATACCTTCTCCACAGCTCTAACTTCTAATGGGAGAATCAAGAGTGACACTGACTTGTCCCCCTTTTTGGCCCCACTAGATCTCCAGGGACAATCATAAGAATCTGGAAAATCACAAGTTGCTCCACTACTGAAATCCCCATTAGCGACAGCACTCTCTTTCTTTCCTTTGGGAAGCTTTTGCATCAACTTGGGGCCCTTATAGATCAGATAATGCTTCCTATGCTGTATTTTATTTATATATTCCTGTTCATTATTAGGGCATTTTGATTTCACAGTAACTCTGTGAAGTGGATGGAGCAGGTATTAAGGTCTCTTATTTGAAAAATGAGGCACTGAGGGTCAAGTCGGTGAATAAAAGGAAAATCCTGGAGTTTCACTCAAATCTTCTGACCCTTAGTCTTGTTTTCCTTCTGGTCTTATTTTCTTCCCAGGATTAGCCCACACTGTAGAGTTTATTCGCATTGATTGTTTTGCTCCTTCTGGGTACCCTTAGATGTAGAGATGTAATCTATTGAAACCAGTGAGAATGTTGCATTGCTAATTTCACTCTAAAACATGTAAAAATTTAATTTTGATAAAAATGAAAATTAACAGATATATGCATATACATATATATACATATACATACATACATATATACATATATATCTTCTAGCATGCATGAATGTCTACAAGCATTCATTTTTATTACAATCCAGGAAGCCAAAATGGCTTCCTTTGTCCTTGAATCCAACCTGAATTGGCCAAGTGATAGAAATCCCAAGGCAGAGCTATGCCTGGAGATACTTCAGCCTTGGGGAAAACCCAGACACTACTTCACAGAATTTTGAACCAACAACACAAACACCCCTCCCTGCCCAGGGGATGTTTTTGGGTTGGGACTCTCTCCCTGAACCAAAGCGTCAGACATGGCTGGACATTTTCCCAGCACACTACCCTGCCTCTCTGGCTGACCTTTAAGGTTAGGACCTCTGGATAACAAGCTCATGAAAGACAGCAATAAGGCAAATTCAGTTGCCTTGGGGCCCATAAAAATGCAATTTTTCATTCCAAATAGACCCCGAAGATCCTAGTGGCCACATACAAGTCATTCCTAGTCTATGAGGTTAATGCAACAGATCTGCCATCACCAAGCCAACCACTCTGAACTGTTTTTTTCTCGTGAAAGATTCCCTATCTTTCCTGAGAGCAATGCATGTGAGAGTGGCTAGTGGAGATCAGGGCTAAGGCTCTTGGATGTGAAGAGCTGCCCTGTGCAAAACCAGATGTATCAACACAGGGATCAGTCTAGGACTGCCACATCAACTTACTTTCCTATTTACAAAATGCCTAAGGATTTAACTAGGGGAACACAATCCACTGCCATACAACCCATCAGACTAGCCATGTCCACTGTTTCCAATGCAATCCATATGCACCCAGAACTCACTCTATGCTTATCAACTTTTCAATCGTCCCACATTACTCACAGGGCAAAATTAATCCGCAGAGTGGGAGGTCTTCAGGGCATCTCTGAACAAGGATCTTCCTGCTAAAGTATCTCTTCCTACTGATTTAGAAAATGCTGCTTCTAACTTTTCTCATACAACCTACATTCAGAATTCAACAAAATATAAATTCAAATATGATCCAACATAATGTACCAAGTTAAGGTGCTTTATGAAATAATCAGTCTTCTGATAGTTTTGTTCCCTTTCTTCCATCTCCAGCAAGCTTATCCTAGAATATTGAATGGGCAACAACAAGGATCCACCAGGGAGGAGGGCACTGCCATGGGAAATCAGCCAGAATTGTTTAGAATCCAACAGAAAACTAGTTTAAATTGGTAGTTGAAACGGGAAACCATTCTCCATCTACAAAGCTCTGACTTCACTCTTTTCACTCAGCCATCAAAAATTTATTTTCCTAAATAAGTCAGACCGAGAAAGACAAATAATGATCTCACTTATATGGGGAATCTAAGGAACAGAATAAACGAACAAACAAAAGAGAAACAGACTCATAGATACGGAGAACAAACTAATGGTTCTAGATGGAAGGGAGGGTTGCAGGAACTGGTGAGAAAGGCAAAGAGATTAGGAAGTAGAAATTGGGGCCGGCTGAGTGGCTCAGTTGGTTAAGAGCTCGCTCAAGAGTGTGAGCTCTGAGCAACAACAGGGTTGCCAGTTGGATTCCCGGCCTGAGCTGAGCAGCCACTGAGCTGCCAACAGGTGGCAGGATGGCTCAGCTAAAAAAAAAAAAAAAAGAAGTAGAAATTGGTAGTCACAAAATAGTCACAGAAATGTGAAATACAGTCTGGGGAATACAGTCAATGTAAAAGTTACATGTGGTGTCAGATAGGTACTAGTCTTATCAAGGGGATCACTTCATAAATTATATAATTACCTAACCACTATACTGTACACCTGAAACTAATATAAAATAATACTGAATGTCAACTTAATTAAAAATATACTAGAATGTGCCAAAAATATGTATACACGTTTTAAGAAAGGAAAATACTATGTTAAAATTACGTTGATGCAATGACTGAAATCAAACGTGACTTTTATTCATCTTTTGTTATGGGTATATATATAATTACAATTTTAATACAGTTTTTTCCTTTCCTAAAATGTGTATACATGTTTTTGGCACCCTCTGTATATCTTGTCACAGGATGTAAAGCACAGCATAGGGAATATACTCAGTGGTATTGTAACAGCTGTGTACAGTGTCAAATGGGTAGTAGACTGGGTGGGGTTATCACTTGTGAGGGTGTAAATGTCTAGTCATTATGTTGTTTTGTGCACCTGAAACTAATAAAAAAATGGGGAAAAATTATTTTCTTAATCTTCACAGTTTGCACCTCCCACATAAAAATGGCTTCTTTCTCCCTAACTAAAGGTTGAATCTCACTTATTTCACATTTTCAGATTCAACAAACCTTTCACTGCATGCCTAACTGTGTGCTGAGTATAGTCAACTGACTACTATCCAACTATTTATCATTTTGCAGATGGAAGAACAGGGCTCCATTAAGTTCAGTCCCCTTCCTGCTTTCAAAGACCTTGTAGGTGGCATCTCCAGATTCTCCAAGTCTATGCTTTCAGTGGGAGCTCCAGGTAAAATATTTCCCCAGTATTGCCCGCATCTGACTTTATCCTTCTGGAATCTTGCTCAAGATAAATCACATGGTTTGGGGAGGGGTTTCTGCTACTGGTAATCTCAGCTTGGAATCAAGGAGGATAAGCAATGCACAGAAGGAAAATACAGCTACTGAACATTGCAAACAACTTTCACAGGGGATCTTCTTGCTGGGTTCAAATAATCAGAAATTAATTCTTCCTGGTTTGTAAATTAAGTCCAAAGGTTCACAATTAACATTATGTCAGGTCTTATTCCTTTATGTCATTCTCTAACCACTATACTATTAGCTCAAAAGGGTCAGAACACAGGATAATGAGAGAGGACGAAGGCCTCTTTCATCTCCTGCAGGCCAACAGGCAGGAACACTTACACTGAGTCAGTCCAGCAGGTGCTGGTCATAAGAGATGCTAAGAGGGCTTGCAGTCAGGGCTGGTAGGAGAAAAAAGGCAGGGCATTCCACGGCTGACATCAATACAAACCAAAATATCTTATATGCCAACATGACAACTACTACTAATTATGGCATTTCAGAATTTCAAGGCATAACCCTTCACAAGATATAAACGTTACGTGAAAACCTATCACAACATAATGTATAACCAAAAGCATGAAGAAAACCCTTCCTTGTTGTTCCTTCCAGGAAGTAAAGCATATTCTTTTTTCTTCCCCATGTGTTTGCGCGCTGGCTCCGGTGTTACTCTGCACATCCTATCTTTACCTCAGGTGGCTTTTAACTGCGAAGGTGCTACACAAAATATTACACTGAAATTCTGAGTAGACAGTCAAAACTGTACCTTTACTGTGATAAAAATTCACTACATTATCCACCTAAAATATTATACTGAAGGTAGCAAAAATACTGCCAGGATATTAAGTGACTTCAGAAACCGGTCTCACTCTCAACTTGTGACACATGAGGTAAGACCCCAAACCCAAATGAGTAAAAACAGGAGAACATTCCAGGGATGTGTGCAAATTAGTTACCACCCTCAACTGAACCACAGCTGGTTTATTGATAGAAAGAAAGAATAACAAAAGGACACGTAAAGTGTTAAAAGGTTAGAGCAGTTAAGAATGCATAAGAAATACATTTGGCCCTTACAGTGCAATGATATTGCAGGTGTGGACTCAATTTACCACCCCAAAGACTTAGCATAGGATTACTCTCCTTTGATCTACAGAGGAAATGCTTTCCACTGTAAGAATAGCTGATCTTTTTACACTGCTTATGGCATCAGTTCAAGGGGTCGTCGGTAACCTCTGTAAGCACTAAATTTCCTCATTGGCCTTGTAAAAACCACCATAAATAGTGTTTGGTATTATCTGTATGTAAACTTTCTTATTATTACTTTTTAAATGAAAAGCCATGGATCTCCATTAGAAGGCCTTTTGTAAAAAGTCAGGCAAGGTTGCAGAACACTACAATATTTGCTTATTCAAAAGGGGTTTGGTAACAAAATCTCCTCTCCCACTCTGCCAGAGTTCATTTAGATACAGGTCTTTTGGTCCTTACAACTCATGAAGCTTCTTAGATTCAAGAAGTAAAGGTATGTTTGAATTAAGCATCTGTGAATTAAGACTGGATGTTTGCTTCCAGTTTACTGAGCCACTAAATCAGAATTCAGGGAAATGGGGATTTTGCTTTCTTCCTCCTTTCCCCCATGGGATGGACAGGTTCTCTAAAAGGCAGGATGCATGCAGGAGTAGGCCTGGACCAGAGAGACCTAGGTCTAAATCGTGGCTTTGCCACTGTCTAGCTTGGTGCCTCTCTGCAGGTCAGCTTCTCCGGTCTGTTTCCTCCTTGCTGTATGTGAAGTACTATCCCTTTAAAATGGTGATTTTTGTGGGTTATGAAAGCAGGGTATGTTTAAGAACTTATCCTTCCAACTATGTGCGGTATATGGAAGATGCTCAATGTTAGCTGAACCTGAGATGCCTCTCTGGAAAGATTAACATGCTTGTTTTCATTGTTGCCCTTCCCAGTTACATCCCCAGTCACATGCAGCACCCAACTTTAAGCTCATGTAAAAAGACTTGAACAGACTCAAGAGTTTTCTTCCAGTGAAAAAAGAAGCCAGCAGAATCCTAATGAGCCATTTGAATAGAACTCTCCTGAAGATGACAGGCACTTGGGCAACAAAATCTGGCTAACTTCCCTGTCTTCCTTCCAGGTGTGTGTATCGGTGAGTTGTGGGGTGGACACTGACTATATCCCTAGCCCTGTCTCAATCCTCCACAAACTGGCTTCTATGGAGCATGTCCTCTCTCTCTCTGTACCTGCAAAGTGGAAGACCCTGCTCCTGGCTCCGCGGAACCACCCACATCCACACTCACAGACCAGGCACTCCCTAGCTCTTTTCTAGATGTCAACGGCAGCAGCAGCACCCTCTGCCTCCTCTGAGGATGCTTGGTTCCCCAGATCCAGGGCTCGCTTTCCTACACATGGAGAGCATTGGCATCGGAAACGGTCTGTGCTTTCTTGCTTCAGCGGCACCAGCTGTCCCCCTCTTCTCGCTTCACCCTGGCAGGGCACAGGGCGCGTGCATCCCCAGGAGTCCCAGAAAGGCATCTGCTGCGAGGGTGCCCCCACCACCCTCGCCTCCCACCCCCAGGAAAGTCTCCCCAGGGTCTAGCCAGGGCCTCCTTTTCTGGCCAGGCCCGGAGAAGCGAGTGGAAGGTGGTAATACGGGGTGGGAGGCACTTTCTGGGTCCCTGTTACATTACCCTCTCCACCCCATTTCTTGCAGATAGCGGAGCAAGGAAGCCAAGACCACTTAGCCCGGAGGTACCTCCAAATCTGTTGCGCTAACCATCATCCCCATAACACCACTCAATTCATAATCCCCCAATTGGGAAAGTCTGCCCCAAACCCTGGAGAGGTACCCCACAAAAACCCTGCTCCCTCTCGCCTACCCAACACTCTCGCCCCTGGTTCCGCACGTCCCTCTAGAGGAAGACTCGCTGCTTTCCCAGAGGAGAACTCCGAGAGCGAGTCTCGGATGTTTCCCATCTTCCCTTCCAACCCCTCTCCGGGAGCCCACACGCATATTCCGTGCGAGAGGCCAAGAAGCCGGGAGGTCTCCCCAAAAATCTGCGCTCACGCGGAGTCCGGCCCCCTCTTCCCTCTCTCCGCCTCCCTCCTTCCTTCCAGCTCCAGTCTCCGCGCCTCCTGCGCCTCCAGCGCCCAGCGGCTCTCTAGCCTAAGAGGAGGAAACTTCTTTGGGGGCTAAATTCAGGTCTGAGCAGGAAAAGCTTTCCTTTCCCTGCCCCTCTCTTACTCCTGCTCTCAGAAATCAAACGGAGCCGGCATCAGGGACGTGCTTAGCCCCCTACCTCCCCCAAAGAGCTCAGGCTACCAGTATTCCCCGACTTCCAATGTCAAAAGGTCCGATCGGGTCTGAAACCACCATGGGGGGTATGCACACTCACGATTTTTTCAGAGACCCCCCACCTGTGCCTCACGACTTGCAACAAACAAATAAACAAAACGAACCCCCCCCCCGGCAACTTTGGGGAGTTGAAGTGTACGTGTGTAAGAGAGAGAAAGACAAGGAGAGGGAGAGAGAGCATCGCTCAAGAGTTGGAGCAACAGCTGCAAGAACACATCTGGAAGAGGGGAAAGGGGGGGTTGACGAGGAGGGGACACGAAGCGCAATGTCGTGGGGAAACCCCCCCGCCCCCTCCCCGGGTAGCTTCAGGACCGAGGGCCGGGCCAGCCAGTCGTTACCTGTCCTATGTTGATGAAGCCGTACTTGCTAGCGATGCGGTTGGCCTCCGGAAAGCCGCCGGCGATTTTGACTGCCCAGTGGTTGGTGTAGACGCGCGTCCGGCACACGGGGAGCAGGCATGCCCCGAGCAGCGCCAGCACGCACAGCAGGTCCAGCCGTCCCGGGCAGCAGCCGTGGATCCCCCAGCCCATGGCCCCCGCGCCTCGCTGCCTCCCTCGCTCGCTCGCTCCGCGCACTCAGCGGCGCGCGCACAACTAACTTCTTCGGCCTGGGCCGCCCCGGCGCGCAGCCCCCGGCCGCCGCGGTTTTGCTGCACGGGGAGATCGGCAGGAGGCGGCGAGCCCCGGCAGGGAGCGGAGCAGAGAGCCTCGCGCCGTCTCCTACACCATCCCTGGAGCTGCGGGGACCTGTGCTCCCTGCTCTCCGGCCCGCGGCACTGTCGGCGGGAGCTCCCCGGCTCGCGCTCCGGAGGCGGCGGAGCGGGGCAGGCACCCTCCCGCAGTGGGGTTCGCCCGGCTTGGCTCCCGGACTCTCCGACTCGCCTTCGCTCCTCCCGGGGCCCCCAAGCGCGGCGGAGGCGGCGGTGCAGGCAGCGGACGGGCGCCCCCTCTGCTGGCCCGGGCTCCTAGTGCTGCTCGCTAGCTTGCTCCCTGAGCTCCCTCCGGCTCCAAACTGCGCGCGGGGAGAGTGAGCGGCAAAGGCAGCAGCGCCTACTCTGCATAAATTACTCCCTCCGCCCCCCCAACAGCCCTCCTTTCCCACATCTCCCTCCTCCTTTCCCTCCTCCTCCTGCCCGCCCGACAGCGGCTGCAGCCAGGCGCCAACCAGGTCCTAGCGCCGCCGGATTCTCCGGCTGTAACCTCTGGGGTCCCGGGCAGCAAAAGCAAGACTTTCCAAAGGGCTAGGAGGAGAGCTCCGGCGTGGGCGGCGTGGTTTCACCCCACCCTCTCTTCTCCCTCCTGAATCTGTATTAATTAATCGCCACTTCCCGAAAAACTTAAAGAGATTTCCATGCTGGTGCGAGTCAAGCGCCGCTAAGATTCATTCATCCTCGCTGCACCTCCTTAAATAACTATTTAAGGAAGTCATTGCCTGTCCATAGCGGAACAAATAACCCGAGGTGTCCAGTTCCTTAATTCTTCATGCTTTTCAGCAACTGTTTATTTTACACATTCTGCCCCCGGGAGAAGCTACCACACAGGACCGTAAGGAGCATCCGGCTCGTGCAATAGCCAACCACAGTGGCTCCAAAGCCAAGTCTGTTGCCTGCTGGACTTTTCCAAATCTGTGCATCCGATTCTAGGCAACACCACGGGAGGGAAAAATTTCAGTCGTGGAATTGAAGATAGATGTTTCTATGAATATTTAGTATGAAAGTGGATGGAGATATTGGGCCAAGGGAATAACTTCATTCATTAGTTCCATTGATGAGGCTTGTTTTTCTCCACCAAGGGAAAAGTTTTCTAACTTTTCCCAGCATGGCCCTGAAACAGTGAGACAGTTTAATATAAAAAGGACCACAGAGGAAGTTCAGATGAAATATGTGGCTCCATCGCCTTCATTACTGTATCTTGCACTCTGACTGCAGTGAGCTCCGTTAACTAGCTTCTGCAGAACAACCTCCCCGCCGTTTTTTGACCAAGGATGATTTCTCGTGAAAAGAAAATTTGCCCTTTATGAAATAACTCAATTGACCTTAAAAGTATTCACTTTCACCATATCCCTAACTCCTCCAGCCCCCTTTTCCCCCCTCTCCTTTTGCAATCCCCCATTACCTTTCTTCCTAAGGATTGGTTAAATGTATTTAATTAACCCTCATACCTATAGGTAATGATTCTTTTATCTGCCTAGGGCTTAACTCCCCCCATACCCTCAGCTGAGCCATATCTGCAAACTCAATATTCATAAATTGAAAGGTCATAAAATTCATAAAGTTAAATTCATAACTCATAAAATTATCATTTTATGACATGTTACACATCATATAAGGTATGCAATATCATTTAATCTTGAAAACAAATCCACCAAATAACATTAACTCCAAATTACTGATGAAGATGTGAAAAATCAAAAGAACTAAATCATTTGCAGCATGGTACATATTGTAATCATTTATCTGACTGATTCGGCACATCTCTCATTTGAGAACCTAGAAGGTGCCAGGAATTGTGCTGGATACTGGAGAAAGAGGAAGAAGAGGTAGGAAAGAAACAAAGGATTAGTGAAATTCAGACTGAATAACTCTAGAGTAAATATGGTTTATAATTATTGTTGTTGTTGTTATTTATAGGTGGAGAGGCATAAGTACTATGCTTGGACTAGGAGTTTTGGCACAGTCTCACTAGTGGCCTTTGTACACACCTCTTCCTCTCTCTTCAACCTGGAGTCCAGAAAGTTTACAATCTTTTAGATCACAGTTAATTGCCACTCAGACCACCTGCATCTTATTCATTGGGACACTGGATTACTCCTCTAGAAGCTGATGGGTTTCTCATGGGATGAGAAGAGCTCAATCCGGATCCAAGTCTCAGCATACATCAGCCCCTCATTCTTTCTTTCCTTCAGAATGGTGGGCATTTGCTGTCCAGTGTGAGAGCCTGCAGCCACTGTGAGGACTACATACAGTACTTCATGAGTCAAGTTTGAAATATAGCCTTTGGATTTCTCTGGGACTCTGGGGTCATTATTGTTTAGGATGGCAAAGGCAGCACAAAATGCTTCTCTTTGAAAGCCATGTTGCCTCTAGGCCTCAACTTCTGAATGAAATGAAGAGGAATCACTGCTCCAGATCCCCTGAGGCCTGGAGGTTATTTCCTAAGAGTAGCAAAATTGCTCATTGATATTTTTTCTCCATGGTGTCTTTCTCTTTTTCTTTCCACTAACACTCTTGCCTTCTGTGAGTGTGCCCTACTTGGCACACACACATAGCATTCACTGCACTGAACATGAGAGAGAATTGGAAAGTGAGGTAGGAAATGCGTGGGCAAACCACTTTTCTGCTTTGTAAACCAATCCCTGGGCCAGCATTTAGCTTACTCAAAGGGTATATTCTTCCATTTGGATGCATATGTTTTTAGAAGGGAAAAACTTAGTTCTGTTTAAAAAAGTAAAAAAAGATTTGGAACCCCCCCCATTCATCTGTCAAATCAAACATATGAATGTAGATTCATTTATCTTATTGTCCATTGCTTTCTCAGTTATCTTCCACTTGAATATGTATGCATTCTCAAAGAGTATAATTCTTAAACCTAAATAATACCAAAGAAGCCCCTCTCCCATTGATGCACAGGCACATTCTGTATCCTGCCTTGGGATCTACCTTGATAAATCGTTAGCTTCCTTGATTAGAGCCAGTTGACCAGAATAAAGCCACCAGATGAGAATTAATAGCTGCAGTAAAAAAAAAAAAATCTTTCATGACCTTAAGTTCTGTTGGTTATCAGAGTCAGCCTTATTATCAAGGCCTCAGTAGCCAAAGGGACAAGGAACCAATAGAGTAGTAATGGTTAGGGCACAGCCACCACTGACATTGGAATAGAAGCTGATCTAAGTCTTGCATAAATGCTTCCTTTTTCTATGCTATGAGTAGCACTGCTGCATTTGACCCTGGGCTCTCTCTCTGTGATGTGTTATATTGCAGGAAAACAGGCAATTTTAAGTTCTGCTCTGCTTTATACTCAGCATTACTTGATAATGAAGCCCCACTCGTGTTTGGCCTCTCTGCCAAGGTACCTCGGAGTTCTAAAAGACAATTTCAGTGAATTGTAATGAACAGAAATCCAGGCAGTATAGTAGAAGTAGAAGTGAACAAGAACTCCATAGGACTCAACTTGAAACTCTGTAAATGGGAATTACTCTGGGAAGAGTTGGCCCTCTGCTACATCCTTTGCTAGAAATTGCCCTTTAAGGTCTTTTTTAACCTGAGAGTCTGTGAGTCAATGATAAATTGGTAATGGACAGTTTGGAGCTAACCAAGGGAGAAAAATACTCCCAGAAATTTCACTGCCCAGTAGAAGAGTCACCAAATTTATGGGGATTCTAACCAGTTTTCTAGTATATCAAGTACAGAATCAATATTGAAACTTTGTGAAATTTAATGATTAATAATAATAATAATAATAATAAATGGCACTACTGTTTATTAAGGACTAGTTATATGCCAGGCACTGATCTAAACACATTGCAAGCCTTACTCTCATTTACAGAGCTTCAGAGCTAAAAGAGAACTTAGATATCATAGAATCTAACTTCTTTAAAAGAGAAGAAAATTGAGACCAATAAAAAATTAATTTGGAAGACAGTAATCCTATCATGGAAAAATAAGTTAATAAATGGATGCACAATATAAATAAAACAAAGGAAGGATTGAATTGACCAAAAATGATAGTACACTATGAACCTAGGATTAATATTAATCTAATCTGCATATCTGGGTTACTTAAATAAATTCAATCAGGAGAATGGGAACTTAACATTTCAGATTCCTTAGATTTTTAATCGCCATCATTTAAAAATATGATTCATGACATATATGAGCCCAGGACAAGAGTTAATTCAGGGTTTGATATTACTTTTATTGCATGGTATTTATATAATGGGACACCAACAGGTGACTAACATCTTGTAGATTTCAGAAAGCTTTATCTCTGTTTTTGACCTGTTTGGAGTTCACTTAGATTGGCATAGTGGACCCTCTTCTGTAAATATTTAAGTCCTACAAAAACAAACTGGTTCCCAGGAAGCTTTCTGGTTTGAAGCAAAGTGTAAAGGTTGTAGGTAAGTTCCTTCAGGTATATATGAAGGAAGTGACACCAACTTTCTGTTAGCTTCTAGCTTCTACCCCTTCTGGATGGATGTGACGTTACCCCTCCCCACCTCAGACTCTAATTCAGGGAAAAGCAGGTAAAAACAGGGTGGAAAAAATAGAGCAATAGGCTCAGGTCTTAGAGCTCCACCCACCAAAAAGAATAAATCCTATGTCAATGGCAAGAGTCAAGATTTGCTCTTTTTGTAGTGCCTCTGACCCTTTTCTCTAAAACATTTTATTGGCTTCTTTATTCTTAAACCTCTCAGAGAATCAGGGGTTGAATAACTACTGATTCAAGTACTTGACCTCCCCTTAGGAAGATCAAGTTACATGGACTTTTGAATTTAGGCAGCTCTAATTCCTCATAGCCAAATGATACATTGTAATTCAAAACATGTTCTGTATAACTTTTATTTGTTTACCTGAAGCCAAGTGAATTATGACAAAATTATTTCACAAATACCTTGTATGGGTATATTTTTATATATACTGCATTCCACCATTTCCAGAAACTGTATCTAGACCACTCATCACTCACTGTGGGTGACATAATTCCATGCTTTCCATGGTGTATTCAGGACATAATCATTATACACCCACTGTGCAGCTATTGTTTCAGCACCTTCCTACCAACCTTCCCTACTCCCACGTCTGATTTTAGTAATCTGAATAAAGACCTATTTTGTTGCCCTTAACCCTTGGATACATGGCAAAGATATTTATCAGTAGGCGTGCTAGCTAGCGCTGAATTTCACTACAATACTTTGCCTGGAAGAGGAATTGAGTTTAAACTTATGCTAATGAGCTGCTTTTATTCTTTCCTATTATGCATAAATAGCAGCAAAGTTCTGTTTTCAAAAAGATTAAAAAAAAATTCATTGATAAATTTTATTTTTCTAAAAGCAGAGGAATGTAATTCAACAGGAAGCTTTTCAGGGCTTTCCAATTTTCAAAAAGTGTAAGATTTCCCTGGTTCTGTGTTTACAAGTTCTTGTGACAGCTCAAAGCCAGATACCGCATAAAGAAAAAAAGACTCTCATTTCAACTCTGGCAAGTACTACCCTTTTAATTCCCATGAATAGCCTTGCAATATCAAGAACATCCCCCATAATATCAAGAATATCAAGAACATAAAAAACTTAGATACCACTAAATCACTGGAGACTGACCCTGAGGCAGCTTCTCTCTTCAATTTTCTCTAAATATGAACAGTAAAAGCCTGTTTTGTAGACATGCTTAATAAAGCTATAATGCAAATTCCCTGTTTAAATGCTAAATACCTCTTTCTATGAGTGAAGATGAGACCAAGTTTTATGAAAATACTGTGCATCATAGTTAGAGTTGGGTGAGGAAGACGTCTTTCTCTAGTACTGCTGTACTGCTGTTTATTTAGTTTTAAAATAATTAGAGCATTGTTTTAAGACCTGGTAGCATAGCATATTGAACTGTGAAAAGTGAGCATAGATTGAATCCTGTGCAAAAATTGCTGGCGAGCCGGCCGAGTGGCGCGGTGGTTAAGCGCTGGCTTGGGAAGCCAGCGGCCCTGGTTCGGTCCCACATATGAGGGCCAGTAACACTGCCCTCAAAAAAAAGACAAAACAAGAGCTGGCAATATATTCAGTATCATTTATCATTTCTTATTCTAGTCTTTGCCATACTTTTTTTTTCTGTATGTGTCCATTCAGAGACAAGTTAGCAAATTCACAGAATATTTGCATGTTGACATTTTGTCAGTGAAATGAAAAAATGAAAAGAATTTTGTAGAAAATGCCAGCAATGCAAAACTTAGTGACATTCTATAAAACTGGGCTAAGCATTATTAGAAAAAAAAATTCTTAAGGGATGGTGGAAATGAAGACTTCTAGGCTCAAAGGAGCTAGATGCTAGATTCTGGGTAGAAAACAACAGTTAAAACTTACAGATAAAAAGCTGACCACCTATAGGTCAGTGAAATATTCAAAGCCACACCATTGACTAGATGAAAGAATGGAATCCACCAGGAATTGATTTTACATTTTAACACAATTTGAAAAACACATTTTCTACCCAACTGTGTATATGTGGGAGCTCTGGGCTGAGCAGATGGAGTCTCATGATTTGAAAGATATGAGATTCCAGAAATGGTCCAGTTATGTGTGGAAGCTAATGACTTGAAGCAAATTACCTAATCAATATTCTATTATCCAATAGACCTTTTTCTTATATTGGGCCTAGAATGCTGCAGTTTTTCCTGTTAGTCATGCTCTCTGTATGTTTCATGATAAACTCTACCAAATGGAGTCTAGGCAGAAAGAGACCTTTTTCCTTCTATAAATTCAAAGTAAAATTCCCTGAAAACACCTGGGTCAAAGGAGAAGAGGAAATTAGTGAAGCTGTATAATAAGGGTGAAAGGAAACCCTGTCATGTTGGATAAATAATCATCCAGAGTAGTCTTTAAGACTGTTATTGACAAAGCATTTATACAGACATTTCAAAGTACTTTCAGGTGATTACATATTTACTCCTCACCATGACATGCCAAAAAAAGTGGAGCCATCATCATCATTTTAACAGTGTCATAGGCATCCGCTTGACAGATATGGAAAGTGGGTGCTGACACAGCCAGTGACTGATAGGACCGGGACTGGAACTCAGGTTTTCTGCATCCCGTGTTTGTGCTAATTCCACCGTCTCAGAGTTATAACAAAGTCTCTACAACGATAAGCCCCCCTAAAAGATATACTTCTGTCCTGTCCCTTGTTCATTTATCAGTCAGTCAGTCATTGTGGAAAGTTCTTGTGTTGCTAGTTGAGGGGGAGAGACTGGAGAATTCAAAGCTAGGGGCTTCCCTTCAGGTCTTCCTGAGTGTGTCGTCAAGTAGCGGTTACTACTCACCTCCTCCCTCATCTCTCTTCACCTCAAAGTCCAATCATTCATTTCTCAGCTCTGTCCCAGGTATAGATCCAAATCAGCACCCCAAAAGTTTCTAGAGAGAAAGCAGATGTATGATTCATTCTGTTTTAAATGACTCCTTTCCTGATTGAACTCAGAGTTTTTCTTTTCACTTGCGGATTATCCAAATCCTAGAAACCGCTGAAGTGATTAATTGCAATGTACTCATTATAATGAAATGCCACCAGTTTGTGAAAAGCAATTGTGAAGTCTTGTTGGAATTCATTATAATGGACATGCTTATGAAGGATCATTTTAAGGTTCCCAGAAACATCGTTATTTTATAACTGGTTCAGTTATCATTATCAGAGTGGTTCTTACTTGAGGGCCAAAGATGCACTTTTTAAAATCAGGCCTTCTTCTTATATCAATTATACCTCAATAAGCCTATTTTTAAAAATTGTGTTCTTCTACCACAAATACACACAACACACATAATTATCAGTAGAACTTTGAGAACTACAGAAAAAGATTCACGCAACAGTAAATGGATAGGTGGCAAACGCCACAAGTAAAATTCATCATGGGTGAGGCAGTATTAACGGAATCTCCTTCTTCCCTTAATGGGGAATTTACTTTCTTCACCTCACATTATCCCCATTTTCTTCCCATATCTCCCTTGTTCCAAATTTCCTACCAGTTTGTCTATTCACCACATGTTGTCTTTCATCACCATGATCTTCATAAATGGTAATTAGTAAAGGGAAAATATTGAAAAGGGAACAGATTGTAAAAAAGGAGAAATAGAATAATATTTCCATTGCTGAAACATAGCTATGTTCATTTTTACACATGCTCTCCTAGTATTGGTCTGAAAACTAATATCCTAATATCTTAATCTTTATTAAGTTATATAAAAGCACATACACACTTATATTCTTCAATTTTCACATATCATATACTATAAATATGTCTCCATGGTCTTTGTAATTATCATTTTAATGACAATACTTGATTGGGTTGATGTATCATAATTTATTAAACTCTATTTTAAAACATTTAAATTGTTTCCAATTTTTTATTGTTGTAAATAATACCACAAAGAATATTCTTCATGGATAAAGGCTGTGTATATTAAATTTTTTTCCTTAAGATGAATTAACATCATTTGGTTTCTCTCATGCTCCCAAAATTAGAAAATATTTTGCAGCCTTAAACTCTAGAGGAACCAGGCATGTAATTTAAATAAATGAAGTGGGCCAATAAATACATATTATGAATGAGTCAGCTCTCAACTCTGACAGCATTCCACAAATCTACTGCCCTAACTAACAATATTGTTTCATCATCCATCCATCCATCCATCTCTCATCCATCCTTCTATCAGCCACTAGTTAGTCAGTCAATACTGGTGTTAAAGGCAAGACAACAGACCCTTTATGGAGTCATTCATGATGAGTCCCACATCAACGAACTGAGACTTCAGTTAATTACAGTTTTGGCCTTGTCAGAAATTAAATTTTAGACAGCGAATCAAAAATTTCCTCATCAGCATTAGTTAGGTCATCTGCCTGACCCCCTGCTATCCCCTATAGGGAAAGTAAACTTTGAACAACCAATCTGCTTTTTTGTCCAGTTTAACATCCTTGTTCCTTCCTCCTGTCTATAAAAATCTTTCATTCTGGAGAACTACTTGAAGCTCCTTTCTATCTGCTAGATTGGATGCTGTCCAGTTCATAAATGGCTGAATAAAACCAATAAGATCTTTAAAATGTATTCAGTTGAATTTTGGTTTTTGGAACACTCGGCTAGGTGCTATGATCAATGACTAATACAGAAATCACAGTTTCACAAAGCTTTAAGCAATCTGGTGAAACTGTTGAATTGCTACATTATTATTTGACTTGGCGAATTGTCCATGCTTAAGTGCTGACACAAAGAGAGAGAAGGGGAATGGATGAAGAAGATGCTGCTGGAATGGTCAAGTCGATTTCATGGAGAAAATAGAACTAGAGACAAATTTTAAAAGATAGGTTAGGGGTTGGGTTTAAATAGAATGAAAATTTTTCATGATTCTAATATTTGGTATACTTCCTAGTGCCATTTATTAAAGATCTTGAGATTTTAGGAATTTTTTATACCTTTTACCAACATTCTCCAACTCTCAGGTTGTAAAAGTATCAAGTAATCCCTCTTGAACCAATAAGAATCTTTATGACTTTGTATCTTCCCTTAAGCATAAAACTCAATTTCTGAGCAAAATATCAGGGTCTGGGCTCTTGATTGGATTATGGAAAAGTGCTCTGTCCTCTGAGACATTTAAAATCCATTCAAAATAATCTCCTAGTCTTCAACAAATGGAGAAAACCAGGCTCGGGTAGGAAAATGGAATACCATTAACCATTCCTGTAAAGGGTGCCAGTCTGACAAAAGGATCCCCCAAATAAAGCTTTTGCTTCTGTAGTAACCAGAGAACATGTTTCCAGTGAGTTCAAGCAACCTGAATGATGCTTGGTAGGTCTAATTTAAAATTCACTTGAAACTCTGCAATCTAATCAATAATACTAGAGTCCTTACTCAAAGGAGACAATCAACAAAAATCACTAATTTTCTGTCTAACAAGGAATGGCCATTCCCCCATTCCTTTGGGTCTCATTCAAGTGAGTTTTCTCTTTAAATAGAAGATGCATTAAAGGTTTTCTCTAAAAATGTTCATTTCTTTCACTTTTCCCTCTGTTTCTCCTGAAAGTTTTTTATTCTTCTTGTCTGCAGCTTTAATTATTTAATTTCTTCATTGCATTATTTAAAGAAAAGGCAGTTTTGAGAATATAATATACATGAAGAAAGTATGACTCCATGCAAAATTGAAGCAAACTGTAACATTGCAATGCAGCAGATTATTTAGTACAGAATAGTTAGCAATCTCTAATTGTCTTTTATAGTAGTATATCCTCCTGCAAATATGGACTAAATGATGACCTTTTTGCTTCAGGAGCTTGAACAAGGCAATGTATGTAAAAGTATATCGTTATTTTCTGTTGAGTGTTTAGAAATGGGTCAAGATAAAGACACCGCTAAAAGTGCTTATCACAGCATTTCAACACAGAGCTTTCTTTGAATATTCCTCCTAACATAAAAATAAAATGGAATAGCAGTAGCATTGGAATAAAAATCCAATTTGTAAAAATGCACCATTCTCTTACATCTATAAAACATTCTTCAATGAAAATTTTAAGTATGTCCAAGATAGAGATAGATATACTTACAAATAAAAAGTCCTTTCCTGATTGGATCATTATAAATTTATTGTACAAAACAGTAAAATAAATAAAAATGTTCCATACGTTTCTCCCAAACATGTCTAACCTTTAAATACCATCTAGACATACATTTCTCTGTTTCTGTCTCTCTATAAATAGATAGATTGTATATGTGTGAAACATCTACATTAGTACCTGTTTTCGCTAACCAAAAGAAATCTGAATTTTTTTGCTTTTACATTACTGTACTACTGCAGGTCTTCCATAAAAACAAAATGGTGTATCTCAAAATTTCATAAAAACACTCTACTTTCAGATGTGAAAGGAACCTGTGTGTGTGTGTGTGTGTGTGTGTGTGTGTATTTGGCAAACTACATATATGTATATGTACAATGTATACATATATACATATACATGTAGTTTTTAAGCTAATTTAATATTTTAGTTATTTTCATTTAATTTCACTTATATATTTCAAGTATATTCTATTTCTTCATTTCTGTTTTAAATAGGTCTTTTCATGGCTGCAAAAGAGTCTATCCTATAGATGTACTATACAAACAGACACACATGCACACACACACACACCCATACATAACCATTACTCTAATGAGGACAATATAAACCATTTCCAATTTTGGGGGACAGTGGTTATTACAGATAATGCTGTATTGACATCTGTATAGAGGCACATCTTCTTAGTCATAAGCTATCAGGGTCAAATGATTTTCACAGAGCAAGTTTCACAGTCTCAGAATGACCTATGATGCAGCCTGTCTCTAGATCGGAATCATAAAATGTCAAAAAAAAGTCTATAATGAAGGTATATTGCATTGTGTTAACACTGTGGACTCTGAAATCACACTAGGTTCAAACACCAGATTTACTGTTTGTATGATCTTGAGTAAATACCTTAAACATTTTCTGTCTGTATCTTTATCTGTAAAATGGGTATAATTCTAGGACCTCCTTCATAAGTCTGTTGTGAACATTAAATAAAAGAATTTATAAAAAGGGATTTAGCATATTTCACATAGTAGTTTCTTAATAGAAATTAGCAGTAAATGTTATTTTTACTAACATCATAGTCTGTGAAAAACTGTACATATACCAAGATAACTCTGTATACATACCATCAGTGGTATTCAAATTTCTCCCTGTAAATATTTTAACAACTTTTCATTGGAGCACATATGAGAAAAGAACGCAACATTCATAGATTCTATTTAATTGATTTTGTTGACGTGTCAGCTATCATCATCTGCCTTTTCACGTTACACCTTAAATACTCAAATCCCATAGACCTATTGGGTAGTCTTATGCAGAGATGATTGCACTGCATCATCCTCTGTAGGACATGCCTTCTGATTTTCCTGGATCCACATACTATCATATACTTGTATATCCCCTTCCACACAGTATCCACTGAAAATTTTTCTTGGTGGGCTAGGGGATCTAACATATAAATGCTAATTAGTGCAGTATTCCAAAGAGGTCATACATAAGTAGACCTGCTCTCTCTTTGTGACTAGATTCATTTTGGAGGTTCTGTCTGCAATAAGAGTGGCTGACTGTGGTCAAGTGTCAGAGTGATGTTAAATGGCCCCCTTAGGAAAGTAGACAGATCAATTTCAACAGATGGGCATATAGGCATTCACATGTTGCAGAAATTAGGAGTTTCATAGACCTCTTCCCACTGCCTAGAACTTTCTTCAATCTCCATGTTATCATTTGGTGATGAATCTTTAAAATTTACTCAAGAAATCAGTTTTGGTAAAAAGCTTTCCCCAAAGCTTTGTCTTCCATTGCCCACAACAGTCACAAATTGTATAGGAGCCAACACTATGCTTTTCTTTTCCTGCTTCTCCCTCCAGCTACACACACACACACAGACACAGACACACACACACACACACTTCTTAAACTCCTGAAGACAAACACCATGTCCAATTCTATTTTTAACCTAAGTAACAAGCATGCGTTAGATGTCCAATATCTGTCTGTTGAATGAATAATTCTGTAGTCTTCCATTTCTGATATAGACTGATGGCTCACATCAATTCCAGGAGATGTACTGATAAATTAATAATATTGACAGAGATTAAAAAGCATGTCTATTCTGAAGTATTTATGAATGGAAGGATATACCTGGGAGTTGCCTCAAAAGAATCCAGGTTTTTGGGAGGGAAAGAGTAGTGGCAGAAATTATAGGTATGGATGAAAAAAATTGGTCTCATATTGATAATTATTTAAGCTAGGTGATCAGTACAGAAGAGTTAAATGGACTATTTTTTCTTCATTTGTATTTGAAAATTTTTATTTGTGTGTTTGAATATTTTCCTAATAGAAAATAAATATATATACACACACAACCACAAAACAGAACACATACAAGCACATCAAAGGGACACAGACTTTGTAAATCTGTAGGGCCCGCCTTGATGGGGTTTTTATTTTTACAGCACATGACTGTTATGTTTGGGGGAATATGATTGGAACGAGGCTCCATGCATATTTTGTTCTGCTCTAAAAGGCTAGCTACCTCTGTACTTTAGCCAAAACTGGTGGGATTACAAGAGCTAGGTGGATAAAAGTCTCCTTTATACAAGGACCCAAAGGCAGACATTGAACCAAAAATAAGAAGAAAGAGAAACAAACTATGAGCTACATAAAGAAAAAGAAACAAACTATAAGCTTTAAACGTTTAAAATCTAGCCAATAAAACTCATCTGTGAAGTCCTGGGAGATGGCAGCATGACCGAGGTGGTAGTGTATGTGTTTACGTTGGCCGCTTCATTCCCCTAAACACCTTAGACATCTCTAATTAATCCCTTTGGAGCGGTGGTGGCTGGAATTCTCAGCTTGCAGTCTTGCCCCCTGCCAGCCACATGGAATCCTGAGACACTGCACGTACATGTGAAGGTACATTAGTGTCCTTCAGATTTAAGAACAACTGATCTATCAGGCCTACAGGTCTCAGCCCTGGCTGCACATTAAAATCAGCTCAATCACAGAGAAGGAATTGGGTACAGGCAATTTTTTTTTTAAGTTGCTCCAGGTAATTCTGTTTTGTTAAACAAATACCCCAAGGGCTGAGAGACAGCCGCCCCAAGACATCAGTCGTATTGAAGACTGAGAAGGTAGAATTTTGCACTTGGTCACTGTAGTGGATGCTGTGGTGTGCTGCTCACCATCCTTTCAAGAGCACAGCTCTCATTCCCTGAGTGTCCTTTCTAAGACGGTTGGCTCCTGTAGGCTCCCCTCACACCTGATTCCAGCCTGGAAATTGTCTCAATCCAGGGAAGCCCCTCATCCAAGGTTGTACCCCTCCCCAGGCATAGTCCCTATCTAATGACTGCACAGGTTAAAATGCATGGTCCCCTACCTTCAATGTGACATCTATGCAGGCCCATCCCTGTGGGAGCAGCTGAGCCTCTCTTGTAACTGCATTGCAGGTCAGTGCTTTCTCTACCCAGTTCTCCTCGGAAGGGCCTCTGCTTCCCAATTTTTCCTAACTCCCTTACAGGTGTGTATAGTGCTTCCCAGGAAAGCAGCTCCCTAGAAATCTCCATTTCAGAGGCGGTTTCCAAGGGTACCGTAACTAAGATAGCAATGGAGGAGGCCTTACTGGAATGCTGCTCAGCCTTAGTGCTTCCTTAGCTGTGTTTCTCAAGCTGGGACAGGAAATTTCGTATTTGCTTTGCAAAGGGGGGGTTATTGAGAAAAATCAATCCAGAACTGGACTAGAGTTGATTTTCCAAAAGTCTCATCATTTCTGCAGGTTGAAGTAGATATAAATGCAAGGCCACAATCCCTAATTAATATATCCAAAAATTATAAATATGAGAAACATGTATCTCTATGCTCCAAGTCAGTCGAAGCAAAGTAATTGTAAACAACTATGAATGTTCTTTTTCTCAGATGTCACCAGAATCATTGTGTGATATCTGGGTATGTTTTGTTTGTTGTTTTTGAGGGCAGTGTCACTGGCCCTCATATGTGGGACCCAATCCGGGGCTGCTGGCCTCCCAAGCCAGTGCTCGACCACCGCGCCACTCGGCGGGCCCCTCTGGGTATTTTTTGGACCATTCAGTTTCCTCTTCATCCAGTGGGCACCCCTTCCCTGATGCTGCTTTTTTTTTTTTTTTTCAAATGCCCTCACTTCCTGGTTTTTGTTTGCCTCATGGTCAGTGCAGGCAAAGACTGATATATGCTGCTACTGGGAAGGCCTTTTAGGAATAGCTCTTTTGGTTCATGGAAACATAATGAGTTATTCACCGATAGTAGAGGCTGAGTGTGTAAATCTGCTGGACTTGAATCTTATTCTCAGCAGAAACTTTCTGATTTGTAGATTTGAGGTTATACGATAGGTTTAGGGGTAAGATACATGGGCAGGATAAGAAGTGTATTTTGGGATCCAAGAATTAATGTCTTTCTCTCTACACACTGGTGACTAAAATCTACATGGAGTAGAACACAAATTATTAGGCTGTGTTGGTGATGGCTCTCTTCACAAGCTTATGAGCTCCAAGGGCTTGTAATTTCCTTCACTTTGATAAGCAACTTTTAAGTTGTACCCAGTTACAGAACAAACAGGGATGTGACTTGTGTTTTGCAATTTGGGTGGGTAGGTGACTTAATTTACTGTACACCCTTGCACGTCGATATGTGGCTCATAAAACCTGCAGCATGGACATCACCTGAGAGCTTGTGAGAAATGTAGAATTTCAACCCTTAGATCTATCAAGTCAGAATGTGTTTTTTAACAAGATGATTCTGCATTTCTGGGAGAAACCCAGGTGATATTAATTCTGGTGGTCTATGGAACACATGTTGAGTAGCAAGCTTCCAGAAAGTTCTATTATATTTCTAGCACTTAACACTTTTCCCCTTATAGGAAGCTAGGTGATAGGTATGTCCTTCTGTATCCTTCAGTACTGTGTTTCTCCTGACTCACGACAACAACAAGCCAAAAACTGATGAAAGACAATTAGACAAAAAGCAGTACCCAGGTGGCGATAGGTGGTGGCTGTTCCCAAAGAGATGAAGGGAGTCCTTGTCTTATGGGTCAAACTGCTGTCAGGTATAAGGGGTGTAGCTTATAGCCCACCTATGAGAAATGGTCAATTGCCTCACAGAGAAAACTCACCAAGAGAAGTTTTCACATGGAGGAGAACGTTGCCTGCCCAGATCCAGAAAGGCATCCATATCAGCTCTGTTTAGAGGCAGCAGAAAGTAGAGCCTTGAGAAAAGAAATCACACCAGTGAGGGTATGATTAAACTTCTAAAATATAGGGAAAAAGCCCTTGACTGGGAGACAGAGGACCTGGATACTGGATCTGGCTCAATCACCAATCAGATACAAACACTGAAAGTTACTTGTCCTCACTCTGTTTCAGTTACGTCATCTGTAAAATCTTAACCAGCTCTTCAGCACCCAAGTACTCAGATGCTCTAGAATTAACTGCAAAAACTGCTCTTGCCACAAGAGGGAGTTACCTTTCTGAAATCACAGAGATTCTATGTATTGTCTGAACGAAATGATTTAGGCAAACCACGACATTGAGCACCCAGAAGTAACTGGTCTTTCATAAACAATTAAAACAGATTAAAAGGCTTATTATCTTTTTAAACTTAGATTAAATTATGACTAATTCCTTCCTTGAACAAAGCAAACAAGGAGACTTAGAAAGACTGACAAAAACATAGACTGAGAGCCTATAAATAAGCGTGATGATCCTGACTTCCCCCCTCAGCTTCATCAAGAAGAATTCAATGCCTGTTCAGTGCTTCTCTCCTTCTTCACAAACTGTAAATCCTGGGGGGTGTCTTGGTCCTATGGTAGACTTATATGTGTCTGAGAATAAATACGGGACTCACGATGTATCTCAATGACAAAAAAATAATTATGGCAGGGAATAAACTGGTAATATAAGGTGATGGGAAGCACTGTTTATAAGGTTCCAAACATCAGCCTGAAAAGTGAAATATTCCATCAATATTTATCACATTGTCTCTATAAGAGATGTTTCAAATACCCTAATGTTAGGTCTCATGTGAGCTCAACTCCTAGCTGAGGAGCTTAGGTTTTCCTCCATTTGTCTTGGATCATACAGACCCCTAGGTCTGTAACTCATCTCACCTTTTTTGTTTCCCTCTATCCTTCTGTGTTGTTAAAGAGTTTTCCAGGCTGAAGTCAGTTGACTTGTGTTCACCAGGTAGAGGAGAGAAAATGGTATGTGACATATTGGCTAGGGCTGGGAGATGTGGAAACACTAGCTGACTTTTGGTGGGCTTTAAATGTCATCTCTCCTCCTTGCCCCTGACTACAGGGTGTGTCTCAGATCATTGTGCCATTTCAGAGCTGGAAGGCACTCTCAATACCATCTAGTCCAATGTTGCCCAAAGTGTAGAGAGTCTCCCATTCATAGAACAGGATGTTATTTACACTTATGAATGGGCACGATCATAATCTGGAATCACAGAGGGAGAAAGGTAATTCCCTTTCAGGTCTCAGGCATTACTTCTAATGGCCTCAACAAAGATGCCCCAGTCTTGTGCTGGGATGTCTGTAAAACCTCTCTAGCAGTTGCCAATTTCTCTTTGTAACAAAGAAGGAGACCTCAAAAAACAGAGCCTTTAGCAGGCAACACTGTATAGCTAGAATATAATGGTATTACTTCATATACTGTATTGGTTCCTATGTTTGCATTTTATTTATGGCAAAGATATTGGTTTTTCCATCAATGGTGACATCAATTTGCTTTTTAAGTGAAAAAGAGAGTTGACTTAAAAAAATATTCTGTAAATAATAGTACAGGTGGTGCCCAGATAAACCCCAAATTGTGCAGATGGTACCAGGAAGTAGAGAGACCTGACAATAAACACCCAGCTCTAGCTTCTGATTCTGTGATAAGTTCTCACATGTGGTGTGTATCAGATTCTATGATGGGGTTGACCACTAATGGGTTACTTCAGTCAGGCTGACACAGAAAAACAAATGTGCCCTAATTTTCTTTCAACTAGTGAAGTTTTTACTTCATTACATATATTAAATAACTCATACTGCTCCTTGGAGACAAACAGGGGAAAGAGGAAAATTCCTTTTGTGCCAAATAATACAGTTCTATGTTAAATCCCGTTGCAGCCCACAGGCAAAACCCATAGCTGCCAATGCCATTTCAAAGAAGTTTCTCTATTTCCATATCCCTGTAGCTCAGAGTTAATAGTACTTGGTTTACTTAATTACAACAAATTCTTTACAATAATAATCCTTACAACTAGTGCTTTCTCTGGCCCTGAGCCAGACACTCAATAAAGCAACGACCTAACTGCTATTTCCTTTAGTCAGGAAATCCTTTTTCTATCACACTGGATATTTCTTATGATTTTCATGTTTATCATCAACCAGTACAATCCTACTCCTTGAATTGTGTGAGCTCCTTGAAGGCAGGGCTCCCTCCCCCCCCTTTTTTTTGTTTATTGCTATATTCTCAATGCTTGGAATAGTGCCTGCTCTTCAGTAAACATTTGTTGATTAACTGACAGATTAATTAACTGCACTGGAGGGAACAAGTCTTGATTTGGGAGAATTGCTTGTTTATGTAAAGCCAACTAGAACATCTGCTCTGTGTAGGTACACATCACAGAAGCAGCTTTCATCTTCAAGAGGGAGATAAAGAACATACTATTAGTGCAAGCTATACTCAGCTTGGGAAATCATGGATTCCAAAAAGTGCCAGAGGTTATCAACTTATATTGAACAGTGGGAACATGCCAGGTGAAAAAATGCCTAATAATTGTCCGAGGCCATCAGAAAAGTAGATTGGTTGGCAACTCATTGTATATTGTTAGTAGGTAAGTATTCTTCTTGTGAAATAACAGTTTTCAAAGTCTCCTGAGGTTATTGTGATTTTTTTAATTTAGTTTAGTTTTGTTTTAGCTAAACTTCAATAGGTTTAATGCTCACTTTGGATTTCACATTACCAACAAAATAGTTCACTTTAGTTCAATGGAAAATATAAAATCAACAGGAAAATTCAGGATCACAGATAGAATCGTTGGTTTAGAAGAGACTGGTCCCTTGAGCCTCATCTGTAACCACAACACTTCATTTTCTTAACAGATATTTATGTGTCAGAGAGCGTTGGCAATACAATATGTAGACCTTACCCTCAAGGAGTATATTCACACCAGAATGGGGAAGAGACAGGTGAGCTAGTAACTACAACTCATATGTGTCATAGATCCTATAAGAGGAAAAAAGTGCCTGGTGCAGGTGGAGCATTAAGGAGGGGCATGTACCCAGTCTCTATATGAATAGGGGAGGACTTGGGAGCCAGGGAGAGCTTCTGGGATGAGGTTAATAACTTAAAGGTCTTGTAGGACTTAGCTAGTGAAGATGCTCCATGAAGAGGGAAGAGCATGCTTCTTTTAAACAGGTCTCATCATGTTTTCATTCTCAGGGTTGCCTTCTGCTTTGCTTTGTATCCTGTTTCTCTCTGTACATTCTTGATATGTCATTACAAAAGAAGGAAAGGTGTTTGCTATGGACTGAAGGTTTGTGTCCCTCCAAAGTTCATATGTTGAAGTCTTAATCCTCAATGTAATGGTATTAGGAGGTGAGATGTGTGGGAAGTAACTAGGTCATTAGGTGATACTCTCATAACTGAGATTAATGCCCTTATAAGAAGTGATGTGAGAGATGATCTCTCTCTACTATATGAGGGTACAGGAGGAAGGCAGCCATTTTCAAACCAGGAAGCAGGCTCTCATTAGACACTTAATTTGCAGGCACCTTGATCTTGGACTTTCCAGCCTCTGAAACTGTGAGAAATTTGCTGTTTAAGTGACCCAGTCTATGGTATTTGTTATAGCAGCCCAAGCTGACTAAAACAGTGTAGTAAACTCCAGCCCATAACAATGTAAGAATGCAATCTGACCAGTTCCTTCCAGCCTAAGAGAGCCATAGTGCCTCCTCTGATATTCCAAGAAAACCTTTCATAAACTGAGAGTAAAGTTTGGTCAGGGACCCTAATGTTGCCCTCCAGCCAGGTGACTGGGTGATAAACAGATAACCTACAAATGGGTCCTTCTTCTAGATAGCATCAAAGCTAATGTTGCTGTCAATGACTTGCACACTACAACACAATGTTCAGGTTTTAGAGTCCACATATTTTTTAAACCTGGTTCTTGTCCTCAGATGACAAGAGAAAGAAATTGTTTTGTATTATAGGCTATCTCTGGACAAAACAAAAAAAAAATTACAAATGCCTATGGATGGCAGTGGAAGTAGAGAAGTAGGTGACAATGACCAAAAAGCCTTCTAACTTTTCCATCCATTCTTCTTTGGGAGAAAATACAACTGATTTTAACTTTTTTAAAGCATGTTGATTTTTGAATAATTTATAAGAAATTAAATGCTATACAAAACCCTTTTTCTTAGATTTTTTTAAAATACGGTATATTTTGAATATTTTAAAACTCACAAAAAATTGCAAAAATAGCACAAAGGGTTCCTATATAAACTTCACCCAGCCGCCCCCAATGATAGCATGTATACAACCATTTATACTGTCAGAACCAATTTTCCTTAGATTTTAATATGTTAACTTTCTAAAATAGAAGTTTTATTTGTTGTACATTTGTTCATTTTTAAATGTATTAATTCCACAAATATTTAACAAAGACTTACTCTGTTCCAAACATTGTACCAGGCTTAGTGATTAAAAGTTGACTAAAACATGGTTAATTCCCTCAGGGAACTCATAATACAGTGGGGGAAATAGACCATGATAGTTTCTAAGTCCTAGGACAGAGAAGCATGCCCCTCCCAGGGATGAGAGGAAAGGCATCGCCCTAAGACTGCTGCCCAGGAAGACTCCTCACAGGCAAGCCAGAATGGACTTCTAAGGGGTAAGTGATCTTTAATTACCCAAAGGGATCAGAAAATATTTGGGGCAGAGGAACTGAATGCACTAAGCCCCAGTATTATATAACAGCAGGATTCATTTAGGGAACCAAACTATATCAGTTTGGATGGATCAAAGGGCATGGATGTGCTATGGCTAAGTGGAGGTGGGGAAGGGAAGGAAGTGACAGCAGATAAGCTATGATAGGCATGAAAGGCCCTGCCTGCTAAATGCCTACCTTTGAAAGTTAACTTACAGATCAGGGTGAGCCATTGGGAGGCTTTGAGCAGAGAGGTAATATTATTATATTTGCATTTGGGAGTGATCACATTTGAACTTCTGGATGGACTTCTCACTCTATACCCGCAAGTGCCCTCACTACCTTGAGGAGCGTCCTTAAAAGAACTGCCATTTTGGTCCCGAAACTTTCGGGTTTGGAAGAGCCTGTGTTCCTTCAACAGCAACTTCTTCAGCAATTAATTCTAAGTGCGAGCAATACATATTCATTAACTAGCTAGATAAATAGATGATTTTAATAATATTTTTACATTGCAAGGCTGCCTGTATTCTTTCTGCATTCATTTGCCAGATTTCTGTCACTAAAAGATGTTTTGCTAAAGCACATCCTCTTTGTTGATAGAAAGGTATTCCATTATTTTTGCAAAACAAACAAAGCTTGATGGCTGCAGGAAGCTTCTTGTTACTGACTAATTATATGCACCTAACTGTTCATTGAAGTGGATAATGTAACTCCTCTAAAATGTTGGCACTGGAACCTTGCAGGCCCATCTTAGTTGGTTTAAAGGGACAGCAAATATTATTGAATTTAAAGGTGACAACTTCTAATCTCAAGTTCTGTCTGAAGTCCAGAACCAGACATGCTATAATACTAATATTATAATACTATATTTCCTTAAAATTGAATAAATACATTTCAATTTGATTCAGATAATACTTTTTTAGTTCCTCTATGGGCCAGGCTTTTTGGCTATGTTTGGAAATGTAATCTTGGGCTTTTTTGGGAGGATGATTTGCAGAATGGGAAAACAAATGAGGATCCTGACACTTAAGCAGCCTTTACTTTTCTTTGGCTTGTGTGACAGTAGGAGAGTGTTTCCCTGGATAGCTGTTGTACTACTTTGCACATCTAAAATGTTACGATGTTGCTTATGTTTTGTGCTGATTGACTTAGAAAAAAAATAAACACAGAGGGAAATTAAATTGGCAATAGGATCCCAGCAAGGAGAAGCAAAGGCAGTATCTGAGGACTGCTATTGTCCCTTTAATACAGAGAGGTGTCAGGAAAAAGGAAAAATATCTCCTTGGACACATATCTATGCTCATTTTTGTTATTGCAAATATGACTAGGATTATGGCTGTGTTTCTCTCTTTCCAGACACTTCTCAGGGAGATGATGATGTATTTTGCATAGTGTTAGAGCAGCTGAAGCCACGGTTTAGCAAAATGATTTTCTCAGGGCTCTGAGTCCTGGGATTGAATGAATGGGTAATGGAGCTGCCGATTTTCGGAAACTGGCCCTTCCCTTCCGGCTGGCATGTTTCAGAATGGTTGTTATCTGGGAGAGACCTATTCATTTGATGAAAGGGTGAGGTCATTGGGATACCCCCACCCTTCCTACATTTACAATGCTGAGACCTTTTCTACTAGTGTCAGATGCCAAAACCTGGTGAGGGGTGGAGGCCACTAACCAAATTGAACCAAGAGACTTGTTTTTAGGAGAAAGTTGATTTCCTTGTACAGAGAGCTGAGGACTGGGTGTGGGACACTGGCTTAGGTTAGGAAAATTTCAGATGCACAGAATTGTCAAATAAATGAGAAACTAAAGGGTCACCTACATCAACCCAATAGTGTACCAACAATAACAAAAAAAAATTTAAAAATTGTATAACCTTGTTTTTTGAACCCATACCCAACAATGGAGAAAATAATATTGTTTTAAAGAAATTAAGCATTAAATACATACTCATGAGATTTATATGATTCAGCAATTTCCTGTTTGGTTCAAATTATATAAACAAGATTTGGAGAGGACAGTACCTGACACATAGTAGGTGATCAATGTATGTTTTTGAATGAATGAATTTACTTAAAAAGTTGATGCCTTCTTTGTGGTAGGCATTTGAGGGCCATTGAGATTAATCACTAGAATTCTTTTTCCCAGTGAAGCTACAGGTTAATAGAAGAAAATATCCCTAAATAAAATAGTAGCATACAAAATAGAAAGAACTTACAGCATTTATAGTTTATTCATTTAACCTGCACAACTACCTGGATAGGTAGATACTATTATTATCCATATTTTATATAGCAGCAACAACTAACCAGGATATCTTTATGGAGGAGAGGAATGTGAAGTGAACTTTAAAAGATAAGCAGGATTTGGGTGTTTGGGGATAAAATTTGTGTCAAGAGCTGTGGAGAGTTTGAGATTTTACCTACTTGAAAGATAACAGTTAACCTGCTCCAGTTTCATGGGTGCTGGCAGAAGACATGACACTCTGGGATTAGAAGTGAATAACAGTTTATTATCCACAGAAATAGCAGTAGCCAGAGTATTAGCATCTTCAGTGTTTATTCTCTGATTCCTAATTCCCACAGGGCAATGTGAAGAGGGCCAGATAATAACTGCACATGCAGTGGGTTGTGTTAGAGAAGAGAAACCCTGAGTTTTAGGAACCCAAATCTTTTATAATGGACAGTAAGTACATGCCTTTACTTTAGAAAAAGACCTATCTCTATTTTCCAAGGCTACTATATATATATATATATATATATATATATATATATATATATATATATATCTTTGAAAAGATATTTCCAGAACAAAGTGCAGTCAGTGCTGCTCATAAAACATGCAGCATGCAGAAACATGAGGCCCCTGGAGAAATGTGTCCCAGCAATAGGCTGGGGATAAATAATTCCCAGGAGAAGGAAAGAGTTGAGCAAAAAGTAGGAGGAAAGTATGGGGTACAGTAGTAAGCAGCTGAGTGCCTGGAGGGAAGAAAGGAGTGGTCAAATATATGACTGGAAAGAAATTGGGAGCCAGATAATGAAGACCTTCAAGCATTTGGGGGAAATATATATATATATATATATATATATATATATATATATATATTTTTTTTTTTTTTTTAAAGATTTTATTGGAGAATTGGGGAAGGGGACCAGCCAAGTTGTTGTTCTTCAATCTTCGTTGTGGATGGCGCCAGTCACCATTTGGCTTCCAGTGGGCAGCTCGTGGCCTCTAAGCTCAAGGTGCTGTGTTCAATCTTAGTTGCAGGTGGGCATAGTCACCATCCCATGTGGGAGTCGAACCAGCAGCCTGTTGTTAAGAGTGCATGTCCTATCCACTGAGCCATCCGGGCAGCAGCTCAGCTCAAGGTGTCGAGTTCAGTCTTTAGTTGCGGGCAGGCGTAGCCCACCATTGAACAGGCAATCTTGTTATTATTACACCAGCTGAGCCATCCTGCCACCGGTTGGTAGCTCAGCGACAGCTCAGCTCAGGTACAGGATTCACTGGCCCACGTGGGAATCGAACCAGCAGCCCTGATGCTCAGAGCACGCACTCTAAGCCAACTCTTAACCAACTGAGCCGCTCGGCTGGCCAGAAATAAATTTTTTTAATTGCCTTCCTTTCTTTTGTACTCATTTTACTGCTAATAATACCAACTGATTCACTCTTGCATTGGGAGATGCAGGCTCCAGTTCACTGAGCAGGGAAGCCCTTCCAAAGACACCTTTCTCTTGAGAAATAACTTGCTTCCTCCTTTGAGACAGGAGATAGCTTCATAGGGTCCAATACTTGACAAGAGACAATTTTCTGACCATGGCCACCTTCCATTGGATCAGAGCGGGATTGTGAAAAATTTTATGTGTCAGTAGATTACAAACTCACATATGCTTGTTTCTATGTCTACGTATGGACACTACTTATTAATTCTGCCACTTGTCTATTTTCAGAATGCCATCTTTAGGTGGCAGCAGTGAAGATGCCCAGCCTCATTTGCCTTGCACAGATCTTTTATTTTTTTCACAACCGTTTCCAAATGGGTAAGCCCAGAACAAGAGTCTAGTTACACATCACTCCAGCACTTGGAAGAAAGTATGCAGGAAAAGTATGTTTCCAGTGGCAAGGAAATTACTTTGCATTAATTCTAAGTTACTCCAGAATTGAGTTGATCTCCTAATAATGATAATCATTTTATCAATCTCTTTATTGGGGTGGGAAAAAGAGAAAAAGAACATTGTCAAAGCCTTAGTGGGGCTTTATGCGTATTTAGTTACGATATCTGTATTAGCTTGCTTGGGCTGCCATAGCAAAATACCACAGACTGGATGACTTAAACACTAAAAATGTTTTTCTCACAGTTCTTGAGACACAAAGTATGAGATTAGGGTTCCAGCATGGTTGGTGTCTGATGAGAGTTCTCCCCTTGGATTGCAGATGGTTGCCTTCTTGCTGTCTGCTCACATGGCTTTTTCTTGGTGCATATGCACTAGATACAATGGAAAAGACGTTTTTTTTGGTGTCTTGTCTTATAAGGACACTAATCCTATTAGATAAGGGCTCCACCTTTATGACTTCATATAACTTTAATAACCTCCTAAAGGCTCTATCTGCAAATGCAGTCACATGGGGGGGGGTTAGGGCTCCCACATAAGATTTTTGGGGTGACACAATTTAGTACATAGCCATATCATTTCGTTCCCAACAAATCCCAGAAGGTCTTGATTCTCATTATACAGATGAGGAAATTGTCTCAGAAAGGATCAGTGAGCTATGCAAGGTTATGATACTAATATGTGGAAAACCTAGAGATTGAAACCAATGTCCTGGTTTAAAAGCGCATTTTGATTTCAGTGTCACAGACTGCCTTGTAGTGGCCACTTGCTGATATCTCCTAAATACTGAACACTATCAAGTGTCAGCAACTTTGTCACGGACTTTACAACAGTAATTTTTACAAACTCAACAGAAGGGAAGACTCAGAGAAGGTAAGTGACTTGCCAAAGAGCAGTTAGAAAGTAGAATGGCTAAAAACTCAACTCTAGCTTAATTTTGCTCCAATGTCAACATTTTTGCTCTGTTTCTCTATGGTGCATTTGGGGGTTGGTCAATTACTCACTAATCAATAATTTAATTAGAATGCATTATAAAGCCATGTACTTCAAACTCTCTGAAACCATGAAAATTTCCTAATGTGAAAAAAATAGTCCACAGAATATTGATCAAGCTATAAAGTGTTAATATATGTAAAGGCAAATGACATCAAAATAAAATTGATATTGGTGTGCTTGAAATTCCATGTTAAAGGGAGGCTGGTATAAACTGTAACCATATGTAAGTAATATTAATTGGTATTGGTTTGGCAGGCCATGAAAGTTTCCGTAAAATGTCCTTTGGTGAAGTGGTGCCTGGTCCAGCTAAAGTTTTGTTTTCTACCCAAAGGTGGCAGCACGTGTATTATTGCTTTCTCGTGTGCATTTGATTACATTTAACATAGTGGAGTCTTTGAGAGTTTCAAGGGATCTTATAGATCACCTAGGACAGCCCCGTCATTTTGAAACAGAGGAAGCTGAAGCCAACAAGGATTCTGTGACCCCACAGCTTTTTAGAACCACACCCCAAACTAGAATCCAAGTTAACAGAGTCTAAGACCTGTGTTCTCTATACAAAGCTCTCCTCAACTTGGTAACAAATTCACAGCTGATAGGTGAAGATGAGAGAGTAAATTCAAGTTTAAAAGAGGACAGGCAGGGGGCCGGCCGAGTGGCGCGGTGGTTAAGCGCTGGCCTGGGAAGCCAGCGGCCACGGTTCGGGTCCCACATATGAGGGCCAGGGACACTGCCCTCAAAAAAAAAAAAAAAAAAAAAAAAAAAAGAGGACAGGCAGGAAGGCAGCAAGGCAGTGGATTCACGAAAAGAAATAATGGATACATACATAAAGTCTTAACGCATGCTATAACTTCACAGAAACTTGAAAAGCTGAATTCCACTTGCAAAACAGATCTCACATTCTAGGAAACAGTTTGAAGTCCCTTGCTATGTACAATATCAAATCTTTTTACACCAGATATACTAAGTTAGCAACACCTGGCAGCTTGTTAGAAATGTAGGGTTTCAGCCTTCTTTTCCTCCAGAATTGCTCAATCAGAGTCTGCATTTTACAAGATCCCAAAGAAATTCATAGGCACATTAAAGTGGAAGAAACACTGGTCTAGAATCTAGATTCTGGCTCTCAAAGTGTGGTCTCTGGTCCAGCAGTATCAGCATCACCAAAGGAATCAGAAACTCTGGGTGGGGCCCAGCAATCTGTTATTACTGGCCCTTCCAGTGATTTGGATGCATGGCAAAGTTTCAGAAGCACTACTCTGAACTTCGCTAACTCCTTTGCCCTCAAGTCAGAAATCTCTAGTAACTGTGTCTGCTGGGCTGCTCTACATTGTGTTTTATCCAGATGTCATCTCTCACCTTTCTCCTTTCTGCCTGATTGAGTGGTTTACAGCAGACTTAGTCAAATGTGTTGACTTGTACGTGCTGGCTTAATTTCACACACACACACACACACACACACACACACACACACCACCTTAATTATATATTTATATATATAAATATAAAATATATGCTAAGCAACCAGTTTCCTGGTTAAGGTTACCACTAGGAGACATTAGTTAGTTAGGAAGAAAGACAGTGCCTGAAATGGGATCATTCAAACGGGTTTACCAAGGAGGAAATGGTGCTAAGATTTGCCATCACTGTGTTCTGGCCCCAGTCCTATTTTCCCACAGAGATGGATGCACGGGGTCTTTGCGTGCCCTTCGGGAGCCTATGAAGGGACCAAAAGTCATAAGCCTTCTTTAATAAACATGAATATGGGAGAATTCATAGAAGCATGTGAAAACCACACAAACATCCACTCTCCCATTAGGAGAATATCAAGACTGGGAGGTTCCTAAGGGCAACAAGGACTCACAGCCCTTTGTTCATTCTGCAAATATTTTTTTGGAGCACAGGCAGTGCTGTCTCAGACAACAAGGCCCATGAAGATTTAAGTGAAGACAACTGTGTCTGTATAATAGGACCATGGTGTCTCCAGCATGAGGAATTGTAGAAATCGGAAGCAGCACTCCTCAGAGCCCAGCACTGGAGAGCTTCACGTGCCAGCTTATGGTAAAGAAGGAATAAGGGCATGAGGCAGCATTGTTATTTTATTATTCAATAACTGGTTATCACAGAAAGGCCCAATTGGATAACACATTTCCAACAAATATTTACCCCCTAAAGCACGTAATTTATTTATTTTCTCATATGTAAAATGGGATATAATTCCCCTGTCTTCCTCATCTAGGTATTCATAGAATCAAGTGATATTACATATGTAAAAGAATTTTGTAAATATGCTTTCACAGGTGTATATATGTAACATAGACCAGCAAGGGTTCCATTATTATAAAATTATCATTAAACATTATTGTTCTCTGCACCTGGGAATTTTCAAAGATTCTTTTCCTTGTCCTTTTCATAACAAACAACTAAGAGGTGCTGTGGTTTTGCAGTTTAAACTAGAGCAGGGGTTGGCAAACTTTTTCCAAAAAGTAGTAAACAGATAGTAAATATCTTTGGCTTTATACACACATGGCTGCAACTACTTAACTCTGTCTTTGTAGCTGGAGAAGAGCTGCAGACACTACATAAACAAATGGGTGTGGCTGTGTTTCTGTAACACTTTATTTACAAAAACTGGTGGCAGGTCGAACTTCACCCTATAATCTACCCACTCCTGACCTAGAGTATTGGTTTCAGTGCTTATCTTTTTGATAAGTTTCTGTACTACTTAGGAGTCCAGAAACAAATGAGAGAAAAAGTAGAGATATTTCTCAATGTTGTGTTTTGAAAGGAGGAGAGGAAGCTTCTTCCAAAGGTAGTCTAAAGAAGTCTATTCAAGTTACCAACTATTTATTGCATGCCTACTGTGTAAAACACTGCTCTAGGCTGTGAGGGTATAATGTTGAATAAAGCAGCCCCTCACCTCCTCATGCTGTTTCTTATCTAGATGATAGCTGAAACACCACTGATGGGGATCTGTGGGTTGGGCTGAGAAAGGGCATAATTTTGGACAATAAGCTGTGATGTCAGAATAAACCAGTTTTCAGTACTTACTATATATTCTGGACTGTGATGGTCACCATGGAGAGAGGCATGGTCTCTCTCCCAAGGAGCTTGCTATCTACTGTGATGATAAAGCAATGTGTACTAAATAGTAAAGACAATACATAAGAATTAAATTGAAGGTGGGAGAGGGAAGGCTACATGGAGGAGGAGGGACTAAGCTCAAGGGTCTGGGAAAGACTCAGTTAGACCTTCCCCCCAGGTTTGCAGTTTGGGGGAAGAATGGATCTTGGAGCATATCCTTCTCCATTTGGGATCAGAATTTTTGGTCAATGAATAGAGAGAAGCCATGCATCTCCTTTTAAATCTTCTGCCAATTCTCACAAAGACATACCAAATATTTCCCTTCCCCTCAAAAACTAATCTGGAATTGTGGAAAAATGGGCTTTCTTATTTAGGTGTTTCTTCAGGACAAAGATAAGCCCATTTTAATCACTTTGAGACCCAGGACAAAGCCCCACATCACATGGCTTTGGATCTGGAGACCCTGCCATCTGAAGTCTATTATAGTATGGCCACATTTCCTTTAGATGGAAAGCTAAAGTCATTCACAGATTATGACAGGCCACCCACTTTTGTGTAAGAAAAATAATAACCTTTCTTCAGATGCCTGTATTGCCATCGAAAGAGCCAAGGTTAGAATTAGAATCTTAAAATACTAAAGAATTGATCACCTGTCTATGCTCTATAGCTCATAATACACTGGCCGACTGTGTCGACATTCAACCAACAGGTGGCAAATATGACATGTGTAGCAGACATATTTCCTAAAACCCAACCTAACAAATATACACTTAAAAATATTTCATTTTTAATTTAGACACAAATAAAGTTAGTTTGTATTCCTAAATACTTGGGGCAGGCCGTGAGAATATAAATAAAGTTATAAGAAAAGAGAAATTACAAGGAATATTTTGAAAAATGATATTAGTGGTAAATAATAGCTAATATTTATTTATTATTATTATTTTTATTTATTTATTTTTAATTAGTTTCAGGTGCACAACACAGTGCAATAGTTATACTTTTTACCCCTCAAAGTGACAACCTCCCTCCCCCAATTCGCTACCCAATATTTATTTATTATTTGCCATATGTTACGCAGTGCTTTATACTAGCATTATATTGGGTTGTCGGAAAAGTCATGATGCATTTTTTGCAAAGAAAAACATGGAAAAAATATGTGATGACTTTTCCGACAACCGAATAGTACCACACTAAACCTTATATTACTTCTGTCAACTCTGTAGTATTGTTCTTGCTATATTACAGGTGGTAAAACTGAAGTTAAGAGGGATTACGTAATTTTCCAAGGTCTCCCAGATGTAAATCCTTCCCCAGCTTAAACCACAGTACAAGATTGCCTGGGATGTAATCAAAGGAAGATATGTGAAAGACCTTCAAAGAGAATTTTAAAAGGGGATGGTGAGAACAGCACCTGCAAATCTTTGAATCTACGAACTGAACACTCATCAACTGTCATGTTGATTGAAAAAGCTGTGGCCCAGGATTACATAATGTGTCAAAGTCCAGAGCCCAGGTCTCCTGACCCCATTTTCTGGACTTTCTCACACTCTCTAGACCACATTGATCTACCTGTTCGTTTCACAAGATGCTAAGAGATTTGAGAGGGATTATACTGTGGTGATACCTGCTAGGCTCATTCACTCTTCATTTACCGAACCTTGTCTAACATGGTTTGGGATAGAAAGAGGGGCAAGCTACAAATTCCTTTTTTGTAAAAAATTTTATTTCTCCTTAAAACATTTTTTTCTTAGTTCCCTCATTGGAGATGTATAGCTCTGTTCTTCTAGAAGAATGAAGGCAATGTTTGTTTATTGTATTTTATTGGAGAACCACAGTGCACATAATTAAACTCAGGAAGATAGACTGCTTTGTCCAACAGCAAAAACAGCCTTCTTGGAAGCTGTAAATACAAAGCTCTATAATAATAGCTCTTGTTCTTCATCATTCTTGATCTTGGGGTGCTGCTCTGGAATGCAAAGCCCATGCTGTGAAGCCACTGTCTCAGGCTTTGTTTTTCTGTGATTGTTTATGAAGTTTGTTAAGTCATGGTTTGCTTTTTCTGGTGAGATCAAATTTTTAAGCATGGGGGCATCCAGTTAGCTCAATTAGTGAGAGTGCAGTGCTCATATCACCAAGGTTGCCAGTTCGATCCCCACATGGGCCACTGGGCTGTGCCC
This sequence comes from Aselliscus stoliczkanus, assembly GCA_033961575.1. Lineage (NCBI taxonomy): Eukaryota > Metazoa > Chordata > Mammalia > Chiroptera > Hipposideridae > Aselliscus > Aselliscus stoliczkanus. The sequence goes on from CM066728.1 coordinate 157,537,852, forward strand.
TCCACAACTAGATTGAAACAGCTACTTGACTTGGAGCTGATGGGTCCTGGAAAAACACTCTGTTCCCCAATAAAATTTTTAAAAAATGATTAAAAAACATTTTTTTTCCGCATCGAAGGAAAGAAACATTTCTCCAACACCTACTGGATTTTACATTTGTTGTCTCATTTAGTCTTTACAAAAGTGTCATTCTATAACATGAGTGCTATGATTCAAGGTAAATTGCCTAGAGCTACCTAGGCAATAGAGCTACCTAACCCCCCCAAAACTAGGATTTGAACCTATGGTCTAGTAGATTCCAAACTGTACTCTTTTTTGCCTACTGTACTCTTTCCCTATTGTACCAGATAGTAATTTATACTAGCTGGTGGCAGGATTTGGGGATAAAAATAATATTTTTCAAAAAAATTTAGTTTTATCTTGTTCCCCCAAAAAGCATGTAAATAGCTTATAAAACTCTATAGAGAATATCAATATTTAAAACAATATCAACTATAGCAAGTGAGAAATGAGGTTATTATGAATTTTTAACACATTTACAGAACGCTTCACAATTTGCAGTGTGACTTACCTACTTGATCTTGTTCATTCCCCTTTAGCAGATTTGCAAGGAAAGTGGAGGAGGTGGCATGGTTTTGTCTCAATTCATAAAGCTTAACTGAGTCTAGTTGTCTCTCTCCCCTCACAGGTTTTCTGACCACGTCGCCCTTGCTTCTTCTATTAGTTAGAAGGTTTATGATTTGGAAATTGTCCAGCTTGAACTGCCTGCAGTGATGTTACAAGGTAAATTTACATAGCACACAATTGGACTGTGATATTTCCATTCACTGATGAGCTGAGTGGAGGGACCTATTCCAGCCCTACCTACAGCTTTCCAAAGCATGTCTTGTAACTCGTAAACAGGAACATCGGCACTCAAGTTCAGGACTTTCAAATTCTCTTGTAGCCTCCACCACACTATTAGTAAGTCATTGTGTTTAAATCTTTTTACTTATTTATTTGAGAGGCTAGATTTAGAACAAAGTGGAAATGGACTTCTCTGTCTTAACTTTTGGTGTTAAATCTTTATAAATTGGGATATGTTTCATGTATTGCCTTTTATTTTGTATGGTTCAATGATGACCTTTTATTTCCTTCCTTGGTATACTCAACATGTCACTTTTCTGAATGATTCCATCTTAGGGAGTGTTAAATTCTGCCATACTTTTGACCAAACATGGGATAAGATGATTTCTGGTGAGACATTTTTTTCTTAAATTTATACACAGCATATAGGATTATATTCATTGTAAAAAAGAATTCAATGAATGTGAAGAGGGAAACCAACAGGTATGCCGTCCCCCTACTCAGATCCTATTTTTCTTCCTAGAGGTCACCCATAGTAATAGCTTGATGTGTTTCTCTTTACGACTATTATCTATGTATTGTGCAAATAGTTTTTCCAAAACCTTATGGGTCACGGTTATAACTGTGACCTCTCATGGCACATAATGGAGTGTTTTTATTTGTTTGTTGTTTTTTGACTTTTTAAAACAATTTTTTTTAATTGAGGTATAATTGATATATAACATTATGTTAGTTTCAGGTGTAGGACATAATGATTTGATATTTGTATACATTGGTAAATGATCACAACTGATATAGTTAACATCCATCATCATAGTTACAAAATTTCATAGTGAAGTTTTGACAGTACCCAAGATTATATACACTGTCATAGAGACACAGTGCTGGTATTGTTAGAAGATTATCATCACATAATTTTAAATTTGTATTTCATTCCCAGACTACACTACCTCAAGCCATGGAGCACAAAATATATGTTAAGGATTTATTATTATAATGTAGTATAATTATTGGATTATACTATTATAATACATTATATTATATTATATTTAATATATATTATATATTAAGGAATATATATTGGATTGTCAGAAAAGTCATGATGCATTTTTGCAATGAGAACAGAAAAAATACATCATGACTTTTCTGACAACCATAAATATATGTATGTGTGTATAATAAATCCTGCAGTTATCTTGAGAAGAGTAGAGTCTTATAACTTCTAAAAAAATGTTAAACCATTACTTTAATGTCGGCCTGTAGGATATCCCACAATTTCTGTGATTCTGCCTTTAGAGATCTTCATTTACTAACCCATGAGTCTTAAGAAATGGATATGGCCTCTGCAGAGCACTGGTTTGGGAAGCAGTCTGTGGCTCTTTGTTGAGGCTGCTTCAAACTAATTTATGTGACCTTTCCCCATCACACAGAAAGGCTTCTCTGATCTTGTCTACAAGGAGGAGACTGATTCCTAAAGTCTCCATTTGCTTGAGCATGCTGGCCAGGATCTGCAGGGGACTTGGCCAGGCTGCCTTATGTCCACTCCTCTCAGTTTGTCTGTTTCCTGCCCCCCTTTCTTTCAGGACTAAGAGTGCACCAAAGGAGAACAATGCAAGATATTATGCTGTGGATATGTGTGAGAGAGCATATATATGAGGCACTCTTGGTAAGGTGTAGGTACTACACATAAAACCTCCAATCTAAAATGCAAGGTGATCTGCACAACAATCTGCAAAGCCATCTTTCACATCTCTCCAAGTTCAAAAATACCTAAGGGGTCTTTTCTGTGATTTTAGATCACTTGCAGAGCCTGAGTTTCTTAATTTATAAAATGAGAGGGTCAGACTCATTAGAAAACCTCTGAATCCATAACCCCCTCAATTTTATATGAAACAAACATTTATTGCTTGCTTATTATGTTCAAATCTATGTGCCTATTTTATATGCAACCTCAGGTTTCTCTCTTAGTCACCTGCTCAAGTTTGCCTGGGTCAGTCTTTCATTCTCATATGAATATCTGAAACATCTCAAATGGCATGACATTTCTCAACTTGCAAGATTATCTAATTTATTAAAATAATTTGCACCTTTTTATTAACAGAAAGTCATTTCACCGATAAATGAGGATAATTGGATATGTTTCACAGGAGAGAGAAAGACAGCTTTTGCTATCTTGTCCTGCTGTTGAAAAATTAAACTCTATAGTACAAGAGGAAATCAGATTACTCCCAGAAAAATATCATTTGCTCTGGAAGCTGTCCATGCCACTAATTCCAAATTCTGTCAAATTGCCATCTTCTCAACAGCACATAGAGAAATGGACCAACAACTCCAAATTGGAAGTTAGAAATTATGTGTAACATCAATTAAATAAGTATCATTTTGTGGTCATATTTATTTAGGGCAGGCCCCAGGGATATCCAGGTCCTAATCCCCAGAAACTGTGAATGTTACTTGATATTGAATTTTGCAGATGTGATTAAGTGAAGGATCTTGCCATGGGGAGATTATCCTGGATTATCTAGGTCAGGGGTTGGCCAACTTTTGAGACAGAAGAGCAGCCAGGGGTCAGCAAACTACAGCTCGCCAGCCACATGTGGCTCTTTGGGTCCGTACATGTGGCTCTGAAGTAAAATTGAAAATGAAAATAAAACTATCATAGTTTCATTTATAAAATTTTCAAAGGATATTATTCACATTATGGTGATGATGTAAAAATATATTTATGCCTTTCGAGTAATTTTTAAATTGTTGTGAGGGACAGGATTGGCTCTTCCATGGGTTAGCAAACTTTCGAGACGGAATGTATCCAAAGAGCCGCATGTGGCTTGCGAGCTGCAGTTTGCCGAACCCTGATCTAGGTAATCACAAGTGCCCTTATAAAAAGCAGGCAGAGGAGACTTGACTACAGAAGTCGGAGGTGAGATGATGGATGTAAGAGGTTAGAGTGACAAGGCTGCAAGCTCAGGAATGACAAGTAATACTAAAAGATGATGGTAGTCTCCAGAAGCTGCAAGAAGCATGAAACAGATTCCCCCATGGAGACTCCAGAAAGAACCAATCTTGCAGGCACTTTGATTTTAACCCTGTAAAACCTCATTCTGCACTTCTGAAAAAAAAAAAATTTGTGTTCTAAATTACTCAATTTTGGTAATCTATTACAGCAGAAACAGTAAACTAATACATTCTTTTTAAGACTTTATTATTTATTTATTTCTCTTGAAGTAGGACTTCAGGAGAACATGTGACAAGTATCTGTAGGGCCAAAAGTAGCCACTTGGTTGAATAGTCTTGAAATTCCTTCAGTTCATTAAGCTTTGTAATAGAAAAACAATACAGAAGAGACACTGATAATAGTTACCCACTCTTAAAAACAAGAAAAGTAGGGGCATAGAAAGCTGGACGTGAATTACTCTGCTCAGGCTGCCATAACAAAATCCACAGACCGGGTGGCTTAAACAGATACTTATTTTCTCCAAGTTTTAGAGGCTGAAAATGAGTCAGGTCCTAGTGGGAGCTCTCTTTCTGGCCCATAGTGGCTGCTATCTTGCTATATGCTCCCACGACCTCTTCTTTGTGAGTGTGCGTGGGTTGGGGGAGGTTGGAGAGCAAGCTCTGTCCGGCCTCTTTTAATAAGGGCACTAATGCCATCATGGGGTCCCCACCCTCATGACCTCATCTAATTTTAATTATCCCCCCTCCCCATAGGCCGCCTTTCCAAATAACATAACATTGGAGATTAGGACTTCAACATATGAATTTTAGGAAGACACAATTCGGTTCATTAGCAGAAGATAACCATAATATCTTTTTAGAGATGTTTGTACTGTGGCCTGGAGAATTGTGGTTAAACATTAATGAATTATTAGAAATTAGAATATTTACAGCATCTGAATTTGAGAAGTGTTACTCTTGTCTCCAAAGATAAAAAGGTGGAAGTATTTCTTTGTACTTGTCGACCCCTGTTGCAGGCATTTTTTTCAAGATTTGTCTATCTTCTTATAAATATATTGGTGTCTAGAGCATGTGCAAATATTCACAGGAGGAGTTTAGGTTAGCCTAAGACAGTCTCCACTGGACTGACTGCAAATCAGTACTACTCAACAGAAATATACTGCGAGCTACACATATAATTGTAAATTTACCACTCGCCACATTAAAAATAGTAAAAAGAAACAGATAAAATTAATTTTTATAATATATTTTATTTAGCTCAATATGTTGAAAATATTATTTATATATAATCAATATTTTAAAATATTGACATATTGTACATTGTTTTTGTACTGTCTCTGAAATCTGTTATATATTTTTTATTTACAGTCCATCTCAATTCAGTCTAGCTACTTTCTAAGTGCTCAGTAGCTACATGTGGTTATTCGCTATCATTTTGGTACTTGCTCTAGATGAAATACCATAGATTGTCTGAATTTCCTTTAGTCGATTATTGGTGTGTTTGTAAGACATGGATCTTTATCTGTTTGGAAGACAAAGGTAGTTCAAGTACATAGTAAGTATTCATTGAAATGAAAATTCACATTGACTTCTGATGTGATATTTCCTGCCTTTGTTCCCATGTATTTCTCACATTGTCACTTGCCTTCCACACACCCAGACCTGCCCCCAATCTACCATTCACACCAAATTTCCCACATTCATGCTTTAACATTTGTAACTATTACTTCCAGCCCAGCCCATGCTCTCTCCACTCCACACTCCTTTCTTCCTTCTTCCTCATGGAACACGGTGGTGTGAGGCTTTGAAAGGGTTTTTTATTCCCAGAAATTGGCAATGAGATCCCATGTCTAATAATAGGGCACAAACTACCTCTTATTCTAATTTCAAAGAACTTCTAGCTGTGGGGCTAGCACCCTTCTCTCCGAACACACTGAGAGATCCCATTTCAGAAGAACCTGAATTTATATTCCTTCTCCTAGCCCATATAAAGGGAAGCTTGCAGGAATTAAGAAGTCATTTTTATAGGGAAAATAGAATATGTAAAATAGCAACCCTTTCTCCCCCCTTTTTTTGTGTGTCTGTCTATCTATCTATCTATCTATCTATCTATCTATCTATCTATCTATCTATCTATCTATCTATCATCTACCTACAAGTATCTATCTATGAATGATATAGCTTATACTCGTATAATAATACCTTACATTGGTAGAAGATTTTTATCATCACTGTGTACTTTCACATTTATCTCATTTGATCCTTATAAAAATCTTATAACATACAGATATGTATTTTTTTTCTAATTAAGAAACTGAGATCCTTGCATAGGCCCAATGGGCAGCATTTGTTTAGCTATCCATCCAGGGACTCTATCCCATGGTTTAGGGCTGCACTGTCCAAATTGGTAGCCACTAGTCTCATGTGGCTATTTAAATTAAAGTTAATTAACCCTAAACAAAGTTAAAAGTTCAATTCCTGTGTTGTGATAGTCACCTTTCAAATGCTCCATAGTCACATGTGCCTCATTGGGCATCATGGATATAGAGCATTTCCATGTCCATAAAATGTTCCACTAGACAGTGCGGGCTTCAAGAGTTAGAGTTCCCTATCCCTAACCTCCTTCAAAGGATCAGACTTCTTTCCTACCATCCCTATGCCTGCACATCCTGCTTGACAACAGAGCGAGGCTGCAGTAGGCATGCTCCAAGGTTGGTTTGTGATCTTCACTGCTATCAGATGGCATTTTAGATGAATCCGTCATCGTCAACGCATCACACAACAGTGAAGAAAAGCCGTGGGGCAGTACCTGCCCTCTTTGAAAACTGATAAAGTTGAATTGGAGATTTATAGGATCCACTGAAATTCTATCAAAGCACTAACTTCAAGTTTATGTGACAATGTAGACAAAGAGATTGTTCTCTAAGTAGATCTCTGACTCATTCTTGGAACCGATCTTCTAATATCATAGCCACAACTAACAGGGATTTTCAAACTCTGCTTCTTTTACATACTTTGGGTTGTTTTTTCAGAGGAATTTGGATTGAGGATAACAAATGTTTGCCTCAAATTGCAATTATTTCCTTAGTTGAATTGGATTCAAGGAACATAAGCGTACAGACGGGCAAACAAAAATTGTGAAATAAGAAACTTCATTTCTCTAATAAATATTTATTAAGCCAGCTATGAGCTAGACACTATGCTAATTGCTAGGGAGATACAAAGAAGCATAAGACTTTGTTCCTGTCCTTAAGATGCTTAAAGGTAATTAGGAAGATTAAAATAATTAGTCATGATAATAGCTCCCCTTATGGCGCACTTATTCCATTCCACAAACTGTGCTAACCACTTTATATGATTTCTCCTAAGGCTCCTCGAAATCCTAGGAAGTAAATAACCAGACAACTGTCAAACAGAGATTAAATAGGATTTAAGGAGATACTGAGAATCTCAGCCTCTCCTTTATCTATGGGTGAAGACAGCAGGCCACAGAAACAAACTTTCTTATTCAGAATAGAGTTACAAAAGTGACCCCTCAGTTTTATAAATTACAGTATTGAGAAACTTGGTGGGGTTTTTTAATTTTTAATTTTAATTTTTTTTTTACTTGATCAATACTGCTACTCCTCTAGGTCCTTGGTATGCAAAGATGGTCCTGGGAAGAGATGGCCCAATTTACATAAGAAGTTCAAAGTTCTTCTGAGGAGGAAGAGGCAAATACCAGCCCCTCTTCCCACATTCTCTCTCTGAGACTTAGAATTATGAAAGTTAATTGAGGTGGACTAGGTGGGTGCCAACCATGACCCTCTGGTTGGTGAATTGGACCAGAGATAGGTATCTGTGTGTTTAGTCAGAGTGAGAAACCAAATAGTATGCATGGTTGCTAAGGAAAATGCCAGTCATTTGGGCACCTTGGCTTTGGTGCCCAAAGTCTCAGTTCCCTAGAACAGGGGAAAACAGATTAAGTGGGGAAGTTTCATAAGATGTATTAACTGAATAGAGTCTGTGGGATACTAAGAGGCAAATCAATCTGTAGATTTTGTTGAACCCAGAATTTCTCTAAGTTATTTACTGAGGTATGAAGAAAGAAATAGTATTGTATATAGCATTTGGCCTGGGCATCTTGAGAGTTAATGTTCCATGGAATGCCAGTCTGAGAAATGCTATAGAGATCTGTCCTATTAAGGGCTGTTCTCCCTTCACCCCACCCCCAGTCCCATAATACACGTGTATTAGTCTGCATTTGAAACAAAGATGGGAGGGCTAGCTAATATTGACATCTTAGAATCAAGATACAAATAACTTCGACTGGGATAGGTAGGACCAGAATTCCCAATTTATATGCTAAAATTTGAATAAAGGTAAATTATGAAAAATTTAAAAACCAAATCAAATATACAAACAGTGGGTCTCAGAGTTCTGTTTCAATGACAGTTCATGTGAAGAGAATTTTCAATGTCAGAAAGTTCACAACTCTGTCACAACTGACAAGAAAAATCATGGAAACTTTGTTGGCTCTAGGAGTTTCACTTATAGCCCCACTGTGTTATGTTGTTGTGTCCTGTTTGACTTTTATTGTTGGCAGCATATTTATGAGGGAAGTTGTAAAACCAAAGCAATTCCATGTACTGTGCTATATCATTTATTGTCAGCTGGGTTATGATGGAACTACTTTTCCTGAATTCTCTTTGCTGTATGGTTCTGCGTTAGAGTTGGCCAAAAAAGTTTCTTTTGAGAGATTTTGGTAGTGCAAGTCTAGTAACCTCTATTGATCTCTGAAGGCTGTAGTGTTAGATGAGATGACCTGAAGGAAAAAATAGAGCACATAGAAGAGAATGTGATCTGGTCAGCAACTTCAGGAAGATTTCCTTGATGAAATTACATTTGGTCTTACTTTGCTGACTAAATAAGAGTTGAATTTCTAGTGAAATCAGTGGGAGACAATAGTACCAGGCAAAGGGAAAGACTATTCCTAGGCTCATAGGCAGGAAAGAGTGTGGCATTTCAGAAGAAATGAAAAAAGGCCAGATGGCTGAAATGCAGAATGTTAGAGAGAAAAGGAAATAATATCAGGCTAGACAGGTATATGGGCAGATTGTGTAGAACCTAAGGGGCTACTGGAGGATTCAACTAGGGGTTGACATGAGAATCATAGATTACAAGTGTCATTTTGGATTCAAGGGGATGAGAAAGTAAGAATGGACCAATAGAGGGCTGGCTGAGTGGAGCGGTGGTTAAGCGCTGGCTTGGGACACCAGCAGCCCCTGTTCGGATCCCACATATGAGGGCCAGTGACACTGCCCCCCCCCACAAAAAAAAAGAATGGACCAATAGAAGAGTTATGTGTCTTTTAAAGTAGTTCCAGTGAAAGGCAATAGTAATCTGGACTTGGGTAGACATGGAGAGCAGTAGATATTTTTTAGAGGCAAAATCAATTGGACTACAGTGCGTTCTAAGGTATGTGAAGTAACAGAGAAATGATAACAACCAAAGTTCTGATTTGTGCAACTGGTTACATGGACTTGAAATGCTCTGAGAGAAGCATGTTGTATTTAAAACATCTGATAGAGGTGTTAAGTAGGCAATTAGCTGGTTGGGTTGGAGTTTGGGACTTGAGGTATACTCTAAAAAGATATTTGCATGCAGGTGGAGATGGAAACTATAGAAGTAATGAAAGGGCATAGGGAAAGGGTATAATGTAAGAAGAAAAGAGGGGCTAGAAATGGGTCTAGAGCAGGAGTTGGCAAACTGCGGCTTGCAAGCCACATGCGACTCTATGGGTATGTTCCATCTCAAAAGTTTGCTGACCCCTGGAAGAGCCAATTCTGTCCCTCACAACAATTTAAAAATTATTCAACAGCCATAAATATATTTTACATCATCACCATCATTTTAAAATTTTATAAATGAAACTATGATAGTTTTATTTTCATTTTCAATTTTACTTCAGAGCCACGTGTATGTACCCAAAGAGCCACAGGTGGCTGGCAGCCACAGTTTGCTGACCCCTGGCGGCTCTTCTGTCTCAAAAGTTTGCTGACCCCGGTCTAGAGAAACTGTAATATTCAAAAGCCTAACCCTGGAGGAAGTGCAGGCAAAGGGGCCTGAGAAGGAGTGGTCAGAACAGTAGGAAAAAGATCAGGAGAGGGTAGTGTCTTGGAAAGAGTGGGGAGTCTTTTCAAACAATTAAGAGAACAAACTGTATATCAAAGACAGCTTTGAGCTCTGAAACTTTATTATTCTATATTTTGGAAAATAATAACATGGATTTTTCTATTTTGAATATCCTTCAGGCAAATCAATGTAGATAGTCAAGAAACAACCTGATATAAAGCTTGACTTTGTATAGTGCTCCCACGTATATTATTATCTTGGCCCTCAAACATTTGAGGAATCATGAGGACTATATCTTTCAGTTGTTTTCAAATAAAGAAACTGAAGTTTAGAAAATTAAGTGTTTTGTCTAAGATTATGTAACTAGAAGAGATATTCTAATTTCTTGGCTGATTAACTTTCTTACCTTTTTACTACATTTCTTCATATATAGTGGACAGACAGTGGTCCCCCCTTATCTGTGGTTTTGCTTCAGTTTCAGTTACCCATGGTCAAATATATTAAGTATAAAATTCCAGAAATAAATAATTCATAAGATTTAAATTGCATGCTCTCCAGAGTAGCATGATGAAATCTTGCACCATCCTGCTCCATCCCACCTGAGACATGAATCTTCCCTTTGTCTCCTATCGCCATGCCCTGTAAATGCTGCTCACCCTATAGTCTCTTAGTAGCCTTCTTGGTTATGAGATTAATTGTTGCGGTATCACAGTGCTTGTGTTCAGTTAACCCTTACTTTACTTAATAATGGCCCAAAGTGCAAGGGTAGTGATGCTGATAATTCAAATATGTCAAAGAAAAGCTCTAAAGTATCTCCCTTTGGTGAAAAAGGTATATATGCCATAACATATATGGCATCCATTTGGGTACTAGCCATGGTTTTAGGCATCCACTAGGGGTCTTGGAACATATCCCCTGAGGATAAGGGAGAATTGTTGTACTATTAAATTTTAACCAGCCTCTCTTTAAATTATAAGAAATTCTAAATCTTTGGGATGCATGTATTTGACTGTATATATTTCTTTTCTTTTTTTTTTTAAAAGATTTTGTTGGGGAATTGGGGGAGGGGAACAGCGTTGGGGAATTAGGGAAGGGGAACAGACAAGTTGCTGCCTTTTTGTTCTTCAGTCTAGTTGCGGAGAATATTGCTTCACTGGCCCATGTTGGTATCGTCATTGCGCTCTTCCCAGATGAGGCAGATGGGTTGCCGGCCTCTGGATGGTCACTCACCGCGGCTATTGGCAGCTCACGCTGGCTGCCGGCCACTCACTGTAGCCTATGACAGCCCACTGCAGCAGGGGCTGCAGCCTACACCATCACTGGGGCTCACAGCCCAGCTCCAGGTGGAGGTGTTGTTAGCTGTAGAGGGCAGTGTCACTGGCCCTCATATGTGGGATCCGAACCGGGGCCGCTGGCATCCCAAAACCAGCTCTGAACCAATGCGCCGCTTGGCTGGCTCTGACTGTATATATTTCTGAAGCTCACAGCTTAGCAGTTATAAAGCTATATGGAAGTGTGGTTGCACATAAATTTTAATAATCATTATTATCTAATATCAAGAAATTTACTTGAATGCAGAAAAATTATTTTTTCTTAAAGAATTGTCTCTTTCTAGAAATATTTCTGATGAGTTCAGTACTTCCATTCTCTTAAATTATTGCCATGGAAACATGTGCAAGGTTATAAGCTTTTATGCCCAAATCTACAGTTGCTACACCATGAGTTCCCCATTGATAATCACTGCAATCAATGAAGCCAACTAAAATTTTGTCTTATGGCAATAATTTAATAACTAATTTTAAACTCAGTGCCAATCTTGTAGGTCAATAAAAAAGTAGAACAAGCTCATCTTATAGGAAAAAAAAAATGCTTGGTACGATTGGCAACGAAAATGAACACACATAAAAGTCAATAGTGGTTTAAGAAATAATTCTCTTGACTTTAGCTATCAGCTGTTAAGGGCATTGCAAGAAACGCTATTCAGAAAGGTACTGAGGAGAATAGTTTAGTCAAGGGAATAGTAAGTGACCACTTAAATCAAATGTTACGCATGTTACCTTGAAAGCCAACTCAGTTCATTGAAACAAAAGAAAATAAAAATGATTAAGCTGCTATTGTTTCATTTCAGAAATTGATGGTTAAATAAAGCTGTCAAGGTTTTCTCATGTTCAATATTGTATAACAATTATCTGATACTTCAAAATATTTAAAAATCTCATACTTTATGTCTCAAAATTTATTTTTCTTTACTTTTCCTTGGATCTATAAAGTCACCAAATAATTCTCTCTTTTCCCCAGCTCTGATAACATGGAAACTCCTCTCACTCTTCCTTTTTCCTCCCATTCCAACATATACAGCTGCTTTGGAACATCCCTCACCCCCATCCCAACACACTGCTTCCCAAATTTAGCATTACCTTATTATGCTGCCTGCTTCCTTGTCCACACATAAACTAATTGGAAGTATTCACTCTATCTTTTGAGTCCCACTGGACTGGCAATATTACATGTTCTCATTTGTTTATTTTTTTCAGGAGCTTTTTTTCCTGATTACCAAATAACATACTTTGCACAAAATCAAAATAATTCAGAAATGTAAAAATCAGAAAGTGATATGTCCTATAGTTTCATTCATGTCAATGGCCACTATTCTATAAGTATAAAGATGTATATTTTATTTTTATTTTATGAGCATATAAAAATATTGATATTTTATATGGTTTTAGGCTACATTTACTCTTCTGCAACTCACTTTTTTCATTTGCATCAATTGATTAGTTTTTCATATTCCATAGTTCATATAAAATTTACATAAAACTTCGTTAACAGCTTCAGTGAACTCTGTTTAATGGATGAACTCAATATAATTCCCATGTTATGCGTATGACATCTGAAAGGGCATATAAACACATACAATGACATATAATGATATCTAAAGGCAGAAAGAAAGCCAGAGTCTAAGGTCAATATACAACAGGGGTCAGCAAACTTTTTTTAAGGGATCACATAGCAAATATTTTAGGTTTTGTGGACCATGCTGTCTCACTTACAACCACTTAAGACTGCTCTCGTGGTACTAATACAGCCACTGATGATACATAAATGAATGGATGTGGCTGTATTCCAATAAAACTTTATTTAGAAAAACAAAAGGTGGGCCAGATTTGCTCCATGGGCCATAGATTGCCAACTCTAATATAAACCATTGTTTTTCCTATTTTGTCAGTCTATTCAGAGTCCACTTCTGTGGGGCATGTAGGAGTTACCCTCTTTCTGGCCTCCCTTCTTTTCCTCCTTCCCCACATTCCTCATAGACTTGTATCCTCCTTTGCTGTTACCAGGGCCCCAGCTCCATCCTAGAACAGTAGATTCAGATCAAGAGATTCTGTCTATAGCAGTAAAAGGCCCTCAGATTTTTCAGTGAATAATTTCTCTTGCTAATACTGTTTTTCTAAACATAACTTCCTTAAAATACTCACTATCTAGCTCTTCATAGAAAAATTTTGCCAACCTCTGTTTTATATCTACCTTTGGACTCAGAACTGTTCTACTACCACAAAGAAACTCCCTTGTGCTACCCCTTTATAGTGGCCCTCAGCCCCTCACCCCAACCCTGTTAACCACTAATCTAGTCTCAATCTCTACAGTTTACAATCCTGCCTTTTTTCATCTTTGCAACAACATCACTTACTTTGAGTGCCTGCATGCAAGTATTTAATAAATATTTGCTGAGTGAATGAATGGAGTCAGTGTCAAATGTTGCTTTTTAAAGTTGAGTACATAAAAAATAGGATACTTCATACTCATTAATAAAATTCTGATTGGTTGAAAATTAAGGTTGTAAAATAATTATAATCACTGATACTAACATTTTTAAAACAATGTTTTCTGAAGATGTAAACGAAGTCCACAGAATAGTGAATGAGACAGGGTTAAGACATCGCAATGAACTCCTTGGAGTCTGGCTAATTGTGTTACACAGGAAGGGTTATGCTGGCACTTCACAATGGACGATTTTTCAGCTCATGCTCTAATCAGGAAGTAACTCTGACCAAAGGAGTTTAAAAGGCCCCACCTTTTCCTGTAGCACAGCATAGATGGCCGGAGTCCGTCTTTGAACACAGATTAGGCCAAGCCTGAAAGCCACAGTTGTTCATTGTCATTTCTGGGGTCAAACCTTTAAGAGGTCTTCTGGAATAGAGATTTCTTAGAGGAAACCTTGGGCAAGTTAGTAGGTGACAGGAACCATGTATGTCACATCCCATAGAAATAGCAAAAGCTACGTGGAGGACCATTACCTGAACTTAAACACTGCAAAGAGAAAATGGACCAGGCAGTGGTCCTCAAATTGGGGCACACAAAGATTTTCCAAGGGTTGTGCAGGCACAGATTTAGATTTCCAGTTTTAGGCCTTCAACTTCCATTTATATTCTCTCCTAAAGTTTCAGTAGCTAAAATTGAGTCTAAGTTCTCAATAGCTCTTTTCCGATTTGACAAAACAAAGGCATTTCTTCTCATCCATCCACAAATATTTCTGGAGGTGTAGACACTTCAAGAGTGCCAAATGAAGGAGGAGGTTCAGTTAACAATCAGTCAAGTCACCATTATCTGGTAGGACTTCCTTTCTTATACATTTTCTTTTAAGGGTGAAGCTTGGAAAATGGGTATGTTTGTCCTTCTTGGCATATTCAGAATTCAGATATGTGATAGAGTAGGGCGGTGGTAGTACTGATACATTCTGCCTATTACAACTATGTAGCTCTAAGGAAGTTCTCGTAAGAGCAAAATAAAGTGTTAGAAAATATTAAACACTGAAACAGCTTTAAAAAATATTAAAATACAAATTAATTTCAGCTATTCTCCATACCTATCCTTGTGACATATAATTAACTAAGAACAAAAAGGACCTTCTAAAGCAGTATAGATTGGTATTATTTTTCTTTTTTTAAAATTGGGGAATTGGGGGAGGGGAACAGCGTTGGGGAATCAGGGAAGGGGAACAAATTACTGTCTTTTGTTCTTCAGTCTAGTTGTGGAGGACGTTGCTTCACTGGCCCATGTTGGTATCGTCACTGCACTCTTCCTGGATGAGGCAGATCGGTCTCTGGCCTCTGGATGGTTGCTCACTGCAGCTATTGGCAGTTCTCGCTGGCTGCCAGCCACTCACTGTAGCCTATGGCAGCCGACTGCAGCAGGGGCTGCAGCCTACACCGTCGCCGGGGCTCACAGCCCAGCTCCAGGTGGAGCTGTTGTTAGCTGTAGAGGGCAGTGTCACTGGCCCTCATATGTAGGATCCAAACCGGGGCCGCTGGCATCCCGAAACCAGCTCTTAACCAATGCGCCACTCGGCCGGCCCATAGATTGGTATTATTGATTCTCTTAAATATAATAAATATTTCCCAGTACTCACCAAATTTTCAAGATATAGTAGGTAAAACTCAGATGAGAGTTTTATGTGATTTCTTTAGAATTCTGATGTAATAAATAGTAGTTATTCTTTTATCAAAAATGTTTTGAAATTTTTATTTCAAATATAGTAAATCTTTACTTTATCCAAAAATATTATAGTACTTCCATATCCTATTAACAGGAAAAATATGCTAGCCAATCACCTAATTTTGAGCAACATATGCTGTTTCATTAAGTACATAGGTTTAGCTGTAATGTCTAATGGATAAGTGAGTTATTTCTTTATTTCTTCTTAAAATTTGATTATTATTTAATTATCCCTAAAAGACAAGCATCAAAATATATTTATTGAATTGTATCTCTTTTCTACATACTTCTTGCTTCATAAATACCACAATTTTACAAACAGTTTACATTCTCACTAGGTAGAAAATGAGTAATAAGATATTGATTTATCTTAAAACATACTATAGAATGGGTCTTTAATTACATTAGATCTATAATAATGTAATCCTGAATAATTTTAGCAACTTATTTTGCAAGCTGTAGTCTATTTGTGTGTGTTTTTAATTCTCTGAATTAACTTATTATGCGGTTATTGCAACTGAAAAATAAAGTCATACTTTTTCTGATGGAAAACAGTGTAGAAATATGGTTGATGTGTAGAATATAAAAATCAATCTTTCTAAGTTATATGACAGAGAATTCCCATAACCTGAATAAACAAAATCTGTATGTAGGGCCGGCCGAGTGGCGTGGTGGTTAAGCGCTCGTTTGAGAAGCCAGTGGCCCCACATATGAGGGCCAGTGACACTGCCCTCAAAAAAAAAAAAAAGGGCTCTTATTGAGCCAGCACACCAAAATCTGTATGTAAAGCTTGTGATTAAATAAAAGTATTTTATCAAAAAAGAATGCAATTGTAAAAGTGTTCGAAGTCACAATATTTTTATTTTTCTCAATTCTTTCTGAAGTTAAACAAAATGCCTTTAAATTGAACAGTAACAGGTATAATTAATATTAATTTTCTAAGTTTGGATAAAGGTTGTATTTCCTGAAATATAGAAAGTGATTGACTCAAATGTCTAACTTGTAAATTGTTTTTTTTACAATGCAAGCAGTTTCCAATTTTCTACATTGCACAAAATCATAGCTGATATATCATTTAAAAAACTAACTTAATGATAGAGCTTTGTATGATTTTTGGTTTATAATGAGGAAGGAGTTCAAATAATCAAGTGGCATTGCTTTTTAAAAGAAAAAATTGTCCATCCCATATACTTATGTGAACATGGTTTTTCAGTGATTACATTTATAGAAGTACAAAATGGATAAAGAGTCAATGATGACCCTTACATCATTTTGGCTACAAGCCATTTTTATCCATAATTGAGAAAAAAAAAAACACAACAATTTTTCTCATTGGAGAACAGTTGTACTGAAATTTGATTCCTTATATATGTTATTTAAATTTGTAAAATATAAATGTCACTGAGACAAAATCTTTACAAATAATAATTGTAATAACAGCTCATTTCAGAAAAAAAAATTGGTCACATTAACACTTAAGATCACAGGATATTAAACCAATTTTAAAATTTACATATATGTTTTGTTGCAGTTGTTTGATGTGAGGATTAATGCAAGACTTTCAACATTACACTTAGATAAGATTATGTGAAGAGTGGAATTTGAAAAACCCCAAAGGGGAATAAAGGAACAATGAAATTTTCTGATTATTAAAGCTTGTTTGTATATTTTATAAAAAGATCTTCGTAGTATTGAATTATTACTAATTTAGAATCCATGAGACCTGGGGCCATGAAAGTGGGAGCTGGTCTAGCCTAGTCTAGCAGAAACCAGGGAGAAGAAGCTGCCACTGTCAGAGATCCTTCCAGAAGCACAGAAAAATTCAGGGCAGGAAGGGAAGGCTTTAGCTTCTATCTTCCTCCTGCTGCCTTCTGATGCTGAATCTAGCCCAAAGCTAACTAGCAAGGGAGCTTAAGAAATATAGTTTGGGGGAGAAGGGCATCAAATAGATCAAGAGCCAACAGGTAAATGACATTACACAAGCTAAAATGTTTGAAAACATCTGATTAAAGCCAAACCTCCCGCTATAGAAGATTAAAAATTAATTCCTTTTTATGTGTCACTCCCTACACTTCCTATTTTCTCCTCCTCCCAATAAAATTATATCATAATTATGGTTATCTCACCAGCCAATGCTAATAGTACTATGTTTAGTAAATCTTTTACAGCTGAGCCATGTAGTATCCTGCGATTCCTCTCCATCCCTGAACATCCCTGTTTTCTGTGTACCTACTATTAAAAACAAAAAATTCAAATATACACAACAGTATAATAAACCTCTAGGTACCCAGGGGCACCCAGCTACAATAATCATCTCATTGCCATTCTTACTTCATCTATGTTCCACTTTGCATCACACTTTTGGGGTGTTTTTTTGGAGTGGGAGGGGGCAAATTCCAGACTTATGATTGACCTTTCTCTGCTTGTTAATTTAAAGTTATTTATCATTAATCCATCCCAAACTCTCCATCAGTTGTTTAAATCTGTCCTCAAGACATGCAGACATACAGGTTATTCTATCAGTTTCCTCTTGAAGAAAGCTTTCCTGGGACCTTCTCACTTGCTCGAATCAGGGCAGGTTCCTCTCTGTCTGGTATACATCTGTTGTTCGGGGATCTTCCTTCACCCTTGCTCTCAATCTCAAGCCTTCCTTATGTATATGAGTGTATGTTTTGGATTTCTTCAAATGAATACCCAGCAATATATAGTAGTTCTGTTTTTAGTTTTCTGAAGAACCTCCATTCTATTTTCCATAGTGGTTGCAAATCCAACAACAGTGCAGAAGGATTCCCCTTTCTATACATCCTTGTCGACACTTGGTGTTTGTTGATTTATTGATGACAGCCATCCTGCCAGATGTGAAGCGATATCTCATTATGGTTATATTTGCATTACTCTGACGATTAGTGACATTGAGCATCTTTTCAGATGCCTGTTGGTCATCTGTATATCCTCTTTGGAGAAATATATATTCAGGTCCTCTGCCCTTTTTTTAACTGGATTATTTGGGTTTTTTGATGTTAAGTTGTATGAATTCTTTATATATTTTGGATATTAACCCCTTATAGTATGTAATGATAGCTTATTTCTCAAAATTTTCTTTTTGTAGTTTTTGTTTTCTCTAAGGACTTTTTTTTTTTTAGTCTATATCATTCATGCAAATATAGGAGCCACTAGACATATGGACCATTGAGTGATTGAAAGGTGGCTAGTCCAACTGAGATGCACTCTAAGTGTAAACTACCCTCTGGATTTTGAGCTTAGAATTAAAGAAAGAGTATAGAAGATCTCCTTAATATTTTTACATTCCTTACATGTTGAAATAATAATATAGATATATTGGATTAAATAAAATATAAAATTGATTTCACCTATTTCCTTTTACTTTTTCAATGTGGCCACTGTAAAATTTTAAAGTACTTCTGTGGATTGAATTATAGTTCTAATGGGCAGTCCTCTGTTGGACTTTTTCCTCAGATGTCTAGTGGATTTTGGGTTTGTGGTATGCATCTGTCTGTATAACGGATTTATTGAGATATAATTCACATGCCACAAAATACACCTTTTAAAGGGCACAAGTCAGTTGTTTTTAGAACATTCAGACTTGTGCAATTCCTATCACTATAAAATAATAGAACATTTATATCACCCCAGAAAGCAATCCTGTACTCATTAGCAGTCACTGCCATTTCCACCTGCCTCCAGTACCTGAACATCACTAATCTAGTTGCGGTTTCTATGGATTTCCCTATTCTAGGCATTTCATATAAATGGAATCATACAATGTGTAGATTTTTGTGACTGGCTTCTCTCACTTTGCATAATGCCTTTAAGGTTTATTCATGTTGGAGTTTGTGTCAGTACTTCACTTTTTTGTGGCTGAATAATATTTCACAATTTATGTACCATCAGTTGGTGAATATTCAGGTTGTTTCCACTTTTTGGCTGTTATGGATAATGTTGATATGAACATCATGTACAAGTATTTGTGAGGACATTTGTTTTCATTTCTCTTGAGCATAGTCCTATGAGTACTCATATTTTTGGAATAAGGCACTACATAACTGGCTGAACTCTGAGCATGGATGTGAGGCAAGTGGGTCTTGGGCTTTGCTATATGGAGATATGGCTAGGGAGGGACCATGTCATTATCTTTAGGTCTTTCCTTTGGGCTGGACAGGTTTCACTGAAAAGCTCTCTAGGAACTCCCCAGGATCCAGCAGGGCCCAATCAGTCTGACAGTGTTCTGAAAATTAGCTGGGAGGAGACAGTTGGGTTTTTCAACATTCAGAATATCAATATTCATTTATTCCTCTGGTTTCTATATAATACCTTCACCTTTGACTATGCCTGGCATCCTGCAGTTAGAAACACTGGTTTAAACTCACCAAGAAGAGAGCAGTTTGGGAGTGGGGTAGTATTTGACTGTACAAAGTAGGCAAAATGATCAGGGGCTTCCTTCTGAAACAGGCTTTCCCCTGGCTTTGGGCACCACAGACATGCTCACTTGATACCTGGGCAGTCAGTTCCTGAGCCTTTGGTAGGTTGTGTGGAATAAATCAGCTTTCTTTTTGGCTTCCCCACTTTCAGCTTAGGATTTAGTGTTCTCAGTTTTATTTATCTGCTTTCCAGATTCCAAAGTTTAGTGACTGTTCTCTCTTCTCCAACCTTTTCTCGAATTGGCAAACCAAATCATCCTTCAAGACTCCTGCATCCTATTGGGGTCTCTGTAATATGGGAGATATAATTATTTGTAATTATTTGATTTCTCTACTAGATTGGAAGCCCTTTAAAAGTAGGGATTGATTTTTATTTTTTCTTTCTCTCTTCTGGTACTTACTGCAGTGCCTGGCTCAATGTGAACCCTCAGCAAATCCTTGTTGAATTTAATTGATATGCAGAGGACTAAATAATGGTGGCTTTGGGAAGATGAGAGCTTTGGAAGAAGAGGAACAGCCAGGTACTCAAATCATTCAGTTTCCATGCACGGCTTTTGTTCATCCACCCTCTGCTTCTGCTTATGAAGATGCTTGTTAGGTATTTTCTTTTTAAAAAAATTTTATTGGGGAATAGTGTGTTTTTCCAGGACCCATCAGCTCCAAGTCAAGTAGTTGTTTCAATCTAGTTGTGGAGGGCGTGGGGATCGAACTGGCAACCTTGGTGTTATAAGCACTGCTTTAACCAACTGAGCTAACCAGCTGCCCTGTTGTCTAGATATTGTCAATATTGGAATTTAATGTAGGCAAGCCAGAGAAAACTTGTATCTAATCTGTTCACCAACAACAGATGGTGACAGTGGTCACATGTACATTGTCCCTTTTGCACTTACAGATAAGTGGACTTAGAAACAGTTTAGGAAGCCTCTGTGTTTAGGAACTTCCAGAACCTAACCTGCTCGTGAGCTTGTGGAGTTTTTGTAAAACATGCATATGCAGAGCTGCCTACCTTACTTAATGTCATGGTTATTCTAAAGGAAATACCTTATAAGTAACTATCTTTTCCCTGCCTTTTACTATTTTCTGATATCATTCCCCTCAGGTCTTCAGCCCAGGTTTACTGGAGATTAGCTTTTGACTGAGAGAGAGAATAGACACAGTTCAGTGAGAGAAAGTGGGCTGCCTGAGTTTTCAGACCCCTCCCTGCTGCTGTGCTTCTTAGCCTCCTGCTGTTCTTACTTGTGGATTTTCTTGCCTTTTATGGTATATCCTTCATGCTGACCTTATGAGTTGGCTTTGGACTCCACTTTGCTCTGACTTTGGGCCATATATTCTCTTGGCTTTCCAAGATTCTGACCCTTCAGTCTTAAATTTGCTTTACTTTTCAGTCTAGGTGTTTCTTCCAATGTCCTCATTGGTCTGGTGCAGTACACACTGAGTTTCCTTTCTGTCCAGCCTAACTCTCAGTCTTGGCTATCCCTATTCCATATCCAGCTTTATTTTTCCCTGCAATCAAAATCATTTCTTGTCCTCTGCATTCTTAATTCATCCGGTCACAAGTTGGCAAGGGGGTGGGTGACATAGTGCTAAATGCTATGGCACCTCCTTGGAACCTAGGAAAGTATTTGAATACTCTTTCCTATTGGAGTTCAAATATAGACAGGTTGGTTGGATGCCTTGGAGAAGGTGAATGGATAACAGATTACAGGCTGCACCAGACTCAGCAATAGGGTGTGAGCTGAGGAGGGCACTAGTTCACGGCATGGAATGATATTATATTTGAGGCACCCTGATCCAGTACTGCAGGGATGCCTAAGTGTCTAGGGTAGGAAAAGGATGCAAAATAAAACAACTTGAACTTCAACACAAGGGTGCTCACATAGCGATACTGAAAGATCCTTTTTGTACTTTCCACACAGTGGAACATGAGGCAGTAAATAGTTTCTCCACCAGCTGGAGATGTCAGTAGCAGAGGTGAAAGCAGATCAGGGACACCACATGGGCAGCCTGACAGTTTGGCAGCATAGAGAACTGTGACAGGTGACATTTGGTGATAGAGATTCACAGCCAGGCAGTGACAGAGCTCCAGGTGACAGTAGCAATAAAAGCAGACATTGCAAAGGCATTGAAATAAAAGTTAGGTCAGTGATTTCTTGTAAGTAGCTCCAGGAGAGTCCAGAACAGTCCAAGCCAAATCCAAGTGATTAGAAAACAGCTCAGAGGGATGGCAAGAGCTTGGTGGGAACAGAAGGACAGCAGAAGTAGAGGCAGAAG
Source organism: Aselliscus stoliczkanus (assembly GCA_033961575.1). Classification (NCBI taxonomy): domain Eukaryota; kingdom Metazoa; phylum Chordata; class Mammalia; order Chiroptera; family Hipposideridae; genus Aselliscus; species Aselliscus stoliczkanus. Next base: position 157,559,973 of record CM066728.1, read on the forward strand.
AGGAAAGTCCATGTGAACTCACACTCTCTTTCTTTTGGAACTCACAGCTAGACATATAAAGGGGAAGAGAGGGTGTTCTGAACACTTGCCCCTTGGAAAGTAAGATGATATAATTCAGGAGGACCTACAGATGAGCTGTTACTGTGGTCTTAACCTATGGTTCCTAAGCCGATATGACCTGAGGTTATATGCACATTATTTGGGAAACAACATTGCAGAGTGCCAAGTGCTTCAAGAGGAATTTAATATTTATGACTCATTGTGCAGCTCTTAATCACTTGGCGACTGACTTTCCTGGTTATAACAAACACAACTGTACATAGCCATTCCCTTCAGATGCAAAAAGAAAACACATACACACACCGATACATACACAGACATGCCTTGCTAAAAAGACTGAAGGGCAATAGGGTAGAAAAGAAGAATATTAGAAACATTGAAAAGGACAATTACAGTCCCCCTCAAATGGCCCATATTTTAAAGTGTGCTGTCTACTTGCAATGTTGTTCTAACCTCCATTGCTCTAGGAGTAGCATTCCTTTAGCAAATTAAGTTACTAGAACAGATAGTAGGCTTGTATTTATACTGCAACTTATTTGTAGAGATTCAAAATACCTGTCTGTAGTTGGAGAGCAGTCTTTATTTCCCATCTGAATGCATTTTCCAAGATGTTTGTGTGGAGAACATGGTGTCCCAGTGTTTTGTTGAATGAATAAATTCCAAACACCCAGCCCATTTGGGGTGGTCCTCATCTCCCACAGACAGTTGCTGTAAATGAAACTTGGTATTGGGAAAGGGGAAGGGAGAGTCTTGTGACAAATCTCTCTCAAAAATCAGACAACTATCTCTCACAAATCAGAGAGAGAGAGTTGGTTCAAACTTTTGGCCAAGGAGGGTTGAGATGTTACCAAACGCAACAAGCAGAGGGAGGAGTTAGAAGGACATCAGGTCAAAGAGGTCAACTTCAAGAGGAGTAAAACCAAGTCCAGGGTGAGGTGCAGGACTGGGATTCTCAGAGCAAGAGTTGGGAGACTGGGTTAGGTGGAGATGCTGGTGGTATTGGGAAGATTCTTCCACTTATCAAATGTGTAACCTTGAGCTAGTTACTTTATCACTGTGTATTACAGCTTCTTGAATTTTTGATGAGGATGATAACAATACCTACTTCCTAGAGATTTTATAAAGATTACATGAATTAGTATTTGTAAAGTTGTTATTATTTTTAAGTGGCTTGAAATTAGTCTTCAAAGAATATTGAAGGGTTTTTAAGAGAGCAGAACATTGAGTTTCAATAAATAAACCACAATTCAGCTTTACCAGCCTATGTCTTAGCTAGCGCTGTATCTCCTGGGCCCAACAGAGTGTCTAGCACACTGGAGGTACTCAGTAAATACTTAATGAATTGCCTTGATGCCATACCATGGCCTGTATAGATACTTGCCTGGAGTAGCCCATTCTGGCAGGTACTTGAAAATGATTCATCTTAGAGGACAGGTTGCTTATGCTGAAGTCAGCCTGTGTAATTGGATCAGTGCTCCTAGAGATTGGCCTCCTAGTGAGTGAAACCTCCTCCCAGACATCAGGGATTTTCCTGCCACAGAGGGCTCAACATGTGGCTATCAGTTTAGGGATATCCCGTACTGAATCTACATTCTTAATAATCACAATATATCAACTATAACGTACTAGTGTATTATTATTAGCAACCCAACATCTTTTTTAAATTGAAAATCTGTGCTTTAAATCCATTAATAGTCTCTAGCTCCATAATATTGTAGGAAACTGTCAAAAATATTCAAAAGAATCTGTAGTGATCTCATGTGGGTATAATAAACCTATCATTCCAGAGCAACCATACATCTATTGAGGGCCCCCAGATGGCCAGCACTGAGCACAAGGTATGCAAAGATTTGAGGCTTTATGCCTCCAGCTCCTAGCATCATGCCTCACATTTAACAAGGAACTGAAAAATGCTTTTGGAAAAGAACTGGGCAGCCTTTAAGGAACCCAGGTATTGCTCAGTAAATGCAGTGCTGAAATAGTTAATCATGAAACAATTATTTATTGAGTTCCTACTAGGTGCCAGGCAGTCTTCCAAAATCTGGAGATAAAGTGATAAACAAAACAAAACTATTTTCTGTGAAGCTTATATTTTATGGATGATAAAAATATAAAGAAAATTTTAAATACAGATAAGTATTATGACTAATATACAACAAGGTAATGGGAAAGGTATGAGATTAGTCATCGCTCAAGATACTCTGGGGCAGTGATTTTTAAGCTGTGACTTGAAATGACTAGAATGTTTCATATTTGCCATGATCTAAAGTGAAAAAGAGCTTTGGTGTATTTGACGAATGAAAAGAAAGCTGCCATCTACTTGAGGGCGAGTGTAGAAATGATCAAATGACGAGGCAGGGGTGTGAGAGGATGAGGCTTTGTAAAAGGTTTGGATTTTATTTTATGTGCAATGAGATGCAAAGGGAGATGCATTTGTGTGGGGAAGTGATATGTCCTACTGAGACCAACCGAATAGTTCGGGAGAGAGTATATGCAGTGGGGCAATTGTGGGATCATTTAGAAGGCCATTGCAGTGGTCCACGAAAGAGAAAATAATGACTTGGACTTGGATAGTAGCAGTGGGTAGGGAGAGAAGTAAATGAACTCAAGAGATGTTTTGCAGTTAGAGCCAGTAAGACTCAATGACGGGTTGGAGGTAAGAGACAAGGTGGAATAGAGATGTCTCCTAGGTTTTTAGCTTAAGTAATTAGATGGTTTGTGGTGCCATTTATTCAGATGAAGAAAACTAGGGGAAGAACAGGTTTGGAAAGATTAGAAATGAAGAATTCCATTTAGGGCATATTAAATTCATGATGTAATACTGTTTTCTTAGTTTTCAATTTTGATCTCAGTGAGCTCTGTGCCAATTTACTAGAGAAGGCTTATCTGCTAAATTTTTAGGGGAAAAAGTGATTATTGGAGAGATGGAAAGAAATGGCTTAGATCTCAGAGAGCACAGGTACGAGGCCACAAGGACATGAATACCTTCTATTCTAATAAGCCCAAAAAGCCCCAGAGTTCCCACAGGAAAAGCTGAAACACAACACCCAGAATTCTCTCTCGTTCACTGTGGCTTTCTCAGAACCATCCTATTCAGGAAAAGAAAAATTAAAAATGTGCTTACATCATATTGTACATTCTTTTCCTGGAAAAAATCCATCAAAGCTATGTTTATTTCCCTGGCTTGTTGTATATGGAAATGAGAATTCTCAAGTAATATGAATGATGGCTGCTGGCACTGGCCCATAGGGCAGCCTGAACCTCAACACGTCTCTTTAGAAGTTAGTCCAGGCTTTGCAAGATGAGAACGTTTCTTAATCTTTGTGTAAATATCCTTTCCAAGTGACATTCTTTTATCTCTACCTCTTAGGGATTTTTTTTCCCCCCTTTAAAGGGTATATTCAGACTAACAGCTTTCAAACGTCCAGATATTGAAGTATGAAGTCTAAGCTGCCAAGATGCTTATTGGGCAGAAAGATTATATGACAAGTAGAGAGATAGGGTTTTTTATTTACTGAATGGTAAATAATTCACATTTGTCTTTTTAAATCAGGCAAATTTTCATGTTATAGTTTAAATTTATTTCAGAATTATTTTATTTATTATTGCTGATGGCCATTTAACATACAGGTGCCTGCACATGTTTACATTGAAAACCTCATTTTGTTTTTAAAATTTTAGTAATGAGTTTATAAAAATGAGTAAAGAACAAGAGGGGAATATGATTTTGTAAGCCAATCTCAGTTCCTTTTCAAGTCACCGTAAGAACAGAGAATTGTGAGGAAGAGTGGGGTGTGAGTGGGGGAGTCCTCTGAAAATTTTTTAACTATCTGAATAAAACAAATAAAGGAGCAGAGAACTTCCCCCTCCTGAGGGGTATTTCTAAATTGCAGATCATCTTACTTTCTACACACAGAGCAGGAAGACAGACACTAGATTTGTCAATGGTCCTTCCGTCTGAAGTTTGTTGTCTAAAGGACTCCTTAGGAAGGGCTCATGAAACTAGATTCCCTAAGTTTCTGCATGCTCGTAGTAGCTGGTCTGTGTCTTTATACCTGAAGGTCAGTTTGGCTGGATACAAAAAGCTATGGCTTAAATGTTTTCTCCTTGAGTATTTTAAATATATACTCTTTAATCTTCTGATATAAAGGATTGTTCTTGAAAAGTCTGATGGATATATATGATTTCCTTTCCACTATAAATGGTACAATGGTACTTTGTCTTTTCCTGGGTGCCCAAAGGATTTGTTCTTTTTCTTTAAAGTCCAGTATTTTTATTAGCATATATACTGGTGTTTGTCATTTTGGGTTTTTTCCTCTATCATGTATTGTGACCATTTAAGTTGTAGTTTCAAGTCATCTTTTATTTCAAGAAAGTTTTCTGATTTATAATTTTAAGCACTGTTCCAGTCCATTGCCAGTTATTGCTTTTGCAGTTGCTATTATAGTTAAGTTTTATCTTCTTTGCCCTTTTTTTTCTATTGTTCTCTTGTGAATCTTTCTTTTTAATCTCTTAATTTCTTTTAAAAAATTTTTTAGATTTCTCCAACTTCTATTTCTCTTAAGGGGTTATTCGTTATGTTATTTTTCTTTTGTACTCCTTCTAACTTAATATCTATTTATAAAATGATTTTTCCTTTCTTTTCTAATTATTTTCTTAACTCTGCCAGCTTCCTTTCAAATCTCCATGTTCTCCAATCATCTTATTCCCAAGTATTTTCCAGTTCTGAATTATGTTGTTTTCTCAGAGTTTCTACTTCTCTCTCCCAATTTAAAATATTAGGTTATGGTGTGTTTTTAAGCTCTTAAATCCATGACTAAATTTCCTAAAACCTGCTTCTTCTCTTCCCCCACTTTTATCTGGTTCTTCTAGTGCCTTTGATTCTATTGCTTCTGTTGTGTTTAGTTTGACTCTATTCTTAACAATTTTTCAGCAGCAGAGAACCTACTCTTCCTGGTGGTTATCCCTGAATTGAGGATTACATTGTTTCCCACACGTAGAGAAAGGAAGTGCCAATATTCATTGTGGGGAGCCAGCCGCCGTGAAGACCACGGGTTCCCTCGGGCGGGACCGCATCCGCAAGGAGAAAGAAGGAGGGAGACACCGGAAAGAGGTTCACAGGAGCGTCACACACACTTTATTATTAAGGCCTGGCCCCTTTTATAGGGGCTTCTGACCATTACCTCAATTGCAAGTTATGTTTCACATGATCAGGATGTTTTTCTCTTTCTCAGAGCTTTTACCTTTTTGTAATTGTATCTTTTTAGGGTACACCGATTATCATGACTTCCTTACAGGGCATATACTTGAACTTAGTAGCAAAAGGAGTCTTAAACTTTTTCTATCCTAGGAAGAGCTGCATATTATTGCAATAGAGGGGAACATCTGTTTCTCAGTCAGAGCTTCAGTTTTTGTTGCTACAGCAATGTACAAAGCAAAGAGTTAAAACAAGGTTGTTAATTAAAATACCTCATGGTCAGTAAGTTGTCTCTTATCAGAACTCTCATGGCCGAGAGACCTTGGTCTCCTGATCTCCAAGGAAACCTTTCACAGCTGCATAGGCCAAGGGGCTTGAGTCCCCAATATCTCAGTTCAGGGATCCCCTTGGGCTGTAGCCTGTTTTAGGGAGTTTCCTTTTCTTTAGGAAATCTTGCCCCGTCGTTGACTTACACAGCCAGCTATCATCAGGGTACCACAGGAACTTGTCACAAATGCAGTGAGTATATTGTCTCCTATAGGAGGAAAGGCACATGGGTTCATAGAGACAGGAGATATTACATGACCAACCATACGGCAGCATCCCAGACATCCAGTGCTGAGCATGGATCTTTATTTCAAGGTGGCCTTGTCAGACACTGGGATGCTGTCAGCCCCCGGCTATTCATATCAATGGCAGGGGCTCTATCTTAGAAGACAGCTTGAGTCGGTAAGTTTGGAAGATTTACAGGCTCCAGACTGCTCCAAACCTTGTATTATAGCAGTCCCTTACACTCCCCTAAAATTGGAATCTGGAAAACTCTTCGTTCAGGTCCTATTATTCGATTGGTTGACTAAGTTTTTCAGTTAGTGTATGTTGCAATTTGGGAACTATTCTCATCTTAGAAGTGTTAAGACACCAGTGACTTTTTACTTTCTCTCAGCAGATGATGTTACTACACAAGTCTTGTAGTTGTCTTGGTTTGTTTTGATAGATTTGGAAGTTTGTGGAGATACCTTGTTATCAAGTCTTGTAGGAGATATTTTCTATGGGTCTTCGATTTTGTTACCTTAGTGTAGTTCTTCTGTCTGTTTTTATGTTAAGGTTCAGGGAGATCAAAAAGCAATGCTGCCATCCCTATCACTTCTACTTGAAAAAAAATCTACCCCTTCAATAAATCCACATACAGAATTCTGAACTGAAGGAATTCACTCCACAAACTTACACAATTTGAAAGTTTTCTAATGTTATCTCTTCTCATATCTGCCACCAGCTAAATTTCTCTGTGATGTTCTGTTGACCGTGTTTTGCTACCTTCTAAAAAGAATATACCAATATTACATTTAAAAGGTTGGTTTGAAACAGAATGGCTAAAATAGGCCTCATCTGATTTCATTACATCCGGAGCTACACTTTTTCCCTTTCGGCTTAAGTCAGCTCAAATAAGAAACCAATTGGAAATCTTCAGTTTATAAATAATTAGTTTTCAATAGTTTTTGCTAGAACACAACTGTTCAATTAGTTGTGTTCTATTCGGTGGGTTATAGAACTTTCCCTTGCTTGCTTTTTGTAAACACAGTTTGCTAAACAGCTTGAATTGCTTCTCACAATGCTGTATAGTACCAATTGTTTCCAGTTCATTGTTATGTTGAGAAGCAGAAATGTTACCATGGGCCACTCATAATCATAACAGTAGCAATACTAATAATATTATTAATAATAACAATAAGTACTATATATTCAGCAATTCTCTTGTGCCAAACCAGGCTAGACAGGATACTAATATGACTCCATTTTCACAGTTAGAACAAACAATCCTAACTTTTATATGGAACTACAAAGGACCCCAAATAGCCAAAGCAATACTGAGAAAAGAGAACAAAGCTGGAGGCATCACACTCTCTGATTTCAAACATTACAAAGCTGTAGTACTCAAAACAGTATGGCTGGGGCATTAAAAGCAGACACATAGATCAATGAAACAGAATAAAGAGTCCAAAAATAAAACCACACCTATATGATCAATTAATTTACGATAAAGGAGCCAAGAATATATAATAGGGAAACGACAGTCTCCTCAATAAATAGTGTTGGAAAAAACAGTCAGCCACGTGCAAAAGAATGAAACTGGACCACTAACTTATACCATACACAGAAATGAACTCAAAATGGATTAAAGACTTTAATGTAAGGCCTCAACCCATAAAACTCTTAGAAGAAATCATAGGCAGTAAGGTGCCTGACAACAGTCTCAGCAGTGATGTTTTTGGATTTGACACCAAAAGCAAAAGTGGGCAAAGGCAAAAATACACAAGTGGGACTACATCAAATTAAAAATCTTCTGTGAAGCAAAAAAAACCATCAACAAAATGCAAAGGCAACTTGTTAAACGGGAGAAATGTTTGCAAATCGTCTCATAAGGAGTTAATATCCAAAAATCATAAAGAACTCATATTACTCAATAGCATTCAAAAACACAAACAATTTGATTTAAAAATAGAATATTACACAGACATAAGAAAAGATGAAATACTTTTATTTGTGACAACATGGATGGACCTTGAGACTATCATGCTAAGCAAAATAAGTCAGAAAAAGTTGAGAACCATATGATTTCACACATATGTGGGATATAAAACTGAAAACAACAAACAAATAAGACAAACAAACAGACAAAAACTTAAACAGGTTAATGGTTACCAGAAGGTAAGTGGGGAGAGGATGGTAGAAAACAGTAAAGGGGAATCAACTGTAGGGTGATGGAAGGCGATATGACTTTGCGTGATGAATACACAATGCAATATATAGGTGTGTTGTGGAATTGTACACTTGAAATCTATATAATTTTATTAACCAATGTCACCCCAACAAATTTAATTTTAAAAAAAATGGGTGGAGGATCTGAATAGACATTTTTCCAAAGAGGACATACAGATGGCCAAAAGGTACATGAAAAGATGCTCATCACTAATCATCAGAGAAATGCAAATCAAAACCACAATGAGATATCACCTCACACCCATTAGAATGGCTATTATCAAAAAAAGATAAGAAATAACAAGTATTGGCAAGGATGAAGAGAAAAGAAACTCTATTTACTGTTGGTGGGAATGAAATTGGTATAACCATTATGGAAAATACTATGGAGTTTTCTCAAAAAATTAAAAATAGGGCTGGCTAAGTGGCACGTTGGTTGAGTTGGTTTGGGATGCCAGCTTTGAGCAGCAGGGCCCCGGTTTGAATCCCACATATGAAGGCCAGTGACACTGCCCTCTACAGTTAAGATTGTAAACAATAGTTTGACCTGGAGCTGGGCTGCCGTGAGTGGGGACCGTGTGGGCTGCAGCCCCTGATGCAGTGGGCTGCCATGAGCTACTGTGAGTAGCGGCAGCCAGCATGAGTGGCTGGCAGCCGGTGCGAGCTGCCAAGAGCCACCATGAGCAGCCGTCCAGAGGCCAGCGAGCAACTGCCTCACCCAGGAAGAGCACAATGATAATCCCAACATGGGCCAGTGAAGAGACATCCCCCACAACTAGACGGAGGAACCAAAGGACAGCAACTTGTCTGTTCCCCTTCCCCAATTCTCCAATGCTATTCCCCTCCCCTAATCTCCCAATAAAAAAATCTTTAAAAAAAATAAAACTAGAACTATTACATGATCAAGCAATTCAACTTCTGTCTATTTATTTAAAGAAAATAAATACAGTAACTCAAAAAATTATATACACTCCCATGTTCATTGCAGCGTTGTTGACAATAGCCAAGATGTGGAAACAACCTAAGTATCCATTGATAGGTGAATGGATAGAAAGATGTGATCTCTCTCTCTCTCTCTCTCTCTCTCTCTCTCTCTCTCTCTCTCTCTCTCACACACACACACACACACACACACACACACCCCTACACACATACACATACACACACCACACACACACGATGGAATACTACTATTCAGACATAAAAAAGAAGGAAATCCTACCCTTTGTGACAACATGGATGGACCATGAGAATATTACATTAAGTGAAATAAGTCAGAGAAGGACAAATAAGTTAGAGAAGGACAAATACTACAAGATCTCACTTATATGTGGAATCTTAAAAAGAAAAACAGAAAACTGAGCTCACAGATACAGAAAACAGATTGGTGGTTCCAGAGGTGGAGGGTAGAGTGCAGGTGAAATGGGTGAAGGGGATCAAAATGTACAAACTTTCAGTTATAAATTAAATAAGTCATGGACATATACTATACAGCATGGTGACTATAGCTAATAATACTGCATTATATATTTGAAAGTTGCTAAGAGAGCCAACCTTAAAAGCTGTGATCACAAGAATAAAAAATTGTGTAACTATGTTTGGTGACAGATGTTAACTAGAATTATTACAGTAATCATTTCACAAAATATAAAAATACCCAATTATCATGTTGTATACCTGAAACTAATATAACATTATATGTTAATTATACCTCAGCAAAAATAAAATAATGATAACCACTGAAAAATGTTTTAAGAGAACCACCAAGATTCCTGACGTCTAGAGTATACACCCTGTGTTATCTCCTCTCCTTGATTGTGGGCAGGACCTCTGAATATGGTGGAAATGCAGCCCCATGATTAGGTTACATTATACTGCAAAGATGAAGGGATTTTATAAATGCAGTTAAGGTCTCAAATCAGTTGATTTTAAGTTAAGCAAAAGGGAGATCATCCTGGATAAACGTGACTTAGTCAGTTGCAAGCCCTTAACAGAGGGATTGAGCCCTTCCTGAACAGACTCCCTCATTGGCTTTAAAGAAGTAAGCTGCCATCTTGTGAGACAACCACATGGCTATGATTTGAGGGAGGCCTTAAGGAGATGAGAGCAGCCCCTGGCAAAAAATTGAGGACCTCAGATCCACCCACAGCTGAGGGGAGATAAATTCTGCCAACAACCAGAGGGAGACTGGAAGTGGGTCTTTCCTCAGGAGAGCCTCAGATGAGACAACAACCTGGTTCACTCCTAATTACAGCTTTTTGACACCCTGAGTCTTGCTTGGATGTTGTCATGTCCAGACTCCTGAACCATGGAAATTGTAAGATAGCATATGTGAAGTATGCAGCAATAGAAAGCATATATATATATATGTTTTTCCTAAATCATCACCTTTTAAAATCTCATAACAAATCCAAGATATGTCCATTTTATATGTGTAGAAACTATAAATTCAGAGAGGTTAAGGAATGTATCCAGGGTCACACAGGTAGTGACAGATCTGGGGCTCAAACTTAGAATTATGGGTTTAGTACATTCACCAAGTTGTGCAACCATCACCAGTATTTAATTACAGCACATTTTCATCACCCCAAAAAGAAAATGATTAGCAATTCTTTCCCATTCCCCTCCAAACTGCCCCCCTGTAGAGCCTGGAGCCCACTTTGTCTCTATGCTTACTTTGGGCATTTCATATAAATGGAATCATACAATATGTGCTTTTTGTATCTGGCTTCTTTGACTTAGCACAAGATATTAAAGGCTGATTCATATGTAAAGCAGTATCTCATTGTGATTTTGATTTGCATTTCCTAATGACCAATACTATCTTATCATGAGTTTTTTGACCATTTGTACATTTTCTTAGGAAAAATAGTACAATGTACCTCTATACATATATTATTTAAACCTTACCACATTAGCTTCATGAATGCCCTTTTTGCCTCCTTTTTTTTTTTGAAGTATTTAAGGCAAATCTCAGACATTGTGTACTTTTACCCCAATATACTTCTACCTACATCTCTAAAAGGCATAGAATTTTTCACGTAAATGATTTTTTAAAACTACTTTGAGAGTTCATCATAGGTGCTATGGAAAATGGGAAGTTTAGAAGAAACTGAAGAGCCAATCAATTCTGAATGAGTTTAGGATAAAAATCTGAGGGGGAGGCAGATGATGCATAATTCCAATAAATATCTAATAACATTCTGAAAAATACTGTGGTGAATAAAGGTCTAAATTCACCATCAAGTCAACACATCGAGGTGGAAAATGCCTTCAGGTTTTACCAACTGCTTTGTATTTCCAAAGGTTATTATCTCAAGGGAATAACCCATGTTTTATTACACTTTCAACCAACTTCAATTCAGGTATAAATTTTAATGCTTATTTTAATAAAAATAAATAATACAAAGTTCTCTATAAAATTTTATCTTTGCTAATATTTAGATTTGAGCTCAAATTCTCACTAACTGCAGGATGAATTTTATTAAAAAATCTCTGTTGTTTGACCATTAAAAAGGAGAGTCAGGAGGCCCAGATATAGCAAAGTGTTTTTTCCTAATGATCATAGATCCGGCCTCTTTCAAATCACTGTCTACATATCAAGCCCCCCTTCTGGCTGGGCCAGTATTGACCTTGGGGCCTCCCTCCTTACATCTGTCATTTGGGGAGAATAAAAGAGTTGAATTCTTTGCAGAGTAGACATTATCTTCTTTTATAGCTATTATTGTGCAAATATACATATATATTGTATATATAAATATACTATATATAGAATATATATATATATATATAATATATATATACATATGTTTGTGGGGATATTTGCTAAATCTCTCCTTTCTCTGAGAACTGCTCCCTAACTCCTCATAGAAATGGAGCTCAGATACCCATGCTTTTGTCACATGATCCTGTCCCCCAAACTAGGTACCCACATTGACCATTAGATTAGACTACCAAAGGATATCTGATCTGAGCTTAGTGGGGAGATTTGATTCCTAGTAACTTGGGTTGGGATTCAGAGAAAACCCATTAATTTCTGCCTCTGGACATGACCAAGTGAGTGTAACTGAGGGAGCTGTAGGTCAGATACCTTCTGCCATTTGCAAGGAGATGGTGACAGACTGCTCAGTGAAGAGAACAAAGACACACTGAGAGTTGCAGAGACAAGAAACTCAGAAAGAAACAACTGGCTTCCTGTTCACTTTCCCGCTCTGGATGCAGGTACTTGATAGGCCCCATCTTTCCTGGATTCTGCAAGGGAATTCAGCAACTTTCCAATAAATGCATTTTTCTCACCTCAAGTAAACTTGGACTTCTGTCAATTACTTGCTACCTGAGACTAAGACAGTTTGCCTATATTTCGGGGAAGATGGAATGACTGTAAGTGTCAATTGTAAGCAGTCGTGAGCAGTACATTTCAAACGGGCTTCTACTTTTGAAAGTCAAGTTGTTTTTATTACATCAGCAAAATCACTAATCTTCTCTTACTTAGATGTTGTCAATAAATGCATTTATTTTCATTCCTCTGGGATGAGGTTTTCAATGTTGTCAGTAAAATCAGTGAGAAGTAAAATGTTGATCCAAATGCCTTTGTCCCATGATATGAAATGATGTAAGTTCAACATGACACCGCAAACAGGGTCTTACTGAATTAGACCCCAGTCTTTTTGAGACAAAAGGGCTTTATTAAGATGTCAAATCGACGAAGCAAGATAGATTTTGGTGACAGGATGATGGACAGACCTCGCTTCATGTGAATCGGTTGTCATTTTTTCTTGTGCAAGAGGGATGCTGATTCTCTTTTATCTATGTGTTTGTTTACATGGGACATTTTATCCCAGAGGATGAAGACATGACTGAGAACTCAAATCAAACCTGCAATTCTGAAACTCACAGGAGCTGGCTCACAGAAGTGATGACTATGAGTTCTAGGGGACAGTGTTTTATTCTTTATTTCAGCATTAATATTACTTTATAGTTTTTAAATTCCTTCTTCACTCTTTGGGGAAAAAATAAAGAAGTTTTTACTAAAAGATTATTCTATTAAAAACAATTGCTAGTTGCAGAAATAAATAGGCTTTCAGGAAATGCAAAGGGAAACTAGATTCTCTCTGGTCTTGCACGTTCACTCTCCAAGGAGATGCTTGATTCTTTTTCTCATCAAACAACAGAACTTTCTCTACCCAGGCAGGCTGGAACTGGATCTGCGCACTGGAATGCAGCAGGCACAGCTCGGGGGTGAGGATGTCACGTTAGTGCTGAAACATGGTTGCTTCTTTTTCACTGAGTAATAGTAGCTGACATTTACGGAACACTTGCTATGCTCAAGCATCATTATGTCTTACTGCCATCATCTCATTTAACCCTCACAACCGTACAAGCTATAGGTAGGGTTGTTATAATCCCATTTTACCACTGAGAAAACCAAGGCACAGAAAGCTGAAGTAACCTGCCACAGATCCCTAAGTGGCAGAGCTGAGCTTTGGACCCAGCTGTTCCTGATCCTTTGCTGAGAATCGCTGCATCGTGGGGGCCTTCTTGAGCACATGTTGTTTGCTTTACATACTATGTCTCTGATATAAAAATGAAAAATACAAGATTGGTAGTATACCCATTTTACAGTCAAGAGAAAACTGAAGACCAGTAACTAAAAAATTAGATACTAAAGACTTTTTATCACCAGTTTTCTACAATTTGATTTTAATGCTACTTAGTATGTTTTTCTTAGTGCTCATTCTGCTTAGGGTCATTGAGATTCTTGCATGGATGTGTTTGGTTTTCATTAAATTTGGAAAATGGTCAACCGTTATTCCTTCAAATAACCTTTGCTGGCTCCATCTTTCCTTTTGTAACTCAAAATATAGGTACAAACTAGACTGGTTGATACTGTCTCATAGGCCACTGAGGCTCTGTTCATGTTCTGTTTCAGCCTTAAAGCTTACAGTCTGGGTATACATAAAAGTTATAACCTTTCCTGGCTCCATCTTTCCTTTTGTAACTCAAAATATAGGTACAAACTAGACTGGTTGATACTGTCTCATAGGCCACTGAGGTTCTGTTCATGTTCTGTTTCAGCCTTAAAGCTTACAGTCTGGGTATACATAAAAGTTAAATTATATATAAAAACAGATCTGGAGTATGGGGATAAATTTTACCATCACAAAAATCTGTGCATTACTCCGTATTGATTATGATTATGTTTAAGCTATTTACTAGAATTTAAAATTTACAAAAATTCATGCACATTTTTTCTCCCAGAACCTATTTCATAGAATAAGATATATTTCTAAATGTTCATGTACCTTAATGTTTTCAGAAGTGCCATTGTTTATTTCTTCTTATAATGAGCTGTGTTGGTTAATAAACAATCACTTATTCAGCACTTGCTGTGTGGAAGACAACGCTGTGCCCTAGTGATATAAAAATAGGGGGCCATGGTACACAAAAGGAAGACATAGTCCTAATACTCAGCCTGTTTACAAGAGGAGCTAGAGAAATATGGCATAGATACATGAAACGCTCAGTAACAAGGCTGCATGTGGCCCTATCATGAAGCCCGAGCTGATCTCTCTGAAATCACCTCTCTTTGTCTCTCATGTCCATTCCTACCCCTCCACCACACTATCCCATCCTTTGCCTGGGCAATCTTGAGATAGAAATACTTTTTTTAGGCTCCCATAGGCTCCTGTACATATCTTTATGTATTGAATACTTCATTCAAATGGCAGATATTTATTAAGAATTTATGAAGTGCTAGGGATATATCAGTAAAGTGGTTCCCTGACCTCATAGGGCTTATATTTTAGTGACTACACCATTGTCCTTAATTATAACATTAATGTGACTACCTTACCAACAAGACGGTAAGCTCTCTAAAATCAAATTTTATGTAGGGTTTAGAGCACAGTAGACATTCACCAAGTTTTTGGTTTTAAAATCATGAATGAATAAGTAATAAAGGAAATCAGTGAACAATCTAGGCCAGGGTTTCTCAACCTTGGCACTATTTTGTATTTGGGGCAGACAGTTCATTGTTGTAGGATACTTAGTAGCATCTCTAGCCATGAAGCCTAAGATAAAATGTTTTTAGGGAAGGAGGTGAGTTTGGATGGGTAGAGTGTGTTGTTGAGGTTAGCAGAGTGTGATTATATTAAATATAACTTTCCATAGCATGGACTTCATCCTGCAGGCCCAGGAACTCAACAGAGTTTATTTAGTTCATGACCTGATTAACAAATTAATTGGAGACAAGCTACAGGAAAGAAGATCAGGGAGGCCAAAGTGGATAGCTCTGCAAGAAAGATCCTAGGTAGCCATTTGGGGATCAGAAAATAGGGAACAGTTTTCAACTTCCTACGAAGTCGGTGATCTAACTAACACTAACATGAATCAGATGTTTCTAAACTTGTTTTTAAGACTATGAATTTAGATTTATATAAATTGCTATTATTGGCTGTAGAACTGAAGATGAATCAAATGATGGGGGAGGTTTAACTAGTTTTTTAGTTTTTTATTCTACTTTTTAAAAAAATTCTAATTTTAATATTTGGCTCTGAAATCAAATGACTATTTACATTAACAGAACAGTTACTTTTTAGTTCCTGACTCAGTTTTCCATTGCTGCTGTAATAAATTACCATACATTTAATGGCTTAAAATAAAACAAATTAATTATCTTACAGTTCTGGAGGTCCAAAGCCTGAAACAGTTCTCACTAGGCTGCAATCTAGGTGTGGACAGGGCTGCATGCCTCTCTGGGGGTTCTAGGGGAAAATCCATTTCCTCTCATTTTCCAGTTTCCACAACCCACCCACATTTCTTCCCTGTGGCCCCTTCCTCCACCTGCAAAGAGAGCAGTGTAGCATCTTCACATCTCTCTCAGCTTCTGGTACTGACTTTCCTGCTCCCTAACCCTTTCACTTTCAAATATCCTGTGATAACACTGGGCTTACCTGTATTATCCAGGATAATGTCCCCATCTCAAGGTCAACTAAGTAGCAAACTTAATCATCCTTTGCCAGGAAACCAAACATTTTCAAGATTCTGGGGATACATTAGAACATGACATTTTTGGGGGACCTTTCTTCTGCCCACCACAATAAGTATAGTCTTTTAAATTTCAATTCATATCTCTATCATGCAATAGCAGAGATTTGGAGGAAAACATCTCAACCAAGTTAAAACTACAAAATAAAGGGATGCAGATGTCAAAAAAGCAGCCAATGAAGTGCTTGATGCAGGGTCCATGGTAGGGTCATTCACTCATGTCACCAGCCATTCGCTCATCAACCCATGATTGGGCACCAAGTGTTCAGCTCTGTGCTAAATGCTGTGAAGGCTACAGAGGCATGTCGAGCACGCTATCTATCCACAAAGAGATGATATTGAAACAAGTATTGCCAAGTCAAGGCAGAATATTGGTGTGTATCCAGTATTACAGGAGACCTCTAGGAGGGGAAGGAAAAGAGATGGGAATTCACTTTTGAATAAGGTCAGTGTGATGGCAGAAACAGAATTCATTCTTGATGGTTCGAACCAAGACTTTCATGAAAGGATAGCTAATGGAGATGCAGGCGGGGTTTAGTGAACAAACAAGGGAGAATGTAGCACCTAAAACACGTTCCTTTTCCCATCTTATTCCTTACACCCCCGCTCTGACTGCTGTGGGTCTCCCACTGAGCTTCTGTGCAGGTGAAGTGGATAAGAAGAGCCGTGACAGCGACTGAGAAGAATTCAAACCCTCGTCCTTCATCCACAGGGTCTTCTATTGTTCAAAGCTACTCTGATCTAAATGTGCCCTAAATTGAAGTACATTTAATTCTCAGGACCCACATGAATAAAATCCAACTTTGAACTATAGTACCCTCCAGCACTGATAACAGCCCCAGACATCACCATGGCCATTGAAATCTTGAACAATGCCAGTATTATTTACAAATGCCCCTAAGCAGGTGTTTACCATTTAGAACATAACATTTTGACTTATTTTGTCTGAGTTTTGATCAAAATGCATCTTGTTGCCTACCTCTCTGTTCACAGGCTGCATGATATCATGGCTACATGCATGGCTTTGGAGGCAGCCTGAGTTTAAATTCTAGCTCTGCTACTTACTAACTATGTGATTGTTATTAGGTTGCTTAATTGCTCTGTGTCTCAGTTTCCTCAGATCAAATATGGACAATAAAATGTTCCTAATTCACAAGTTGTTCTAAGGACGCAATGAAGTAAGACATGTAAAGAACTTAAAATAATGCCTGGCTCATGGCAAGTACGCAGTAAATGTTACAGTTTTGTTTGCACCATGGCTCGTCTTAAAGTGTCGGGAAGATGAGGAGCGTTATATAAAAGTCTTCCTATCAATCCCTCGTTCTTATGTGTTGAAGACATTTTAAAATCTGATTACCTACGTACATGATATAATCGGTTCTCACTACCTGTGGTAGAGAGGTTCTACAACGCTGTCGTGAACACTGAGTTAGCAAACACTGAACCATTGCTCATAGGACAGACATAGGGTTAGCTTCTTGCGAGCCTGTGCTCGCACTGTTGTCAACCCATCAATTCATAACCTTGTTTTATGTGTGTTTCTTCTTAAGGACACCTTATTTAAGATATATTATTGATTCATTACCATTATGTATATGATATACATATATAACATATTTGCTTATATTTTACATATAGGCCAATAGCACATATTTTCTCTGGGAGTCACGCCCCAGCCCTCTTGTCCCTAGGAACATTAAATAGCACTTCAGCACTGCACTTGGGGGGCCTTAAAACAACGCATCATCAACAAAAAGCACAAAAATGCAAAACACATGGCACTTAATATGCTGCAAAAAGACAGTTGTTTATAGTATGAGAGCTAAAATGAGAAGGCAGGGCCTCTCCTTGCCCAACCTCAGTTGGGAACACACACAGCGGGTGACATTTTTTTTTTTTTTTTTGCCTCCCCTTGTATGTTTGCAAATGCTCACAAAAGTGCTGTGAGTATCGATTTGGGGATTGCAAATAAATTTTAGTGAGTAGGCAGATTCACAAATACAAAATCTGCAAAAAACAAGAATTGACTCTAATTGATTCAACATTTCTGCATAGCTAAAGACTTCATGAGTAGGGGTTGAGGGTGGAGGAGGATTATAAAAGTGTTAATGTAAGCAGTAATCCAATAAGATAAAGACATGATGGTTCTAATTCCTGTGTAGGTTAATATTCCTCCCCCGCCCCCAATGTGTTTCAATGTATTGAATGATGCCAAACCTCTCCGTGGATTGCAGAAACCTTCAAAAATCTTGAATATGCAAATGTACATTGTGAGTTTCTAACAAATATAGTAGTTCCTAAATTTGACCATTAGACCCTTTGGGAAATGCTGCTCCGAGCTGTTTCTGACAAAATCACCTGGAATTGAATCCTAGTGCTCAGAAATTTTCTTTTTGAATAGAAGAGTAATTTGCATTGTAAAAGACTGTCCTTCAAATAGTCCATGACCACTCTGGAATGCTTCTCAGGGTCAGTGGGTGGATTAAGCTTATTTCCATGCCTGTTGCCCCCTCCCATGTTCTATTTGATAAAGTTACATCTGCTTGGGCTGTGGGCTTTCCTGGGAGAAAGGCTGCTAACAGAAAATTTGCATTTTTCTTGCTTTTCTCAGTTGTACATTTCCAATTTTAATAAGCAATTTAAAAAATTTATATTGAGAGGCAGAGACAATGCATCTCCACTTAAAACTTTGCTAGGAGAGAAAAGAAGATTGAGAGCATGATGGTTGAAGGCTGACAGCTAAGCCTGGGCTCTACAGGAACCACCACTATCTTAATGATAGACAGTGATTTAGCCCTTGGAAATGAAAGACATTTTCATTCATTTACAGTTTATTCCTCCCGAGCACATTGTAAAAGATATGTGGCCTATTGGTTTACAACTTTGTTTAAAACTGTCATGTGTTTCTTAGAGAGAAATATGAGTAATTTGAAATAGTTTTCCCTATCTTAAGACTGAATGCTTGAAGCATGTTGTGGACATTAGCTTTTTGTTTTTACCTATGTTGGAACCCGGGAAGTAGGATGAGTAGTACAGGGTTTGAAGAATGTGCAAAGGTCCGGAGGATCTGAAGCTGAGAGAGAGCTCATCCCAGGATGCTGGAAGCAAGGGTCGAGGAGCCACTGGCCTCAGCTCTTACCCTAGTCTCTCTACTTCCTATCTGAGAGATCTTGGCCAAGTTACCAAATCTCTCTGTGCCTCATTTCCTCACTAGAAACATAAGGATTTAAATAGTACCTACTTCTATCAATGGGTATTTGAGTTCAGTGGCTTATTCAAACAGTATTTTTCTAGGGTAACAAAAAGTTAGCAATAGGAAGTCTAGGGCTGCAGCAATGGCTCCAAGAGACCATCAGTGTTCTAGACCTTTACCTTAATTTGTGGAACAAATATGTGACTTTTATTCTCATGCCCTCAATGGTTTTTGCATCTACAAATATTCAAAGTCCAGGAAGAATGATGGGGAAAGTGAAAGAGGTAAAGCATAACAGCCTTCTCTTGGATTGTTCTACCTTATTATTTGATGAAGCAAGCACATCCCAAAACTTCTGTCTCTATCTCATTGGACAGACCTGTATCATCACATAACCATGCGAGGAAGGCTAGAAATTTTACTAATTTAGCTATTACCATGCTCAAACAAAATCATGGTATTATTTATATGGAAGAAAGGGGAAAATGGATACTGACTAAGCAAACAGCAGTATTACCAGATATTTGTAATGATGTTGTGTAGATCAAATAAGTTAATACTTCTAAAGAATGAAGAACCATAGAGGAATGTAGGAAGTATCCAATATATTTATAACAAACTTAGAATGAAGCAAAGACTGAATATGGATACCTTTGAAAGGAAGAAGAGTAAACTCCCTAATCTATCTCCACCTCCTACATTGACTCCCTGACTTTCCACCAAGCAGAAACTGCTTTTTAAATATATTCTTGCCTCCTGATTTTCAAATACTTGCAGATCTCTCATTTTATGAAATGGTGACTTTTGGCCCAAGGGTCTTTTAGACAATGTTAACTCATTACTGTTTCTGCCTGGAGTGCTCTTTCAATCTGTGGAATGTGTCTCTAGGAGAGAACAGGGGGCAGATGAAAACAAAATGGCCCCGCTGCAGCCAAATACCTGGACACAACAAAATGGCATTTCTCAAAATCCAAGCAGGTTTTGACTGCCAAATATGAGTCGAGACTTGCAAAACACTGCATAGGAAAACACTTTATTTAGACATTTCCATGAATATTTAGGTATAAGACAGCAGCATCTCAGAAAACAGTGCCAAATATATTATATTCTTACAACAGCGAATACTCCTGTGGTCTCTGGTGTCTATGATTTCCTTTGGAGTAGTAGTCCTTCTGTGGATGTCCTAAAGAACTTTTCCACTCATTTCAGAGAGCTGTTAGAATCTTTCTTTCTCTCTTTCTTGTCTCTTTTCTTCACCCAAAATTTACTGGGTGTGTACTATGAACTCGATAAAAAAACTCCATGCTGGGAGATGAAACTTAATATGTCATAAATCCTTAATTAACACCTTCCACAAATACATATTTGCATGCTTACTCTGTGGCTCATTGTGAAGTGGCCAGGATGCCATGGTATGCAAAATAGAAAACAGGAACCCTGAGTTCTACATGGGAGAGAGATGAATAAACACAGAACTACAATACACTGAGATAAGTGATATGAATGAACAGAATGCCAAGGTCAACTACATGCTGGCTGGGTTTGGTGTAAGCTGAGAGTGTCTGGCACTGCTATCTCCCTTAAGGAGAGGGGCATGTTTAATTGGAATGATGCTTAAAAGCAACAGGGAAATTGAAAAATCCTTTCCCTCATGTAGATTTGTTTGATAGAATGCAGCAAAAAAAAATTGTATATTTAGGGTTATATACTTTCTTGGCTGAGATGTTTTGAAGCTCTGAAAGTGTGAGCTATAATAATTTGCCTTCAAGTTATTCACAAAAATCTTGGCTTTTCTATCAAGTTTTGCCTTAAGAAAAACACAACTTTTAGTGAAGAAAAAAAAATATATGATATGCATGCTATTATTGGTTGCCTGAGGGATGTTCCAATTTTCTCTTGTCTTACAAAAATAAATGAGATTTCAAAAGTATTCATCAGGGGGTAGTAGAACAACGATTGGAGAAATGATAGGGTGTTTTTCGAGAAAGAAGTCTGTAACTAGAGAGAATCATAGATTCATAGAATTTCCAGGCTAGAAGGGGCCTTAAAGTGCCTGGAATGCAATGTATAATGAGGTATGTAGAAATGATAAAAAAAAGTCAAGTGGGATTAAAGAATCCAGCATTCTATACATTTTTAAATATTCCTTTTTCACCTCGGAGGGCTTTGATGTGAATACCAATAAAGCCAAATGAAACATCTCATATACTGTTGAATGTATTACTGTAAATATCATATTTTGGTGATGGGAAAGGAAGATGTACTAAATAAACTCTACCCAGAATTTAAAATTTTAGCATGAATTTAGAAACAGTCTTTAGATTCATCTTTTAGTATGTGAACTATAACAAACTATGTAAATAAAAAGAAAGCTTGTTTTGTGTTCATATAAATGCATACGTTAGTAGAAATCATGCACCATGTAACATTAAAATATACATATTATATAATATGTAGTATAAAAAGACCATAGTGTAAATGAGTCTCAGGAAATACACTATGCTACTGTGGTTTCGCTAAAATTACTATGACAACCATAATTTTATATTTCCTAATTATTTTATTTTCAGTTTGAATTTGCAACTTAAATGTCACATTACCATAGGTTTTGGCTTTCTCTTTTCTATGTAGTTCAAAAATTAAAGTCACATACCGGTGCTCCTGTTAAATCCTCATTTAATTAAGTGTACCTCATGAACACATCATATTTGTTCAGGGATCAAACCTCTAGGTGGGTACCATGGCAGTTAAGCAAAAAAGAAAAGAAAAGAATGACTACAGTAAAGTCTTAGAATTGAATTTGCAAAAGGTTTATAACATGTATATTTTCCAATCAATGTACCAAATTCTCCTATTACAGATTTCTTTCTTCCAAGTTACTCACTGATAGAAAAACAACATAAGAAAAAGAGGACATAATTTGACACTTAGGATGTGAAATTTATCTACATATATGAATCCCACAGAAATTTTATTTCTGGATTATTTGAAAACATAAAGAGAGGAGAATCTCTTAATAATGTTGTTGCTTGACCTAACTGTATCCCACATTAGCTTTATGGGGTGACAATTTTTCCAAAGTCTGATTCACCTTATGTTTTTATTTGAATCTATAGAATTTATCTGTCTTTTCTTGGGGCTCAATTGTGTCACATAAAAGCCCACAAACTATGTTTACTTGTAACTTTTATCTCTTTATCAGGGTTCATCATCATTTATGGTTCTTCCATGTGTCATTTTAAAAGTTAACAAATACTAATTTAGTACTGTAAAAGATATTTAATTAGTCTTTAGATGTAGTTCCTGATCTTAAGTGTCAAACAGTCTTATAAGGGAATTAAATCAGTATATACATTCGCATTCATTCATTTATTCACCTATTCTATGCCAGGTTTCTGTCTGTCTGCCTCTCTCTCTCTCTCTCTCTCTCTCTCTCTCTCTCTCTCTCTCTCTCTCACACACACACACACACACACACACACACACACACTAGAAAGGGACAGTTGGAATATTAGAGACTGAGTCACAAACAAGTTCACCTAGATACTGGCATAACTGGACTAGTTGGAGCTTGCATGGAAATCCAAGATGCTGAGCAAATCTTGTTGCTGAAGAGAGACTGAGAAGGGGGAGCATTGTAGCCTCTGTGTAGAGCATGTTGGTGGTCTGGTCTGCTTTCAGCAACATGGCCAGCATGGCCAGGAAACAATTGGATATGGAGCAGAGAGAGGAAAGTTGGGACAAGTTAAGACCTCCTGGTCTACCTTTAATATCTAGTATCCATGCAGAATAAAGGAATAGAAACAAAGGAAAAGAATAAGACAATAAAGGATTGTGGGTGTGGAGAACTGCAAGGAACAAATTGTAGAAATCTAGGATCATGGCTAAAGATAGAAACATGGAGAGCATGTGGCCAGTGGGTAGCCATAGAAAATAAGTTAAACTGCAAAGTGTATGTAT
This sequence comes from Aselliscus stoliczkanus, assembly GCA_033961575.1. Taxonomy (NCBI): domain Eukaryota; kingdom Metazoa; phylum Chordata; class Mammalia; order Chiroptera; family Hipposideridae; genus Aselliscus; species Aselliscus stoliczkanus. The sequence goes on from CM066728.1 coordinate 157,583,186, forward strand.
GTAGGTGTGTTGGGGTGGGTGGCAGGTAGGGGGTGGGTTGGGGTAGATGGATGGGTGGGCATTTCCAACTACTTATGAAACTAGCATGAAGAAAGTTAGAGAAGTTGAGCTAATCAGGGTCCAAAAGAGGGAGTAATGATAGGGGAATAGAACTAGGTGAAAAACTTTGCAAAGTATAGTGGATTGGAGGTACAACCCATTATGGTGGTGACTAAGCCCAGAGATTTTTAGGCAGGGTTCTGGCATAGCCTTTGACTGATGGAGACACTGGGCAGTAGAGGAAAGCTAAGAGATTATGGTAAGGGCACACAAGTGTGAGGGCCTCAAAATATTTTATGATAGATGCTCTCAAGAGTGAGATGGAGATCAGAGAAAGGAGAGAAGCCAGAAGAAGTGGAGAGAGGTTTTAGTCCAGCCTATGAGTGACAGAAAAAGCCAAGGGAAGCAGCACTAAGGGAGAAGGATTTCCTACAAAGCTCTCCTTGATGAATGATTAGAAAGATAGCTTTTCTCTGAACCCAAAAAAGTTACAGTATGAATCAATATAACTTTAAAAATCTCTTATAGTTACAAATAAAAATTTTTAAATAACTCACAATGGAAGACAGAAAATTCCTATAATTGAATGGTATTGAAAATACTGTTTATAAACATTTTAAGGGATACTACTAAAGTGGAACGTGGAAAGAAAGTTATATTCTTAAATGCTTATATTAGAAAACAAGAAAGGCTGAAAAAGAATGAGCCAAGTATACAACTTAGGAAGTAACAACAATAAAACTAACACCAGAAAACAGAATAAAAAAGGTAAAACACTTCACAACATGAATTAAAGAAGTAGAGAATATAAAGAAAGTTAACAATTCTTTGAAAAGTACAATAAGATTGACCAACATTTAGCAAGAGTAATCAAGAGAAAAAAGAGGGAGTACAAAATAATAATGATAATTAGAATAAAAAGTGTCAAAAGGGTTATAGGGAACAGAAATTTAAAAAATAAGAAAATATATCATGAACAATTTTATAGACATAAATATTAAAAACTTTTGGCACAATGGACAAATTCTCAGAAAATATACTCTTCATACAGGTTCAAAAATAAGTATAAAAGACTAATATTGCTCCATTTATTAGAAGAGCATACTGAAAATTTTCAAGTTTTCTTAGAAAGTTATATTGGGAAATTCTAACATTGTAGGGTCAAATAATTACAATCTTACACAAGTGCTTCTAGAGAACAGAAAAAGAGGGAAAATTCCCTTTTGATGAGGTTGCCATAAACTTGATATGATATCCAGACAATACAAGAAATGAAAATTACAGGTCAATCAAACTCATGAATGTAGATGAAATAAAAACACTAGCAAATAAAATGCAGAAATTTGTAACAAATCATGACTGAGCTGTTTTTATGTCAGGAATGTATGATTGGTTCAATGGTATAAAAATTATGTAATTCACTATATTAACAGAATACAGGAGAAAAACTGTGTAAGAACCAGGGTTTTACCATTGCTAATGATTAGCTGGAGAACTGGAAACAAAGGAGAATTTCCTAAATTGAAAAAGAATAACTACAAATATTTTGAAAAAAAGATCATGTATGATGATGAAAAATTAAAAGAATTCTCTTTAAAATGAGGAACAAAGGAGAAATGCCAACTTTTAGTCAATCTGAGTGCAATAAGAGAGAAAGGAAAAAAAATACATAAGGACTGAAAATGAAAAAAAGTGAATCAATGATTAAGTCCAGATGACATAATTGTTTACTTAGAAAATCAAGAGACTGATTAGTTGGACAAATAAGGGAGTTTAACAAAGTTAATAGATAACAACAGATCAATTTGTAAAAATCAATGACATTTCTAACTCTTAACAGAGTTAGGAAATTGACTAAAAAAGGTATGACTGAGAAAAAGAACAAAAAATACAAAATACTAGGGAAAAAATAAAAATATTCCCCAAACTTGAAAATTAAAATTTAAAAATCTACTAAATTTTATTTTTTAAATATTTGAATTGAGAGAAATATATTAATGCATAGGAAGACTCATTCCACTCAATATAATTCCAATCCTAATTTAAAAGGATTGTTCTTGGAACTTGACAACATGATTTTATAATTTATAAAACTCTCATTTGAATAACCAAATCAATTTTGAGGATGAACCAACCAGACAGAGGAAGTTGTCCTACTAGATGACTGATACTTTATTACAAAGTTATAATAATTTATATTGTGTCATACTGGTTCAAGGATAGACAAATAGACCAATTGGGTATAAAAAGGGGTGTAAAAACAGAACTAGGTATATATGTACCTTGCTATATAATGAAGCTGGTATTGCAGATCAGTGGATAAAAAACAAAAAAATTATTCAATAAATTATATTGAAAAAACTGATAACCCATAAGAAGAAAAGCAAAACAAACAGGCAAACAAAATAGAAATTAAATCCCTAACTCAAACCATGTCCAAAAATTAATTCTAGATAGCTTAAAATTTTTAATGTGAAAGCCAATATTTATAGCTTGTAATCATAGAGACAAACATATGATCATATATTTGTGACTTTTGCATAGGGAAGGATTTCTTAAACAAGACCTTCAGCATGGAAAACATAAATCAATAAATTCAAATAATCCAACAGAAAAAATAAAGTGTGTGTATGTAGATATAAAACTGAAGCAAAACCATTAATTAGAATAAATGTAAAAGAAATACTTAACCTCAATAATATTCAATATGTAAAACAAAATTATAATACAATGTCATTTCACACCTACCACATTGGTAAAATTTAAGAAATCTGACAGTGCCCAGTATTCGGAAATGGGTAATGATAAGAACTCACTACAATGACTTACAATTGGGTAATGTATTATTTTTTAAAGTTGAAGATGCACTATAATTTGATGAGTAAGTGTGCATATTTATACCCTAAAGAACTCTTGCACATTTATTTTGGAAGACATGAACAGAAAATTCATATTAACAAAAATAACTGGAAACAAATCAAATATTCATAAAGTAGAACATATAATGTTTTAATATACCATAAAACTGAATACTATCTAACAATAAGAAAGAATGAAATGGAATCTTTTAGAATGACAGAATAAAGAGCTTGGTGGACACTCTCCCTAGAAAAACAACAATTTAGTGAAAATTGTAAAACACAAAAATTTTAAATTCCTTGAAATTGTCTTAGTATCTACAGCTAATGAGGAAATAGTCATTCAAGAAAATCGACTAAATCGCAATAAGAATCCAGCAACATATAAAAAGGAACATACAACATTACCAACTGAGATGTCAGGAATGTAAGGTTGGCTCAACATACAAAAATAAATTCATATAATATACCAGATTATTAGAATAAAAGGGAAAAAAACTGACGCAGAAAAAAGCATTTGAGAAAATCCAAACTAGGAATAGAAAGAAACTTCCTTAACTTAAAAGACCATAAAGAGAAAAAACAAACAAACAAAAAAACAAAACTAAGGTCCATCCATATCGTTGCAAATGGCACAATTTCATTCTTCTTTATAGCAGAGTAATACTCCATTGTATAAATGTACCACAGTTTCTTAAGCCAGTCATCTACCGATGGGCATTTCGGTTGTTTCCAAGTCTTGGCTATTGTAAACTGCGCTGCAATAAACATAGGGGTGCATATATTTTTTTCGAACTAGCGTCTTGGATTCCTCTGGGTAGATTCCCAAGAGTAGAATTGCTAGGTCATATGGCAGTTCCATTTCCAGTGTTTTGAGATACCTCCATACTGATCTCCATAACGGCTGCACCAATTTGCAGTCCCACCAACAGTGCACCAGGGTTTCCTTTTCTCCACACCCTCACCAACACTTGTTGTTTGTTGATTTGTTGATGATAGCTATTCTGACTGGAGTGAGGTGGTATCTCATTGTGTTTTTTATTTGCATTTCTCTGATGATTAGTGAGGTTGGGGGAGAGGGGTTGTCACTTTGAGGGGTAAAAAGTATAACTATTGCACTTTGTTGTACACTTGAAGCTAATTAAAATATATATATATATATAAAACAAAAACAAAAACAAAACAAAACTGAGGGTTGCTAGATAGGAGGGAGGTGGGGCTGGGAGAGAAGGTAAAGGGATTAGAAAGTACAAATTAGAATCACAATACAGCCATCGGTATATGAAAGTTTGGGGAATATAATCAATAATGTTGTAAAGATTTTTTAGGGGTCAGATGGGCACTTGTCTTATTAGGGAGACCACTTCATGGACTGTGTAGAGGTCTGACCACTGCGCTGTACGTACACCTGAAGCTGAAGCTGAATAATACTGAATGTCAACTATAATTTAATATATATATAATATATATATATATATATATATATTATATATAGTCAAGGGATGTGGAATACAGCATAGGGAATAGAGTCAATAGAATTGTAACAGCTATATACGATGTCAGAGGGGTAATAGATTGGGGGAGCGGAGTTATTACTTAGTGAGGGGTATAAATGTCTAACTATTACATTGTTTTGTACACCTGAAACTAATAAAAAAATGGCAAATAAAAAAACCCATATAGGTCATATATAAAAAACTCACAACTAACATTACATTTAATAGTGAAAAACTGAATGCTTTTTCCCTAAGATCAGGAACAAGACAAGAGCATCCATTCTCACATCATTCAACATTGTACTGGAAGTTCTAGTCAGAATAATGAAGCAAGTAAAGTAAATTAAAGCTTCCAAGCTGGAGAGGAAGAAGTAAAATTATCTCTATATGAAGATGATATGATCCTTTTTTTTTGGCGGGGGGCATTGTCACTGGCCCTCATATGTGGGACCCGAACCGGGGCCGCTGACTTCCCAAGCCAGTGCTTAACCACCGCACCACTCTGCCGGCCCAATCTTTTTTTTTTTTGCATTTAGAAAATCTTAAGGAATCCACAAAAAAAACCCACAATAGAATTAGTAAACAAGTTAAGCAAGTTTGCAGTATACAGAATATAAAAAATCAACTGTATTGCTAATCACAAGCAGTGCACAATCTGAAAATGAAATTAAGAAAACAATTCATTTATAAAACTATCGAAAAGAATAAAATATTTAGAAGTAAACTTAACAAAAAAGTGCAAGTCTTGTGCCCTGAAATCTGAAGGAAGGTCTTCAGAAATGAAAGACATCGCATGCTCATGAATTGGGAAATTAAATGCTCTTAAGATGGCAAAATTCCCTAAATTGATCTATATATTCAATGCAATTCCTATCAAACTCCCAGCTGGATTTATTTATTTATTTTTGGCATGAATTGAAAAGCTGATCCTAAAATTCATATGGAAATGTAAGGGAACAAGAATAGCCAAAACAGTCTTTAAAAAGAACAAAGTTGGAGACCTCACACTTTCCAATTTCAAAACTTACTACAAAGCAACAGTAATCAAGACAGTTGTGGTACTAACATAAGGATAGACATATATCAATGGAATAAATTTGAGAGTCCAGAAAGAAAACCTTACTTTTATAGTCAATTGATGTTTTCTATTTTAAAAACATTTTTAATTAAATTTATTGGGGTGACATTGGTTAATAAAATTATGTAGGTTTCAAGTGTACAATTCTATAATACATCATCTGTATATCGTATTGTGTGCTCACCATCCAAAGTCAAATCTCCTTCTGTCACCATGTATTTGACCCCTTTCACCCTCTTGTACCAACTCTCCACCCCTTTTACCCTCTGGTAACCACTAAACTGTTGTCTGTATCTATGAGTCTTTGTTTGCTTATCTTGTTTGTTGCTTTCAGTATTATATCTCTGCCCCAACAATCCCTCTTCTATCAAAAAGTTTTGAGGGCCAGCTGAGTGGCGCATTGGTTAAGAGCTGGCTTGGGATGCCAGGGGCCCTGGTTCAGATCCCACATAGAGGGCCAGTGATACTGCCCTCTACAGCTAAGATGGTGAACAACAGCTCCATCTGGAGCTGGGCTGCTGTGAGTCCCCAGGGACAGACGGCATAGCTGCAGCCCCTGCTGCAGTGGGCTGCCATAGGCTACAGTGAATGCCCGGCAGCCAGCGTGAGCGGCTGGCAGATAGCGCGAGCTGCCAATAGCCGCGGTGATCGACCCTCCAGAAGCCAGTGACCCATCTGCCTCATCCGGGAAGAGCACAATGATGATACCAACAGTGAAGCAACATCCTCCGCAACTAGACAGAAAAACAAAAAGACAGCAACTTGTCTGTTCCCCTCCTCCAATTCCCCAATAAAATCTTTAAAAAAAAAAAATTGAAAACATTTATTTCCAAAGATATATGTAACCGTATGTGCATTCACAGTGGCCAATCCATGGAAATAACTGAACTGTCCTTTGATAAATGACTGGATAAAGAAGATGTGATATACATAGATATGACAGAATATTACTCAATCACAAGAAAAGATGAATACTGCCATTTTCAACAACATGGATGGATCTTGAGAATATCAACTGATTTGTTTTTACAAGGGTGTCAAGACAACTCAATAAGGGAAATACTGGTCTCTTCAACAAATGATGTTGGGGCAAGTGGATATCCACATGCAAAAGACTGAAACTGTACCTCTAAACATCACATACAAAAATTGACTCAAAATGGATCAAAGACGTAAATGTAAAAGCTAAAACTATAAACTCTTAGGGTAAAATATAAGGTTATATCTTTGTGACTTTGGGTTAGGCATGGTTTTGTAAACACAATACTAAAAGCAGATGCAGCAAAAGAATAAATAGATACATTGTATTTAATCTGAATTAAAAATTTTTATGCTTCAAATGATAACCATGAAGAAGAAAGTACATAGAAAACACCACAAAATGTGCAAAAATATATGCAAACCATATATCTGATAAGGGACTTGTATAAAAATATTAAAGAACTCTTACAAATCAATAATAAAAAGACAAATAATTCAGTTTCAAAGTGAACAATAATTTAAATAGACATTTTTCCAAAGAAAATGCACAAATGGCTTATAAGCACATGAAAAGATATTCAACATCATCGTTAGGGAAATGTGAAAAGAACTACAATGAGATACAACTTCACACCCACTACAATAGCTATATTAATAATATAAATAAAGCATAATAGGTGTTGTCAAGGATATGGAGAAATTGGAACTATCCATACACTGCTGGTGGAAATGTAAAATATAATAGTTGAGTTATTTTCCACTTACCACTTGGAAGATGTTCTTACTTATATTTCTGATATTTATTTTTACTGATAGACTGCTGTCCATCTGATTATTTTACTTGTTCAGATAAAAGTCTTTTACTTTTTTTTTTTTGAGGGTAGTATCACTGGCCCTCATATGTGGGATCCGAACCAGGGCCGCTGGCGTCCCAAGCCAGCTCTTAACCACCGCGCCACTCGGCGGCCCAAGATCTTTTACTTTTGATAGGTATTATGTTTCCTTACTTTTGATATTCTATAGTTTTGTTATGATTTGGATTTGTTTTTTCCTTTACAGACCTGCTGTGGGTTTCCATCTTAAAATTATGTTTTTCTTTGAGTTAGTTTTCTTTTAGTTAGATATTATCTCTTCACTAGTGACTCTTTTTTTTTTTCTTTCTGGAAATTCTCTTACATGTATTTTAAAGCTTCTTATTATTTGCTCTATTCTCTTACGTAATTTCCATCTCTTTATCTCTTTTGACTTCTTGGTGATTTCTAATTATCAATTATTTTATTAATATTCTTTTTAGCTGTCTATTCTTCTGTTCAACCCATATAGAGAGTGGATTTTTTAATTTTCAAATCTATAGTCTTCATTTCTAGAAGATCTACTTATAAAAAATAATTACCCTAAAGTTACTTTATTTCTTTGAATATTTTATATATAAAAGTATATATATATTTAAAATATTATATATGCCTTTAAAACATTCAGAATATTTATATACATGTGTATATTTATATATATATGAATATATATGTATATATGCCTTTAAAATAGAGAAATAAAGGAAAAAATAGAAACCTTGTGGTACAATTATAGATCATATATAAATATATATAAACCTTTTTTATGATATTATCTGTAGCTCCTGAGGCCTGGATTTCTTAATTTATAATATCTATAAACTTTCTAGTATAGTAGACTGTTCACTCATGTGCTTTTGAAAGTTTTAACTATAGGTTCATTTCAGGCTAGGGAATAGGGTCGTTTCTCAGCACAGCCCAGTGAATACTCATTATGTAGGTATCACTATGGGTCATTTGCATTTGCCTTTTCTGGGGTCCAATTAGTTCCACTCTCTGGACCAGTTTTATGTACATTTCTGGGCTCAGAGCTTCTTTCACTTGTATGCAAACTTTTCCTACACCCTTTTTTTAAGAAGCCTTTAGGGTTCCAATCCCTCACATGCGATCCTTTTTCTAGTTTGGTTAGATGACAGGTTTCCATACCATGCCCACTGGCCAGTGGGGAAAGGAGGTCTTTTGCATTCCTATTTGAGGCAGGGAGCTCCATACTTTCTCCCTGCCATGCACTCAGCACGAAGACCAGACTCTTGTGTCCAGGCAGACTTTGAACCTTAGGGATATGGTTCATGTATTTGTTCTGTGAATCCTGTGACCCATTCAGCTACTACTCGTAGAACCTGGCTTTAAGTTTCCTCTTCATTTATAACATCAGGGGAGTTGTTTCCCTTGTCACGTTCATTTGGTTTCTATACTTTTTTTCCATTGCTGTTTGTTAGAGAGCAATGGGTTAGAGGGACCTTCCAGTATCAAATAAGACTACCTTATGACTGTAAGTCACCTTTCTTATTCTCTCTTTTTAAAATTTTTCAATTACAGTTGATATATAATATTAGTTTCAGGTGTATAATATAGTGGTTAGACATTTATAACTTATGAAGTGATCATCCTGATAAATCTAGTAACCCTCTGACACCATACATAGCAATTACCATATTATTGACTACATTCCCTGTGCTGTACTTTACATCCCCATCACTGTCTTTATAACAGGCAATTTGTACATCTTAATCCCTTCCCCTTTTTTTTATCCATCACCCCAACTCCCGCCTATCTAGCAACCATCAAAATGTTCTCTGTATCTATGAGTTTGTTTTGTTAGTTTATTTTGTTTTTTTAGATTCCACATGTAAGTGTAATCATATGGTATGTACATCTTTTTTCTCTCAAGTAGTCTTGCAAAAGTTTTGCCTATTTAGGTTTATTTTTGGTCTTGTAATGGCTTTCTGAGGTTAATACCTTGTTTATTTATTTTCATTAAGTCTATCATGTTTCAGTAAAAAAAAAAATAAGACTACAAATATTTCCCTAGGCAGTTATGGTTACATTAATTAAATTTGATGTGTAGTACTCTCACTGTTATAATTTCAAGTAGTGTTTTATTTCTTTTTGACCCAAATATTATGTTTTACTGTATAACAAATCATCCCCAAAACACAGTGGTTTAAAACACAAACATTTTATCACAGTTTCTATGCATTCTGGTGTGACCTAGTCTTCAGGCTCGGGGCCTGTCCCAAGGCAGCCATCTTAAGGACTGACTGGGGAAGATCTGCATCTTAGCCCACTCGTGTCTTTTGGGGGCAGGATTCAGTTCTTTGCAGGCTATTGGCTGGGGGCTTCCTTCTGTTTCTTGAGATCATCTCATGACATGGCAGCTTACTACATCAGAGAGAATATGTGAGAGAGGTGGAGGTCAGAGCAGGCTTGGGGATAGTGGGAAGAAAGGGACAAGAAGATAGAGAAGGAGAGAAAGAGAGACAGAAAGATGGAAGTCATAATTTTGGTAACCTAATCACAGAATTGATACCATATCATTTATAATCATAAAGGAATTTTCTTTGCCCTGTTTAATGCTTTTATGTTAAATTCAATTTTTTCCAATATTAATGTTACAAACATAGCTTTTTAAATTTTTATTATATTTGACTCATAGGCCTTTATTTATTCTATTTCCATAGCTTAATTTTATGTATATCTCCTTTAAATCATTTTTTTTTTTGAGGGCAGTGTCACTGGCCCTCACATGTGGGACCGAACCGGGGACGCTGGCTTCCCAAGCCAGTGCTTAATCACCACGCCACTCGGCTGGCCCTGTATATCTCCTTTAAATGACAATCATGGGATTTGTTTTTTATTTGATAGGGGGATTTTTTGTCTCAATAGAAATCTTTAGCCTATTAAAATTATTTTTATATATGAGCATTTTTATTCTTTTGCATTCATATTTTTCAGTGGAAAATATACATCCTAGTTTAGCTTCTACTAGTAGGTACTATTAATATTTTAAAAATACCCAATTTAAAAATATTTCTCTACTTGTGAGAATCAAATATAAAGTACCATCATCAGAGTGAAAGTCAGTAAGTTTAGCTTACTGCTCCACCTCCCCGTACTATCCCTTACTCCACCATATCTCAGTCTCCCTTCCCTTCCCTTCTTTCCTTTCTTTCCCTCCCTCCCTTCCTCGCTTCCTTCACTCCTTCCTTTCTTCCCTCTCTTTCTCTCCCTCTCTCTTCTCCTCTTAATTCTTCTCTTCCTTCATCCATTAAAAACATATTTATTGATTACCAATAAGTGCCAGGAAATAGATATAAAGCATAAAATACAAGTTACTGCCCTCAGAAATACACATCTCTCTCTTCAAAATATAGATATAGATGTAGATATGCATAAGATCTAGATATGAAATTAGCTCAGATGGTGATATATGTCATGGAGAAAGAGGAAGCAGGTAAAAAGAATGTGGAGTGTCAGGGGGTGAGAATTGCTGAAATTATATACAAGGTGGTAAGGAAAGGCTCTATGATAAAGCAATATTTAATCAGGGAGCAGAAGGAAGAAAGGCAGATCATGTGGGTATCTTGGAGAAGAGCATTCTAAGCACAGCAAACATTCTGAGGTTAGAGCTTTTTGTTGAAGAACAGCTAGGGGGCAAGATAGCTGAAGGTGGTTAAGATGGAAGGATACTTATAGGATAAAAGCTCACAGAGTTGATGACATGATTATGTAAGACCTTCTAGGCCATTTCAAAGACCTTTACTCAGTAAGCTGGGAATCCCTGTACAGTTTAAGGTGAGCAGCAGCTGGACCTAACTTTTGTTTTAAAAGCATAATTATGTCTTCTAGTGAACTTCAGAAGGCAGGAGTAATAGCAAGGCATTATTAGAGTGATCTAGATAAAGGATGATGGTGGTGAAAATGTTAAGAACTGCTTGGATTCAAAATAAACTTAGAAAGAAAAACAGTAAATAGGATTTGCTGATGGTTTGAATATAGGATATATAGATATAGATACATAGATATAGATAGATCTATCTATCTATCTATCTATCTATCTATCTATCTATCTATCTATCTAGGATTCAAGATTTACTCAAAAGGTTTTGATCTGAACAACTGTGAGGATAGTAATGCCATTAATTGAGATGATGCACACTATGGAGTGGCAATTTTGGGTGTACTACATGTGAATTGTCTATTAGGTCTCCTAGGTGAGATATCAAGCATGCAGTTGGATATGGAGGCCATGGAAATGAGAGTCTAGACTTCAGGGGATGGTTCTGCACTGGTAAACTAAATTTGGACATTCAACACCTAGATGGTATTTAAAGTCATGATATTAGATTCATGTGCTACTGGGAGTGAGTGTAAATAGATAAGTATAAAGAGATCAGAAGAGTGAACTCTATGGCAATTCCATGGTCAGAGGTTGGGAGATAAGGAAGGACCAGGAAGAGACTAAGAAGAAGCCAATGCAGGAGAACGAAGAAAGAGAGGAATCCTGGCAACCAAGTTAAAAAGAAGGAAGGAGTGACAACTATGTTAATGATGCTGATAGGTGAAGTATGATGAAAATGAGGAAGTGATAGTCAAATTTTGCCACATGGGGGTTACTGTATACCTTTACATGAGCTAAGTGAATGAATGCACTGCAGACAAAAGCCTGATTAAAGAAAATGTATTCAAGAGAGAATTGGAAAGAGAACATGAAGATAGCAATTACAACAATTTCTCTCCCAGTGTTTTGCTGTAAAAGAGAACAGAGAAATGGGATTATAGCTTAAGGGGAATATGAATCAAAGAAAGCTTTTATTTTTATTTTTTAATGTGAGTGGTATTATAGTTTGTTTGTATACTGATGAGAATATCCAGAAGAGAGGGAGAAATTGATGATGCAGGAGATATGAGGGATAATTGTTTTAGGGGATTGGAATCCACTGCACATTCAAACATAAAAACAGAAGCAGAATATTTGGGGAGACGCATGGGATGCATTATAGGAATTCTGTGCTCAGTACTTATTTTCTCTGTGCAATCAGAATCAAATCTTCATCAAAGCATACAGACAGAGGAGGTGTTGAGAGTGAGAGGAACTGGGAGAGGGTGTGACATAATTACTTAGGAGAGTGACTGGTAACAGATTAGAGAAATGTAGTAAGACTGCAAGACATAAAAGCCTTTTGAGGTTGGTGGACATAAAGTAAAAGTGAGACAGGTCAACAGGGTTGTGTGTTGTTCACCAGTCGCATTGAGCCACCTGAATGCTGGTGGGAATAGACAGAAAATTGAATTTAGTCAGTGTAAATATTTTGTCAGATTATTTGGAGAGAGAGAGGCAAGACAGCTACACTCATGTTTTCAGGTGAATTTGTGCAATTGTTGGAATGAGTAGATAAGGAGATGCCTGGAAAACAGAGAAAATGACAGTGGCTGGGATGTGTGATATCAACTTTTTGGAGAAGGTGCTGCTATTGGTAATGACGTGTTGTAGAGTTTGAAAGTAAATGCCTGAGGACAAGCTACTTGGAAAAATAGAGGCCAAAGAACTGAGAGCATTGGCTACTAAAGTTATCATTGATGTCTGTGCTGTCCAAAACGGTAGCCACTACCACATATGGCTGTTTAAGTTAACTAAAATTAAATAAAAGTGAAACTTTAGTTCCTTGGTTACACTAGTCACATTAGAAGTGCTCAACAGCATGTGTCTAGTGATTACCACGTTTGTGCTGAGATAAAACATTTCTATCATTGAAGGAAAGTCTATTGGATTGATCTGCATGGATATTGATGCTGATGTCATCAACAATTATGACAAGACTAATTTTGGAGAGAGTGACAATGAGCCAGGTGATAAAATCTTCAAAGAATGATTACTAAAGAGAATATCTGCCCTAACTCCAGTGGTCCTGACAGGTGTGGGAGACAAATTAACTACTCTTTGAGAGGGATGACAGGGGGTAGTGTCCTCAAGAGAATCAGGTTTAGTCAGTATAAAAAGGTGAAAGAATCATTTAGGAGAGACCTGAATATGCAGGGATTGGTAGACATTGGAAGGTTTTGTGGAGTTGAGAGTAGGAGGTTGGATAAGTGTAAGGAATGTAAAGGGCTACATGGGGATTAGTGTGCAAGTGAAGAAAGATGACCTCAAAGTCTGGAGCTTCTTAAAGTGACTTAGGTAAAGAAGAGAGTATAATAAGGTGATATATGATGGTCTCTTATGCAGGTCATGTTGTTGATGTGGTGAGTACAGGTAGGGAAGGATAAGTAGGAATCTAGTCAAGGTGTATCAGGGCTGGCAAAAGAGAGTGTTACTAGGAATCATTGATACACATTTATGATCATAATATGATTTTATATATATATGATCTGGATCTTAACTTTGTTTTTAAGATCTAGGTAAGACTTATGAAATTGTTTTTATACATTATATAACTTGTTTGGAAATAATTATCTTTTGATTTTTGCATTCATTTTTTCAACCAACTTTACAACACTATTTAGACACTTTTAAATATGAATATCACCCAGTCCTTTCATATTATGACTTTCCAATTTTTGGAGTTTTTGCTTCATTTCAATTGATTGCAATATAATATAAATATATTTTTTTCCAAGGTGAGTATGTGGGTAGGCTATTTTCTGGGCTTTTTAATATCTGAAAATATCTTTCTGTTACCTTTATATAAGAATGGCATTTTTTTTATATACATATAATTTTGGGGCCATAGCATTTTTCCTAAAACTCCAGGTGCTGTTCCATTATTTTCTGGAATGTAATGCTATATAAAAGAAGCTTGTGGTAAATTGATTATTTCTTTGTTAGAACTGTCTTCTTTAATTTGGCATGAATACCAGTAAGGCCTTTGTCTCTATCTTTATACCTCAAAAATTTTTTCCAGTCTGTATCTAGAAGTAAGTCTCACAGTTAGTTTTGCCTGGAGTGAGCTTGTTTAATACATAGCTTTTCTCTCAGTACAGGATTTCTGCTATTGCATTTATTCTAGACTTTAGCTCTTCATTTTCTGCATGTAAGATGTTTCATATCTTCTTATTTTCATTTCTTCACAGAAAAGTATTAAAGTTTTGCTTCTACAGCATCAGATCTGGTCTTTACTGAATCAATTGTGTATTGTTATTCTGATGCCATTTTAAAGTTGTTATCATGTAACATTTAACATAAAAACAAATTTAATGATTATATACATTGTTGAGCATAATAAAATGAATATTTATAATTTAACATCCATCTTAAGAGCTGAGTACTACTGATACATTTGAAGGCATTCTCATCACCAATCTCATCCTCCACACTTCCCAGCAGAGGTTAGCTTGATCTTGAGTTTTGTGTTTTACCATCCCCCTGACTTTAAATTTAATTTTAAATTTTGGAATGGCTTCATATTTACAGAAAAAATGTGAATATAGTACAGAGAGTTCCCACACAGTCCTTTTACTATTTTACTTAACATGCAATTTAAATTATCTTACAATTCTTCTGCATTTAATCAATCTCTTTTTTGGTTTGTTTGTTTGTTGGTTGCTTATAATAGAGTCCATTTCTTCTTACATTTTATGGAGGATGCTAGACAGTTTGTCAAAATTTTCACCTGTATCCTTCAGCAAATTCTTTTTAGGTATGCTTTTCTTCTAAGCTCTCTGTATGGTGTTTTTTTTAAAAAATACACTGTTTTCTTTTAAACCTTGCTCTTTAAAGTTTATACTTTGCATTTTAATATTGTTGGTAATTAAAGAACTAAGGTTTTTTTTTCTTTTAAACAGATAATTGTTAATTAGAAAAATTACTTAGCATTATTAGTGCCCCATAACAAATGATCACAAATGGGGTGGTTTAAAACAGCAGAAATAAATGCTGTCACAGTTAGTTCCATTAATCTGAGATCAGTAGCACTGGGCTGAAGTCAAGGTGTTGGCAGGGCTGGGCTCCCTCTGGAAGCTCCTGAAGAGAATCAATTCCTTGCTCTTCCTCCTTCTGGTGAGAGCTGACAGTCTTTGCCCTCGGTTGCATAACACCAACCTCTGCTTCTGTCTGCACATCCTCTCCTCCTGTCTCCCTCTTATAAGGACAGGTGTGATTGCATTTAGGAACTGCAGGGTTATCTCTCCATCTCAAGAGCTTTACTGGAACCATATTTGCAAGATCCCTTTCTCCTTATAGGTAACATTTACAGGTTCCAGGGATGAGGACCTAATACCTTTGGGGGAGGGCGCATTATTCCAGCTACCATAGGCACCATCTACTGTGATCCAGCAATTCTATACACACATGCACACACACACACACACACACAATTGTTTTTCTACCAAACAACATAAAAAATGTTCATAGCACCATGCCTTGTAGTAGTCAGAAACTATTGTAGAATCCAAATATCCATCAACAGTAGAGCAGATGAATAAGCTGTGATATAGTCATACAAAGGAATACTTTAATCAATGAGGATGTAAGCACTAAAACTACGTAAAACAACAGGGATGAACCTCACACCCCATCAAGTGACTGAAAGAAAGCTTATAGAAAAGAGGAAGCTCCAAAAGAGTTCTCTTATGTAGCATTAAAAACAGGCAAAATTAATCTGTAGTGTTAAAAACCTAGATAATGGTTACCTTGAAGGGGGCAGTGACTAGAAGAGAGTGGAAGAAGGCTTCTGGGTGCTGGGAAGATTTCTTGATATGGGTATTGGTTACTTAACATCAGCTCACTTGGTGAGAAATCATTGAGCTATAGGTTTTATATTTGATTTATGAACATTATAAAAATGATAATTAAGTGACAAAGAAAGCTAAAAGTTTTCTCAGAGCTGTGCCCAATCAGTGTGGTAACGGCTAGGTGGTTGCAGCCAGAAGAGAAAGGGGTCCCAACTTTAGGTTGAAGTCAGGATTTCAGAAGTTTGAGATGACCAGAGTCTAAGAACAGGTTAGGTGAGGTGAATATTTAGAGGAGTGTCAGCTCCCCTCAAATTCTTTGAGAAAAATGTATTGATAAATCAATCAGCTGATAGATAAACAGATGGAGCAATAGATAAAGTAGAGGCTTGGTCTGAATATAGGGAGTTGTGTCAGTTAGGCCATGTCATTCACTATCAAGAACCATGCTGTCCAATATGGTAGCCATTAGATTAGCTACACGTGGCTATTGACCACTTGAAATGTAACCATTCCAAATTACGATGTTCTGTATAAAGACATAGTACAAAAAAAATGAATAATTTCTTTTTATGTTGATCACATGGTCAAATGATAATCTTTGGAAATACGAGGTTAAACAAAACCTAGTATTAAAGTAAATTCCAACAGTTTCTTTTTTATGTTTTGAAATATAGCTACCAGAAAATTTAAATTATATTATGTGACTAGCATTTGTGAATTATATTCTATTTCTATTGGACAGTTGTGATCTGGCCCATGATAAGCCTAAGAAGCAGTTACCATATGTGAGCAACAGCAACATGCTTTTCTCATACATGCAGAACTTGGAGAGGGCCTGATCAGGTTGGGCCCCATCATGGGGAGACTGAAGTAGATGGAGCTGGTAACAAGCTATTACAACTGAACTACTACTTTAACTGAATGATTATTTCTGAGTTTTCAAGTCTATGCAAAACCTAATCGTACAACAATGAGTTCAAAACTAAGGCATCATTGCTCATCTGGTGATTATGTAATCTCTTAACAGGGCCAGTTTCTAGTATATTGTTAGCAGCTTTTTGGGAGAAGGTGGTGTGACAGGGTGGGCAGAGCATTGTCACTGGAGTCAGACATGCCTGAATTCCAGTGGTGAGTCTATTACTTACAGGCTGGGGGGCCTCAGTTCAATGACATATTTTCTCTGGACCTCAATTTTCACCGCTATATAATGGAATTATTAATACCTACCTAGTAGGGTAGGTGTTAGATTTGAAATAATATATAAAGTATATAGGGCATAAATGACACTCAGAATGTTAGTTGCTATTATTCTTGAGTTCATTTAAAAAATGAAGAAAACACAATAATAGACCTTGATGACAAAAATTCTAAATTGTAAATTGTTGGGATACTTTAGACCAATCTTTTAAACCTTTAGTTTCTTTAGCAAGCAAGTAATGAGACTTAAATTCACATATGTACAAAGCCAGGCCATAGACTGTCTCTTCTTTCTTATTTGTGTATATTTAGTTTCAAGGATTTAATGCTTGGATCACAAAGAATTACTGTGCATTTAAAACCCTCAGCAATGGCAATCTGCTCCCTTCAAGTCCCAGATGCTGCCAGGCCACTCCATCAATCATTTGCACAGTCACCCATCAGTGTGTCATCATGGTGTCAGAGCTCTGTTTTGGCAGGCTCAGTGCAGTATACACGTAATCAGCAGAGACGCCACACTTAACTGTGATTGATGCCAGTCTTTTGACAATTTTTCCTGCCAGGCCCCTCCATCATTGCATGACAGTATTTTCTGGAGTGCTGAATAATTTCTCTGAATTATTACAGCCACTTTCCACACTGACTAGCAAAACTGTCTTTTTGTCACATCTGTATTTGGAAGGATTTTGATCTTGTATGTCCTTTTTTTTAAACAACAAAAAAAAACACCTCTGATTCTTTCCATGTTTCTATCATTTTCTTCATTCATCACAGCAGGGAAAAAAAAATTGGAGGTAAATAAAAGGGATATTGTAATCAGTCTAGTGAGGCAGATGTCTGATATTCACTTTGAATTCTTCATTTGGCTTGCAGCATGACCTTGAAAATATAATTTTGACTATGTCTTTGTTTATTACAACTATGTCTTTGTTATCACTATGTCTCTTCTATTTATTTTGATTTTTAAGAATCTGAGATTTCAGACAGATGCAAATAAGTGTCCCTCATCCCTCTTATAATCTGGCATTTGATGTTGGCCATGGGGACCTTCCCAATATACACTTTTGGGAGATAGCCTCATTTTTCCCTTCCCTTCTTCCCCCCTTTATCCCACTCCACCAAGCCCCAACTCTAACCCAGATGCATAACTGTCATGAATCATTACAAACCATGGCAAACCCAGACACCCCAGAACCTCCTCTGTAACAAGAAGACACCGATGATTGAAAGCTAGAGATATGCCAAATAAAACATTTACTTGATCCTCTGTATAGAAAAATGAACAGGACTTTCATCTGATAATATCCAAAGAGCCATTGAAAAAGAGGAATGAATAGCCATGTTCAGATTATTAGGCAATAGGTGGATAACTTTAGCTTCCACTGAAGATCAGTCCTTGTTTCTCACTAACACACTCTGTCTTCCTTGATATGGAAAATATCCTAATGATTATTTCTTCTAAATACCCACTTGTTGACTCTTAGATACCCTTTTTAAACCCCAATGAAAAAAACAATGTGGAATGCTATCACCTACCTAGCAGGTCCTCAACAAACAGTGCTGTGAAGTGAAGTAAAGGAATGGATTTCATGGCATCAGTCTCACTTTTACTTCTACGGGGATGCATTAATTGATATTTGCTTCTTGCCCACACTGCAGGCAGTTTTATTATTATTTGTGATCCCTTAACGTGTTTTATAATTCCTTTCCTTTTCCCTGTAAGCAGAAGGGAAATGCAATCACAGCTGAGATATGAAACAAAAGCTTAAAATGTGAAAGGGAAACCCTTCTTGTCAGCACATCAACAAAATTGAATAAAAGTTGCCATATATAGTGACAGGTAGAGAACTCAGGGTAAAGGAAATTTATACAACATCAGCTCCAGTGATAGAAGTCAACTAATCTTTTGTGAACTCCTATTTTATACCAGCACTTTTTCTACACTGTCTCTTAAAACTCTACCAACAGGAGCTATTAGGATTCCTATTGTACAGATGAGAAAACTGATATAGATATGAAATTCTTGCCTGAAATTACTGCAGTTAGCAATGGCAAATTCCACTTTTGAAATCTTGTCTGTCTGACTCCCAATCCTATGTTCTTTCCACTATGATATATTGCTTCCATGACAACTAATAGTCTTTCAGGGTTTTATTGTATAATGAATTTCTTTCTCCCTCCTCCTCCCCTTCCCTCCTTCCCTCCCTCCCTCTCCTATCTCTATATAGATATGTTACATAATATGATATATTTCATATTTAATGTTTTACTTACTTAAAAGCATGAATAAATATCAAATCAGTCTAGCTTTGTGATCCTATAGCAAGTTTTTATGTGTAAGTACTTGAAAAACAAAGATGTAAGATTGTCTCTATTTACCAATTTGTGTTGGTATATAAAATGAAAAGTATTAAAAAATGGTAAGTACTACTCAAATCATTAGATACCCTTAATATTTTAAAATATTGTCTTTGAGTTACAAAGGTTAATCTTTTTAAAAATGATAGATTTGTGCCCTTTCTCTGATACGAATCATGCCCATGTCAGTGCAGAGTTGTGTAAATTTTAAAGCAGTTGTATATACTTATTGTTGCATTGGATTTGGTCAACATTCCTGTGGAGTAGACAGTGTAGGAAATAGAATTAGTACTTCATTGTAAAAAAACTTGAGACCTTAAGATTAAGGAGCTTTCCTATAGCTGCAGAGTTTGGGGAGAGTAAGTGAGGACTAAATCTGTCTCCATGACTCCTAGTCTAGTGTTTGTTCTACTGCTCTAACAAATCATGAGATAAGTAAAAGCACTACAGATCCGACACCCCTCTTGAGAGGTTCTATGGAAATAGAGAGGGGTTGGACCTGATGTTCTGATTTCTTAAGAAGTGCCAGGGGATTCTTCGACTAGCAATTTTGGAAAACTGTCTGTTTGGTAAATATCCCAGCTGAGAGAAACATCTTGTGAAATAGTTTTCTTTGGAAATTCAAATTCGGGCTCTCATATTTATTGCAGTTAAAATTCCTTTAATGTTCTTAGAGATAGTTTAAACAGCTGAATCAAAAGATAAATAACTTCAGCATATGGTTCCAGAGCAATTAATAGAATAGGATGCATCCATTAAAATGTTGTTTATGAACAGTGTTTTTAAAAACAGTACAATGTGATCACAACTGTGATTAATGAAGAAACAAATCTAGAGAAAAGTAATGTTCTGGGTGAATAAATTAATAATTTCCTTTATTTGCAATAATTATACATATAATTAAAAAAAAACACTGTTACCTTTAATTTATAAACCACGAAGCAAGAGGAAAAAAGTAAGTTATAGAACTCCAACTCCTAGAACTGCTCTCAAAAACTCAGTTTCTACAATCAGCACCTGGAGACCTGGTTCTATTTTTGATTGCCTGAATGTTTATTTGGTAATTATGAAAATAAAAGCATTATGAGTTGTGGATAATGGCTTTCCAAATTCATTGGTTCATTCCTTCAGCAAATATTTACTGAACTCTGACCACATGGTAGGCACTGTGCTAGAAGCTTATTTTACAAGGTGACACAAACTCAGGCACTTGTGTCCCAGGGTTTATAACCTAATGAGAGTTATAGAAAAGTAAAGTGATAACTCAAAGCAAAGGAGCTATGGATACAGAGGAAGGGAATCCCACTCCAATCTGGGGCCAGATTTCAAGTACCATCGAAACTGAGAACCAAAGATGAATAACAGTTGGCGAGGTAAAGAATAAAGGGAGGATGCTCCAGGTAGAGGAGATATTTGTGCAACATCCTATAAATGAAACAGAGCCTGAATCACTCAGAACTGAAAGACATTTAGTATGGTTGAATGGTAGCTTGTCATGGAGAGAGTAAAATGAAATGAGACTTAAAAGAAAAGCAATGCCAGATCATTAGAATTCTGGACACTGAAGAACTATAAGCAGTAGAAAGATTTGATCAGGTTTGAGTTTGAGACATGCCACACTCGCTATTATATGAAGAAAGATCAAAGGAGAAAATGTCGAGTTTCATTAGGAAGGTTTTTTCATAATTCAGGTGAGGTATGGACTAGGATAGAAGCAGTGGGGAAGGAGGGAGTAGATAATGGGTTGTTAGAAAAGTCATGATACATTTTCGCAACAAAAAACATAGAAAAATACGTCAAGACTTTTCTGACAACCCAATACATCCAATAGAAACAGAAGGGCTTGGTGAGTGATTTCACACGGGAGTAAGAGAGAGGAGGGCTCCGAAAATAATGTTGAAGTTTCTGCCTTGAGTAACTGAGTCAATGATTGTTGCATTTCAAATTCCTTGAGTAGGGAACATAGAAGAGAAGTATGTTTTAGAAGGCTGATAGTGATTTTGAGATGCTTGTGGTACATCCAAATAAAATGTTCAGTAGGCTGTCTGAATCTGAGCTGGAACCATACATTTAAGAGGTTTTTCTCTATGATAATTACCTGGGAGGCAGCTATTCTATGGTGCCAATAAAAAAATGATAAAATTGCTGGTATTCAGAGAGTGTGTACTTAATGCCAAGCACTGAATCAAATGCCTTACATAGATTTGGTCCCCAGACAAACCGTATGAGATAAGAGCTCTCATTACTCCTATTTTACAGGCAAGAAGAACTGAGATTTAGGTGTCTGAAGTCATGAAGTTAACAAGTGGCAGAATAGGTCTATATCCAGGCAAGTGGATTACCAATCTGTGTCTTAGGCATCGGGGTAAGGTCAACATCCACTAAAGAAACTCAAGGAGTCTGGTTGGAACCTGGGATTGGAGAGTAAGAACCTGGCTTGACAGTGGGTTTGCAACTAACATGAGATAAGGTTCAACTTCCTAAATAGAAGATGCTGCAGTCCAGCTGACACATAAAAGTAATCATCACAGGTGGTGTCTCCTGGGTTTTCCACTGTGAAGTTACTACTTTTACAATACAAGTGGTATGTTTCAAAGTGTCAAGATCATGGAAGACAAGGAAAGAAAGAGAAACTCTTGCAAACTGGAGAAAACTAGTGATAAATAATAACCAAATGCAATGTGAAATACTGGATAGAATTCTGAAATGGAAAAAGACCATTAGTGAAAAAGCTGGTGAAATTTCAATAAGAGTATAGTTTAATTAATAGCATTGAACCAATGTTAATTTTCCAATTTTTAATAATTATACTATGCTCATGTAGGGTGTTAACTAACATTAAAGGAAGATAGGTGAGAGGGATTGCTACGCTATGCTTCAACTCTTGTGTAAATCTAAAAGTAGCTCAAAATAAAACTTCTGGAAAAAGTTTTAAGAAGGTAATCTTGTTTTGCATTTCTACCTGTGTACCACACCACGCACTGTGGTACATTCTAGAAGTCTTCTGATCTCTGCCTGCAGTTTTTCCCTAGCCATAGGAAGGGTACACTAAGTTATTCTCATTATGGCAAAGTTCATCTCATCCCACAGTGGAAGAATGGCCAGCAGGTTCCACACATTCTCTCCAAGTGTTCCCAGGTGGATTGAACTTCCATTGTCCATAGTAGTAACCCCCACGTTAACAATGGGGTGCTGGTAAATGGGGTGCTAACTCTCTAAAACAAAATTGCCCTGATTTATACTGTTTGACAATTTTCCCTGTGGCTGATTTCAAGCTACCAATATCATATCACTAAATATGGAATGGAGAAGAGATATGCAGAAACCCACCATGGATTTTCTACCATGTGGATACAATAGAAGTAAATGACTTCATAGACATTAGTAGAATAATTAGAAGTGAGTACTTTATAAAACATAATTGATTTAATTGAAAATTTATACTGTTTAATTTTTAGCAATGGCCATATTTAATAGCTGGTTTGTAAAAGTCGTGAAAATTGAATAATTGGCTTTGATGAGTCCATATGATATGGCTTCTGCACTTGGCTACAGCATTAAGGTACCCTTACCTGGCTTCCCTTTCTTCACTGTCTCATTTCGCCCACCTTCTCACTGTGCTGCCTGACATCTCCTCCCAGATAAACCACTTGCACCGACATTTTGTCCTCAGGGTCTACTTTGGAGTGAACCTAAATTCAACAGAGACCAGGAAATCTTGACCATATACCAGAATTTTAGGTTTTTCTCTAGGAAAACTACCTGGCAGGCAACTATGGTGCCAATAAGAAATGATAAAATAGCTGGTATTCAGAGGGTACTGAATGCCAAGCACTGAACCAAATGCCTTACATAGATTTGGTACCCAGACAAACCATATGAGGTAAGAGCTCTCATTACCCCTGTTTTAAAGGTAAGAAGACTGAGATTTAGATTCATGAAGCCATGTGTCCCAAGTCATGAAGTTCACAAGTGGCAGAACAGATTTATATCCAGGCAAGCTGACTACCAATCTGTGTTTTAGACATCGGGGTTAAGATCAACATCCACTAAAGAAACTCAAGGAGTCTGGTTGGAACCTGAGATTGGAGAGTAGGCAAACTGGCCTAACAGCTGGGTGTCTGAGAAGCCAAATCTGCAGCAAGGGAAGGTGTACCAGTGGTTTTGGCCTGCTGTAGGAGTTGGAAGCCACGTGCTTCCCAGGGGAGTCTGTGTTTAACATATAAATAAATAATCCAAATGTAAATTGCAATCCTGCAGAGCCCTCCTTCTTTTTCAGTGTGGGATATAAAAGGCATCTACAAACATGCTCCTGCCGGATTGTTTTGGTGGTGCCCTCTCCAAAAAGACACTTAAAAAAATAACAGCCCATGGTCTCTTTTGGTGCCTGTGTTTCTGGTTTGTTATTTGCAAAGGACAGAAATAGTCCATGTGTGGTCAAAGGAGAGACACAGAGAGAGAGAGATTTATTCTTTGGCTGCTCAGGTTGCGTGTTACTGAGGGACTGAGCTTCAAAAAGGAGCTCAGAGCTCTGCACATCAGAGGTGTCTACTTTCGCTCAGTGTTGAAATGAATTGAACAGCAGCCACAGGGGAGGAGGGTGACAGGTTGCTTTTAATGAGAGTGTGCTGAAGAGGGACCACTTTTAATGGAGTGTCCTGAAGAGGCATCCTCCCACACCATCCTGGCTCTTGGATTACTGCCATTATAATTAATATTAATTATAATTATGATGCTAAGGCACTTTAAATGCCAATTTCAGTTTGTGTCTTAAATAAAAGCAAAATGATAAAACTACACACATTAAAGCAGTCAGAAGGATTTTTAATTTGAAAAGGAGCAAACTTTATGTTTATTGAGGTTCCAGATCTCTGCTACAAATGCTATTATAGCAGGAAACAAGCAAAAGAATGAATAAAAACCTAGGGTGGTCCCTGTTCTCCTTGGAAACCTTTATACTAAACTAAGAAGTAGAGAGCAACATTTTAGATACGGTTGAGGGACCAGGTTACACAATGAATCCTTTTGGGGGCCTTTTTCTGTGAATTCAATATCAAAACCTAAGTAGGCAGCAATATTACAAACTGAATACAAAAGAGTATATATGCCAGCTAGAAGTTCAGCCTAAGGTTTCTGAATCTATGAATGACATGCCTGCGGCATGCTGCTTCTCAGAAGCCTTTTGAATACTAACCCTTGAAGCCTAGAAAGAGTTTCCCAGATATCTAAATGACTTTTGTATATTTGAGAAGGAAAATGCTAATAATTGAACTCAACTGAATTGAATTAAATATGAAGTCTAACTAGTTGCAAGTAGAGTAAATAATTATATTCCAATGTTTTTCAAAAATTAATACATAACTTCACAATTTTTTACAGTGGACTTAACTAACCTTTAAAAAATCTGGTAACCACAGTTCTTTTCCTGCAGATACTTGCATTTCCCAGAAAAAAATTGGTTTCTTTTCCTATTTCTGTTCTAATCAGTAGAGACCATGCAATGAAAAACAGGGGAAAAAAAAATGTATATGCCTGTATTTGTGGGGGATAACATTTTAAATTTACTCAGATACACTTTGTTTTTTCTTTATCATTTTCTCTGTTCAAACATTGTGTTTCTAGTTAAGGAACAGACTTTATCACATTTTCCCAGGGCTGAGACTAGGGGGGTGACTGAGGTGCCAAAGGTGCAAAATTTAAGGTGATATTCACTCTCAGCATCATGCAAATGCTTGACCCAACTGCAGCAACTCACCTCACGACAGTACGGTTAGTCAAATCAGAAAGTGGGGGCTTTTGCTCTGGCCTGTGACCACTAGCACATGGTACGGCACTTCATTCATTAACCCATCCATTAATTCACTTAACCAAATTTATTGAGCAGCTGTACAAATCACTACTGAGCAAAAGTGTTTAATGAACAAAAGTGACAAAATTCCCAGCCCTTACATTCTAGTAGGGGAACACCAACAACAAAAACAAATATAAATAAGATATGATATGGTATATCAGAATGGAATAAGTATTTTGGCTAAAGAGAGAAGGGATAAAGGCAATTAGAAGTGCCAGAGCTACAGTTTTTGATGGAGGTGATAGATTTATGGAGATCACTGGGCATCAGTGAGAAAAAGACATTTGAGCAATTACTAGGAGGAAATGTGGAGTGGCCCAGGTGGATATTTGGTGGGAGAAAATTCCAGGCATCGGGAAAAGTCAGTGAAAAGGCTAAGACAGAAAAGTGCCTGATATGTTTTAAAAACAATAAAGAAGTAAGGGATACAGTCATAGAGATAAGAGAACACAGGTGGAACATGCTGTACATTATAAGGACTGGATTAAATTCTGATAGAAATGATGAGCCACTATGAAGTTCTGAGCAGAAAATTTGAGATTATTTATTATAAATTTATCTGGACTATCCTGCCTGCTTGGCTACAGGAAGGAGAAAATGTGAAAGCAGGAGACCAGTTGGGAAGATATAATGATATTCTAAGCCAAAGATGATGGTACATTGGACCATCCTGGTGATGAGAAGCAGTTGAATTCTCGATATGTTTTAAAGGTAGAGCCATTAGAGTTTCCTGATGGATTGGATATAGAAGGGAATCAAAGGTAACTTTAAGATGTTTGGTTTGAACGATTCAAAGGGTGGATAGTTCCATTTTCTGAGATGGGAAAGAATATGAGTGTAGCAATTTCATGGGTGAAAACCTGAATTTTTATTTTGGAAAAATTTGCGATGTGTACAAGACTTCTAATCAAAGATCTTGAGAAGGTGGTTAAATATATGAGCTCAGTTAGTGCCAGGGGAAAATCCAGGGTGAAAATAAATATTTTGGAGTCATCAGCATAAAAAGGTTATCTGAAATTATGAAACTGGATGAGGTTGCCAAACGGGTAGAGAACACACGCAAGGACTGAGTCCCAGGGCATTCCAGTGGCAAGAGATGGGAGAGAAGAGGAAACACATACACACACACACACACACACACACACACCAAGGGAATGTGTTATCAAGAAGCCAGGTGAAAGAGAGATAAGAGAGTTTCCAGGAGGAGTGATCAGATGTTAAGCATTGCTCATGGTCAAATTAGAGGAGGGCTGGGAGTTCATTAATAGATGAATCAATGTGGAGACCATCAGTGACTTTTAATAAGAGCAGTTTGAATGGAGTTAGGTAAGAGGTGAAAGCCTGATGGGAGTGGGATTAAGAAAGCAGTGAAAGAATGGAAACAGTAAAAGTAGACCAATTTTTTTTTTTTTTTGAGGACAGTGTCACTGGCCCTCATATGTGGGACTCGAACCAGGGCCACTGGCTTCCCAAGCCAGCACTTAACCACCGCGCCACTCATCTGGCCCAAAAGTAGACAAATTTTAAAGGAGTTTTGCCATAAAGGAACATTTGAGAAATGGCACAACGGCTTTCAGCAGAAGCAGTGTCAAAAAGTATTTTAAATAAGATCAGAGAAATTAAAGATGGCAAAAACAATAGCGTATTTCTATGCTGAAGGAAAACGGTTCTTGTCAATGCAATTATTTTGCTGTGTTACTCTGCTGTCAACATCCCATTTTACCAGGAATATCTTTATATACAGGACAAATAGTTTAATGCTTTCAAAAATATGAATAAATGAATTTGGGATTATTTTAATAGTAAATGAACCTGTTGGATGATATAATGCAAGTTCAAAAATTAAAAAGCAATCCCCTCAGCTGGGAAAGTTGGGTGAATATAGGTCAACAATTCAAAGAATTCTAAAAAAAGTGGAAGAAATAAATACATCAGCCAATAGAACAATAATTGTATGCTAATCAAAAGGAAAAAATTGCCGTATTAGAAATTCATCACCACAGGGACTGAGCCATAATGGCTCCTAATTCAGTTATTGCTTCAATATCCAGGAAACATATTGGCTAATGTTTTAAAAAGTAATCACGTTTTTTGAAAAGAAGCTCCTAAAAGAGAAGTGATGTCTCCGGAATCAAGCCAATCTAGCAGGCATGAACTCACAACTACCACAATTGCACACAGGATACATCACATCAGTTCACTCTTCTAAATCAAATTTCTAATCTTGTTATAGTAGTGAGAAATTCAACCTCAGTCATTCCTAGGGCTCCTAATCCATTAGAATTAGGCTAAAGTCTTGTGGGGGCTTACACAGTCCAGACCTTTCAGGGAGACCCCATCAGCTTTAGATCCATGGTGGTCCTTATATTATGATCATGTAGAGAAATCAACAGGTCAGTCCCTCAAAGACTAGTGTTCAAGAGCATTTTTGAGAAGGTTAGAATCTCCTATTACTAACATTTCTTCCTATTTAAATGCATTAAGCTGTTTGTTTTACTCAGGTCAGTCCTCTATTCTAGGTAGAGAAATGGTGGTACGAGGAGTAGGTGTGGGTCCCTGAAAAAAAAAACATTATTTTCCAGTC
The DNA here is from genome assembly GCA_033961575.1 of Aselliscus stoliczkanus. Classification (NCBI taxonomy): domain Eukaryota; kingdom Metazoa; phylum Chordata; class Mammalia; order Chiroptera; family Hipposideridae; genus Aselliscus; species Aselliscus stoliczkanus. The sequence continues at coordinate 157,611,149 of CM066728.1, forward strand.
TTAAACAATTTCTCCCTCCCCCAGATTGACAGTTTCTGACTCTACCCAAATGAACACTTTTTTTCATCTCCCCTGTATCGGTCAGTTTATGTAAGTTACACCACAGTAACAAACACACTCTTAGTGGGTCCAGGTTGTTAGTGTTGCCCCTCAGTGGCCTCATGGCAGAGGAAAAAGAACACCACACTGTGAAATGACCCTTACATCACTTCTGCTCACAATGCAGCATCCAAAACACGTCACATGGCCTCGGTGACGGGTAGGGATGTAAACTACTCACTGAGAGAAACATTAAATGCAACCCACCATACTCCCCTTTTGGAGACATTTTACAGAAACAAAATGTCAAGTCTCTTTCCTGGAGGTGAACCAGCAATGAGAAAATAAAACCAGTTAACATTTTCTTTCTTATTAACTCAGTTTGCTGTGTCAGCATGTGCTTTGAGGTTAAATAGATGCTAGAGGAAACTTGGAAAAGTAGAGTCTAATAATTATATAATTTTATCAATCAGACACTGATCAGATATTTGACATATATTAACTCATCTAACCTTTAGAAGAATTCCATGAGGTAGATACCATTTTTACCCCCCTTTCCCATTTTTTTATAGATAAAGGAATTGAGGCAGAGATAAAGTCACTTGTCAAGAAAAAAACAAGTCATAAATTATGGGTGCAGGATTAGGACTCTAGGTATGTAGCACTAGGATCTGAGCTCTTAATTACTGTCCTGCAGTATTATTGAGAATTAGGCCCAGTCACAGTTCTTGGGGGGATCTATTAAGAGAATCAGTGGCTGTCATCCTGTTTTATTCTATAGAATATTCTCTTGTACATATCTGAAAAGGGGATTTTTTTGTGTTTCCTTTGAATCATAAAGCCTTGCTGTGCCATTTTCAGATTAAAGCCCAATTAAGGAAATAAAATACTCAAGTTATTGATCTTTTAGTAGGCAAATTACATCTGCAAGCATTTACTCCTAGGAGCCAGTTATCTTTCTAGATGCTGAGCTATGACCTTTTTAGTCATCTATAGGGATTCCAGAGTTCAAAATCCAGCCTTTGACATGTCTTGCTGTGTGCCAAGAATTACACACAAATTATTAACGTTGTACATACACATTCCACAGCAGAAAAATCTGCCAGTTGCCCACTTCCTTCCGTCTTCCTTCTTTTCCCTGCACTTAGGTGACTTGCTTAACTAAAGGGGTTTATAAAAGCAACAATCCCAGCATGCATTGTTACAGGGACTCTTCCTCTGTCTGTCACCTGTGATTGTGCAGTACTGGGGAAGAGCACATTTTTCAGAATAAAATCCCACACTACTGCTTCTGTGTCTGCCCCCTTCATGCATATTCAAACACAAAAATCCCAACATTAAAAACAAAAAGAGGCGTATTTATGGATACAGACATGCACACTCATTCCCTCTGATCTTTTGTTTTCTAGAAGTTTCACTTTCTGCGTGTTAAATGGCCAAGTTGTTGGACACAGTGCTAGGTAGGGCTGCCTCCAGAAGTAACATCTGAAACATAGAGGTATGGCTGCCAAGTCCATATAGGCCATTTCTTCCGTTCTTTAAAGGAGTTTAAAATTTGAGCACTTAATTAAAATTTGCCAGTTGTAATTTCTTTAGAAATTACTTAGTGTAAATATCAAACAGAAAAAGTGTTTGCTTCATTCCTCTGTACCACAACTCGTGACGTGCTCTTCCCAGAGACCATCAGGGTCTTTCCTTGTTATAAACACCCCATTTTCTATAAGTAGGAAATATCATGTTCCATAATTAAAATATCCTATAACAAAAGGATTTTAAAGAAATGTTTCAGATCTAATGGGAAAAAAAATAAATTAAACCCTTACTTTACAACTTGCACAAAACCAATTCCAGATGCATCAAAGGCTTAAATGTGAAGGGCAAAAATTTAAAACTTTTAGGTGGAATTACAAAATTCTATTTCCATGACCTTGGAGTTAGGAAATGATTTCTTAAGAAACACAAAGCACAAAATTTCAAGGAAAAGATTGATCAGTTTGATGCATTACAATTAAGAATTTTGTTCACTGAATGATTCTATCAAATATAAGCCAAAAACTGGGAGAAGATGCTTCCAATACCCAGAATGGAGAAAGGATTCATATATAAATTACATAAAGAAAAACAGTGAGAACTTACTTTGATGTGTTAATCATGGAAGTCTTCTGTGCAGTGCTGGCCCCAAAACGGAGGCCACAGGGAAATGAAGGGAGGAAAGGCATTTCAGAGAGAGAGGAAAGACTAAGTTCAAAGGTTGGGTGTGAGGTGGAGAGAGAGCAGTGTGGCTAGGAAATAGAGAAGAGAGGGGAAGGAGTGCTATTGGAGAGGTAGGCAAAGGCCACAATGAGTAGGATGGTATAAGGAGATGCCAATAAAAGGTGTAATTGAACACACCTTGCTGCTATTGCAGGCAAAGACCATGGTGCCTCCCAAATCTAGTAAAGGAGCTTTCATAGTCTCTCAGATAGCCATCCACAGGGTTAAGGACACGAACTCTGCAGATATTCCTGGCTTCCTATCCTAGCTCTGCTCCTTATAAGCTCTTTGACCTTGGGCAAATTGTTTAGGCTTTCTGTGTCTCACTCACCAAAACTGTGAAATGGGTAATCGTGGCCATTAGGTATTCTTAAACTTTTTGATGCTTTGAACGAACCCTAGGCAATGTGGTGAAACCTGTGGATCCCCTTTCAGAAAAAAACTACTTTCAAATACATAAAATAAAATACATAGGATTCCAAAGGACACCAAATATATCAAAGTACAGTTATCAAAATATTTAAATAAAATATGCACATATATATTTACATATATACATATATTTACATATATGCATACATATCTTTACTTATTAAATAACATGAACAAGTGAGTTTACTGAGGTTACTGAAACTTAACTATATGTGTTTCTTTAGATATAGAGCCATAGTTCTATCTATCTATCTATTATCATCATTTACCGATATCGCCAAGTTAAAGGACTCCCTGAATTCTAACTACTAACCCCTTGGACATCCACGGATCCCAGGATATAGACCCCTTGTATTAGCCTGTTCAGGCCTCTGTAACAGAATACCATAGACTGGGGGGCTTATAAACAACAGAAGTTTATTTTTTTTTAAACACAGAAATGTTTCAGATTTTACAAAAGTAGAATGAGAGACCTAGCTCTCTGCTAGGATAATATATTCCTTGACTTGCCTATACTCATTTATTTCATGAATGTGAATAAATTCCTCTAATCTGTAGAAAAAGTAGAGTAACCCTTGAAACTATAATGGTAGCCCAATGCGTTAGAGCTCCTACTCTCAAACTCTTTTCCTTCCACAACACTAGAATCTTGGAAGCTGTTAATTGGTGTTTGGGGTTAAATTCTTAGGAGTGTCAGTAAAGGGTGGGGAAATGGGAAGAAAGTAAAAAAAAAGTCTGTTATAAAGGTTTCCATTGCAGGCCATTGGGGCTTCGTCCCACTGGGACAGGGACACTCTGAGAGATACTAAAAAACATGCTTTCTACTCAAAAGTTGTCTCAATCAAGGAGCAAGGAAGCAAGAGTATATACAATGATGAAGGGCTTCCCCCCTGGGCCCTTAAATCCCTAGCACTTTCAGCCGGCCTCTGACCTGTGGATCAAGAGAAAGCTCTCAGCTGCTGTAGTTATGGGCAGGTACTAGAATTTTTGAGTTTTGAGGGGATATAGCCAGGGCACCAATAGGGTCACTGCAACTGGTGCAACATTATAAACAGATATCTGGTTGAATAATTTTGGAATACATAAACACAATAGCTAGGTTGCTTAACTGCACATCTTTTACCTCCTTTTATGTGTTAATATATAGTGAATCACTACGGGGAGGTTATATACACCAAAACTGGTTTGTTTGTTTTTTAAATGTAATATCTACTACACATCTTAATTTAACCACTTTAGAGATGTAGTATGATCTGAAATTATCTTGTTTACTTTTGATAGCTTGTGGATTTTCTAGGTCTCTACCCCAGAATATAAGTTTCGTGAAGTAGGGACTTCACATCTTTTGTCACTATGGATGATTTACACCTCAGTATAAAATATAATTAAAAATGAAAAGGAAATTGCACAAATAATAGGAAATTGAAGTTTTTACTTCTCAAAAGGAAAAAATCATAACGAAAATTATAATGTTGAGAAGCAAATGACAATGAAAACACTGCATATAAATACTCATGGATATAGCTGTATTTGAGGGAAAATGATAGCATATAAATAAATACATACATATACATATTTGAAAGCAGAAAGCTTAAGTATTGACTCAAGAAAATAAGTTGGAAAAAGAATAATAAAATGATCCCTTTCTCTTGTACATGAATAGTGAAGAACTCACATTCCAGAAAAGCTGATGAGACAATGCTGATGTTTAGTCCATCCTAGCTGCTGTCCACATGGTCCTGGCTCTTCAGCCATGATCCATCTGAAGGCATGCAGCATCACTTCCTATAATAATGTTTGCTTAGTATTTGCCTAGTATATATATTTCCTATCCTTTAGCTTTTTCTTTTTGTCATCTTATATCTTCATAGCATCTTTTTCAAATAGAATATAGCAGTGCTTTTTTTAAAAAAATGCAAACTGACTGTCTTTGTACTGGCAAACTTAGCCTATTGACATTTATTGTGATTAATGGTATATTTGGAATTATTTTTTCATATTACTTTTTATTTTCATTGAATAATGTTTTTTCTTAGATTTCTTTCCTGTTTTCTATTGACTTGTTTTCTTCTCTTCCATTTTCACCTGACTCATTTTGAAGTTATACAACTTGTGACTGTTTTTGAATCTGTCAGGTTTTCTTGGATATGTGTAGTCTTGCTGGGGAAGCACTAGCTAAATTGTGTCCACAGACAAATCTTTCCCACAGACAAACTTCTTTTGGCTTGTCACTCCAAAGACGGCAGGTGTGGGAGGTGGATGTCCTTCAGTTCTTCATGGATGGATGTAGGAACAATTAATGGGTACAAATCTCAACAACAGAAGGCTATGAAACAAAGTAATATTTAGAAACAATGAAAGTAATATCTAATGACTGGTTATTTGTCATTTTGAGTAGAGAATAAATGGACTTGTTGAAAACCATTTTGATTAATGACTTTTTCTTGGATTTCTAAGCCTTCCATTTATTTCCTTATAAAAATAATCCTTTAATTGATTTAAATACTGGCACAGAAAAGAGAGACTGTCCAGTCTTTGACCAAAAATTCCCTTGAAACAGTGTGAATTTATATTTCTTTAAACTTCTTGGGACTTGTATGCATTCCTTCTGAAAATACACATCTTTCATCTGTTCTAGATTTTTTTTCAATCATTAAATATTATATTGAAAATTACCAATACCCATTCTCTCTGTTCTCTCATGATTAATTCCTGTTAGGTAATGTTGAGCCTTTCAACACATCTTCCATGGTTTTTAGAATTTCTTACATTTGTTCCAACTTTTCAGATCTCTGAGCAACTGACTGGAAAATTACTCAGATCTCTTTTCAGCTGCATTAGTTCTCTCTTCAGCCAAGTCTAATCTGCTAATGAGACTGACTCTATTGAGGTTTTAATTTAAACCACTATATTTTTCATTTAAAAATCCTAGTTTGATTTTTCTTCATACATGCTTGTTGTTGTTTTTCACCAATGTCTAGTTATTTCCCAGTGGGTTCTATCTCTGTCATAACTTCAGACGGGTGTGTGTGTCTGTGTGTGTGTGTGTGTGTGTGTGTGTGTACAGTATTGTTCAAGAATCTCAAGTTTTGGGGGGTACTGATCCTGTTGTTGGTTGTGCCTGATGACTCGGACTCAAGGTGGGTCTTTTTAATGAGTGTTTTGTAATTTGGCTGAGAATTAATTTTCAGTGCCTTGTTTTCCATATAGAAAACCTTCATCTTTCTTGTAGTTATCTCTTTCTCTTGTGTGTGTGTGAATGCACACATGTATGCACATATGTGATTTCCTATTAAGTGCATCAGGGATATTACATTTAAAATAAATTCATCCAACTAGTTGTTACATGAGAGTCTCTAAATTAGCTTAGTTTGCCAAGTTGTTAGAATTGGAAGTCAAATTACAATACTGTCTTTCCATTTTTCAGTTCAACTTATTTAGTATCAACAAATCTGTATTTTGTGACAGCTATTACTTGGAGCCATTCTGTGGACACTTCAATTATTTAACTTGGCCAATAAAAACACTTAATTACAGAATAGTGGTTAAAAAAAAACCAAGCTTTTGGAGTTAGATTGTTACAAGTTAAAATTCCAGTTCTTTTATTTACTAGCTAGTAACTTTGGCCAGATTATTTAATATTCCTGATCCTTGGCTTCTTCATGAAAAGGAAGAAAAAGGATAAAATACATACTTATCTGAACTGTATAAAATCTGCAAGCACTTCTCGTAATGCTTGGTATGAAGTATCAATTCATGAAATGTTAGCTCTTCTCTTGAACAGAGATGACTTTCTGAGTCATCTTAAGCATTTGTAAATTGATAAGTCATCTTTGTTGCATGCTGAGTTAGGGCCTGAGAGAATATATTCCAATTCAATTAAATTCAGCTAAAACTGACTGATCACCTATTGTATACCATAGTATTATGCTAAGTTCCAATTCAGGCTTTTCTACCAATTAACTGGCAAGTTATGTCACCTTCTATGGCCAGAGTTCCTTAGGGTAAAGTAAAGATGATCTTTCAGGTCTTTTCTAACTCAAATATTTTATGATTTGATGTATTGTCAGAAAAGTGTAATATTCCCATTCTATTTATAATGGTCAAACCTATTTCATAAATAAATTCAGAAACATAAAAACCCATGTCTTTCCCTTTTTTGGTAAGTTCCAAAGAGACTCAGCCTTGGATAGAATTTAACTTGAGAACGCTGAGGAGAGGCTGGGGAGTAACTTTGCAATTGAGTGATTGCAGAGTGTCCAGTGCAATCTGACAACAACATTTCAAAATCAATTCAATGATTCCCATCCATCTTTTATCTCCAGGGAGGTGTACATCTTGTCAGTTATAGCTTTTCAAGAAGGTATTGCCTAGATTTTTATAAAAAGAATGAGATACATTTGAAATTGTCATGACTGAAAGAGCTTGGATCAACTGGCACTTCACTGTAACAGGAGTTAATTCAAAATAGACATTCATCACCTTTATCACTTTGCTCAAGAGAATTGCAAAACTATAAAACATGCTAGCAAAATCCCTACCAAGAAAAAAAAATCCAACTGTTCAGCAACTACTGAATTATTTGCTGATCTTTTATGCGTGGAACACAGAACTATAACTCTACTTTCATAGCCCCGAGACTGAAATATGTATTATTTGATTTTAATGTAGCAAAGCTAATCTATAGGCTACAAGAAGATAAACCTCCCGCAGGCAGCATTGTCTTTGGTTTTGTTGAAACACTGGTATTTTTTTTACACTTGTGTTCTGCACAGAGAATAATATTTGCTCTCATTCTAGTCCCAAGAAAAATTTAATTGTTTTTCTAAGCATTTCTGGGGAGAAAGTAATAATAATATAGGTAATCAAAACATGAAACAAGGTTCGATTCCACTATCATTACCCAAGAATGCTACCAATGTAATATGTACCAAAGGGGATAATTCAGTAGATAAATCCAGCAACTATATTGTATATGACACATCAAAACAATATTAGTTTGCAAATCACTCCTGAAACTATAAAATCATTTCTAGTAACAGAACATAGAACTTATGGTGGCTTCTTAGAAGAGTACGATCTTTGTATGTCTAGATTAAAATATTTCCCTAGTTAGTTGTCAGGCAGAATTAATTTATAATAAGGGTTATACAAAAAAGTTGCAATGGCTCCTTAGAGAGGACTATTTTATGGATTTGTAACATGAGCTGAACAATTCAAGGCCTTTGCTAGTACATGAGATTTATAATAAAAGGCAAGTGACAGTCTTCTGGTTCACAGTATTTCTCAGCTTTGATAGGAAACATTTCTGTATGAGATTCTTTGGACTCTGCTAGTGTTTTTATTCCTTTTTAAATCAGAGCTACCAAAATTTTTATTTTTTGTTTGTGAGTCTTTATGCTGTATTTAAAAGTGACCAAATTAAGCAAGTACAAATCCCTAGTCTGCTACACAAATGAATCAGGATAGGCAGGCTTACCATCAATCCTAGGGTCACATGGCCCTATTCTGAACATCTATTCACCTAGGGATGATAGCATATTGGGTCAGGGTGTGTGTATGTGTGCGCATGTGCTGGGGGTGGGAAGGAAGAGATAAAAATGTTTCATACAGACGTAATGATAAATGCAAAGATTTGGAGTCAACAAAACTCATAAAGTGCTTGAAATACTAAAAAGTATTAACTAAACTAGAGTGAGGTAAAATAGAATTTGGTAAATAGAGTAAAGCTGGGGGTGGGTAAATTTGCACCCAGGACTCTGGAGATATAAGAAAAATCACATTTCTTTATATTTCTAAAATTTTTAAAATGGCTCAGTTCTTATCTGCTAAGGATTAAAAAATATCTATTCTCAGTCACATTTTTTGTAATCACCTCCTCTTCCTTGTACATGCATTCTGGGTGATGAGGGACCTCTGAGGTTTCACCAATCCTTGCTGCTGCTCCCAGTGCTCTTTGCTTGGGCTTCTTCCCACCTGAAGGCCAGCCTCCCTCCATCCATGATGAACACTGCAAAAACAGGCACATTTTTGCATGGATCCCAAGATACAGGACTCAGGGCCTAACATTCCAGGACACATGTGCATGAGGTCCTGCCACCCCCTACGGCCATGAATATCAGCAGAGTCCTGGTCCCTGCCAGTCATGAAACCGATTACTCATTGGTACCTCCAGTTTCACAGGAAGCAAGAATTGGTTCTCCCTCTAGATTGGGTCACATTCCTTTTCTTCCTTTAGTACCTATTTCCATACTCTTTTATATAGACCCATTCCTTCCAAACAAAGGTATCCAAAGGCATCTTTAGTGACATTCTGGGGAAGCAAAGGAATTAGTAATCCCCACTCTTACTAGGGCAATGAGTCATTAAGACAAACACTTGGTTGTCCTTCCAGGAGACAAAAGGAAGGAATGTTAATGTTTTATTCTTTCAAGTATCCTATGGAAGACTTAACGCAGAACAATAAAGTGATGTCTAAATGAACTCATCTGCTATATAAGCCATGTTGTGAAGTGTGGACTTTATCTTTAAAACTGTTCTCAGTTGCTTACTGTCAAATGAGATGGGAGGAAGGAGCAAAAACCTTGGCACTAGATCCATCCTTTGGGGGGACCATACACAAGGGCTTCCAGAAAACCCCATCTAAAGGTAAAGGCCCATCTAAGGTAATAACAAATGGAAACTAGGACAAGTAGTCTGCCTGAGGACACAGGCAACAGAGATGCAGGACCCAACAGAGGAGGACCAAGCACAGAGAGAAGGGATATGGGAAAAGCCAACAAAGGGCACACAGGCAATGAGGAGGGAAGAACAAGGGAAACTTCCAACTCTTGAAGATGTCACCTTTTCAACATGGGTTAGTAAAAGCAGCCTCATGCCAGAGGCACTTCCGTGCTGCCCCGCAAGGCAGGCAGGAGCTGGCAGCTCTTTGTTACCTTCTGCTTGTAGCCAGAGATGTTTCCCCTATCTTGAGATGCTAAACCTGTCCAATGGGAAAAATAAAGCTCACTACATAGTGGATTTGTAAAAATAAGAAATAACATGCCTAGTTCTGGACACACAGTAGGCACTTAATAATATAATAAGTAATCTTATTTTGTTGTGTCAGCAACTCCCCAAGCCCCACAGACATACACATACATAACCACTTCCAATAGCCACATAAAACACAATTGTCTTTTTCTTGTTTTCTTTATTGCTCTTCATTTAAATAGATTGGCCAGTACTATGTTTCCTCACATTAAATACACGTTTCTAGCAACTTCCACCATGGGGTAGCAGAGACTTTTGTGTCCCGCTAACTAGAGCATCCACCTTCACATTCCGCTCGGGCATGAAGAACAATTTGGGGGGTTTAAATGCTTCCAGGAATGAGTCATGACCAGGTGAGAAAAACTAAGAGAACTGAATTTACTTCCCTTGACACTCAATTCAATGATTTGCCATGTGTTTTCTTCTGACCATTTGTCTTCTTTAAAGACTAAAAGTTTTCTTGTCTGAGATAATCCCAGTGGAATTAACCAGAGAAGCTTGGCACCGAATTAGAGGAGGGGAGTGTTCCCCATGCCTGGGTGTCATGTGACCTCAGTGTGTGCTCTGGGGCAGAAAATGACATTCCGCTCAGCTTGGCGAGCTGCTCAACTAGTGCCACTTTCAAGGAGCTACTGATCTCTTCTTTCCCTGGTGAACTATATGTTACGAAAAACAAAAGTTGTCACATGGAAGTCCTTCATGTGCTCAGGAAGTGAGCAGCGTGAATATTAGTTACCGATGCAGAAGACCTGGCAGAAACAATCAGTGATAGCTCCCCTGACCACCCTTCTTTAGGCATCCAGGGAAGCTTTAACTTCTCTTTCAAAGCACTTTCAAAGCTGTAACATTTTTTAATGGAAAACTGTGTCACTCAGATACACATCATACATAAAGAAAGATTGCATGGTAAAAGCCCACTTTATAGGCCAGCATGGTGACCATTTATGAAGTTCAGCCCCCAGAATGAAGCCATAGAGCACTGTCATCAACATTACCGCCCTCTGCGGGTCCCTTCTGAACAGACCCTTCTCTCTGCTCATAACAGATGTCACCACTGTCTTGACTTTTTTGTTAATCATTCTTGATTTATTTTCTTTAACGGTTGTATTATTCAGGGTTCTCCTGGGAAACAGAAACAATAGGATGTATATACATATGGAGAACAATTTAGAGCCATTGGTGTCGTTCCAGTTTGAGTCAGAAAGCTTGAGCACCAGAAGAGCTGACAGTGTGGTTCCAGTCTGAAGGCCAGCAGGCTTGAGACCAATGAAAAAAACCAAACATCCCAGTTCAAAGGTCATCAGACAGAAAGAATTCTCTCTTTCTCAAGGGAGAGTCAGCCTTTTAATTTTATTCAGTTTTTTGGCTGATTGGCCGAGGTCCATCCACTTTAGGGAGAGAAATCTGCTTTACTCAGTCTACTGATTCAAATGTGAGCCTTATCCAAAAACACCCTCACAGAAGCATCCAGAATATCTCGGAATTTTATGGCCCAGTCAAGTTGACACATAAAATTAACCATCACAATGAATATACCACATATGAATATTCACCTAAATAATGAGTCTTTTAGTTTTACCTCGTTTAAAACTTTACATAAATGGAATGCATTCTGCATTTTTCTGTGATTTTCTTTCACTCAACATCATGCTTATAGCATGGTTGATTCATGTGGTCTATTCCTGTGTTGTTGTTTTTCTTTTCCCATTTTATTGCATTTCACCATCTGACAAACTACAATATATTTATCCATTCTATTTTTAATGGCTAATTGAATTATTTACAGTTTTTTTTACAATTCTAAAAATAGGTGCTAGGACTTCTTTTATACATGTCTCCTGTGGGAAGCCGACAGCCCCCCAGTGTCTGACAAGGCCACATTGCCCTGCTCAGCACTGGATATTAGGGATGCTGCCTTATGGTTGGTCATGTAATATCTCCTGCCTCTAAGAACCCATGTGCCTTTCCTCCTACAGGAGACGATATACTCACTGCATTTATGGCAAGTTCCTGTATACCCCAATGAGCTAACTACGCAGCCAAAGACGGGTAAGATCTCCTAAACGAGGGGAGACAACCTAAGCCAGGCGGTAGTTCCGTGGGGAACCCCTAAATTGAGATATTGGGGACTCAAGCCCCTTTGGAAACTGAGGCATAAGTCTTTGGCCACATAGGCCTAAAAAAGCCAGTCTGTGAGAAACAGACAGCCTCTGTGAGAAACTGGTGCTATCGTTCGTCCTTGCCTGTGCAGCTGTGAAAGGTTTCCTTGGAGACCAGGAGACCAAGGTCTCTCGGCCATGAAAGTTCTGATAAGAGGCAACTTACTGACCATAAGTTATTTTAATTAACAGCCTTGTTTTAACTCTTTGTTCTGTACATTGCTAGCAACAGATACTGAAGCTTTGACTGAGAAACAGATGTTACCCTCTATTACAAAAACATGCAGCTCTTTGTAAGATAGAAAAAGTTTGAAACTCCTTTTGCTACTAAGTATTATAATCACATAGAAATAGTTTCTTGCCTAAACTCTTGACAATAGTTCAAGTATATGCCCTGTAAGGTAGCCATGGTAACCACTTTTTAGATGATAAGTAAAATCCTTGAACAGGCCACAGTGTACCCTGGAAAGATACAATTACAAAAAAGTAAAAGTTCTGAGTAAGGAAAAACCTCATGGTCATGTGAAACATAACTTGTAATTAAGATAATAGTCAAAAGCCCCTATAAAAGGAGCTAGGCTTTAACAATAAGGTGTGACACTTCTGAGAACCTCTTTCCGGTGTCTCCACCTTTTTTCTGCCTTTACTGTAATAAAGATTTTCTGTCTTTCGTATCGCCGACTCCGTGTCCACCTTCTTGGGACCCTGGTCAGCGGGGGCTGGCCCCCCGCAGTCTCCTGATGTTTTTAGGTGATTATTCAAATATACTTATCCTTATAGTATTTAAGATATAGGCCCAGCTGCTATAGTAAAGGCCCAACAGGTCTGTGACTTAAACAAGGTAGAAGTATTCCACTCTTCCAAAATAGTCTGAGCATAAGCAGTCCTAGGCTGATATGATAGACACGTAATATGCCTACACAGATATGCTCATGGACACTTCTTACCACACATAATATAACCTCTTACCAAGGACAGCAATCCTCCCATGAAATCCCATCAAGAAATGTAGAATCCTGGGTGATGCCCCATTTATTCCATCAGGTCTGACTCTCCAGGACCCAGGCTATTTATACGCTCACCCTCATTCACCTCACACAAGGTGCTGGAGAATGAATAGGATATTGCTATAAAAATTCCTCACTAAGAAAAGGGAAGTTTAGGGGCCGGCCGAGTGGCGCATTGGTTAAGCGCTGGTTTTGGGATGCCAGCGGCCCTGGTTCGGATCCCACATGAGGGCCAGTGACACTGCCCTCTACAGCTAACAACAGCTCCACCTGGAGCTGAGCTGTGCGAGCCCCGGTGATGGTGTGGGCTGCGGCCCCTGCTGCAGTGGGCTGCCATAGGCTACAGTGAGTGGCCCGCAGCCAGCGTGAGCGGCTGGCAGCCAAGCGTGAGCTGCCAATAGCCGCGGTGAGCGACATCCAGAGGCCAGCGACCGATCTGCCTCATCCGGGAAGAGCGCAGTGACGATACCAACAGTGAAGCAACATCCTCCGCAACTAGACTGAAGAACAAAAGGACAGCAACTTGTCTGTTCCCCTTTCCCGATTCCCCAACGCTGTTCCCCTCCACCAATTCCCCAATAAAATCTTAAAAAAAAAAAAAGAAAGAAAGAAAAGGGAAGTTTAGTGATACCCAGGAATCATTCCTCCATAGTAAAAATGAAATGCTACTGGCAGGCCTTGTGATTTCCTTTCCTGTCAGTGGAGGAAGATTCTTGCTTAGTCCATGTGGCAGCTATCATTTCCCATGTCTGGCAAAAACTCCTTTGTCCTTTGTCCTCTGGCTTTGCCATTAGAAGATGTTTCTCTGTTCATGACCTGCTCTGTGGCCTCCTTGAAGTGGCAATTGGAAAGTGTGCCTCCTTGTTGAGGCGATGGTATTGCAGGTGATTTCCGCAGGTCCAGACTTGGGGGCTTGGGGATTGTTTGAAGGAGTCCACAAGCACAGATGTGTGTAGGCGAGGCTTGTGGGTTCTTTGGCAAAATTCCCTAAGGCTCCTTAGGTTGCTTGCTTCTGGTCAGTTCCATGGTGGAGAGATCACAGCCAAAGATCTTCTGTAAAACAGAGTTATCCAGGCAGTGAGCTGGCACACTATTTAGCTACAAATAGGTTACAAATATGTCCAAGATATTGTTCCCCTCAGCCCCTGTTTGGGATGACTGGAGCTCGCAAGCTGGTCACCGCCAGCTATGAGTAGCTTCACTCATGCACCCCTACATGCTACATAAATATTATGTGATATTATGAGTGCATAATGTGAGAAAGACTGGAAAATACTAACTAATCTAAGCGGAGTTTTTCAGTTCTGAGTTTCATTAATGATCTCTGTGCTTAGCCAGTCCTGCTCGGCTTCAACTTATTGGCAGCTACCTTGAATTCATTCAGAATAAAGGTACTGAGGGAAGGCTGTGTCAGCATGTGAAAACCCTGCTGAAGTGTCTGGGGAGAAAGATTTACCCAATGATTTGCCACAGGCCCCAGATTTCCAGCCTGTGGGGTCTGCGTTCTCAGAGCCTGCAAATGTCATCTACATTCTGTTCCTGCAGCTCCACTTCCGCGGACTCAATTTGTACGTATTTGTTATGATACAGATGTATCAAAGACCCAAAGCAACAGTGGCTTAAATCAGACAAGAGTTCACTTCCCTCTCACATAACAGTTATCACATGAAAAATCCAAGATGTTTATAGGGTTCAGGGCCCACACTCTGTTTTGTTGCTCTTGCCTTCAGTACATGCCCTCCAATATGTGGTCCATCTCTAGCTCTACTCTTCACACTTCCATTCCAGCCAGCAAGAAGGAAAAAACAGATCCTAAGTGCATGATCCAGAAAGTGTACTTACCACCTCTGCACTTTTTCTTTTAGCAAGAACTTAGTCACATGATCGCATCTGAGTGTCAGGGAAGATGGGAAATGTAGTCTTTTCTCTGGATCACCAAGTACCAATTTAAAAGAAGGAAAATAACCCCAGATATTAGGGGAAAGTAGCTGCTCCTGCCACAATCTATATGATTTTTCTCTGCTTGATCTAGCAGTTACTGAGCATGGTGTTAAAAATCTGCTATGCCGGTAGACTTGTCAATTTCTCATTGTATTCTGTTAAGTTTTGCTTTACATATGTCTAAGCTATAGTATTAGGTGTGTACAAAATTAGAAATGTTATAACTTCCTGGTCAAATTAACCATTTATTAATATACTGTGATCTTCTTTATCTCTTACAATTTTTATCTTTCCTCACAAAATTTCTTAGAATTTTTGTCAAATTTTGTCTAAAATTAATGTTTCTACCCCCCTTTCTTATGGTTAGTATTTGCCTTATATATCTCTATCACTCTACTTTCAATCATTTTTAAGTTCTTATATATTTCTTATAAACAGCATATAGCAGATTTTTTTATTGATATTCAGTTAACTTCTTAGTACTCTGTTACAATAATTTATTCATCTAGTGCTATGTCAGCATCTGGGTTGTTTCTAGTCTTTTGTTATTACAAATAGAGTTGTGATTTTTAGCCACATGTTGATATCAATTTGTATGATTCTCTGGCTATCTTTGAGAAAGATTCCTAGAAATAGAACCGTTGTGTACCAGCATAAATGCATATGTAATTTTACTAGATATTCTCTTCCATGGGGGTCAGAGCATTCTGTAAGACCATCCACAGCATATTGTTTCTCCAGAGCCTCATTAACAGTTGAAAAAGAGGCACTTTGGTATTTTTACCAGTTTGGTAGCAGCAAAGTTTTATCTCAGTGTACTACTATTATGATGAAAGATTGTCATCTTGTCCTGTGTTAAACACCCATTTGCATTTATATTCTTAATAAACTGTCAGCAATGCTTTAAATTATGTTTTTGGCTTGAGGATCTTTGGTCTTCACATTTAAATCCAAGCCCCAATATCAGGAACTGAAGGCTGTCATAATGAATTCTCAGAGGATCTTGTTGTCATTTTTCTGTTCCACCCACGCCAAGGGTAAGATTGAGATGGCCTCATCTGTGGGATGGAGTCTGGGTCATTCACCCCCTGTGACATCACTCCTTAGGATCCACTAGGGTTTCTACCGGGCTCTCTCCTGAAGCTCCATGGTTGTTTCCCATCCCCCTCTCACACATGGTCTGTTGAAAATTACTAGCCCCTGGGACCCCAGGGATGCATACCTTAATGTCCATTACAGCTTATATGAGGGAATTATACCACTTTTTTCAAGCCTATCATTTCCCTCCCCCACTTTATTGGCTAGTGAACTATGGTTTTAAAAAGTGTTTGAAAATCATTTTATCCAATGTTTTCAAGTCTTCAGAGTTGTATTCTTACAAGTATACAAATTAGCATTTGATTAATGTCTATTCCCTTTGTTGTATGGTTAAGTTCATGCAGACTGGTGTAAGGGCTTCTTTGCTCCCCACTGTGTGTATTCCCAGGGCCTAACGCAAGACTAGCATAGCGGATGCTCCACATTAATTTTTGAATGAATACGAATGAATGTGAGCAATAAAAGACCTTGGAGATGAATGGGATGGTGGTGATACCAGGGATGGTATCAAGAAGCAACTTCAAACACTAGAAATGCAGCAGTACCCTGAAACCGGTAGGCAGCTTGGGGAATTATACATTTATGCCAGGAATCAATACTAAACTGAAGCAGTGGCTGATGCAGCAATTTATAAGCAACACGGATCAATGGAAAAAGTGAATTACCCATAGTTATCGACTAGAAATGAAATAATAAAGTTATTCCCATTGCCAATTTATGAACTGGAGACGACTTTACAAGGAAAGAAACTTGAAACAGGGATTGTTAAGGGATAAAGGAAGACATTAAAAGAATCACCTCATGAATGGCTGAATGAGAGGATGTTAGAATCAAAGAGACTGATAGCCTGCTTCATGCGAAGATGGAATAATGAGGACTGCATTTATATACCCCCCATCCACGCTCTGATAAAAATAACCAGAAAAATATATGAAAAATCTTTTTCAGACATTAGACAACAGACAGTGTAGGATATTGGTCTCTGAGAGAGGGCAAACAAGTTAGGGGAGCTGTACCATTATACCAGCTTATTGTTTGGAGAGAGTTCCCAAGCCCCAGTGCAAGAAAGGCAAACCTGGCAAAGCCTTGAGGTGTCCCTGAGTTAGGGAGATAGAGTGGGACTTATGGAAGGCCAAGGTAGCTCTAGTTTGCAGCCTAGGATAGCGGAGAGAAAAGAACCACACAGAGCGAGCTCTGGAGATAATAACCAGCATATGTATGAGAAGAAACCAGCCCAGGTCAGGGAAACAACTGCAGGTAGGGGCAGGTGGGGCCATTCTTGGAGCTTATTTACTTTTTTATTTTTAATTAAAGTTTGTTGGGGTGACAGTTGTTAGTAAAGTTACAGAGGTTTCAACTGTACAATTCTGTAATACATCATCTATATACCGTGTTGTGTGTTTACCACCCAGAGTCAGTTCTTCTATCACCATGTATTTCACCCTTGGAGTTTACATAGGCCTGGGATAGTTCCTGTTTCCACCAGCAGAGAGAGAAAACCTGTGACACCTGGGGTCCTGGGCAAAGGACTCAGGAGGCTTTCACCTTAATAGGGGGGCAAAACAGCTCTACAATAAAAGCTCCTCTGGTCCCACTTTACAAAGATTAAAAAGCAAGCCTCAAAATGATCCAAGAATTTCCAAGTAATTTAAATGGATCCCAGCATAAAGTTCATGGGTATTTTTTAAAATAAAAGAATATCCAGCACCCAGTAGACAAAATTCAAAATATCTGGCAACCAATCGAAAATTATTAGACATGCAAAGAAGCAGGAAAATATGACCCATAATGAACAATCAATTCATTAAAACTGATCGAGAAATAAACTAATCTTGATGGAATTAGTACCAAATATATTATAATAGCTATTATAGCTTGTATGTTCAAGAAGGTAGAGGAAAACATAAGCATGGTAAGGAGAGCTATGAAATCTATCAATTGATCGGTATAATATAATATAATAAATATAATATAATAATATGGCTAATGATAGAAAGTTGTGGTTTGGGTTTTTATTTTCTAGTAAATGGCATTTCCTCTTTAGTCTTGAGACAAAAATTTTAAGTCAGTGGATGCTCACAGAAGCCAGGCTTTATGGATTATTATTA
Source organism: Aselliscus stoliczkanus (assembly GCA_033961575.1). Taxonomy (NCBI): domain Eukaryota; kingdom Metazoa; phylum Chordata; class Mammalia; order Chiroptera; family Hipposideridae; genus Aselliscus; species Aselliscus stoliczkanus. The sequence continues at coordinate 157,629,218 of CM066728.1, forward strand.
TTATCATTATTTAGCTGGATTGTGCTTTTAAACTTTTTTTAACCAGCCCTCTACATTTTATAAAGCAGTAATTTTACACAAAAGTTGATATGTTTGTTTTCCTTGAAGAATTTTAATATCTGGCTCTACTGATACTGAAACTCACATGCTGATGAAATGACAATCACTGAAAATAAATGGCCTCTTCTCCAAGTGGCAGGGTCCTGGGTTCTCCAGAGGCCACAGCCCTCACCCAGACTAACTCTTTTATTTATGTGACCTGCTTGGCCCCTAGGAGGCATTTTGTTTTTCAAACCCTGCCTTGAATTTATGTAATTATTGGTTATAGTTACCATGCTGCACAGATTACAATTGGGCATCTATCTCAATCTTCCAAACAGTTTTACAAGGCAGCCATCAACACAAAATAGCAACAATAAGGGTCCCAAGCCAGGCTGTCATGATACTCAGTGGTCAAGAAACCTCATGGCAACAATTAGACTTCTCTGACCACACTTATGGATACAGGATGTCAATCATTATATATAAATAAAATGGGAAGCACATTGCTCTTCTATTTTGATTTGTAAATTAATTTTAAAACCTTGGATTTTACTTGCACTTACAATTCAGGAGTTCATATAGTGAGAAGCAATTTCTTTTGCTCTTTGCTGGCCTTTTCTTTCGGGTTTTGCCTTGGAGTTCAACCTAGTTCCATAAACCTGCATTACAAACAGCTCCTAAACACAGAAAGAAATCAGTAAGTCAAAGTGACTCTCAAGCACCAGGCATTTTGTTACCACTGAAACGTTTAAACCATTGTCAAACACCTGCCCCTGTTCTCTGAAGTGTTTTATAAAAGGATAAATGTGATTGGGCCTTAGAATTGATGCAACCCTTATGGATAGCTGGTTATCCTCAGTGAGCTATAAACCCCATTATTACAACTAAAATCAACTTCTGAAGTCCCATGCCAAAATGTATCTCCACAGCCCGTGGAGTGAATGCCTTTCTGGAACCCGTACAGCTGAAGGGTCAGAGCAAGCTGGACACCTAACACTGCATTTTAATAGCAGCAGTCCAGAGGGTCATTGTGTAAATCTAACTCCCAAGCCTATTCCTGGCCACAGACTCAGTGGAGTTGGCAGTCTTGGTATGGGGCCAGTGGATGAAGGGAAAGAAAAAGCTTGTTGCATTGAGTTATATCCCCCAAAATTAATGTCCACCTGGAACCTTGGAATGTAACCTTATTTGGAAATAGGGTCTTTACAGATGTAATTAGTTAAGTAAAAGTGAATTAATACTGGATTATGGTAGACTCCAAAACCAATTACCAGTGTCCTTATAAGATGCGATCTATGGTGGGGAAAAGGCCGTATGAAGACCGAGACAGAAATTGGAGGGCTGTAGCTATAAGTCAAGAAACAACAAGTATTGAAGCAAGGAAGAGGCAGGAAGGACTCATTCCCCAGAGCCTTCAGAGGAAGCATGGCCCTGATGACACCTTGCTTTTGACTTGTAGTCTCCAGAACCATGGAAGAATAAATTTCTGTTGTTTTAAGCCATCTATTTTGTGGTGATTTTTAAGGCAGCCCTAGGAAATGAATACAAATTGCATTGCGAGTATGAAATCTAAAGGAGAAGGGTTGCAGATACTGTCCAGTCCCAGGCTTGGGCTGAAAACAAGTTCAACACAAGATAAGGCCATTAGAATGTATGAGTTTAAGGCAGAGAGAATGAAGTGGAATGAAGAAAGTTTCAGCAACTTTCAGTGGACTGCAGTAAATCGTACACAATAGATGACATATAACATTCAAAAGCCAAAAATTTAACACCAAATATATGAGATAATACCTTTCCTTTCATCAATCACCATGAGCTAAATTTGTGGGTAAGATAATGTCCCAAGGTTTATAGTATATAAATCCATAAAACCCACTTTGAAAAGCAACCCCTAGTGCATGGAGAGGAAAAAGGGCAGAGATTGGAAGGGGAAAAGAAAAGAAGCAAAAAAGGAGAGAGCAAAAGAGATGTCTTTTCTAGGAGAGGAGGCATGCTTGCATGACGTGGCTCATGTGGTTCAGCCTCACAGTAAAGCTGCAGTTAAAAGAACATGGTCCATGTAATCAAAAGCAATTCTGAAACATCTTGAGTCCTTTATATGTATGTTTCTTGAACACACACACACACACACACACACACACACACACACACACACACACACACTCACGAGTCAAAATTTCCAGCATTACTTGTTTAAAGCTCCCATTTTTTTCCCTGCTCTAAACAATGGTCTCACATGCCAGAGTTACTTTCCTCAGCTTGATTCCTCAAGTGCCCACAACTGTTCTTTTTATGTGCCTTTTTCCAGACTCCTATTTTCTCTTTTCTTCCAGATTCTTCGCTACAATAGACTAAGGATCAGTCTGGCCAGGCAGGACCTTCTTTGGGGTGGGGTGGGATGTGGAGGGCACTTCGGGGAAGTGGATAGGCTGAGCAGGTCAAGCCATCGTCCTCTTGACTAAGCAGAGGCTCAGGCTACAACTGGGGACATCCAGAAACGAATGACTTTTACTCCCCAATACACATACTATGGGGGAGGGGCACAGATTATATTTTGACACATTAATCTATGCTTCTTGTGCTGCCATGTTCTGCTACTCCAATCCTTTCCCCACATCCCCCAGTTCAGGGTAGAGTTGTTATAGCAGAAATATAAGAAGAAATAAAGCACTTGAGTTTCAAAATATATGTTACAAATTGTGATAGAGATGCCAACTTCAAAGAAAAGATTTTGATCTTTGCCTCTAAAAAAGTGCACGATATAATAGCGTGTTTAATCCTGTCTCTGAGTTAATAAAGTTCTTCTGGACTTGTTGGGATGAGGGTGAGGGAGTCAAAGTGAAAGCAAAGTTGTAAGATGCTGGCAAATGTACCTGAGTGCTTTTTCATTTAGGGTTTGGCCTGGAAAGAATGTGGCCTTGGGGACAGGGGTCATGTCCCGTCAGTCTAATTCTCCTTTCAAGAACAGTTCTAGTAAACGCAGAATGGCCTTACAATGGTGGCATCCTATGACAAATGACAAGCTTCCCATTTTCTGACTCTAGTGTGATGTAAGAGACAGAAGCATAGGGAAGCTGACACCTCTAGGAACAACACTCATCTGATGGGATGGGAGTAGGGAAGCAAGAATCAGAGAAGGGACCCTGAAAGTGTCTCCTTAAATTTAACATCTCACTTCCCCCACCCTAGTCCTGGCCACACTTAGCTCTCTTTTTCTCTAAGTCCCCATCTTTTCCTAACTACCAGTGGCAGAAGTGCTCCACTGTCCCACCTTCAAGATATTGCATGCTTTTGTGTTTCCCAGACATTCTACCCACACCTAGGTAAATACTCCCATTATTAAATTCTGCAGAAATAACTGTTTCAACTTTTACTTTGACACACTCAACAATTACTTTGAGTGTGCCATCTATTTCCTTCTGATACTCTGATTCATATATACGTTTTAAGTGTTCAACAAGTATCCTTCAGTATTAGTTTGGTGGGAAAGCCAGCCCCCATGAATGGCTAAGTATTCTAGTCATTATTAAAGCGTGCTATTCAAATGAATGAATTTCCCCAGGATCTGTCTTGGTCAAGAGAGGTGTTCCACTGCTGACCTTCATGATGGAAAGCTGATGCTTGCAGGGCCTCTATGCTGTACCTTGTAAAATTTGTATCCTACCGTAGGACAGACAAAGACAACAGAGCACAGCATCACTTCGGCAAATTAAGGAATGTTATAGCTTCCCAACTCAAGGGTTTTTTTTCAACCACAGAGTATAAACTTCCGTCTTAATCTTAAGCAAATGCTTTTAAAAGCAAGCTCTATTTGGCTGGGGTAGTGGAAGGAAAAAAATTAATGTTGGCCACAGTGGGATTTATTTTCCATACTTGCTCTGATTAGTAAACAGATTAATGCTTTCCAAGGATGATTGATTTTAATTTTATTCATAATGTTTGGGCTTTTATTATGTGATTCCTTATGAAGCATTCTTTATGGAGAAATACATTGTCAAGTTCATAGTCTCTGAATGAGACATCATTCTAAATATGAAACAAGATTAAACTTGACAAGTTTCTCCCCCCAAATGATTTGTTCTTGTTTTCATACATATAAAAGTTATATCTTGGAATTATACAAAACATCAATACAGCAAGTTCCATGATGCAATGATTGGAATAAAATTTTGGAAAACAGTTTGCTTTTAATCTTAAATATATTGTAAACAATTTATAGGGGCCATATTAGCTACACGCATTTTGAAAAAGAAATCTAAGTAACAAATGGATTATAAGATGAAGTGGTATAAAGATGATGATAACACTTAGTTGAAAAAGAGACAGTCTACCTGAGTGGCCACTAATTAAGTGCACAGTGCCAGGTGGGTTCTCAGTTCTTGGAGGTGAATACAGTGGAGGAGGTGGGGGGAGTGAGCCCAGATCCATCAAGCTTACCTCTTTCCTCTGAGTCTTCTCAATAATTGTCTTCCTCAGCTTTCTGTGGTTGGCTCTAGCAATAATAGAATTAGTTAATTTTGAGCAGGAATATGTCAGAACCCCAGTGTCTCAAGTAGTAGAAACAGAAATTGTCTTTGTTCCCAAGCAAAGCAGGCTGCAAACTATCCAGGGGCTGAATGTCTAAGTATTGGCAAGAGTCCTCAGGGGAAGAATTCCTTGCAGGAGGAGACAGTAAAGGTGGCATGAGAGGTGATGAGCAAAGAGCCCGGTGACATGATGCCCTGGGTCCCTGTCTTGTCAATGACACCAACCCCAACCCTTGCCATTATGAGTCAACAATTCTGCTGTAGGCCTAAACTGTTTAGTTGCTTTTCTATCACTTCCAACTTGTAGAATCTTGACTAATTCAAAGACAAGAGACCTTAGTTGAAATGTAGGTTTATTAACTCAATTACCGAGCTAAGTCTTGGATATGCCTCAGGTATGTCTGCTTGTTTCAGTGATACCACTGCAGGGCTCAATTCCAGGCCTGGTCCTCATTCTAGAGGTGTTTCCCTCAGTGCAACAGTGAAGTAGCTTCCAAAATTTGAAATGAAAATTTTCCTTAGAGATCACAGATGCAAATTCAAAACACAGTGGGTCAGTGTAGAGAAGAGATTATATCTGAGATTATCTTCAGAAGTGAACAGGAGTTAAACCAATTGTAAGGCAAAAGTAGAAAGAGAAAGATGGAAGGAAAAGTAGGAATTGAGGACAAAAAGTAGGGAAGTGCATCCTAAATTTTAATGTGCATCCAAATCCCTAAAGATCTTATTAAAATAGACAATCTGACTTAGTAGGTCTGTGGTGGGGCCTGAGATTCTGCATTTCCAACAAGATTTCAGGTGACATCAATGCTGCCAGTCTCTAGACCACACTTTGAGTAGTGAGGTGCTATAGAGTACTTTAACGAAATGAAATGGCCTGAAGCACAGACTAACAACAACAACAACAATAACAATAATAATACATGTTATTATCATATCTAAAGAAAGAATACATCAATCAGAAGGATAGAGGAGGAAGTCAGCAGAAATAATATAGAGCAAAAAGAGAGTCAGGAAAAAAAAAGCCAAAAAAGCAATGTCCAAAAGAAGCACAGTGTCCTGACAAGAAGAGGCCCATTTTGAATTAGCTCCTGTTGTGAATATGGATTACTGGGCTCTCAATTTCCAAAGACATTAGATTTTTGTATTCCATAGTTACCTTTCCATATTTGTAAAACAACCCTTGAATTTTATTTGCCTTTTTTGGATGGCTTTTCAACAGGAAGAAAATGAGCTCTCTAGGTTAAAATGAATAATCTGTTCCTCATGAGAATTATGCTATTCATTATAAATTATTAAATTGTCATTATGTTTACAAATAACAGCTTCTGTGAGTTTAGTTTATGTGACTCGGCATCTCTAAAACCAATTTTATTTGAAGCATCAATGAGTCTTAGTTTCTGCCACTCCAACTGAATAAAATAAAATAAATAAAATGGAAGGTGTACAAATCACCACCTTTAAATTCCACTACTTGGGGTCAATTAGCAACACCCACCTCCCCATCCCACCCACATCTGACACTGAGAGTTACTTTCTTTGAAATTTACATGTCTTATGATATTATGGGGCAGGACCCTGATCTTTAATTTGTTAACTGATGTCATTTTGTGATTTTCTTTGTTTTAAGATAATTATTATTTTTTTAAAAAAACTAACCATGTAAATCCTGATATTGGAAGCAATCTTTCTCCATCTTCCTCATTTTCTTCTGAGGGTCTCGGTGAACCTGTTGCTTTATTTACAATTTGCTTTCCTTCACAGTGTCAGGACACTTTATTATTTATTGCTCCACTGTGTGTTATCTTCCAGTGATTCATTTTTTTCCCCCTCCTTTTCTATTCTTGACAAAAACAGGAGTGTTGTTCCAATACATTTCTACTTAATTGGTTGTGTCTGTTGTATTAGAAGAAAGCCAGTCAAATTCACCTTTTCCATTTATAAACCTCATATCAGCATGTCACACATAATTAGGAACAGTTAGAAATGGATGCATTCACTAGGTGAAAAGCAGGCACACTTTGGCTAATGGCTGTCACTGATCTTCATGCTTTTGTATCCACACTAATACTGTTGTTTTTCCCTGAGCTGCCTTGGTGGCATCTTGTCAGATGATTCATTGGGGAATTAAAAAGTTGGCGGGGTGGGGGGGGTAGACTTTAAATTACTCTTGTGTTAGTTGACTATTTAATTTTCTGTGCAACCACAAGACCAAATTAATTTAGATGCTGATAGCATTTTCCTCTATTAATTTATGAAAATAAGAGCAGCAAAAATTGGGAAGTAGAATATTAGTTTATTATAGTCTCCCAGGAGAAAATAAGAAGGGACCAATGATTTTCACCTTTGTCGGTTTATTATTTCTGACTTTGATGTGGCATAACAGCTTAATTTCAGGTGTGCATACCTGCCATCATGTGAAAATGTAACTCAGTTTTCATCATGCATATTCCATTGAGGCATTTGCTGTTGAGTTCTTTCCTCCCTAAACACCGGAGAAGCTAAAGATGAGTTATCTGAGTTTTCTGTATCTCTTGCATACCAAGCCAAATTTGTATAAAAAGTTTCAGACATCTCGCTTTTTGTTAATAAACCAAACTTTTGGGCTGCATATTAAATATGTCTTTCCACTCTATTACACATCTACTCTGCATTTCCTTTTTTTCTTTTCTGTATGTATACATAGCCCCTTTTAAGATAAGATTTATATTCTGGTTTGTGGAAATTTTAATTTTACAGAATATTATTAAACCTGACTATCTACTAACTGTATCTTTAAAAAGCGTAGAGAACGCTAGCCGAGCGGAGCGTTGGTTAAGAGCTGGCTTGGGATGACAGCAGCCCCGGTTCAGATCCCACATATGAGGACCAATGACACTGCCCTCTACAGCTAAGATGATGAACAACAGCTCCGCCTGGAGCTGGGCGGCTGTGAGTTCCCTGGGACTGCATAGCTGCAGCCCCTGCTGCAGTGGGCTGCCATAGGCTACAGTGAGTGGCCAGCAGCCAGCGTGAGCAGCTGGCAGCCGGCGTGAGCTGCCAAGAGCCGCTGTGATCGGCCATCCAGAGGCCAGCGACAGATCTGCCTCACCTGAAAAGAGCACAATGAGAATACCAACATGAACCAGTGAAGCAATGTCCTCTACAACTAGACTGAAGAACAAAGGGACAACTTGTCTGTTTCCCTTCACCGATTCCCCAATGTTGTTCCCCTCTCCCAATTTCCCAATAAAATCTTTATAAAAAAAAAAACGCATAGAAACATATTTTATTAAGTGGCTAAAAATATATTCCTCATGCATTAACATCTCTTTAGATCAAACTTTCTCCAGGAAAGGTCTTTGGAGAACTATTGGGCTGTCAGAAAAGTCATACACATTTTTACAATGAAAAACATAGAAAAAATACGTCATGACTTTTCTGACAACACAATACTTTAGAAGCTGAATTTCCATTGCAACAACACATATGATTGCCAAGTGCCCAAGGCCAGTGATCCTGAATGGAGGGCTTTGAGAATACCAGTTCCTATTCCTCATAGGTGGCAAAGTTCAGAAGCAAAAACCTTCACCAGTAAAGCAAGGAGCTTTTTCTTATAAGTTTCCTTCTGATTCTTCCTATTTCAGGTAGGAAGTTAACCTGACTTTCAGGTCACAAACATTAACATGCGCACCAAGTATCAGTAGAAGAAGGAAAAAGATATGAACCAGACTATATTTAAATAGTGTAAGAAGGAGAATGGGAACACTAAATGGGTGTGTGGGCCAGCACAGAGGGCAGAAAATTCATGGGATATGGGAGGAATTCTCTGTTTTATACACATTGCAGCATATGCAAACACCAGCTGAAAAAAGGTGATGGATGGTAGCATGAGCATCAGAATCACTAGCTCATTGAAAAGTATTTCTGACCAGGAGGCCAGATGGAGGGAGAGCTCTTTCAAATATACCAAAAAGTATTTCCCATTCAGTTGGAAATGATTTCTTCTTATTTTCCCCCTCCCTTAAAAAAAAAGGCACTAGTTAGATCCAAAGGCAGGAGATGTTGCTGGCCAATGGAAAGCATTCATGGTTTTAACAATAGAACAACAATGAATGGTCACTATTAAAAGATGTCAGTTTCTTTAAAGACAACAGATAGACAAATGTACCATGAACGTTCCATATGAAGAAATAATCTACATTTCAGATTGCTAATTGCCTCTCCAAATCCATTCTGACCTCCCTTAGTAATGAGAAACCTAATTTTTAGCAGCCATTAGAGCCAACCAGATAAAAGAACACGTTCTCCATGTGACATGTGACTTAATTCAGGCCAATAACACGTAAGCCTCAGTGTTTTGTGGGAATGAGAGGAAATATCCTGGGTGTGTCCAGTTTATTCCTCCAAATCAGCTCTGCATCCTTCTCCATCATGCTACTTACTCAGAAAATGGACTTGTATAAAACACATAAATGGTCTCCTTTGACCTTGACTTCCATCTGGGCTCAGCCAAGGGGACACCAAGAATGGGAGGGATGAGAGTTTGGGCTATGACTAATTCTAAGATTATCAAATGCATTGATGACTTATTTGCAGGTTTTTTTGTTCCCAGGATATATGCAAGTAGGGATTTACGTTCAAAGTAATTTGATTTAAAGTCATTTGAAAAAAATTCTCAGGGCCGGCTGAGTGGCGTGGTGGATAAGCGCTGGCTTGGGAAGCCAGCGGCCCCGGTTCGGTCCCACATATGAGGGCCAGTGACGCTGCCCTCAAAAACAAAACAAAACAAAAAAAACTTCTCTGCGTGTGCCAGGTTACAAGTCGGCATGGTGCATTCCTTCAGTAAAAGCCAAGCCTCCATGAGGAGCCTTGACAATAGTTATAGCTTCTTCTGTAGACTCAGATAACTATGCCCGCCCTGTTCTTGTCCCTTTAGGTCTAATGGTAGTACTGACTCTCCCAGTTGATAGTCCTAGGTGTTTAGTTATGTTTCTCCTAATTCTGCTCATACTCTTGTCAATAGTCCCTTTATTAAACTGTTCACTTACCTTATGTGAGTATACCATGGATTACCTGATTATTTCCTTAAAAGGGTGGTATTGTACATTTCCCTCCTCATTCTTCTTCCCATTGGCTGGAATGCAGACTTGATGACAGGAGCTGGAGCAGCCGTTTTGGACAATATGGAAGAAAGCAATCGATGGTGAAGGAGCAGGATAAAAAGGACCCTTGGTCTTTGATGACCATGGACTGACATACCGGATCTTGATGACTAAAATCTTGAAATTTTTACACGTTGGTGCTGCCTGAGTGTCTTCTTAGTGTCCACTGCTCATGTACCTCAAGGTCTGTTTCCTCCATGTCAGCCATCTCCACTAGCTCTGTGGAACCCTCCTTTACTCTGGAAAAGTGGGTCCCCTCAGGGACTTCCATTTGGTCTCTGATCTTGCAAGGCATAGTGGCATTGTGGTCTTTCCTGCTTCCACAGTCACAAAAGGGAAATGAAGCAAAAGCTTCATTTGGATTCCCTTTGATTTACTTAAAATACCTCCCAGCTCTAGGACTGACTGTGGCCAAGAGACTTAGGAGGGCAGGAGAAACATGTCTCATAGCCTATTTCCCTATTTCTAATTTCTTCTTCCCATAATCCTTTGAGACTGAAAGAGATTAGCAGTGTCCCTTTTCCTCACATTCTACTTCAAATTTTCTCTACCCTATAACTTATAAAGGGCTTCATATTTAAGCCAGCTAGTCCTCATGTACTAATGACAATATTAAGGAATTTGGAAAATCCAGTTGATCATCTTGCAATGCACCCAGAAATATTCTAATTTTCCAGCTAAAGAGGAATCCACCTTTCTTCTAAAGCACTGAAGCCCACTGTTTTTAATTTGTGTATACCTCAGGGAACAGAACTTGGGTAGCAAGATGCACCTGGAAATATTTAAAAGGTGATCCAATTGTATTAATATCTTTGATGTCAAGCTCAGTGCCTGTTTGTTGAATGACTATATGACAGTCAACCATTAGACATTGTGAACATGGCACTGGGGACACAAAGAGTTAGAACCCAATATCATTCCCTTCAGGAACTTAGGATTTGGGGAGAGAGATGCTAACTGCCAAATGAGCTAGGCAATACATGCTTCAAAACAGTGCTTCTCAAAATCAATGTACATAGTAATCAACTGGAAATCTTGTTAAACTGCAGCTGCAGAATTTTGTTCAGTAGATCTTGGGTGGGGTCAGGCATTTGAATTTCTAACAAGCCTCCACATGATGCTCATGCTGTGAGAACACGGACATCATTTTGGGAAACAATTAAACAAGGCCAGGGAAAGAAAGGCCTCACAGAGAAAGAGAAACTTGTTCTGAATCCTAAAGAATGAATAGAATAGAAAAGCAGAGGGGTGAGGGAGGGAAGGATGGAGAGGGAGAGAGAGAGAGGGAGAGGGAGGGGGAGGAAGAGAGGGGAAGAGAGAGAGAGGGAGAGGGAGAGAGCTGGTGTAAGCAAGTATTTAGAGGTGGGACTATCTCCAACATGCCTAAAGGTAGGTGAGCAGACTAATGGAGAAGAGGGTTGGTGATAGAACTAGGAGAGAAGGTGGAATAATAAGTAGAAACCAGATTCTAAACAGCTCATGAATTAGGTATCTCACAAGTTGGCTCTGCCAATAATGTCATCAGGTTGAAGGCCAGCAGTAGGTTTTAATGCCTTAGCAACATCTGGAAAAAGATGTACTGACCTGATACAGACAGAATTCACACCAGAAGACCCAGTTAGTTATCAACTTCCTCCTCAGCCAATCTAAGGGAGAGGGGTTCTGGTTCTAACCGTTCCATAGGAAAAAAGGAAATAAAGTCCTGCTGTGGTTCTTCAGTACCGAACAGCCTTTCTCGCTCCTGTGTGTCTACAAGGTTTCAATAAATTATTAGCATCTTGAAGCCATAGTGAGAGCCACCCCCAAAAGTCCATTTGCAGTGCTTCTATACATCTCTTCATCTGAAAAATGGGGAAGACAGGCAGGAGCAAGGAGAGCCTGGAATACAATTCTCTGTAAGGAAATATAATACTGAACTTAAAAATGTGAATTCATGCCCTTTTGATCAAAACACAGGAAGCAGTAGTCATTATTCCTACCCAGTTTTTTCTACTAATAGATGGCACGCAGCTGGCCAGGGGGCACTTAGAGGAAGTTAGGTAGTTTTATTTTTAACTCAGTAAGAAGGGGGAAAGATCCAACTTGTTTATATCAGAGAGACTGCTTGCAAAGCCCTAGGGACTGCTGTTCTGCATTGGTGGCATTTGCTACCTCCCAGGCATGTAGGTAAGATGACAGATGTCTTCACCTGCTTCCGGCTTTATCACTGATGAGGGTACGATGCCTCTGTTTGGTACATCTGGAAGTCAACATTACTTACCACCATGAAATTTAGCTGTCAAGATTCACTGTCTAAACAATGTTGGTTACTGGTCTGTTGAAATTCTGAATATCTAAAAGTTTCTCTCTCCTGTTTTTATACCCCTTTCCTATTTTTCCAAGAAGGTGCTGGTCTCATTCTTTCCTTACCCTTTTTCCTTTGTTGTAGAGAAAATAAATCAATGATATAGAAAACTAGATGTGATTCCACTTTCAGGCAGAAGGGTTTGGTTTGCAATCTACGAATGTAACTTTGAATGCAGGCTCTACCCTAACCAGCTGTTGGAGGATATCATCCAGAGAACACAACTGACAGTTGACCCTTGAGCTAGACCTAAGCAGCAGGAGGCTCCTTATCCTCTCCTAGTCCTTGGAATGTACCTTCTGTCTACCTTTCCCACAGTGGTCAATACTTTGAGGTACGCAGCCTTGAGAGAGAAAGATGTTGATGAGACCATCTGGACGGTACACATGACTGAACCCCATTAAAGCTTCTATATAAACTCTTAAAATTTTGGAGGGTGGGTGTAGAGCTATTTGTCTTGCAGCCCAAGTCAAGCCTCGTAAGTAAGTTCCCTTGATTGGTAAAACCACTACTTAACCAATCTTGAGTGGCCCATCTGTTTCATGGGTCTCTCCCTGCCCTCCAAGTATGGGGGCTAGTTTCAGGTTTCAGCTAGGAAATTTATGAGTTTGCAAACCAACACCAGCTCTGTGATATTAGAACTGGGCTTTGCAGTACATGGGACTCACACGTGGTTCATGGGTCACCTGTGCACTGCACCTGCTGTCAATACACTCAGAAGAGGGCTTCCTTGGCAAGTCACATCTTCCCCTTGATCTTCCAGCAGCTGCACTGGGTAGTAGTGTTATCTGGGAGGGGACAAAAGAGGCAGCGATGGACAGAGGAGCTGAACACTCCTCAAACTGGTACCTAAAAGTAGGCAGGACAAGCAACGGATGCAATCAAGGGTCATCAGGGGGGCTTCCAAAGCCTCCCTTGATGGCCTGCCCTCCAGAGATCAGAGTGTCTTGAATAAGACCCCTTCCTGTGAGGCCAACATGTTACCTGAAAAAGGATAACACATTAAACTATACGTACTCAGTGCTAGGATAGTTTGTCATGATAACTAACATCATAGATAAGGCTTCGGAGAGAATAGGGCATAGGAGACATAAGTTTTGTCAGCAAATAAAGTTGGATGACCAGGAAGCAGCACAAGAGCAGCCCAAGTGTCTGTAAAAGGAGGCAAGATGAGAGGTTGGAAGAAAACCTCGCAAAGACAACTCCTTCCATGCGGGAGACAAACTACTCCCATTTCACTAATGACTAATGTGTAGTTACAAGACACTTGTGTCCCATTTAGAGCTTTTCTTCTATCACTTTCTTGAGTTCAATACACTTTGAAGTTAAAAGAAGCCTCTTTTATTTACTGCTCACCTCCTATGTCCCTTGCTTCCTGCTGCCTCTGCTAGTTTAGTCATTTCTGGATTTTTCTAACCACCAAGGGGCTAGAACAGGAACATAAAAACACTAGACATAAAGGGGAAAGTAAGAGACAGATGATCAAATGTCTCCAGGGACAAAGACAACCAGACATGAAGAGCAGAGGCGTTTGGAGAACATAAAAGGCAATGGGGAAATAAACATTCATAATATAATGGTGAAAACCCTCACATTGAAGCAAACAAACTTGGAATTCATGGTCATTTAATTTTAGAATTTGAACAAGCCCCCAGAGTGGCTAACATCTAAACTCCCAACACCTCTCATACCCCTAACAGCTAGTAAATTGTAACGATGTCGACGTTTGGATATCTCTTGTTATAAGAAAGTTCTTCCGTATGCTTCCACTATGTAAAAGTATAACGTGAAGCATACATGGTTTTAATTTTACACCTAACATAAAATTTAAAATCCAAAAATAAACTACAGTGTATCAGAAGGTTATTTGCAGAGTGTTGCTGAAACCCAAACTATGAGACTTCAGTTACTAAATAAAGACATTCACTTTATCTTGCTTTATGCTCATGTCCACGAGTGTTGTTAAGGTTTATATTTAGAAAGTTTTAAATCCAGAATATAAAGACAGGAAAGCTTTGCTTTCTTCAAGCCACTTTAAGTTCAAAATATGAGCTATTTATTCAACTCTTTCCCTCAAGTAAAGCTACAAAATGTACACATAACAAGAAATATGATGTTTAGTCCCATGTCTGAGTTAATTCTGCTGTAGGAGGGACCTCACAAAGAATTCATGCCTAATAAAATGAATATACTTTATCAATTCTGCATAAGTATGTAAAATAAAACAGAATTAATTGCATCTTGTTTTGAAAGGATCTTTCAAAAATTATTGATAAGTAAACATTCTCTCTGGTTTCCCAGGCATTTTGTCATATTGTTCTCCATGTTTAGAAAGTTTCAACATGTATTTTCCTTTCAAATTAAAAAACAAGAGTTGGTTTACGAGAAAGAAGGAAATCCTGACATTTGTGACAACATGTATGGACACTGATGACATTAATAAGTGGAGTTATTTGAAACATCAAAATTCCACTTTAGTTTATTATTGGCAATTTAACTGCATTTTTTAGTGGTTATTCCAGGGATAATAGTATATATAACATCCATAGCTTTTCACACCAAGTTCATTAGAATTGTTCCTCACTATATAAAACATGTCATTTTTTATTTTGGCTGTTTTCAAGATTTTCTTTTCACCTTTGTTTTAAAATTTTGTTTATTATGACATGACTAGGCACAGTTTTCTTTATAAGTTTTTTATTTAAGGGTGTTGAATATCTTGAAATTGTGAATTTATGTCTTTCACAACTTTTGGGAAAAATTGTCTAATTTCTATTTATCTGTGTTCGAGTTCACTGACTCTTCAGTTATTTCCTTTCTGCCTATTAAGTTCATCCTTTTAAAAGATCTCAGGTATTCTATTATTTCAATCCTAGTATTTCCATTTGGTTCTTTTTTACATTTTCTATTTCTATGCTGAGAATATTTGTCTTTTCAGTTGTTATGAGAATATCTTCCTTTGCCTCATTGGACATAGCTATAATAGCTAATTTAAAATTCTAACAAATTCAATATGTAGGTTATCTTGCAGTTTGTATCTGTATATTACCTTCTATGGATAACATTTCCTTGTTTTTTGTTTGTTTGTTTGTTTTTGTTATTGTTAAATCATTTTGCACTGTATCCTGGACATTATGGATACAATATTGTTGAGACTCTGGATTTTGTAATATTTTCCTGAATACTGTTGATTAGCTTGTTTTGGTAGACACTCATGGTTACACTCAAACTAAAAACTTAGTCTCACCTTAGCTATCCTGTGCCACATTACAGCTATAGCTTGCATGCAGGGAAAGTCTACAAAATCAAAAGTCACCTGTGCCGTTTTCTAAGTTTTGACTCCTTTCTGGAATTTCCCTGTTTCTGATCATTTCCCAGAGCCTCCATACATTTTTGTTTGTTTGTCTTTCCATTTTGTTTTGATTTTTGTCCAAGTCTATAGATGTTCATCTGTGGGGGTGTTGTTCTGTTAGGAGCTTCCATCATCATACTGGAAGCAGAAACCCCTGGAGGTATGCTCTTAAAATCCCAAATAATTCCTAGAAATAGGGTGTAAATGTAAGAGGCCTGATGTCATAATCATACCAATAATATGTGAATCTTTAAGAAGGTGGTAAAAAAATACCAAAATTAAGCAAGAAGTATGGATGCTTTTTAAGGAAGTCCAATGAACATTAGCCCTGATGATACATTTTGTTTTCATGTCCTAGTCACATAATTCCTTCTGGAATAATTTATTAATTATTTTCAGTTGAAAAAAATTTAGCCGATGTTGGTGCCCTCTCCAACTTCCAAAAGCCAACACCTGCCTTCCTTTGCCTACTCTTCCCATCCAGAGCAGACTGAGAGAGGAGTTATTAAAGTTTCCCAGAGCAGCACTAAAATACCCTTCCTGAGTGTACAAATACTGCAGCTCACTCAGCCCTGGGCTGAATTAACTCTGAGGCATGCGCTGTATGCCGATGATTCTCAACCCATAAGTTGTGAGGTAGCAGTTTTTTGTTCATTTTTGACCAATGTTTTGATAAAATATACAATAAAAATCAATGGGTGTCTTATGACAATGTTAACTGGCTGTAAGCGTTTATAAATGTTTGATCTCAACTACTGGACTTCCTTCCCCCATTGTTAACTGGTAACAGACATTTCATGAAGCAGCACCAGCTACAGTCGCTCACTGTAGTAAATGGCTTCATAAACACACTCTTTATTGGCATTATTTCCCTCCCTGTCTCACTTCTCTACTTCCCTACTGGTGTTTTCTGGGATCCCCTCCCAAATAAATTACTTGTTCTCAAATGATTGCTTCCGGTCTGCTTCTAGAAGACTCCAATCTTCTAGAAGAATCCAATCTAAAATCCAGCTAAAGTATCAAATATAACACTAATTGGAGTGGCTCATCCTGAGTCAATAAACAAATTAAAATGTTCTCCTTTACTCAATGAAAAAAAACCTCCTAAACTTTAGATGTTAAACCACTGTCTAGAATCTTAGAAGTTGAAAGAAGAAACTAAAAACAAACGTGACTCAGACCCATAATTTCATTTCAAAGTAGGGAAAAATCTGGTCTTAAAATTCTGATTATATGCTGCTATCACCCACCCAAAACAAGGATGCCATTTTCTTTATGAATCATGTGATTTGATGATTTCTTTCATAATGTCACAGTAGGCCATCAAAACAATAACTATCTTTTCCTTTTGGCTTAAATAGTGGCTTATAACGGGACATGAAATGTTTCTACATCAGTTAAAATAAACAGTCCCTTCATTTTTGTCCTAAGATGACCTCCTTCAACCTGGTGCTTGACTATAATTCTTCAGTTGGAAAAAAATGAGCTTAAAGACCACAGTACAAAAATATAATCTAATTTGGGTTTGAGTTTTTAAAGGAAGAGTGTCCAAAAGTTGTTGGCATAGAAGACATCTTCTTTTTAGTAATAATGTGTATTATATGGAAAACTCAGAAAGATTTTACTAATGTAATGGACAGTATATGGTTTTGAATTTGAATCCTGACTGCTCTGGCTTGAATTCTGATTTTGCTAAGTATGTAATGTGTGCAAATTTCTCTAATGGATTTAGTGACCATACTTCTCTCAGAGATGTTAAAATTTAAATAATATACTGATGTATTTGAAAATACCTGGTTCAGTTGAAGAGATAAAGAAATCAAAAATTATTTCAATGTAGGCATATTCTGATTTTTATAGTTAGGAAAAAGCACATAAAAGAAAAAGTATCATATGACACTGTGGGTTAAGAAGTAGAAGTCCAGTAAAGGAGAGAATAGTCTAGTGTTATCATTGTTCTGATAAATAAAATTTGCCAGTCCAAATTCCCCCTACTCCTTTCTCTGTCAACTGGAAGGGACCTAGTTTAAATGGAGTATGGTGCATTGAACAAAAACTTCTCTGGCTTTCTTTGATTGTGCTCTGTGGAATGAAATAAGCTTGAAGAAAAGAAAATCAAAGTAATGTCTGCTGCATATGAGGCCACAAGGACACTCAATGTAACCATATCATAAATCATCAAAGAGAAATGCCAGGGAAGATATATGCTTCTAGGACAGCTTGCCTCATTTAATATATATAATGCCACCATAATAGCAACTCTTTAGTTCCCCTTTTCCTTTGTTCAGTGGTAATTGTCCTTTTGCTGGACCATTCATCTCTTGAAGAGTTGTCTCCTGACTAGGAGATGTGCACAACTGGCCCTGAGTTATGAGTTCTCAGCCTGGAAAGCTCTACGTTTCAGTTCAGCAGTGTTCAAAGTTAAAGTGAAGAGTAACCACCACACAAAAGAAAAAAAATGACCCTTAAAAAAGTTAGTTGAATGAAAGAATGAATATGGTTAAAAAATACTTTCACTTTCTGCCATGTTTCATTAATGAAGAATAAATAAAGAACTAGTTTTGAAGGATAATTAAAAGACTATGAGAATAGCAATATCAAAGGTCATGAGGATGACAATTTAGGAGCCCAAAAATGGTATGTCACAGTCCTTCCACAATCATAAATGGGTCACAATAAAATCTTCATAATATAATTTGAAGTCAGGGAATTAAAATAATCAAGTACCTTTTCACCTGAAATTTGTGTCCTAAAAACAATATACAACCTACAAAATTTCTTAAGATTTGACAAATCCACTAGGATTACTCATAGATACAAAGCTGTCCTGAAACTTGAAAAGCTGTAGTCCTTCTCAATTTGGTAGCTACATCTCCCTTTGGAGATCTATTCACACACAAAAGAGATTAATAAATTTAGCCAAGAACTTGAGAAAAAAAGATGAACATAATGCAAAGGCTCAACCCAAAATAAAATTATGAGTGGGTAAAAATAGACTAAGTACCATTAGTATTCTGGTTTTACTTCACACACTACTTATGAATCCTTCAGAGATAAACACACAAAGAAACATTTCAATAACATGAGGGATCCAGGGTGAGCCTACAAAAGGAAAATAAGATAAAAGCTGAGAACGGAATGCATTACAAGAGGATTAGGTAAGCACCTGAGGGTAGCAGGTTAGAAGCAGCAGGTATAATAAATATCTTTCTTGATGAGGTTCACAGTCAAAACTTTTTCTTGATTTGTAGCTACCAAAGCAAGATAGATTTCCTGATTTTCATTCACAGCATTATGTGATACAAAGATAAAATTCAACTTCTCAGGGAATAGAACACATGTGGTCTAACCAAAGCATTCACTTTATCTTCTAAAGGACTGAGGCAACAGCAAAGAAAGCAAAGCATTACTGAGGATCTGAAGCATTCAAGTTCTTTTATATTTATACAGAACCTCCTGAATGTTTCACCATGTAAGTGGTTCCACCCAAGTTCTCTTTTCCTGTCTGGTTGAGTCCATTGAAATTGATAGCCAATGGAGTGAATCCTCACAAGTCCGAACCTGAACTCTGAAAGGGACGTGACTTAACATGATTAAACGCTTACACTTGGGCTCCTCTTCATTTTTTTCTTTTTCTTTCTTTTTTTTTTTTTTTTAGAGAAATGACTGTATTTTTTTTTTAATTGGGGAACAGTGTATTTCTCCAGGACCCATCAGTTCCAAGTCAAGTAGTTGTTTCAATCCAGTTGTGGAGGGCGCAACTCAGTGGCCAATGTGGGAATCGAACCGGCAACCTTGGTGTTATGGGCACTGCGTCCTGCACTCTAATCGCCTGAACTAACCAGCCATTCCTCCTCTCTTCTTTTAAAGGACACCCACTGGCCTTGTAGTTGGAAATCCAGTGAGAATTCCTTCTGCCTTTGAGGATGGAAGCAGAGCACTGAGCTCTGTTACCAGCAGCTTGCTGTCTCTCCCGGTCAGCTATGGAACTTTGGGGGACCCAATTCAACAAACCAAAAACTAACAAAGCCCTGCTTGGGTGGCAGGTGTGAAGATTAGGCCTTGAGCCTTGCATGCCACTAAAATCTCTTCAGTACATTCAGTCACATACATGACCTTCACAAGTTTGCATTTGCTTTCTGGTGCTGACAATGCAGCAGTTTCCAACTCCACATAGAATCTCTGCTCTTACAGTCTACATTTTTTGGCATATCCTAGACATAGTGACATTTGCATAGAGGTAAGACTTCAGCGAAGTGAAGCTCATGCAGGTAGGAAACAAAGCCCAGGCATTAGTGGTTTGTCTTAGAGTTGATAGTCCACACTTATTCCTGAGGCTTCAGCTCCATTCTCAACTGAGCTCTGCAAAGGAGCTGATGTCTGCACACGGATCTGTCCTTTTCACTCCTAACAGGAATTCTCTGTAGCAGTAGTAGAAACATAAAGCCAGCATCCTATAAATGTTTTCTCTAGTTTCTTTGGTTACGTTGCTCCATAATTCAGGGAAGCCAGCCATGTGCAGCATATTTAGACAGGACAGGTGATTCCTGCCAAAATGCCAGGGTTAAGGTCATAGAAGATTTGTTGGTTCAGCACTGTAGGATTGCTTTCCTCATACGAGGTGTGATCAAAACATACAGTTAATGTTTAAAAAAATAAAAATTATTACAGTAAAAGACACATTATCATTAATCTCCTTCAAAATATTCCCCCTCGCTTCAAACATACTTATCCCATTGTTCTTACCACTATCTGAAGCAGTTCTGGAAATCCTCTTTCGTGAGTGTCTTTAGTTGCTCTGTCGTAGCTGCCTTGATGTTCTGAATCATTTTGACTTTGAGGAAGAGCCAGAAGTCACACAGTGCCAGATCTGGTGAATGAGGTGGATGAGGACACACCATAATGTTTGTATTTGATTGAAATTGTCATAACCAAAATGATGTGTGACATGGAGCATTGTCATGATATAAGATGAAGTAAAGACACTCATGAAAGAGGACTTCCAGAACTGCTTCAGAAAGTGGCAAGAACAATGGGATAAGTGTGTTCAAAGTGAGGGAGGATTCTGAGGGGAATTAATGGTACTGTGTATTTTACTGTAATAATTTTTTAAATTTAAACATTCACCATATTTTTTTTTTTATCACACCTTGTATTTAGTCACTGAGTTGAGCAGGAACCTCTTTGCCAAGGTTTTAGAGAAAAGATACAGGTGAAAGCCCAATGCTTCCGGTATTAAGCATTTGTTCATAGACCTCTTACAAACTTCTCCACCCAAAGTGCTAATGCAGACAACAATGATGATCAATAGAAAGATACAGCAGCCTCCAACATAGACAAAGGAATAAATGATTGTGGAGGTGCTATTAGGGATAACAAACCATCCAAGAAAAATAACAAGACAGCATAAGACTGTGGCCTGACAGGATTAACAGAGAGAAAGACTGATGTCTCTGAGACTAGTCAAAAAAACATGGGAAGGTCCAAAGAGGGTATAGGTTTGTGTGAAGATCTTTCAGTTAGTGGAATGAGGAGAAAAGAATGGAGCTCTGTGGACCATCATGGGCTTTGAGGTTGCCTAGTCCAAGTCTGGCTAAGTCACATCCCGGCTATGCCAGTTTTAATAAATTGTTTAACCTCTTTAAGTTTCAGTTTCTCAATCTGTACAATTGGAATGATAATACCTACTGCACAGTGTAGATGTGAGGAATGAAAAGGATGATTCATGAATGTTAGCCAGGATTACATAAATGTTACCAGAGCAGGAATGATTAAGGCCTAAGCAGGAGCCACATGTTGGCTTCATGCGATGAGAACTACAACACTGAGAGATGACTTTAAAAATTTATGATGAGGCCAGTTAAGAGTGAGCCTCAGATATCCAGCCAAAGAGTTTGGGTTTGAAGTACGTACTCACTAAGATTCACAATTATGTGGCTAATATAATAAGTGTTTTATAAGGTTGGGCTGGAGGAATGAGTAACAGGAGCCAACTTTTTATGAGCACTTACTGTGTACCAGGCACTGTAATGTGTTAAGCGCTTTAAGCATTATCTCATTTAATGACACTATAGAGGAAGAGTAGAGAATGAAAGAAAGCTTAAGAGGCAATGGGAGAAATACAGGGGTTAGGGGACAAGGAGTCTGAGTGGTATGGTGGCTATATAGAGAGAGATTGGAGAAATTTGGTAGACACTTGGAATAGACCAAAGAGAAAAAAGGCTCACATATGCTTGATACCATAAAGCTAGAGAGCATGATTCCTCACTTGAGCTGAAAAGTCATGGAAAGCAGAAGTTGTGCCCAAGAAATGTTCCCACTCACAATTCCATTTCAACCTTGATTTACTTCTTCAGCCTCCTCTGCTTCCTAGCTTTTCATGCATCTTTTTGAGCGGCTGATAGAAGGAATCCAGTTGAATCTCTTGCATTTCTTTTTTGGACAACATGCACGTGCTTCAAGGCCCTTTGTTTTTTCAGTTGTTGATTTCCTCTACTCACCCTAAAAATTGATATATTGGGTTGTCAGAAAAGTCATGAAGCATTTTTGTAATGAAAAACATACAAAAAATAGGTCATGACTTTTCTGACAACTAAATAGTTGCTCTTTTGATTTTTCAATTTGCACCATATCATCAGGTACTAATTCTACAAAGTACATGTGAAAACTCCAAAGAGGCAAATATGCTACAGAATTCATGTGGGATCTAATGGGAAAACCATTCCACTAAGATCATTCCCAACTTCCCAGAATGAGAAATAATTAAAAATTGACATAATGGTCTAGAGAGTGGGGAAAAAAATGTTTCTGAGCTGAGAGACATCCTGCGCTTCTCATTCCACAATAATTCTTTTAAAGAAAAGTCATAAAGTGCTGAAAATAGAGGTTTGTTCCTGAATATCAGACAAACCCTTCCTAAGGGACAAGATGGGTCATAATTTTAATGAACATTGTGACACACCCGTCAATTATCCTTGGTTGTAAATGTGACCATGTGAATGTTCAAAAGCTGGAGAAGTGGTAATTTCAGCCTGTGCATTCCTACTCATCTGTCAACAGTTGTCAAGAATCTAAATGGCCCATACTGGATAACGTTAATTTTTATGTTTAAAAAGGATTTCACCTGCATATTCAAACACCTTAAGCTTAGAACCATACATAGAAAATTATAGCGCAACCCACAGTAAAATGTGGCATTGAAACACAGTCATGGGAAAGATAGGGGGAAAACACTTTGGAATTCAAAGCTACATAAATTAAAACCATTGATGGAAGTCTGTGTTGTCATGGAAACCTGGTGCAATTGAGAGGCCAGGAAAATATTGTTTAGCTATATCATCACATAGAAAGGTTATTCAGGACAATCGGAATTGCCTGGGCAGATGACTCCAAAAAACTAGTAACTCAGTTATTGATGAGTCTAAAAAATTACAAGTAAAAGATCTGAATAATGAAAGTAAGGATATGAGAATGCAGGTGGCTCAAAGTAGAAAAAAAAACAGGAAATCCCTTTCAGGTTCATGTGTAGTTGAATGGGGAAAAAAGTGGTGAGAAAAGACTAATTAGGATTTGTTGGATGCTGATAAAATTAAGGAAAACATTTAAGTGGTATAGAAAAGGAGGAAAATTGTAAAACAAGTAGTAAAGAACATGCTTTCATTACAGTATTAATCATACTATAATATATTAATTGCTACTATACTTATCACCCTATAGACTACGAGCTTCTTTGGAAACAGTCTGGTTGTGTTTATCATTACCACCCTCTCAAGCTCCCCCTAACCCCAGCACCCAGTTGGACTAGCATAGGGTAGGCACGAAATCAATGTTAGTGAATGGTAACAATTGCTACTATTTATTGAAAAGTGGACTGTAGTACAGCTACTGCCACAAGTTGTATTAGTTTATTAGCGCTGCCATTACAAAATAGCAGACTGGGTGGCTTAAACAATAGAAATTTATTTTCTCACAGTTCTGAAGGCTGGAAGTCCAAGATCAATGTGTTAGCAAACTTGATTTCGTCGGAGGCCTCTTGCCTTGGCTTGCAGAGGGCTCCCTTCTTACTGCATCCTCACATGGCCAGTTCTCTGTGTGCATCCTTGGTGTCTCCTCCTCTTCTAATAAGGACACTAGTCAGACTGGATTAAGGCCCCACCCACAGGTCCTCATTTTAACTTAATCACCTCTTTAAAAACCTTATCTGCAAACATGACTACACTCTGAGGTTCTGTGGGTTGAAACTCCAGCATATAAATTTTAGGGGGACATAATTTAATCCATAATAGAAGTACATATATAGTTATTTATTCCATTGTCACCACAATATCAGTATCATTGTTTTGCATGAGAGGCAATCTGAATCTCAGAAAGGTTAAGTAACTTGTCTGTGGTCACACAGCTAGGAAGGGGCCAAATGGGGATTTAAACCTAGGTTTACTGACCTCAAAGCCCATGTTCTTTACAATGTGCTCCAACAAATGAATAAAATGAAAGTTAATTCAAGGTAAACTGGGAAAGTGAAGCTAATAGGTATAGTTTTATCATCATCATTAACTTAGAATTGAAAGATAACCAAC
This sequence comes from Aselliscus stoliczkanus, assembly GCA_033961575.1. NCBI lineage: Eukaryota > Metazoa > Chordata > Mammalia > Chiroptera > Hipposideridae > Aselliscus > Aselliscus stoliczkanus. Next base: position 157,653,202 of record CM066728.1, read on the forward strand.
AGATTGTGTGGGATTCTTTCTTTCCATAGATGAGGAGGCTGTGCTTCAGGGAGGGCAGGCAGTTTGGTCCCTAAGGGCTCCTTTTATGTCTTAAAAGTTCCAGCTATGTTGTCTAAGAATTGCTCCCTCAGTCAACATCAGGTAAATTCTTCCATCTGTAGTAGGTGAAAGACTAGAAGTCAAGGGCTTCTGAGAAGAGAAACAAGAACACTCTGAAGCCAGCCTCATGCAGTTCAAAGCACGATATGGAAATCTGTACAAAGACCAGACTTTTACCGCTAGGAACCTATGTTCTAAGGTGATAAAAACATGCTTTATTGCTGTTTTTGCTTGCTTATTGGGGTGATCACTTTACGTTATATAAATATCTAACCACTATGTTGTGCACCTGAAACTAATATAATATTGTTTGTCAATTGCAATTAAAAATAAAAAAAAAAGATTGGGCCGGCCGAGTGGCGCGGTGGTTAAATGCTGGCTTGGGAAGCCAGCAACCCCGGTTCGGTCCCATATATGAGGGTCATTGACACTGCCCTCAAATAAATAAATAAATAAATAAATAAATAAATAAATTTAAAAAAGATTATTTTTAAAATTCCAATGAAATCCACTTGATTCTCTTACTAAGGAAATGGTGTATTTTTCCATTGCTAGAGGTTTAAGGGCCTCCCAGAATATTGGGCACTCTCCAGATCATTCCCATGTGATGGAGACTCATGAGGGTTGCATTTATAAACTGATGCAGAGAGAAAAGGTGGCTGCTGACATATCTTATTTCAGTCTCTGTCCCTCACGTGCTCTCCACTGCCTTTTGCATATTTCTCAACCAGAACAAACTCACTTGTGGAATTCTCTGCATGAGGAACAAAAGAAAGCTTCTCCTGGGGGCTTATAGGTAACTGAAGTTAATTGATTGATTGGGGGGTCCACAATTTGGGGCTATAGAGAGCCCTACAGCCCTCTGCAATGCTCTTGGCAGAACATATCAATTACTAGGCCATGTTCCTGGGATTTTTGTGCTGATTCTTGGGGCTCTTTACCTTCTGTAGCTTCACTCTTACTCCCTTTCTTCATCCACTAGACACTCTCAAGAGCTCTAGAGTCAGCTTCCTGGAGCAGAACTGGGAAGAACCAAAGAATTTTCCTCAAATTAATGGCACTACAGATAAATGGAACTGATATAACAGAGCACATTCGGGATGGATGTGCCCCGTTTTTCAGTGAGACAGTTTGTAATATTAGTAAATTCTGGTCACTGCTAAAAAAAATGATCTTGATACCTTGCATTTCATGGCACACAGCATTCAATAAAATGTAGTGAGGCCTTGTGTAAAGAATCTTACGGTGGAAGGGGTTATGTTACAGACAAGGCCACACGAGACAATACTTGAAGCCACTTGGAGAAGAGTGGTTTGGGATAGATGGAAGCAAAGAGGGAGGTGCCTCGGGGGAAATAGGGAAGCTAACGTAATTCTGGAAACGCCAACAATTACTGAGCATCAGCTATGTTCCAGGCCACAAGTCACACTGGGCTTGGTGCTAACATAAATAATGCCCAGTCCCTTCCTGGGAGGTGCTCAGAGATGAAATCAAGCTTTTGTCCCCCCGCTTTTTATTTCAGATGAAATTTTGATCATGAATACAGTGGCATAGATAACAAACTCAGAAAATCTAAAATCTACAGTGGTCTATATTATAAACTTAAAATCAAAATGGTATAACTGGTGCAATCATGAGAACTGCTTTTATCCTTATTTATAACTCTGTTTTATAGTTTTTTCAAATAATATTGGTCATCTTAGATGTTCAAAAAGGAATTTCTAAAGTTCCAACATATGATTCCATTCTTCATTTATGAGTTACATGATAAGCATATATATTCTGTGTATATATACATACATATATACACATATAAGTGTTTCTATACATTGTATAGAAGCCAATTTTTTTTAATGTATTTTTATTGTTTTGAGGGCTGTGTCACTGGCCCTTATATGTGGGACCCAAACTGGGGCCACTGGGGCCCCAAGCCAGCTCTTAACCACCACGCCACTCAGGCAGCCCCCAATTGTTTTTTTTAATTATACATTTTTTATGAGTTCAGATCTTATAGTTAAGGAATAGAGGGTGGAAACAGGGCCACTTTTTGATCTTCCCCATTTTGAAAGAGAAAGGAGGGTTATGCAGACCTCAGGAGGAAAGCTCTTCAGTGCAGAGAACCTCTTTATTTTTTGTCTGCAGGTTCAGCTTTGGCTTCATGGGAGCTGAAACCCTACAAATAGAAATCCAGCAATTAAATAATTACTGTGTCTGTTAAGTGCTACCGAGAAAAGGTGGAATGCTAGACAAATCAGAATAAAAACTGCTTTCACTGAAATTATAAGGTACATCCTGTTTCTCTGCTTTATGTCCAAGCTAAGAGAAGAGACTCTAATTACTCTCAGAGAAAAAGCAAAATGAATAACACTCATGGTGGCCAGGCCGGGACAGCGTGTCATAAGAATGAGCAAAAGAGCCACTTCATGGAGAAACTAAAGTTCCTCTTCACAGACTCTGAAGATGAACTATTAATGTTTTTCTCTTCCTGACATACTTCTTCTCTTCTCAAGAGCTCATTTCCATCCTTACTGCTACTGTTATTATTTTTGTTATTTGCCAAGAAAGCTGGATGGCTTAAAAGTCTTTTGGGACTGAAGTTAAAGACCTGTTTTATTCCAGCTTTTTCCTGACTTGTCTCATGTTGTATTTTTCTGTAAGTGGTGAACATAATGAGAAAGTGAATTAGAAGTATTGTAGCTATGCTTTGACTTTAAGTGAAAATCAACTTTAGAAGCCTAAAGGGGCATTTCTCAAGTGTAAAATGTGGACTGCTGGCATTAAAATTACCTGGGGATTATTTTATACAACAGGTTTATTGAGAGGCCATTTACATACCATGCCTGTTTAAAGTGTAGAATTCAATAGTCCTTAGCATATTCACAGTTATACAACCATCAACACCCTCAATTTTAGAACATTTTCATCATTCCAAAAGAAACTCCCTGTCCATTAGAAGTCATTCTCCATTTCCCTCCAACCTCCTCAGCTCAGGCAACAACTAATTTACCTTCTGTCTCTATGGATTTGCTTATTTGGGACATTTTATATAAATGGAATGATAAAATATGCGCTCTTTTGTGACTTAGTTCTTTCACTTACCATAATATTTTCAAGCTTTATCTATGTTATAGCATGTATCAGCACTGCATTTTTTTTATTACCAAATAATATGCCTTTGTTTAGATCCACCATAGTTTTTTTTTTTGTTTTTTTTGTTTTTTTTTTAGCTGAGCCATCCTGCCACCTGTTGGCAGCTCAACGGCAACTCAGCTTAGGCTGGCTTCAAACAGCTGTTGCTCAGAGCTCAGCTCGCACTCTTGAGCGAGCTCTTAACCAACTGAGCCACTTGGCCGGCCCTTCCACCATAGTTTTTTAATCCATTCCTCAAGTTGATAGACATTTGGGTTATTTTCACTTTGGGGCTATTATAAGTAATTCCTTATATAATTATAGAATTATTAATATAATTATAATTCTCTATAAATAATTATAATAATTATATTATAAATAATTCCATTAACATTTGTGCACGAGATTTTTCATTGATGTATGTTTTCAATTATCTTGGGTACATTTCTTGGAATAGAATTAGTGGCTCATCTGGTAACTCTATGTTTAACACTTGGAGGAACTTCTAGACTGTGTCCAAAGTGGCTGCACCATTTTGCTTTCCCACCAGCAGTGTGTGAAGATTCTAATTCCTCCCCATCCCTGTCAAGGGTTGTCACTACCTATTTTTTTAATATAGCAAGCCTACTGGGTGGGAAGTGGTATCTCGCTATGGTTTTGATCTGCATTTTCCTAATGGTTGGGATTATTGTTAAAATGCATATTCCTAGGCTAGGACCTGACTCTGAATTAAAATCTATGAGTCTGCATTCTACTGAGACTCATTATCAGTTATTTGTTCATGCATAACAGATATTTATTATTTCTCGCAGCTCCTGTGGATCAGATATTTGGGAGAGGCTTCATTGAGTATTTCTGGTTTGGTATCTCATAAGATTCAGTTGTATATCAGCCAGGACTGCTGAAATTTGAAAGCTTGATTTGAACCAGAAGACCCACTTCCAGGGTCTGCTTCATGGGCATGCAATTGGTGCAGTCACACAGGGCACCACACTCAGAAGGGTTTCATGCTCTTTGCTTAATGTGCTCCTGTTGTGATCTTGAAAGCCTTAACAACTTTTCTTGGAACTTGTGTTATGGAAGTAAAGTCCAAAGGGACAAGGGAGCATGAGTGAGCAGAGATTTGTGCAATATGTGTGTCTGTGTTGCTTGGGGCTCCATTTTCATATGATGATTGCAATACCCATGAACATGGAATTTGGGTGGACCCATGATGTGTGGGAGTTCACTGATGCTCAAAGTTAGTACAAGGTAAGCATATTATGCTTATGACTGACAGTCCAGAGAGGCCACACTTTCTGTATGAATATAGTAAAGGTTGTGTTTTGCCTTGGAAGTGAAGGAAAGAAAGTAAAGGGGGATAAAGCTGGTAAGATGACCAAAGGCGTACAGTACACAACCACCCCCTCTTCACCTGCGCCCCATCCCCTTTCAAATCACTAGGAAGGCTACCAAACCCTCCAGATGTTTTGTGGGAGTGAATTTTTTGTGAAAACCAGTGAAAGGGTTCAGTTTTGAGTATGGGTGGATATATGGGAAAATAGAGTGCAAGTAGGTGTAGGAGTAAGGGATACAGGGGACCATGAAGAATATCATGGGGGAAGACACTGGATTATCACTGGCCATGGAACGGGGGATGTGAGTTTGAGTCAACTTTGAGATCTTCAAATGTCATGGAAACCTGTCTAAAATTTTGTTTTACTTATAAGTTCTGCACGCTGGACATAACGTATAGCTTCTTGAATCCAAATGAGCAATGCCTACCTATTATTTATCTCCTATATTTAGACATCCTTGTGATCACAATTTTGTGAAACATATCTCCCTGCATCTTCACGAGGCATGTGGACAAGATGCTTATTTTCTAGGTATGAAGAATTAGAATACACTATACTCTGAATTAAGTGTGTCATGTTGCTTGAGTGTCCACAAGTCTCAACTTTTGGCTGATATTTAGAACAGATTTAGGCCAGGAAGCATAATGCTGAGCTTACCTGAAATCCATTGATCTGCCAACCCCAATGTTAGTTAAACCCAAGGGACAGAGAGAAGGAAGGAGGCCTCCTGAGGCTATGGGAGACCTGCTGGGAATTAACTTCAACATGAAATATTGGAAATGGAATATTCTGGTCTCTAGGTGCAATTGCTGCTGAGACTTGGCACGGTTTGCCCTGCAGCCCACCATCATTCACTAACTGGCAGAATTTTCTAGCTGTTGTGCTGGCTCCATTGCAAACCCACTGCAGGGTAAACATGCTTGTCAAAGCACTGGCTCCAACAGTGCAGTGGCTCTTCAACTCAAACAGCCTGTATGCTGGATGGCAGAATGTTGTGTGCAGCCAGGCCAATGAGCGCAGGATTCAGATCTCACTTCCATTCAGTACAGCCTATTTTGACAAGCCACAGGTTTGCTGTTTCAAATACCCAGCAGAATGAAAACCACACCACAACTCTGAACCAAAAGCTTGTCTTCTGTTACACAAATTGAAAGAAAAAAATTGCTTAGAAAGAAAACTGTTCTTGCAAATTTATTTTATATTTCAAAATCAGTGGATTATTTGTTAAGGAGGAATATTTATTATTATTTTAACCTGTGTTACATTAAGGTGGCTATATATTTAGCTTTATACATATATTTAATGTAATCATACATGTGCTTTGACCTGAAGTCCCATATAACTCAACATATTCTTTGGCTTCCAGACTCATCTATCCAATTGTTAACTTAACCCTTCAGTTTGGATGCCTAAAGGGCATCTCCAACTCAATATGTTTAAAACTAAACTCTTAATTTCCCATACACTCCTGTCCCACCCTTTCCACCAAATCTGTCTTCATCTCATTGAATGCTACCTCCATTCATTCTGTTGCTCAGGTAATCAACCCTTGTACTCTGCTTTTGACCAACCTTTCGTCTGAAAGGATCCTCTCCAAGATATCCACATGTCTCACTTAGTTCTCTGGTCAAATGTCATCTTATCAGGCCTTCTGTGACCATCCTGTGTCCCCTACCTTGTCATTCTTGTCCTCTTACCTATACTATTTTTTCATAATATTATCACCATATAAGAAGTTATATATTTGTTTATTTACTTCTTGTCTGTGTTCTCTTACGAAAATGTAAGCTCTCTGAGAATAGGAATATGCTTTTGCTCATTGTAATATGCATACACAAGAAGGTAATTACACATAGGAGGTGCTCAATAAATATTTGCTGAATGAATTAATGAAAAAATAAGTAAAATAATTGAGTGTAGCTCCAAAAGACGATTATCCATGGTTTAATGTTAACCTGTAGACAAATCGAAGTTGTGCTTTGAGGAGACACAGCAAATGAAATTCAATGGGAATCTCTTTAGGGGGTTACTTACATGATGATTTCTTGGGATGTTTTCTCTCTGGCTATTTTTAAATCTAAATTTTTTTTAAAAAGTGCAATTTTAGTTAAGAAACATTAATTGAGCATTGGCTCTGTGCACAATGTCATGAGAAACATAAATAATGCAGACATAATTCTTTCTTTCAAGGACATTACAATTTTATTATGCATTACTACAACATTAATTCACTACAATGAAAAATCCTCAAATGACTTATCCCTCCATTTAACAAAAATAAATTATAATCAAGTAATTACTTTGATGTCATATTAAAAATGAAACATGTATCATAAATAATTCAAACAATACAGAAAGATATAAAAAAGAAAGCAACAAATCACTGCAAATATCAACCAGGAATAACCAGTGTTACTGGGTGAACATCTACAGAGACAGATGAAATCATAGAAGTTATATAGAAAGAGGAAAAGAAATCAATTGCTAAAAATGGGCTAGTGCTCTACATGGTGATTTAAAAATGAGAAGTGATTAATTTTCTTGATTTAACAGAATAAAAATAAAGTAAATCACAAGGAATTAATTTTTACAGAAGTCTGTCTTCACTACTCAAAGGATTGATTTCTAAAACATCCTTTTAAGCAAGAAATTTCCCCATGAAGACCATTAAGATGTTGGGGGTGTGTAGCTCACTCAGCTGTTGACAGTATCACTAGATGCCTTGAAAGAGGGGTAGGAATAATGCTGCTATCCTCCCCTCTCACACCTACTGGCTGTTGTGTTTTGTTTTCAGTGTATTTTTGTATTATCAGAGTTTGTAACAGTTGCTTTGTTTTGTGACCACAGTCCTCCCAGTTATTATTTTTAGTTCTGTATTAAAATGGATCCAGTGCTCTTTACAATGACTTCCCAATAGCTGAGTTCTTTACTTCAGCTCTAGTTGGCTGGATTTTGACATCAAGTAGATTCCCCCCGCCTGCCCAAAAAAGGCTCATTGGTGCTGTTTTCAGACTTCTTTCATATTTTAGAATGTCTTTTGTCTTTAAACTTGAGTGGCAACTTGACAGGAACAAAATTTTCTTTCTCAAAGAGCTGTGTAGATGAGATCTGGTGCATTCAGGGTGGTATGGCCATAGGGAAAATGAGATCAAATATTTGGTGATGGAAGGAGAACTGACTCTGGGTGGCGAACACACAATACAATATATAGATGACATATTACAGAATTGTACTCTTGAAATCTATATAATTTTACTAACCAATATCATTTAATAACCCCTATACATTTAATAAAAATTTAAAAAACACAGGGTAAATAATGATTTTACACACAAAAAATAAAACAGTAAAGAAAAAAACAACTGTGTGAATATTGCTACATTGTCTGTGATACTGAACTCTGCTATGAGATGTCTAAGGATTGCTTGATATGTGTCCCTTTTGTTCCTTCAGAATTCTTTACTATTATTATTTTTTTTACTTTTTAATAGACTTTATTTTTCAGAACAGTTTTAAGTTCAAAGTAAAATTGAACATACAGGAAATTTCTGTAAACCCCTGTCCTCCACATCCACAGCCTCCTCCTCTATCAACATCCCTCACCAGAATGGGACATTTATAATGACTGATAACCCTACACTGACAGATCATTTTCAGCCAAGGTGCACAGTTCACATTAGGGTTCACTCTTGGTGTTGTACATTCTATGGGTTTGGACAAAGGTATAATGACATGTATGTACCATTATAATTTCAGAATATATACCAGGGGTGCCAAAAAATATATATATATTACTTGCAGTCATCTTTTGTATTGGTATATATTGAATATTACAATTTTAATATAGTTTTTTCCTTTCTTAAAATGTGTATACATTTTTTGGCACCCTTTTTTTTTTTTTGTGTGTGTGTGTGTGTGTGTGTGTGTGTGTGTGTATGTAGTTGCAGAGTAGTTTTATTACCCTAAAAAGCCTCTGTGCTCTGCCTATTCATTCCTCTCTCCCCCTAGCTCCTGGCAACCATTGATCTTTTTACTGTCTCCATAGTTGTGCCTTTTCTTAATGTCATATAACTGGAATCATATAGTATATAGCCTTTCCAGGTTTGCTTCTTTCACTTAGCAATATGCATTTAAGGTTCTTCCATGTCTTTTCATTACTTGATAGAACATTTCTTTTTTATTTTTTTAGCTGAGCCATCCTGCCACCTGTTGGCAGCTCAACGGCAACTCAGCTGGTGCTGGCATCGAACCGCAGTTGCTCAGAGCTCAGCTCGCACTCTTGAGCGAGCTCTTAATCAACTGAGCCACTCGGCCGGCCCAATAGAACATTTCTTTCTAGTGCTGAATATCTTTCTTTATATTTATAATTCAAAAAATATAATCAGAAGTATCTGAAGATTATTATTCCATATGTCTTTTTTCTTGGTCTAAGGTATGACCTTTAAATTTTACTACTGTTTCGTATTTGGCACATGGAAAGTAATAGTAAAATAAATTCCTCTAAATTTTCCACCTCACTAAAGATCATAATTTGTCCATGATCACTGTATCTACCAATATTTTTCTCTGCTATCACAGCTCATTGTCTATCTCACAGAGATAAACACTACCTAGAATTTTGTTTGTCATTCCCTACTTTGTACAGAGTTTTATCATATATCTATAAATATATTCCTCTAAACTACATATTGTTTAGTTCTGTACATTTTTGGGGTTTTGTACAAATGGATTACATATATATATTTTTTTTTCTTTTAGGACTTGTCATTCACTATTATGTTTTTAAGATTCATCCATCTTGTTGCATACTATTCCATTGTGTGGATATGACCTAATTCCATTCTCCTATAGATGCGCACTGGGGATGTTTCCAGTTTGTCTTATTAAAGACAATACTGCTATGAGCACTCTTTTGTTTTTTTTTAACTTTATTATTATTATTATTATTATTAGTTACAGATGTACAAAACAATGTAATAGTTATCTTTCTCATCCCTTACAAAGTGACTACCCCTTCCCCCTCCCGTGCTCTCCCCACCCCCGATATCATACGTAGCTAGTACAATTCCATTGACTCCATCCCTCCACTATATTCCACATACCATGACTATATATGTGTTAAATTATAGTTGACATATTATTCAGCAGCAGCTTCAGATGTACAGTGCAGTGGTAAGGCCACTACACCGTCCATGAAGTGGTCTCCCTGACAAGACATGAGTCCTTCTGATCCCCTAAGAAAAATATTTACAACCTAATTGATTATATTTCCTAAACTGTCTCTTCTGTCTCTGCAGTAGTATTGTAGTTATCAGTTTGTGTTGCCTCGTCCCTTCCCCTTCTCCCTCATGCCCATTCCCATCCCATCTAGCCCTCATCAGTTTTTTCTTTGTGTCTCTAAGACTATTTCTGTTTACATTGCTCGTTTATTCAGTTCTTTAGATTCTACATACAAGTATTTGTCTTTCTCTGACTGACTTATTTCACTTAGCATAATGTTCTCTAGGTCCATCCATATAGTTGCAAATGGTACGATTTCTTTCTGCTTTATAGCGGTATAATACTCCATTGTGTAAATGTACCACAGTTTCTTAATCCAGTCATCTACCAATGGGCATTTCGATTGTTTCCAAGTCTTGGCTATTGTAAATAGCGCTGCAATGGACATAGCGGTGCATATATTTTTTTGAATTAGTGTCTTGGATTTTTCAGGATAAACACCTAGGAGTGGAATTGCTGGGTCATACAGCAGTTGCATTTCCAGTTTTTTGAGATGCCTCCATACTGACTTTCATAGTGGCTGCACCAATCTGCAATCCCGCCAACAGTGCAGCAGGGTCCCCTTTTCCCCACAGCCCCGCCAGCACTTGTTTGCTGATTTATTGATGATAGCCAATCTGACTGGAGTGAGGTGGTATCTCATTGTGGTTTTTATTTGTATTTCCCTAATAATCGGTGAGGTTGAACATTTTTTCATATGCCTGTTAGCCATCTTTAGAGAAATGTCCTCTTTAGAGAAATGTCTCTTCATTTCCTCTGCCCATTTTTTAATTGGGTTGTTTGTTTTTTTTGGTGTTGAGTTGCATGAGTGTTTTATAAATTTTGGATATTTACCCCTTATCAGATATTTCATTGACAAATATAGTCTCCCATTCAGTAGGCTTCCTTTTTGTTATATTGATGGTTTCCTTTGTTGTGAAAAAACTTTTAATCCCATATGTTCATTTTTTCTTTTACTTCCCTTGTCCTTGGGGATATATCAGTAAAAATATTGCTCAGGGTAATGTCTGCAAATTTACTCCCTATATTTTCTTTTAGGAGTTTTATGGTTTCAGGTCTTACATTTAAATCTTTAATCCATTTTGAATTTGTTCTTGCATATGGCGTAAGGAGGTGGTCCAGTTTCATTTTTTGGCATGTATCAGTCCAGTTTTCCCAGCACCATTTATTAATTAGACTATCTTTACTCCAATGTAAATTCTTGCTTCCATTGTCATAGATCTACTGTCTGTATATGCCTGGATTTATTTCTGGGCTCTCTGTTCTGTTCCACTGATCTATGTGCCTATTTTTATGCCAATACCATATTGTTTTGATTACTGTAGACTCGTAGTATGTTTTAATGTCTGGTAGCATAATACCCCTGACTTTGTTCTTATTTCTCAGGATTGTCAAGGCTATTCAGGGACTTTTATGGTTCCATATAAATTTTAGGATTATATTTTTTATTTCTGTGAAAAATGCCCTTGATAGTTTGATAAGAATTGCATTGAATCTATATATTGCTTTAGGCAGTATGGACATTTTAACTATATTAATTATTCCTATCCATGAGCGTGGTAGGTGTTTCCATTTATTTGTATCTTCTTTGATTTCTTTCATCAGTGTCTTATAATTTTCTGAGTACAGATCTTTTACTTCTTTGGTTAAATTTATTCCTAGGTATTTTATAGTTCTTGAAGCAATTGTAAATGGGACAGTTTTCTTAAGTTCTCCTTCTGTTAGTTTATTATTGGTATATGCAAATGCAACTGATTTCTAAACATTGATTTTGTATCCTGCTACCTTACTGAATTCGTCTATCAGCTCCAATAGTTTTTTGATGGAGTCTTTGGGGTTCTCTATATACAGTATCATGTCATCTGCATATAATGACAATTTTACTTCTTCCTTGCCAATTTGGATGCCTTTTATTTCTTTTTCTTGTCTGCCTGCTGTGGCTAGAACTTCCAGAACTATGTTGAATAAAAGAGGAGAAAGTGCACTGTCTTGTCTTGTTCCTGATCATAAGGGGAATGGTTTTAGCTTTTCCCCATTGAGTATGATTTTGCTAAAGGTTTTTAACATAAATCGCTGTTGGATTTTGTCAAATGCTTCTTCTGCATCTATTGATATGACCATGTGATTTTTATTCTTCATTTTTTTATGTGTGTATCACATTAATTGATTTACGGATGTTGAACCAGCCTTGCGTACTAGGGATGAAACCCACTTGATCATGATGTATGAACTTCTTAATATATTGCTGAATTCTGTTTGCTAATATTTTATTGAGAATTTTTGCATCTATGTTCATCAGGGATATTGGCCTGTAGTTTTGTTTTTTTGTGCTGTCTTTATCTGGCTTTGGAATCAGGGTGATAGTGGCTTCATATAAAGAATTTGGAAGCCTTCCCTCCTTCTGGATTTTTTGAAATAGTTTGAGAAGAATAGGTGATAGTTCTTTTTGGAATTTTTGATAAAATTCACTTGTGAAGCTGTCTGGTCCAGGGCTTTTGTTTGTTGGGAGCTTGTCGATTACTGATTCAATTTCCTTAGTAGTAATCAGTCTATTTATATTTTCAGTTTCTTCTCGAGTTAGATTTGGAAGGTTGGATGCTTCTAGAAAATTATCCATTTCTTCCAGACTGTCAAATTTGTTGGCATATAGTTGCTCATAGTAATTTCTTAAAAATTTTTTGTATTTTTGTGGTGTCTGTAGTCATTGCACCTTTTTCATTCCTAATTTTAGTAATTTGAGTCCTCTCTTTTTTTTTTTTTTGATGAGCCTGCCTAGAGGCTTGTCAATTTTGTTTATCTTCTCAAAAACCAGCTCTTGGTTTTATTGATTTTTTTGTATTGTTTCCTGTTCTCTATATCGTTTATTTCCAATCTGGTCTTTATTATCTTCTTCCTTGTACTCCCTTTGGGCGTCTTTTGCTGTTCTTTTACCAGTTCCCTGAAGTGTAAGGATAACCTGTTGATTTGAGATTTTTCTTCCTTCTTTAGGTAGGCATGCACTGCTATGAAATTCCCTCTTAGGACTGCTTTTGCTGCATCCCAGAGATTTTAGGTCGTGGTGTTTTCATTTTCGTTTGTCTCGTGGTATTATCTTTTGATTTCCTCCTTGATCTCATTTTTGACCCACTCACTATTTAGTAGCATGTTATTTAGCCTCCATTTATTTGACAGCTTTCCAGGTTTCTTCTTATAATTGATTTCTAGTTTCTTAGCATTGTGGTCAAAGAAGACACTTGAAATGATTTCAATCTTCTTAAACTTACTGAGATTTTTTTTGTGGCCTAACATGTGGTATATCTTAGAAAATGTTCCATGTGCACTTGAGAAGAATGTATATTCTTTAGCTTTGGGGTGAAATGCTCTGAAAATGTCTGTTAAATCCAGCTGGTCTAATGTATCATTTAAGGTCACTGTTTCCGCATTGATTTTCTGTCTGGAGGATCTGTCCATTAGTGACAGTGGGGTGTTGAAGTCCCCTACTATGATAGTGTTACTGTTGATCTCTGTCTTTATGTCTGACAATATCTGTTTTATATATTTAGGAGCTCCTATGTTAGGTGCATAGATGTTTACTTGGGTTATGTCCTCTTGTTGGATCGATCCCTTTATTATTATGAAGTGTTCTTCTTTGTCCTTTATTATATTCTTCAATTTAAAGTCCATTTTATCTGATATAAGTATCGCTACTCCAGCTTTTTCCTCAGTTCCATTTGCATGAAATACTTTACTCCATTCCTTTACTTTCAGCCTGTATGTGTCTTTTGATCTGAGGTGTGTCTCTTGTATACAGGATATGCAGGGATCTTGCTTTCTTATCCATTCAGCCACCCTATGTCTTTTTATTGGAGCATTTAATCCATTTACATTTAATGTGATTATTGATAGGTGCATAGTTATTGCCATTTTTTTATTTGTGTTCCTAGTCTTCCTTAGTTAGGTTGTTTTTCTCTTCTGCTTAAAGAAGACCTCTTAACATTTCCTGCAAAGCTGGCTTGGTGGTAATGAATTCCCTTAACTTATTCTTTTCTGGGTAGCTCTTCATCTCGCCTTCAATTTTAAATGATAACCTTGCTGGATACAGCAATCTGAGTTGTAGGCCTTTGTTTTTCATCACTTTGAAAACCTTCTGCCACTCCCTTCTGGCCTGCAAAGTTTGTGTAGAAAAGTCGGCTGATAATCTTATGGGTTGCCTTTGTAAGTAACTTGCTGCCTTTCCCTTGCTGCTTTAAGGATTCGGTCTTTGTCCTTAACCCTTGCCATTTTCACTATAATGTGTCTTGGTGTGGGCCTGTTTGGAATCATCCTGGGACTCTCTGCACTTCCTGGGCTTGTATTTTAATGTCCTTTGCCAGGTTAGGAAAGTTTTCAGACATTATTACTTCAAATATGTTCTCAATCCCTTGCTCCCTCTCTTCTCCTTCTGGTATTCCAATGATTTGATTTCAGACATTATTACTTCAAATATGTTCTCAATCCCTTGCTCCCTCTCTTCTCCTTCTGGTATTCCAATGATTTGATTTCAGACATTATTACTTCAAATATGTTCTCAATCCCTTGCTCCCTCTCTTCTCCTTCTGGTATTCCAATGATTTGAAAGTTGTTGTGTTTGATGTTGTCTCCCAGCTTTCTTAAACTATTTTCAATGTTTTTCATTCTTTCTTCTTTTTGTTGTTCCGCTTGGGTGATCTCTGTATCTTGTCTTCTAAGTCACTGATTCGATTTTCTGCTTCGTCCAATCTGCTAGTAATTCCATCGAATTTGTTATTTAATTCAGTAATTGCATTCTTAAGTTCTAGCTGGTTGATTTTCATGATTTCTCTATCCTTCTTTATATTTTCATTAATTTCCTTGAACATTCTAATAATCAGTGTTCTGAACTCTGTCTCCAATAGGTTGTTTACCTCTATTTCCTCTAGTTCCACTGATTCAGGAGATTTCTTCTGTTCTTTTATTTGGGTTGTATTTCTTTGTTTCCCCATTCTGGTTTACTCTTTGTGCTTGCTTTGATATAACAGATAGATCCCCTAGGTAAATTTATATGGTGTGTGCCCTTTATATTTGAATTACTCAATCTCCCTATTCTCTTGTGCATGTATATCTGAGGTGTTCCTTGTGTTGTGTGTCCTCACCTGTTGAAGTTTAGCTTTGATTACTTTTGGCTTGTCAGTAGGTGGGATTGACTCCCAGACTGATTAGCTGTGAGGATCAGCAGTGTCTGCAGTTTATGACCTGCTGTGTGAGGGTTGGTCCCTCTGATGAGGCTTCGACCCTTTGGGTCCTTGCACCTGTAGCGACTTCCTTTTGGGTGTGACTCTTGTATGTCAAACCCAGAAATATTCTGGTTTTATCTAAAGTTGGCCTCTGGGTATGATGATTCTTGTGTCTCCAGTGCTGGTCTTGGTTAAAGTCCACCAAGCTCTCTTCAGGTTGTCCTCTGCTGTACAAAAATTCCTCTTTGTCTTGTGGGAACAAAGACGGCCACCTGACACCTACCATGATCCTGGAACTGCAGGTTTGCTGTACCTGAGTGTGGTTGTGACGTGTGATTGGTATTTTTTACAAAGTCACTGCAGTTTCTGCTTTCGCCTGTCCCAAGACAGGCTATGCACTCTGCAGGCTCAATGCGTGTCTTTGGGCACCCTTTCCGTTGACAGCCGTGGAGAATGAGAGAGTTCCTCGTTGCCAAAAGCCAGCTGCCAGGAATCAGTTAGTGCCTCAGCAGCTGAACCTGCCCTGCCTCCCAGGCCTAGTGGGAAGGTGGGGGTAGGGTAGGTAGTCTCACTCTGTAGCCTCTTCTGGGGCGGAAATTCTCGACCTTCTACGTGTAGGAATAACTCTGTAGTCTGCCCCTATTGTTCCATTCAGGGGTAAGTTTAAGATTCTGGCTTGGCAGGGGCCAAGGTTTCTGATGGAGGGTGGGGGTAGGTTTTTATTTCTGTAGTTTTTTGTTTGGTTTTTTTTGCTTTCTGTCCAAGAGAGGAGGAAAATAAACAAACAAACAAGCAAAACAAAACAAAACAACAAAAAAACACAGTCCCAACACTGTTTTTGAGCTAAGGCCTTTGCCTCATAGGCTCCAGAGGAGTTCCTGCTGCTATCCCAAAGAGACTACCGGGGTTTAGGGGGCTGCGCGCATCCTTCAGCGGCTCAAATCTCCGGTCTGTCTCTCGGGAACTCGCATCTCCACCCGGCGCACGCTGCGTCTCCCACCGAGTATTCTTTTTTTCCCCTGCTTGCCCAGTTTCAGGCTTCTGCCTCAGATCCTGCACACTGAGGTGCTCTTGCTGCACTCCCCAGGACCCGGTCGATGCAGAGACTGATCCCTGAACCGGGCGGGTGCAGGGATTGATCTTGCCCTGTCACTGTCGCTGCCACGCTCTGTACCCTGCTTCCTGGGGAGCCGTGGGTGCAGCTGTACATCTCCTTTTTCTCCTCCCCGACTCGCCTGGCCTGAGGCTTCTTCCTCAGGCTGCAGATCGTTGTGCTCTTGCTGTACTCTAGGCGGGCCGTGGGGTGCAGGAAGCGAGCAGTGGGAACACTCACTGATCTGCACTCTGAAGCTCTGTGCCTCTGCAGCCGCAGTGCAGGTTGTATCTCACACGTCTCGCTGCCTTCTTCCCCCACTCGCCCAGCCTACCCACCTTCCAGCAACCGTTGTGTAAGACTCTTAGTTGCTCTGTGTGATGAGTAGACGTCCCTTTGAAGAGTTACAGAAGTTCAAATTGTGGATATTTCCAGGGGAGATTTCAGGGAGCTCGCCTCACAGCCACCATCTTGCCTCCTCCCTCTCAGAAGTTCTTTATTTTAATATACACAAACATCAATTTTGTCCTTATTTCAAAGTCAAAAAGATGTGCCCCTATATTTATCTTCTAAATGCTTTAAAGTTTTGCCCTTCATATATAAGTCTTTAATCCATCTGGAAATTATCTTGTATATAGTATGAGGTAGGGACACAATTTTCTTTCCCACATACATAACTAATTGTATTATTCTCTTATATTATTCTAATAAATAATATAAATCATCAAACGCTAAATAATGAGCTTTTTATTACCTCCTTCCTAATCTTCATGCCGTTAATTTTTTGTTCTTGTCTTAGGAACTGACAAGAGCCTTCAAAAAATGTTGACTGCATGCAGTGATAGTGAGCATCCTTATCTTGGTCTTAATTTTATAGGGAGTACTTCCAATATTTATCCATTAAGAATGACGTTTTCTGGGCCAGCCGAGTGGTACGTTGGTTAAAAGCTGGCTTGAGATGCCAGCAGCTGCAGTTCGGATCCCACAAGAGGGCCAGTGACACTGCCCTCTACAGCTAAGATGGTGAACAATAGCCCCACCTGGAACTGGGCTGTTGTGAGTCCCCGGTGACGGTGTAGGCTGCAGCCCCTGCTGCAGTGGGCTGCCATAGGCTACAGTGAGTGGCTGGCAGCCAGCATGAGCGGCTGGCAGCCAGTGTGAGCTGCCAAGAGCCACTGGGAACAGCCATCCAGAGGCCGGCCATCGATCTGTCTCACCTGGGAAGAGTGCAATGATGATACCAACATGGGCTAGCGAAGCAACGTGCTCCAGAACTAGACTGAAGAACAAAAGGACAACAACTTGTCTGTTCCTGTTCCCTGGTTTCCCAACGCTGTTCCCCTCCCCCAATTCCCCAATAAAATCTTAAAAACAAAACAAAACAAAAGAATGACGGTTTCTCCAACCGAAGTGTCCTTCAATAGATGATTGGATAAAGAAGATGTGATACATGTATACAATATGTACCACATCTTACTCAGCCATAAGAAAGATAAAATACTGCCATTTGCAACAATGTGGATGGATCTTGAGAATATCATGCCAAGTGAAATGAATCAGACAAAAAAGTAGAGAACCATATGATTTCACTCATATGTGGGTAATAAAACTGAAAACAACATATAAACAAGACAAACAAACAAACAGAATTCATAAACACAGACAACGATATAGTGGTTACCAGAAAACAAGAGTAAAGGGGATCAAATATATGGTAACAGAAGATATGACTTTGGGTAGTGAACACACAATGCAATATACAGATGATGTATTATATACAATTCTACACTTGAAAACTATGTAATTTTGTTAACCAATGTCACCCCAATAAACTTAAATTTTGAAAAAATTTACATAGAAAAAAACCATTACCATAAAAATAAGGATATATTTCTGGACTCTCAATTCTATTCCATCAATCTCTATGTCTATCCTTATGCCAGTACCACACTTACTTGATTACTGTTGCTTTGTAATAAGTTTTGAAATCGGAAACTGTGAGGTCTCCAACTTTGTTTTTAATTTATTAACTGATCTCACTGCAATAAATTGAAAGAGAAAGAAAGAAAAGAAAAGGAAAGAAAAAGTTTTCTTTACATATTTTAAAATAATATTTGTCAGGATACAAATGTTTTCTTCTATTCCTAAAGTGCTAAGATATTTTTAACCTCAATAGCTGTATTTTATCAAACGATTTTTCTGCTTCTTAGGAATCAGTCTATGGCTTTTCTTCTTTAATTCATTAAGTGGTGAATTATATTTATAATTTTTCTGATATGATACCACTCTTGGCATTCCTGGGATAAACCTAGTTGTATCTGTCATATAATAGCTTCTTTATATGCTGCTTATTTTTAGCTTGATAATACTTTGTTTAGGCCTTTTACATTTATTCTCTCTCTCTCTCTCTCTCTCTCTGTCTCTCTCTCTCTCTTTCTCTCTCTCTGTCCCATACACACACACACACACACACACACACACACATGCACACACACACGCACGCACACACACACACAAATATAATATATGGCTATAAACAACCTACCCATTTGTGTTTTATAGTTAGTATGTGTTGTTGGTTGACTATAGGATTTGTATGATGACAAATACTTTATGCCACTCAACAGATACTTTGATATTGATGATGAAAATAATAGAATTGGTAGAATAGCTTTCTATGTTAGAAAAATGCTACTTTAAGACTATGGTTTAGAAGACAAGGGAATGTCTTCTGTGATTAGAAAGTCTATCATAGACCTTGTACAACAGCAAGCAAATGTGTCTCCAAATAATATCTATATAGCCAATAAAGAATAAAAAATATTTTCAAAGCAGGATAATATTTCTAAGTTTCTAAACTACCACAGTGAAAGTTAATTCTGGGAAAGGGATATCCTTGTTCACAAAGCTGAATTTCTTAACTTTAAATAGAATATCTTGTCTCTCCAAGAATATATTTCACTGAGAGACCCAATGAACGCTGCATTCATTCAAACGCTGCAGTGGAAATTCAAAGGGACAAGATAACTGATGGTTCCCTCAATTCAGCATGTCACTTGTTACCACAACAATAGCACTCGCTGTCCTCCTCATATCCTTTCCCTTTAGCCTTGCCTCAAACACCAGAATCCATGTTTGTTTTTCAAACTGATTTTATGCGTGAACTACAATGTGGGAATCACCTTGTTTGAAGGTCTTGGTTATACTGCCTGCTATACCACTGGTCTTTCTTCAGTTTTATGTGATTTAATCATTATTTCAGAACTTAATATTTATTGTTCTATGTGTCGTCACTTTTTGTACTATGTTTTGAAATTCCTTTATGACTTGCTTTCACATATGAAGAGGTATGCGATGAGTCAAAAAACAACATTGTAAAATGATAAAGCAACTCCAAAATTACATATGTAAGACAGAAAAATAAATACACATCTATCTACAGACTGCATGGTAATAATTTGAGGATTCAGGGTTTGTTCATTTTTTACAACTAACAATGAGCCTAAAATTAAGAAAAAGCAAGAAAAATGTAAAAAAAACAAATGGGCCATGAAATTTTATCCCTTACAAAAGGAGAGAATGTCTCACATTTGTGTCCTCCCAATGTATTATTTTTCTTTAGCTTATATGAGAATTACAACAGCTAACAAGTGAATTATTTCTGCCATGATAAAAATAGAAAGGGAGCTGTGCAGCAGAAACATGTCTGAGGCTGATATTTTGATGAAATGACCTAAACCTGGAGATATCACTGAACATGGAACATGGTAAAAGTCATTTAAATTCTAGTACTGAAACAAAGGCTAAGAAACAAAAGGGAAGTGTTCAAATGAGATGTAATATAAGGGTCAACTTTGTTCATGTCTGAGGTATCGCATGTGAAGGGACATGCCACATTGCAGTATTTGTCATGATTGACTGTCATAGGTAATTTAAGAGACTTGCATTGTATTTAAGTATGTAATTCACTATATAGCAATTCCAGTGTTGGATGCTAATAACCCACCTTTCTGTCACTGATCTGTTTTATTAGACATTTATTCAACACACTCACTTTTATGTGACTGAAGGAGAGAACAATGAACATTTATTCCAGGGAGTTGCAAGTGAAAAAATAAAATTGCTTAAAAATATTGAAGGCAGCTTTTGGTATCCAGCATAAAACCCTCCAAATGATAGTTCACTTTAAAGAATCAACTAATATTGAAATAACTTCTTTTATTTTCTGCCCTTCCAGAATAGCTTTGGGGTATTAATAAACTTTCATGGAGTATCCAGTACACATAGCATAGGGAAGGACTTTCAAGGCAGTCCACACATTTAAATTAACATTGGCCTTCTAAAGCCACAAGAAGCCACAGAATTTTATATGGGACTTAATCGGTTTGTTCTGTGTGCTGTAAACTCCCTTGGAGTTTAATGAAATATTAGCGCTGATAAAACAGTGAAAAGCATTTGACATAGAAAGACTGTTGAAAAGTCAAACTTTATATCTTATTGGTAATACACCTGTAGGCACTATGTTTTCCACTGAGGGCATATTACAAAGACCAGGAATAAGACTGCTGACACCATGATACTAGGTAAGCTATTATGCCCTGATCATAGATGCCACTCCAAGGCAGATGGGAGAGTGAAGAAAATCCTGAATTAACTGAGTTAAAACTTGAAGTCGCTGAATTATCCAAGAATGGATTAAGGTTATTTTCTTCCCATAATGACACATAGTGAAGTTTATTTTCTTTCTCACCTGATTAAGTATCCCCCCGAAAATTAATACCCACTACATTTTTCTTTGGATTTGTGTTTTCATTATCTATTACTGCATAACAATTACCCCTCCAAAAGTGGCAGTTTAAAACAACTATAAATACTTATTTCACACAGTTTCTGTGGTTCAGGAATTCCAGAGTGGCTTACCTGTGCTGAGTGGTTCTAGATCAAAGTGTCTCATCAGGCTGCCATAATATGATGGTTGGGACAGCAGCCATCTGAAGGATTGACTGGAGTTGGATGATCTGTTTCCAGGATGGCTCACTCAATCATTGACAAGTTGGTGCTTACTGTTGGCAGGAGGCCTCAGTTTCTTCCCACATGTACTTTTTCATAAGGCTGTTGGAGTGTTTGCATGACATGGATGTCTGACTTCCTCCTAAGTGAATAATTCCAGAAAGCACAAAGTAGAAGCTACATGTCTTTTATTTTCTATCCTCAGAAGTCACACACCATCATTTCTACAGTATCCTATAGGTAAAAACTGGACAACCCTATCTAATTGATGCTTCAGAGGATGCTACCACAATGTGCAAACTAGTTCTACATATTGTTTAGAAGGCATTTCAGCAGTAACTATAAACATCAAAGTGATATTATGAAGAATGTATGTTCAGATTGGCATAACTCTGAGAACTCAGTTTTGTATCGTTTTCTTATTGGCACATATCACCTGATAAAAAAAATAACAGAATTTTCCATGGTACATAGCTTCTTCTTTCCACTCCACAGTATAGTACAAATGTTGTCTTACCAGCCCTTACCTAATGCTAAAGCACAGGTTCCTTGTGAAAAGTCACATAGCATGTTAGAGAGGAATAAGGCTCCGGCTGAAGTTATATCATACATATGAAGCATTTCATCTACATTTTATTGTACCTATGAATAAGAGCCAATAAAATAGAAGAGACGGAAATAAACGTCTGAGTAAAAGGAAGAAATGCAATAGTTGCAACTGGTTGGAAGTATAAAATACAGACTTCTTTTCCCAAGTAAAAGAAGTGGTGAAAGGAAGGTAAGGAAAGAGAAATAAAGATGGACTTCCAGCTGGGCCTTCTCACTCACTCCCTTAATTTTACAAATGAGGAAACTAAGACCTAGCAAATTTAATTGAGTTATCCAATACTGCATAGTAGATTAACCAGTTATATACAAATATTCAGAGGTGATTTTACATGTTGATGTCTTTTAATTAAATTTGTATTAATACAACATCAAACAATAGGTAACGAGTATAACATTGAGTTGAATCAGTTATTTAATATCACCTAGATGAATAATAAAGTGATTGCTTGGTACACTTCAACAGCTCACAGTATTTTAGAAACATAAATTTTGTCCAGGGAACTTGGTATTATGAATACAATGCAAATCACTAGATGAAATCTTTGTTTCTAACTCTACAACTTTAGCCCAAGGTACTGTTTTAAATTAAAGAAACTTTCTGAAACTCTTAAGAAGATATTGCCACAGAATAAAATACTTCTGTTTCTTTATCCTTTTAAATATGCTCTTATTTTTTATATAATTTTGAATATAAAGGATACTTCTTTCAGGTAGGAAGCACTAATCTAGAAAATAACCTCATGCCAAAAATTCTGACCAGCTGAAACTGTTAGCCTCTAGCTGAATGTCTCTTTAGTTAGCATTTCACAAGTGTGTTTTAGGAATTGTTTTCCAACTGCAGTGTGGAAAACTTCTTTCAATTCTGTATTGTCTACTCCTCTTCAGTGTGCAAAACTTCTGATTGTCATAATTTTATTTTCATGCCACATTACTCTAGAAAATGTTCTTCCAAACAAACAGCTGCTGTCAAAAGGCAAAGGATACACAGTTTATCTTGGATTCTTAGTGAATGAAAATAACTCATAATAGTCTGTGGCCTGGTTTAGAAATGTTACTGCCTCACGTGGAAACAGAATTAACACATGAAATGGCAACTCTTATTTGCTAGGACAAAGTGGAAGAGATCGTTGGATGAAATGATTACAAAATGTGAAAATTAATGGGCTCTGTAGATGAAGAAACACAGCAATGATACACAGGAACCTGAATTTCTTTGAAAAATCAAACATTTACTGAGAATCTACCACTGATCATGAATGGGGCTGTTGTCAGGTGTTCAAGGTTGAGTTTGGGTTTTAGGACTCAAATTCTATTTCTCACCTCTTCTATCCTCCAGGTTTTATGCTAAATGCATTAAACAAATATCTTAGAAAATACTCGCATTTTGGGGCTCCTCTAGAAAAGGCTTTGTAGCATGGCTAAGGCCAAGAAGCTTAAGTAAGTCAGCCTATATTAATACCCATTAACATTCACCCCATTGGAAAGCCAATTCAAAACACATCTGCCAGTGACAAGGAAACAAGAAAGAAGAAAAAAATCAGGTAATTATCACCAATAACTACTGTTTAGCTGCCAAAGCTATCTAGTCCCCACTACCTGGGCTGTCATGTGAGATGAAAGCAAGCAAAGAATAAAG
This sequence comes from Aselliscus stoliczkanus, assembly GCA_033961575.1. Lineage (NCBI taxonomy): Eukaryota > Metazoa > Chordata > Mammalia > Chiroptera > Hipposideridae > Aselliscus > Aselliscus stoliczkanus. The sequence continues at coordinate 157,676,605 of CM066728.1, forward strand.
GGCTTGGCTTCCTCCTATGGGGGAAAGGCCCTGGTGCAGCCTGCCTCTGTAAGTTGTGTCAAGGGCCCTGTCAAGGTAGACTTACTGTTTGAGAACAGAAAGCCCCAAGGTAAAATGCAGGAAAAAAATTATGTGCATGGGGCCTGCTCTGAAAAAAGTGCCATCAGAAGACATTGGTCATTGATGCTCTTCTGCTCTTTATGCAATGACCCCACCCACTAGTGAACTGTGACCCAATGACAGGCAGGTTCTGACAAAGAAAAAAATCTTTCTCTCTGGTAAGGAAGTTGAGTTGTGACCACTGATATTTCTTTCTATGTTCCTCTGACTGGAGAAAAGAAGGTTGGGCAGAAATTCTGTTTTCTTTTGGGCAGAGGCTAAGTCCAAGGGAGAAGGAATCTCCCTTCCTATCAGGTATCAATGTGTCTCTTAAGGAATTTGGAATCCAAAAGCTTGGATTCAAGCCCAAGGCCATCACCCCCATCACCACCACCAGCAGCACCACCACCTTGCTGGGTAAACATGAGCAGTCATTTATCATTTAGAGATCTCAATTCCCTCTGAAAAATGTGTCACTCCCCAATAACTGTGAGTGATAAAGGCATTCTCCCTGTAGGTTTACCAAAGGAATTTGCTGGCCCAATCCTGAGTAGGCCTGGGAGTCTCTTAGAGATCTCCTGTCCCCTGAAGAAGAAGTAGGGTACAGAGAAAAGGGTCTAGAATTAGTCTTGCAGCATGAAGTCTGTGTGGCTGAGGTGAGATATTGATTTCAGGGGGCCCATTGAACAAAATTTCTTTCATATCCTCCTGGGGCTTCCCAAGATTGGCTTCTATCCTGATCCTTTAAATGTGTTACACTTTTCCCATGTTGAAACCTCTAAAGCTGTGGCTTGATGCCTTCTCTGACTCAAAGAAAGGGCCTGTTTTTCCCTTGCAGTTGTTGACTGGATCTCACTGCAAAGACAATGGTGCTGGCTGGCTAGTCATAACAGTGCGTCTCTGTCTGCCAGGAAATGTTATGATCATCCCTTGAGTGTTGGACCCAAGTTCACCACACCCTGGGTTTAATGTCAAGTGCACTGTGGATTAGCTTCTTTTGAGGCCAGCTGCCCACCTGGGCTAGCCCCTTTGGCTCTGGCCCACATGTTTCTAGCTTCCTCTCCAGGTTCTACTGGTCTGTAATTGAAGCCACATCATGACTCCTATTTAAGGCTACAGTTCTTCAATTTTGAGAGAGCCACAAAGTGATAGGCTTTTATACTGTAAACAACCCAACAGCACGGTCAGAGATGGATAGCAGTGGTTTTAATTAGGCAATACTCTCTATTTGAGTGCATTGTGACTAAGAAATGTGTAAGGCTTGCTTTGAAAGAAGGAAAGATGCACCCTCCACCAGGAATGTCTTTGCCCCATCTCAACAGCAGGTCTAGGTCTTCCTTCTATTCAGCCCTCCCAACAGAGATGCTTGTTATTTTCTTTGGAATGAGTACCTATTACATATCTCTATTGTTTTACTGATCACACTGTATTTTAATTATTGGGTTTAAGTATACTTCTCAATTTTGTTGCAAGTTTCATAAAGTTCAGGACCCTATATTAACTATCTTTGTACTGTCAATACCTAGCATTATGCTTGGGACAGAGGGGGCCTTCAAGAATTGTGCTGTAAACTGGGTCCATGGCTGCCTGGCTGGCTGGCTGGCTGGATGAATGGATGGATGATATAATTAAATTGGGGTATCATGGCATATGAATATAAAAAATTATTACATGCCCATCCCAAAGTATCATAGTACTAAGTATCATAGTAATTTGAGAGATCTTTGACAAATCCCAATATTTAGGGCAAGGTGTCAGTTCTGAGACACATATTTTTCCCCACATTTTACATCTCTGACGAGGGGAGGTACTTCCCAAACCCTGTCAGTCAGGCAGAAGTTGGGATGTGGTTGCCATGACGCGCTCATGCATCCAGAGTAGAAGGGTGGTGTCAGTGATTTGGGTGGAATTTGTGGAGAGGATAGAGGATGGTTTTAAAGAAATGTGACATCACCAACACTCCTGACATCACAGAGAACAACAGTATGTGGAAAATCACAATATCTACTGCCTTGAGTTGGAAAGTTTTTAGAAGAGGCAGCATCTGACTGTAAAGAAGTTTTAGAAATGCCTTAACCAATTTAATTTGCTTATGTTTTTATTTTTAAGAAATGCACAAGAGTGCTATATCATAATAATCTATGTCTAAATAACCCTAAAATAGCTCTTTCAATAAGATGAAAATAAAAACTCCAAGTGAGAGAAAAACGTTATGTAAATTGAATTGATAGCATTTTTTTTCTTTCTTAGCAATCTATAAAATAATGGTGGTTCTTACAGTCAATGACGTTATATAACATGAAATATGGGGAACTTGCTGCAAAATTAGTGATTTTTTTCCCTCTTCGGGGAAACTAATGGGATTAGTAAATTGTAACTGTTATCTCTTTTAGTGAAGTAAAGGCACAGGGAAATCTGCATGTATCTTTCTCAGAAAGATAAATTTCACACTGTTGCAATAAACAGAACACATGATGCTTGCAAATTCCTGGGGAGAAGTTTCTCTATTCAAACTGAGGTTCTGATACTGTTTGATGTTGCTGCTGGAGAAAAGAGGGGTAGGCCCATGGAAGACACATTAAAAGGGGCCAGTGTGCTTTGACCTCACTGCCAATCAATTCCTCCCTATACACTCCCCACACTCCACCCCAAAAGGGATGTAAGCAAACGTGACAAAAAGCCCCTGTCCTCACTCACCCTAACTTTGAGACAGAGTGAGTTTGTTGCCAAAACCTCAAAAGAAGGTTGGTTAGTCCACATCTCAGACATCAAAAATCAAAGGAAAATAATCAGTAACAAAGGAAAGAATCTTGTGAGCCGAGAGCTAAACCATTAAAGACAAGTAGGAAATCCTTTGGATACTCATAAAGTCTCTGCTAAGTCTCTCTGCATTTTGAACTTTCCATTTTGTTGCTTATTATAGAGAACCAAAATTAGACCTCACCCAAGTGGACACTAACCCTGATATTTTGGCAAGGCCCCAAAACACACATACAGATGACCATACTACAATCTACCATCCCTGCATTTTCTTCACTGCTGTCCAATCAGGTGGGTCCACCCACTCCATGGCTTTCAAGTTCTTCTCCTCATTCTCCACTTCCCCTTCAAAACAGGGGGAAACAGTATCTGGAGGAGCATAAATGACAGCCTTTGACCACGTTCCACGGATGGGTCCTAGGTGTAATGCACGCAGCACACAGCCCAGGTGCAAGCCTATCCAGAAGTAAGATATGACTAGAGGAATAAGTAAAAGGCTCCCTCCCATATGGATGTGTCCCAGTGTGCAATTATAGCAGTCTGTAATTCCCCACAGTATCATTTAAAGTCTTGCCTTTTTGAACTCTCATGGTAGATTGTAAAATGCTGATTTACCACCTTTTTTGGCAAGTTGTCTCTGGAAATGCTCACCCTACTCCACCCAATGCTTAATAAAAAGCTGGTGTCCAAAAGGGTTATAGGTTCGTCTCTAAATTCCATACTTGGTCCAAGAAGAAAAAAAATATTAGTTGTTTTGGGGGTCCAAAAAATAAAATGGGAAAGAGACAAGGAAATATTTGATATTCCAGGAGGGCCAAATCTCAAAGCTTCAAAAGTCTCTCCAGCAGCATTCTTCAGTATCAGTAGTCCCTGTAGCATTGGTGGCCTTTGCTCCAGTACTCAGCTACCTTCCATAACTGCTTAAACATGCAATTTCGGTGTATCAGAGAGAAGCAGCTATGCATGCCACTTAAAATTGTTTTAATTACTATATCTGTTCTCTAGAAACAAACTGATTCCATGGGGGAGGGTTGGACACCACCCTGGGCAGGTTACATAGGCAGGCAGCTGCCATGAGCCAAGCGGAGGGCGTGTAAGGCCGTGAGGTAGCGTCTCGTCTGAAGGAAATGAAATACTGCATACAGGGCTTATTAAAAGCTTCATGCTTGAAAAATCCGTAGTAAAGGCAAGTCTTGGGAAGCAGACAGTTTCCCTTTTTGCTGGTCATGTTAACTTTGTAGTTGGAAATGTGAATGCACTTTTGACATTTGTATGGACTTGAGGCGGGAAGCAAAAGGACAGTGAAGCATGAAGCCAGTTTTTATTAAAAAAACATGACTGGGAACAAAACTTCTCATGTCAGCACTTTGCCAGTGACCAAGGTGCAGGCTTCTTTTCTGGGGCTCTGCACACTGCTTCATCACAGCTACAGGAAATCAAGACAGCTACGCAGCTCGGCTCCCGAGGCCAGGGCACTCCTTCAGAACTGCTCTGACAAAATGACTCTAGAAATTTTGCAAAGATGTTTCAGGACGTCTTACTCCCAAGACAGCTGACTGTGTTCCCCAAATGTAACTTTAAAAAACTCAACTGGGTTTCGTTCTTAATTTTGAAATTAAATTTTGTGTTTAAAAGTTTTGAATAAGTAATTCATGCACATGGTACAGAACTGAAAAGGTGCAAACAGTGTGTATTGAAATTTAGGTCTTCCCACCTTTACCCTCGTGATCCCACTCCCATTCCAAGGTTCTATGACACATGCAAGGATAAGCAACATATAACCTTTTCTTTTGTTTCTTATATGGGCTTGGTTTGTTGTTGTTCACTCAAAAAGGTCTAATAAAAAATATATAATGAATGTGGTAAAATGGATCATTTTTTAAACAACCTGATGAAATGGATTGTTTACTAGATTCAACCAGGTATTTTTAAAGTAGTAGCATGTTATTAAATGATTCCCCAACTTAAAAATGTTTTTTTAACATGTGGATGCACCCACCATTTTCATACCAGAATGAGTTCCAATGTGAGAATTTCTCTCACTCCTGCTATTTTTCATGGGATTGTGTTTTCCATCAACGGAGCTCTCTCATACCCCACTTCACTATGATCTTTACAGTCTCACTGATGTTAATCATTTCAGCCTTTCTTAAAGTAAGTTTTCAAGCTTTTCTTAATGGAGATGGCAAAATCATGATTTTTGTAAAGTGGCCAACAGAAATCAAATCAGTTACCTGTGGCCACCCATGGCTGATCACTAGCAAGATGGAAAGAAGAGGTGTTACACTTCTTTCCATGTTACACTTCTTTCTAGAAAGCATGTGCCTGGAATTGAAGTGGGTTCTGATCTATTGATTCTAATCTTGTTCGCATCCAGAACTCAACCAAGCCTTCAAACCTCTCCCGTCTCCTATTTCCCTTTTTGTGTGTAAATCAGGGGAAATTACAATTAGAGATTTCCTGCTTAAACATTCTGCTTCTCATCTGACACTTTTCACTGTTTTGCCTATGTATCTAGTCCTTAAAGCTTCAAATTGATCAGTGCAACAAGCTTTTTTTTCTCAAAATGAAAAAGATAAGCACAATCAAATGAAAATTCGCTAGATGCTACGGACTGAATATTTGGGTCTCCCCTCACCCCATAATCATAAGTTGAAGTTTTGTTTTTTTTGTTTGTTTGTTTTCACAGTTAGCAATTAACCTTTATTCAACAAGCTCAGTTATCGCATTAGGAAAAAACTGTCATGGCTGGCTGAGTTGGTGCAGTGGTTAAGAGCTGGCTTAGGACTCCAGCGGCCCCGGTTCGGATCCCACATATGAGGGCCAGTGATACTGCCCTCAAAAAAATAAAACAACACAACAAAAAAAAAAACTGTCAGTCACATGGAATATGCTCCGATTTCAGTTGTATTGCTAATTCTATTTCAGATAGATGAAACAGCTGTTAGAGTTAGAGCTAAAGTAAGTATTGATTAGCAAGAACCAGTTTCCTGTTTTAAGGCAATCTGAGGAACTAAGGGGATATCTGTATCAGTCATTTTTAATCTTGATAAGAAGTAAAGTGCTCCCTGACAGGGACACCATCACATTCTGGTTTCTTGCAGAGCTCATTAACAAAAACAACAATAATCAATAAGGTTGTAAATATTTTTTTAGGGGAACAGACGGATGCATGTCCTTTTAGGGAGACCACTTGGACGGTGTAGTGGCCTCACCACTGCACTGTACATCTGAAGCTGCTGCTGAACAATATTATATGTCAACTATAGTTTAACACATACATAGTCATGGGATGTGAAATATAGTGTGGGATGGAGTCAACGGAATTGTAATAGATATGTATGATATCGGGTGTGGGAGGGCAGGGGAGGGGGAGTCACTTTGTAAGGGGTGAAAAAGATAACTATTGCATTGTTTTGTACATCTGTAACTAATAATAATAATAATAATAAAATAATAATAATAAAAAATAACAAGAGCTCCACTTCAGATTCCAAAATAGGCATTAGTATTTCACTAGTAACACTGCCATATTTGGAGGATGCTTTCACACAATTACTTCAAATGATCCTCACAACAACAACGCTGTGGGCTCGTGATAATTAAGTCCTTTTTTCTTTTCTTTTTTTTTCTTTATTCTTTTATTGTGAAATAAACTTTTTTTTAAATTAGCTTCAGCTGTACAACACAGTGCAATAGTTATACTTTTTACCCCTCAAAGTGAAAACCCCCCACCCCCAATTCTCTGCCCCACTCCTCCCCCCATATGAAACATATCTATTATAATTCCTTTGACTCCCTTCCACCGTATAACCTACATCCCATGACTATCTATATATTCAATTACAGTTGGCATACAATATTATACAACATCAGTTTCAGGTATACAGTGCAGTGATCAAGCCTCTACTCCATCCAAGAAGTGGTCTCCCTAACAAGACATGTGACACCCCACCAAATTTTTACAAAGTTATTATATTCCCCAAACTGTCTTTCATCTCCCTGTGGCAATGTTGTAGTTACCTATTTATGCTGTCTAATCCCTTCCCCTTCTCCCTCATCCCCACCCCGCTCCCAACTAGCAACCCTGTTTTTCCTCTATATCTATGAGACTGTTTCTGTTTACTTTGCTCATTCATTCCGTTTTTCAGATTCCACATATAAGTGAGATCATATGGTATTTGTCTTTCTCCAACTGACTTATTTCACTTAACATAATAATCTCTAGCTCCATCCATATCGTTGCAAATGGTACGATTTCATTCTTCTTTATAGCAGAGTAATACTCCGTTGTATAAATGTACCACAGTTTCTTAATCCAGTCACCTACCAATGGACATTTTGGTTGTTTCCAAGTCTTGGCTATTGTAAATAGCACTGCAATAAACATAGGGGTGCATATATTTTTCGAATTAGCATCTTGGATTCCTCTGGGTAGCTACCCAAAAGTGGAATTGCTGGGTCATACAGCAGTTCCATTTCCAGTTTTTTGCGATACCTCCATACTGACTTCCATAGTGGCTGCAACAATCTGCAGTCCCACCAACGGTGCACCAGGGTTCCCTTTTCTCCACACCCTCGCCAGCACTTGTTGTTTGTTGATTTGTTGATGATAGCCATTCTGACTGGAGTGAGGTGGTATCTCATTGTGGTTTTTATTTGCATTTCTCTAATGATTAGTGAGGTTGAATATTTTTTCATAGCCTGTTGGCCATCTGTGTGTCCTCTTTAGAGAAATGCCTCTTCATATCCTCTACCCATTTTTTAATTGGGTTGTTTGTTTTTTTGGTGTTGAGCTGTATGAGTGTTTTATAAATTTTGGATATTAACCCCTTATCAGATATATCATTGGCAAATATCTTCTCCCATTCAGTAGGTTGACTTTTTGTTTTATTAATGATTTCCTTTGTTGTGAAAAAACTTTTAAGTTTGATGTAATCCCATATGTTCATTTTTTCTTTTATTTCCCTTGCCCTAGGGGATATATCAGCAAAAATATTACTCAGGGTAATGTCTGCAAACTTACTCCCTATATTTTCTTCTAGTAGTTTTATGGTTTCAGGTCTTACATTTAAGTCTTTAATCCATTTTGAGTTTGTTCTCATATATGGTGTAAGCAGGTGGTCCATTTTCACTTTCTTGCACATGTCAGTCCAATTTTCCCAGCACCATTTATTAAATAGACTATCTTTACTCCAATGTAAATTCTTGCTTCCATTGTCATAGATTAAATGACCGATATGGATAGGTTTATTCCTGGGCTTTCTATTCTGTTCCATTGGTCTATGTGTCTGTTTTTATGCCAGTACCATACTGTTTTGATTACTGTAGCCTTGCAGTATGTTTTGATGCCAGGTAGCGTGATGCCTCCCACTTTGTTCTTATTTCTCAAGATTGCCGTGGCTATTCAGGATCTTTTGTGGTTCCATATAAATTTTAGGATTCTATGTTCTATTTCTGAGGAAAATGTCCTTGGTAGTTTGATTGGAATTGCATTGAATCTATATATTGCCTTAGGTAGTATTGACATTTTAACTATATTAATTCTTCCTATCCATGAACATGGTATGTATTTCCATTTATTTGTATCTTCTTTGATTTCTCTCTTCAGTGTCTCATAATTTTCTGAGTAAAGGTCTTTTACTTCTTTAGTTAAATTGATTCCTAGATATTTTATTGTTTTTGAAGCAATTGCAAAAGGAATTGATTTCTTGATTTCTTCTTCTGATAGTTTATTATTGGTGTATACAAATTACACTGATTTCTGAATATTAATTTTGTATCCTGCTGCCTTACCAAATTCATTTATCAGTTCTAGCAGATTTTTGGTGGAGTCTTTGGGATTCTCTTTATATAGTATCAGGTCATCTGCATATAATGACAATTTTACCTCCTCTTTTCGAATTTGAATGCCTTTTATTTCATTTTCTTTTCTGATTGCTGTGGCTAGAACTTCCAGAACTATGTTAAATAGAAGTGGTGAAAGTGGGCAGCCTTGTCTTGTTCCTGATCTTAAGGGGAAAGCTTTTAGGCTTTCCCCATTGAGTACGATGTTTGCTGTGGGCTTACCATATATGGCCTTTATTATGTTGAGATATGATCCCACTATTCCCACTTCGTTAAGAGTTTTTATCATAAATGGCTTCCGGATTTTGTCAAATGGTTTTTCTGCATCTATTGATATGATCATATGATTTTTATTTTTCATTTTGTTAATGTGATGTATTACGTTAATTGACTTGCAGATATTGAACCAACCTTGCATACCAGGAATGAATCCCACTTGATCGTGGTGTATGATCTTTTTAATGAGATGCTGAATTTGGTTTGCTAGTATTTTGTTGAGAATTTTTGCATGTATGTTCATTAGGGATATCGGCCTGTAGTTTTCCTTTTTTGTAATATCTTTGTCTGACTTAGGAATCAGGGTGATAGTGGCTTTATAGAAAGTGTTTGGGAGCCTTCCCTCCTTCTGTATTTTTTGGAATAGTTTGAGGAGAATCGGTATTATTTCTTTTTTGAATGTTTTGTAAAATTCACCCGTGAAGCCATCTGGTCCAGGGCTTTTGTTTGTTGGAAGAATGTTAATTACTGATTCAATTTCTTTGGCAGTAATCAGTCTGTTCAGAGTTTCTGTTTCTTTTTGGTTCAGACTTGGTAGATTGTATGCTTCTAGAAATTTATCCATTTCTTCCAGATTGTCAAGTTTGTTACCATATAGTTGCTCATACTATTTTCTTAAAATTTTCTGTATTTCTGTGGTATGTGTTGTCACTTCCCCTCTTTCATTTCTGATTTTATTAATTTGAGTCCTCTCTCTTTCTTTGTGAGGCTGGCTACGCATTTGTCGATTTTGTTTATCTTTTCAAAAAAACAACTCTTGGTTTCATGGATCTTTTGTTTTGTTTTGCTTTGTTTTGTTCTCTATTTCTTTTATTTCTGCTCTGGTCTTTATTATTTCCTTCCTTATACTCCCTTTAGGCTTATTTTGCTGTTCTTTTTCGAGTTCTCTTAGGTGTAAAAATAGTCTGTTGATTTGAGATTTTTCTTCCTTCTTTAGTTAGGCCTGCACAGCCATGAACTTCCCTCTTAGGACTACTTTTGCTGCATCCCAGAGATTTGGGATCATGGTGTTTTCATTTTCGTTTTTCTCGAGGTATCTTTTGATTTCCTCCTTGATCTCCTTTTTGACCCACTCACTATTTAGTAGCATGTTATTTAGCCTTCTTGTAAGCTTTCCAGATTTCTTCTTATAATTGATTTCTAGTTTCATAGCATTGTGGTCAGAGAAGACACTTGATATGATTTCAATCTTCTTAAATTTGTTGAGACTTGTTTTGTGGCCTAACATGTGGTCTATCTAAGAAAATGTTCCATGTGCACTTGAGAAGAATGTATATTCTGTAGCTTTGGGGTGAAATGCTCTAAAAATATCAATTAAATCCAGCTGGTCTAAAGCGTCATTTGAGGCCACTATGTCCGTGTTGATTTTCTGTCCGGAGGATCTGTCCATTGGTGACAACAGGTGTTGAAGTCCCCTACTATGAGAGTGTTACTGTTGATCTCTGTCTTTATGTCTGTCAAAATCTGTTTTATATATGTAGGAGCTGCTATATTGGGTGCATAGGTGTTTATTAGGGTTATGTCCTCTTGTTGAATCGATCCCTTTATTATTCTGTAGTGCCCTTTTTTGTCTTTTAATGTAGTCTTCATTTTAAAGTCTATTTTGTCCAAAACAAGTATTGCTACTCCAGCTTTTTCCTCATTTCCATTTGCATGAAATATCTTATTCCATCCCTTTACTTTCAGTCTCTGTGTGTCTTTTGATCTAAGAAGAGTCTCTTGTAGACAGCACATGCATGGGTCCTGTTTTCTTATCCACTCAGCCACTCTGTGTCTTTTGATTGGAGCATTTAGCCCATTCACATTTAAAGTGATTACTGATAGGTGCATATTTATTGCCATTGTGTTTTTGTACTTCTTGTCTTCCTGGGTTAGCTTGTTTTCCCCTTTCTTCTGTTTAAAACAAGCCCTTTTAATATTTCTTGCAATGCTGGATTGGTGGTAATGAACTCCTTAAGCTTATTTTTTTTCTGAGAAGCTCTTTATCTCTCCTTCAATTATAAGTGATAGCCATGCTGCGTAGAGCAATCTTGGTTGTAGACCTTTATTTAGTGTCACTTGGAATATCTCCTGCCACTCCCTTCTGGCCTGCAGAGTTTCTGAAGAAAAGTCAGCTGTTAGTCTTATAGGAGTTCCTTTGTATGTAACCTGCTGTCTTTCTCTTGCTGCTTTTAGGATTCTGTTTGTCTTTAAGCTTTGCCATTTTAACTATGATGTGTCTTGGTGTGGGCCTATTTGGATTCAGACTGTTTGGAACTCTCAGTACATCCTGGGCTTGTATGTCAATTTCCTTCACCAGGGTAGGGAAGTTTTCAGTCATTATTTCTTTAAATACATTCTCAATCCCTTGCTTCTTCTCTTCTCCTTCTGGTATTCCTATGACACGAATGTTGTTGTGTTTCATGTTGTCCCAGAGGTCTCTTAAACTATTTTCATTCTTTTTTATTCTTTTTTTCTTTTTGTTGTTCCAGCTGGGTGATTTCTGTCATTTTGTCTTCTAATTTGCTGATCCGCTCCTCTGCTTCATCTATTCTACTGGTGATTCCTTTGAGTGTGTTCTTCATTTCAGTTATTGTATTCTTTAGTTCTAACAGGTTGTTTTTTATGGTTTCCCTATCCTTCTTTATGTCCTCACTAAGTTCCTTAAACATTCTTATCATCAGTGTTCTAAACTCTGTCTCTGAAAGTTTGGATACCTCTGTTTCATTTAGTTCCATTTCTAGAGGTTTCTTCTGATCTTTTACTTGGGGCATGTTTCTTTGTTTCTTCATTCTGGCTGTCGTTCTGTGAATGCTTTGATGTATTAGATAGATCACCTAGAAAGAAGAGAGAAAAAAATAGATGGGGGGCTCTCCGTCCTCTTTAATATGCAGACCACTTGCTCAGTAATAGAGTCCCTGGGTGACTCAGCACCAGCTATTGGGGGGAAGACCTTAACGTGTTATGCTCCGGCCTTCCTCTCAAGTTTGCAGTGAACTTTCTGCAATTAGCTGCTGTGTGCTCTGGAACCATGCTCACTACCAAAAAAAAAAAAAAAAATCTTCCAGGTTGTTGCAGGTTGTCTGCTACTACAAAAAAAAAAAAAAAAAAAAAGCCCTCTGTGGCCTGCGGAGATGTGGGCCAGGCACCAGGGGCTCAGGGTGCCTCTGTCAACACAGCTCTAGGTGGGTGGGGAGGCCCCCAAGGCACGACTTGATGTGGTCAGTGGCGCCCACTAAGTCAGAGCAGCATGCACTCTGCACCAGCAATCAGTCCACACGAACTCGCCAGGAAAGCCTCAGTCAGATCACGCAGGTGCACAGCTCCCTGCCAACACTCTCAGGAAAACTCCCCATCTCAGCCTGTCCCAATCAACTGCCCACAGATCAGGCTAGGCAACCCAACAGCCAATCCTCAGCCTGGCAACTCTGTACAAACAGTGTGGAGAGTGGGGACCCAAGGCGGCTCGTGCACTCCTGAGTCTCAGTGAGCAGCCTGATGGAGCCGGAGGGCACCCGCCGGCGTTTCCCTAGCAACATAGCACAAGCAGGGCGGAGGGTGGGGATCCAAGGCCACATGCGCATGCACACACGCACGCATGCACTCCTGTGTCAATTTCACCAGACCAATGGGGTCCCGGATCTGACCCTCTGTGGAAGGGTCCAACCTGAAAAAATGGCGCCCTCCTGTACACCGTTTGTGTACAATCTCTACACCAGGGGAACAATGGTCCCAAAATCTCCAGCTTCTGCACCAAAGGTGCTCAGCTCAGTCCCTCCCCACAGGCTCCTGGGCCCGCTCACACAGCCACTCCCTCCAACAGGAACCAGGTGAGGGCTCACCGGTGAGTGAACCCGTGCACCAGCCCCACCTGTTCTCCAGCCACCCTCAGCCTCACCGAGCCGAGCAAAGAGAGTCCTCACTAATTTCTATTAATTTCTACTGCCCGCTATCGTAGAACTCCTCTTCCTGGCAAAGCAATTCTGGGTTAGTGAGCTCGGTGTGGAGCCAGAGAGTCTCTCCCCCAACTGGAGAAGCCTCCCCACAGCTGGGGCATCCCTCACGAGGTGCACCCTCTCTTATCTGCGCCCCTTCTACCAGACTTGACGTGGCCTCCTCTTTAGGTCCTTTGTTTAGAGGTTCTGTTCATCTAGTGTTCAGGGGACTTCCGAGGTTAAATGTATAAATTATTTGTAATTTCGATGTGATCCTGGGAGGCAGTTGGGAAAGCGTCCGTCTATTCCACCATCTTACTGGGAGCCCCTATGTGGAAGTTTTAACCTACAATGTGATGGTATTTGGAAATGGGACATTTGGGAGGTAGTTAAGTTTAGATGAAGTCACGACAGTACAGCCCCCATGATGGGATTAGTGCCCTAATAAAAACAGGAAGAGACTAACACTGTTTCTCTCCACCTTGTGAGGACACAGTGAGAAAGCTGTAATCTGCAAGGTGTGCTCTCCTCAGAACCCAACTATGCTGAAACCTTCATCCTGAACTTCCCAGCTTCCGGAACTGTGAGAAATATATTTCTGTTGTTTAAGCCATCCAGTCTATGGTATTTTGTTATGGCAGCCCAAGCAGACTAAGACACTAGGCGTTTACTAATTTCTTGACAGCAAATAGTTTAGCAACTCAAAGACATGGTTTCAGTGGATGCCAATTCACTTTGCTTCATTCAGTAATATAGGTCCTTTCAGTATTAGTGCCTCAGAAGTACATGTTTCATTCTAAATATACTGCTGGCCCTATTCTTGGTATAGACACTGGCCATTGGGCATATTTCCAGCTCCTGGGTTCTGCCACTGAGTTCACTGAAATCTAAGAGGCAGAGCATCTGCCCAAACTTGCATCACCAACCAGCCTAAAGTCTGGGTGATTGAATTGAGCCAAGCTGTGTGTGAGGACCTAAGACAAAATGGGACAGTGGGCTTCAGGGATTGAGACTGAGAGACATGTGAAAATTCTTTCCAGGGGTTAGGCCAAGGTCAGGAACTACAAACCTGGCCTTATTATTTGTGGAAATCAAGTATGAGGCAGCATATATTTTGTTCTTCTAATTGTTATATTTGTAACGTTGAATATGTTCATCATTCAATCAATTTGTACTAAGGGTAAATTATGCACTAGGCTTTGCTCTAGGTGCCAGCAATATAGCAGTGAAGAAGCCTTCCTACCAAACAAACAAACAAACAAACAAACAAACAAAACAAACCCTTACCCTCATAGAGCTTACATTGCAACATTACATTTTGTTCTCCTACTTCTGCTCCATCAACCTAGTTGGTTTCTCCACTAACTTCTTCACATTTAACATGAGGGTACTGGTACCCTATTCTTCTTTTACAGTTGTACTTGGATTTTGTACAACAGGATTTTCAATGTTTCCATTTGGTTTCACATATAAATAGGTCTTCTACTCTTTGTCAAAATAGGTTGATCTTAAAAGCCAAAATCTATAAATAGATTTACATTATCATAAGTGTCAGTGACTGCAAAGCCAAGTAATATGCTAGAATTATATATATATATATATTTTTTTTCTATAAAAGATCTAATGGCATAATCCCTGAGCCAATTAAAGGAGAATATTTATATCTTAATCATTCAAGTCAAATGAATTTTCTGTTCCTAAACCAAATCAGTTAAATGCTTAAAATTGTAAAATGCTATATCAGAAAAAAAAAAAAATAACACATTTCACTTTATTTCATATCAGAAGCACAATTTTTAATTTCTTACATAAGTTTTTTGTTTCTCCTGATGTAATTGCTTTGTTCTTTTTCTTATTAATAGAAGAATGATGAACCTTCACCTTATCCTCTGGCTCATCAAAACCATTAGTCATGGAGTTCACCTCTTTCCCCAGAGTTGTCCTTCCCTGAACTCTGTATTCTCCTGCTTCAATTAGGAGCTTAAGCCCATTGTACAGTTTCTATCCACATCTTTTCACTGTCTTCCTGAAGTCTACTGTTTCTTGGATCATATGTGTTTCCCTATCTTGATTTTTTCATCCTGACTTCTTAGAGGACATACCAAACCAAAGAAAGGATGTTAGCAGAGACATGTATGTACATCTAAAATATGTCTTTATTTTTGCTCTCATACTCACTGGACAGTTTGACCAAGTATAGAACTCTAGGTTAAATAAAGAAGTGAAAAGACAAGCTACAGACTACGATAAAATATTTGCAATATATGCATCTGGAAAAAAGCCAGGATCAAGAATTTATAAAGAACTTCTAAAAATCAATAAGAAAAAGACAATCCAATTTTTTTTAATGGGCTAATACTTGAATAGGAACTTTGCAAAAAAGATAACCAAATGGCTCAGAAGTATGTGAATAGTTGCTCAATATCAACGTTCACCAGGGAAAATAAAATTCACAGTAAGTTATTTACTGCACATTGACCAAAACGTCTTAAATTTAGATTTATAACATCACATATTGGAGAACATGCAGAGCATCTAGAATTTCAGAATACTTGCTAATGAGAGGGTAAAACTCTTTGAAATACTGTATAGCAGTATTTAATAAACTTAAACACACACCTACCTATGATTAAACCAGCAATTTAAATCCTGGCTATATACCCCCTGCCCAAAATGATCAAACTAATCACAAAAACTTGTGTAAAAATGTTTGTAGTAGCTGTATTCATAATAGCTTCAAACTAGAAACCAAAAGGAGAATGGATAAACACACCATAGTAATGTAATAGAATACTTTTCAGCAATAGAAGACAATGAGCTAGCTACCACTACACTCACAATTTGCATGAATATTAAAACAATTATATTGGTCATAAGAAACCAGACCTAAAAATATATATACTGTACAATTAAATTTATATAAGGTCCAGAAACAAGGAAAACAAATCTATGGTGAGAGAAATCACATACTGATTATTTGAGGGAGGAGTGTATGTGATGTGTGTTGACTGGAAAGGGTCAGGAGGGAACATTCTAAGGTGACGGAAACAGTCTAATCTGGATGT
Organism: Aselliscus stoliczkanus; assembly: GCA_033961575.1. Classification (NCBI taxonomy): domain Eukaryota; kingdom Metazoa; phylum Chordata; class Mammalia; order Chiroptera; family Hipposideridae; genus Aselliscus; species Aselliscus stoliczkanus. The sequence goes on from CM066728.1 coordinate 157,692,566, forward strand.
TGGTGACGCACAAACTCACCAGGTCTGCACTTAAGATTTGTGCATCTCTCACCATGGGTATTATACTCAACTTTTTTTAAAGAAAGATATCTAGGTTGAAAATCGTCTTCCTCCAGCACTTTGAAAGTATTTCTTTGTCTTCTAACAGCCACAGGTGATGATAAGAAGTCTTTTGCCAGTCTGATTTTCATTCCTTTGAAGTCCAAGTTTATTCTCTCTGGAAGCTTAAGAACTTTTCTTTAATCTTTATATTCTGAAATTCCATGAGGATGTCTCTAAGTAGAATTTTTTTTTTTCATTTTATCCCATTTGCCCCTCACTATGCTTTTCAGTTTGAACACTTGTGTCTATCTTTATTTCTGGGACTTTTTTCTGTTAATTTTTTATAAGAATTATTACCCTTTCTTTCCCCTTCTTTTTATTAAGCTCTCCATGAGCCAGAAAATCGGCTTCTTAAATTAAACCTCTATGTCTCTTTCATTTTTATCTCCTCTTTGTCTTTTGCTTTATGCTTTGTAGATTTCCTCTGCTTTATCTTACAACTACAGTAATACCTTTGTTTGCGAGCATAATTCTTTCCAGAAACAAAGTACTCGTATTGCACGACATCGCTCGTTTACCATGTTAAAATGTATTAGAAATGTTTGCTCATCTTGCGGAACACTCACAAACCATGTTACAGGTTTTTCTGTATTATACTTAATTTCTGAGCACGCTTACTTGTTCTATGCTCCTGTTTCACAGAAATTTGATTTCATTTTACAGATACATCTTCTCAAATCTCTTTGAGGGTACTAATGGATTTTGTAAAAGTGCTCTTCTATTTTTTGAATTATGTCTATTTTCTCTGATGACTGTGGTCTTCCTCTTTCATGTTATTTGTTTTCCTCATGTGTTTGAAACTCCTGGAAGGATCCATATTAATAATGAAGGTGTGTGTTTCCTCCTCTGTTCAGTCGGAAGATTTGTTTCATCAGAACTCTCCTTGCCTGGGCGTCCTCCTGAAGATGCGTATAGGGCAGGGCAGGTTGAAAAACCAGCATTATGGTAAGTGGGCATAGACCCCGTGACAGCTCAGGGCTATCCAAATGCCAGGATAAGAAACGTCTTCTGAGGGGCCAAAATTCTCAAAAGAAGTCATGGCTTTCCCTGGTTTATTTACTATCTTTAGAGAAAGATCCTGGAGGCAATGGCCAGGCTGCCTGTGGCTATGCCAGGGTCAGAGAGCAAGCAGGGCTTGCCAAGCCATGACCTTCATACAACCATCCCCCATTTTACATCTTATCACCTCTTCTTTCTTATCATTCCTGTGACATTGAGTCTTTCACCCCTCCAGGCTGGTGGGAGCGTTCTCCACTGAGGACCTGTATCACACATTCTGGGTTTCGGTATTTCTACTCCACTTAACTATCTACATGCTTCCAACCACTTCCTATCATTTACAAATTTCTTGAAGTCTCTCCTCTACTGTGTTCTCCCTCCTATTCTCTTTCCATTCTTTTAAAAATTTTTATTACACATCAGTGTAAATTCTAAACAGAGGGGTGTGAACACGTATGTCCAATCTATCTTGAATTGGAATGTACATTCTTTTCTCCTTTTTTCCAAAGTAAATTAATGTATTTTTAAAAAACATGATAAGATGTTAAATATAATAAAATTAAGAATAATATCAAACGAAACTCATTTACTAAGGCACCAACAACCTCTTAATGCAGATGATTCCCAAATCTATACTCTCACCATGTTTCCCTATTTCCATGTGCCTGCTGCTCATTTCCAATTCTTTGTCCCACTTTTACCTCAGTTACACCAACCCAAGCCCCTGGCATTCTCCGCTGCCTGTCTTCATGGGCAGACCCCCTTCTCTGTCACGACTGAGACCCCTTGGTCTTTCTGCAGATTCCACCCACATCCATGCAGGCTGAACACTTCACACAAGCCTGACTTTTCTTTGCTCCCTGTTCCTTTATAACCAACGAGTGCTCAAAATATCTCAGTTCTTCCTATATATTTTGTTCTGCGTTTGGAGTGAATTCTCTCCTTTAACTCAGCCCATTCCTGGAAAATAAAGGAGAAAAAATGCAGTAATCTGTACATCGGCTACATTACTGCCAAGAGGAGAGCAAAGGAATCACCTCTTGACACCCAGTGTATCTTTTCCCTTTACACAGATGTGCTGTTATAAGTTAGCTGAACAGGAAAAGTGTGGTGATTAAACATTGAAAGAAAGTAAATTGCATTTGTCACAGAGAAGGATTTAAAAACACATTTTTGAGGATTGAATGCCAAATGCATATATTCTGAGACCTAAAATTAGTTTCAAGTCTAGTAGACCGAATCCAATCTCTCCAACTCTGCAGCCATTTTGATAAAGCCAAAACCCCATCTCATTTCTTTCTTCTCTTTATGTTAATAAGACATATAAGTACATATACCTGAATCATCATATTAGGTAAAAACAGGATCTTCTGAAAACTGAAGTATGTGTGGGGAGAAACCATCCTCATGACCCTTCAGGTGCCATTGTACGGTGTGATTTCAGTGATGTTTGAGGTTTGCACCACCATCTATAATTAGAACAGATTAAATTGCTATGGGGCTGAACTGTTGATAAACGCAGTTCAAGAATATAAGGTATTTCTGCTTTAGCTCATACTCATATCTCTACTGACATATGATTGTGAGGTTTACACTTTCACACTTGGAAAACTCAACTTGCTATTAAGTTGTTACCTGTGGGTCTCTTGGGTAGAAATAAACTGCTTAGAGAGCAGTCATGAGGTCTGTTGGGAGGGATTGGTGGGGGTGGGGACAAACAGAGACAGGAGTAGTGATGGAAGAAAGGGGTGTATTTATACTAAGTGAGGTTTTGATGTAAAACAGAAAGGCAATCACAGATGGTGGCTGATTACAGTTAGATTACTGCCAACAACTCACAGGTAGATACTGCAAAACCAAATATGGCACCCATGGAGACTCATTCTCACATCTCAATGGCCTTCAAGGGTTTAGGATTATGCCCTCTGTCATTGTTGCTGATTATATATCCATATACTATGTATATGGATAATATATATTAATCTATTTTATATTAATCTAGAAAAAAACATAAGATGTTAAATATAAGATGAAAAATAATATCAAACAAAACTAATTTACAAAGATATCAACTAACCCTTTAATGCAGATGATTCCCAAATCTATACTCTCATCATGTTTCCATATTGCTATGTGCCTCTTTTATCCCACATTGACCTCATTTGCATCAACCCAAGCCCATTCTCCACCGCCTCCTTCCCTTCTCTCTCATGACATAGGAATATACGAGGTGTAATCAAACAACATGGTGAATGTTTAAACTGAAAAAAAATTATTACAGTAAAAGACACATTGCCATTAATACCCCTCAAAATATTCTCCATCACTTCGAACACACTTATCCTATCATTCTTGCCACTTTCTGAAGCAGTTCTGCAAGTCCTCTTTCCTGAGTGTCTTTAGTTGCGCTGTCATGGCTGCCTTGATGTCCTGAAACATTTTGACTTTGGGGAAGAGCCAGAAGTCACACAGTGCCAGATCCAGTGATTAAGGTGGATGAGGACATACCGTAATGTTTTCATTTGATAGAAATTGCCATATACCAGAAGCAATGTGTGACACAGCATTGTCATGATGGAGGATGATTTACGGCACACTTTAAAACACACCTTCTCTCAACTGTAGTTCACACCTGACTGACTGCACTGAACAAGTTGAAACTTGTCACACACTGTTACTAAGGTTGCACGTGCCCCTTCCCATATTGAAGATCCCTACCTTTCCATTGGATGGCACTCGGCAGCAGCATTCACTGTATATTTTTACCATATATCATGTGTGTGTGTGAGCGCCTGTATACATACATGTAATTCATGTTAAGAAAACTCATCATACCGAAACTTGAAAGTATTGAATAGGTACATTAACCAGAATATATTTCTATCACAAAATAAGTCTTCGTTTCACAAAATGACCTAACAAAATAATAAATTTCCCTATAAATGTAAAATTTGATTTGTTACAAAATTGAATTTCCATGCAGCTTTCAGTTCATTCATTCAATTACTCATAAATGTTTACTGATGACTGCTATATTTACATTTTAAAAGCATATCAATTAATGTAGAACAAGACTAAGACACAAATCAGGACAAGCCAAGATCTTGATTTAACATGGTGTTCTTTTGTTTGTACCTACAAAGGTGACACACAATGACTCACTTTTGCTCAGTAGAGAGTACCAACTGGTAGTTGAAGCTAAGTTTATCAGTGGCATCATAACTCAGGTTGCATCTTAGTGGTCTGTGATTCTCTAGCTTTAGAATGTCTCCACAATTCCCTGACAACCTGATGACATTCCAAAACACCCAATCAGTTGTTTGTCCACTGTACATCAGTGTAACAAAATCAGCTGGTTTCTATTGGAACATAATGGATTTAAACTAAAGTCGCAACCTGAAGAGTGTTGGATTTCTTAGAAAATGAAAAGAAAGGCTATTTACTGCAAAAAAGAAATCCAGACTCATACAACTCTCTCTCAAATTCATGGGAGCCATGACTAAACAAAATTAACAATAACAAATCCCCCTTCCATTTCCAGTGGTAAGAAAAATCACACTGTTACTACGGGCAGGGAAATTTAATCCATACAAGACTTTTCTAGTCAAGTGAAGAGCAGAGGTCTAGAGATGAAGAGCGAGAACCAAACTGCCTGGGTTTCAATCCTGACTTTGTCTCAGAAGCAGGTGTGTGTTTTAGGGCAAGTTACATAACCTGGCTGTGTCTCAGTTTCTTTATCTATAAAATGGAGATAAAAACAGTACCTATGTCATATGGCCATTTGAAGATTAAAGGAGTGAAGAGATAAAGCACTTGGGAGACAGCCTAGCACAGCAACAGTACGATATAAGTGTCTGCCACTATGATTATGATAAATACCTCCTCGAGGCCAGGTTTTCCACACTAATGATTGCAGTCAATCTCTCCAGGTGGATAGTGGATGTTTTTATCTCCATTTTATAGGGGAGAAAATGAGTTACAGAGGAGATAAATAATTTTTTCAAGACCACTTAGTGGGTATGTGGTTGAGCTGCAATTCATACCCAAGTATTTCTAATTCTGAGCCATCTCTTCCCACTCATGAAAAGAAAGCAGCTACCTAGTTCATTGGCTGACTTTTTCACTTTTCAACTGGTTGTCCTCATGTTCCATAGGAGGGTCCTGGCCAGACATGGACAACCACAAGAAAGATGCTGCATCTGCTCTCATCCCCTTTACAGTCAGGGAGCAGACAGGGTTGTCACTCAGCATGGGGCAGCCAGATCTGGGAGAGGTGTGATGATCAGAAAGCCCTGCACCTGACCACTTCTTTCGTGTTACCAGAGAGGCTCCAGGCGTTGCCAGTCAGGGTACGTGATTTGCTTGCTCTTTCTTTTTCAAAATGTTTTAATTTTTTCATACCATCTTTAATATTTTATTGTTTCTTGTGGATGAAGACAGAAAAGCCTGTTCTGAAAAATATATAACTACTGCTTCCCCAGAAGAGATCCATCCTGGAGCAGTGTTCACAGCCAGCGCTGCCAACTTCAAAAATAAATGGTTCTGATATCTTCAGAAACCAGATTTTCCTATTTGTTCTCTGATGAGCGGAGAGTACATTTTTAATAAAGCTCTAGTTGTGATAAATCACTAGCTCAAAATAGCAGGCAGTGGTTTGGCAAGTACAGTGGCCTAGGAGCCACTGGGGTAAGGAATTTCCCTATATAAACCAAAGGACCCAGGAAGTCTCTTGTAAACCACAGCTCAGCAGCTCATTTTAACTGGGTGGCTTCATTTCCCAGTGTGAGGTCTGATCTCAGCAAAGGTGGTTTGCTTGCAGTCCAGATCTGGCAAACTCTGGCACAAGCCTACCCAATCTAACCTCAAATCTAATCAGAAGGGCAGATATTCTTCCTCTCCATCGTATTATAGTAGGTTGAAGCACAGCATTACCTTAGCTTGAACATATTTATTTGTGCAAGGCTGAGACCTTGGAAAACCTTCTGGTTTAATTTCTTACATACAGTGACTGAATACAGATCATTTTTATGACTAATAGGAGCATATATGCCTAATATTAAAAGCAATCTCTTGTGATAATAGTTGGGGCTGCTTAAATATGACCTGGAGCAATGAAGTGCTAGGAGGAGTTAAGGTGGCTACATAGAAAGAAGTGGCAAATGCTGTCATCTTACCCCTCTCTGAGCTCATCCATTATGAGTTCAGTCCAGCTTTCCACTGTAGGTGATGGGAGTAGGTGGTTTCACAAAGGGCTCCTTCAGTAAGTAATCTCTGACTCAATTGCTATGGAGCTTTCTGAAGCATGAGTGAAGTCCTCTTTGGTGTTCATTCATGTGGAGAACTAGAGGTGTCTCTACATACTGAAAATAGGTTAAGGAAAAGGGATGTGTGACATAGCCATAGAACATCCACCAAAAGGTGCTATTTGGGCAGGCAGACAAGGGAAAAGGTGTAAGAGTGGTGGCCTCCCTTTGAGGTACACTGTGATGGAATGCTGAGCTCTTTTCCAGCTAGAGGACCTGATGTACAGAAGAATATGGAACAAGGGTCCTAGTTCAATCCTCTTTGCTCCTCCTTCCCCCTACACATAAATTGGTTGGAATTCTGGGCATGCTAAGGGACAGAATCCCACTGTAGTGCAAAATGCTGAAAGACACTTCTCACTTCCTGGCTCTGAAAAAGGAGGATGTGCTGCATATTTTCTTTGGGCTTCTAGATCTACTCTCTACCTTCTCCCCTCTGCCCTGTGTCCTGGGAGGTTGAAACTTTATGGATTACATCAGTGGTCTCCCTTGCCCTCTGGCTTCCAATTGGGTTCAGTCAATGAGAAGCACCAGCAAAAGGAAAGGACAAAAGATAAGTCAGATTGGGGTACTTATTCCCTGTGTGCTTCCCTGTGGGGGTCACTGAAATTTGGCTACATCCTTCAAGCAACAGCACAGCTCGTTTGATTCATCTTGCAGGTATAGGGATTGGCCTTAGAAAGGATGTTTTCTGGGGCAGCAGAGTGGCTCAGTTGGTTAAGAGCTCATTCAAGAGTGTGAGCTTTGAGCAACAGCAGTTTGATGCCCAGCCCAAGCTGAGCTGCTGATGAGCTGCCAACAGGTGGCAGGATGGTTCAGCTAAAACAAACAAACAAACAAATAAAAACAGTGAGAAAGGATGCTATCTGACTCTTTCATTGTGACCACAGAAGAGGAAGCAAAGATATGACAGATGCAACTGTGGGTAGGAATAGCAGGGAATAAAGAGTTCTCAAACGGCAACATGCTTCCATTGTGTGTGTGTGTGTGTGTGGTGTGTGTGTGTGTGTGTGTGTGTAAAGGAAGGCAGTAAATGCATTCCTGGTGTATAGGATGAGAGGATGGTAGAGAAGAGGCTTTGAGGTGGTGTGGGAAAAGTTCGAGAGATTTGACTCATAAAATGAATAAATTTAAGGCATATTTGAAGACTGGATGAAATTAAAGAACATGCATTTGTAGTGGACCAAGCGTAATGAGTAGTCCTCAGAATCCTGTGAGAGGGAGCAGAAAAGGCAATCAGGTACTGATCTGTAACATTTAGGAGTTTCCTGGGCATGGGCAACACAAGGATTCTGCGAATTAAAGACTTCTGCAAGACAGTGACTGAAGAAAGTTGTGTTCAGGTCATGATGAGACTGAAGATGACATGGGGATGAGAGTTGAAGGAACAAAGGAGTAGAGATGACAAAAAGACTTAAGAACTGATATAGTGAGAATAACAGATTGGGAGAACTAGAATATGTGACTGTGATCAGGAAATGTGAGATCTGGGTGGAGGTAAGAAATTCTTGGTAATAAAAGTCTTCAGGATATGATCATAGATATGGGATGGAGGTTATTAAAGGCCAAAGGGCCCAGAAATGGTAAGTGTTTTTCATCCAGAACCACAATAGATTAGCAAAGAAGACTGTCAACATGCCTAAATCTTCAGTAGCCTTGAACAAATAAAGGGTAGGCGACTGATGGCAATGAAAGGAGAAAGTAAATGTTATTAGCACCAAATGAACCTGGTTTTGTACATGAAAGAATGAAGATGTCAAAAAGCAATTGTGGGGAGCAGGAGGATGCCCACTCTGCCTCCTGACTCGAAGGCATGTGGAAAATAATCAGGTACTACTCAATAAAACTGCCAGAGAAGCAGCACTTCCAGGAGAGGGCCAGATTTCAGCATAGGTAGGAGATGAAAAAAATATTTAAAGATGAGGTCAAGGAAAAAGGAAAATCCATTTGTTATGGATCTCAGGGACAATGAGAGGGATTAGAGTGAAGAAGATTAGGGGGAAGTTGAGTTGAAAGAAAGACAACCAGGGTGTTGTCTTTGCAGAAGTATAAGGCATAGTGAATCTGGTTTGCCTTAAGTGGTCCAAATGACTTACTTGTCACAGTACCAGGTAACAGGAGAGGGAGAGGGAGGAGGGAACATGACAGTCTGCCCTGAAAGACCAAATGCAGGATTGGTTGACCTTTAAGGAATTTCAAACCCCAGTGAACTGGAAGGTATGGGGATTAATTCTTTTCTCAAATCCTTACCATATGGTTCTTAAATTGTTTGGTTATATGACCCCTTTATATTCCTAAAAATTATTGAGGCCCCCTAAGAGTTTTTGTTTGTATGGAATTTATTTATCTATACTTACCATATTAGAAATGTAAACTGAGCAAATTTTAAAATATTGATCTATTATGTTATTTAAAAATAAAAATAACAAACCAATTTCCTGTTAACACACTAGAAGGAAAATTAATTTGTTGAGAAAAACATATTTCAAGGTGAAACTATGTATTGTGTAGAGGACACCCTTTTCTGGGTGACCAGACTCTAAACTTCCCTTTTCTTTGAGCTGTTTTATAACTCTGTAATTGTAGATGACTGATCAACGTGCAGATTATGTCCTGTCTGATAAAGTTTAGCTTGGAAAAATTTATTTCGCCTCCACTTACAATTCATTTCAATATACCTTTAATACTCCATATAAATTTGAGTTAAGCCTTTTTTTGAACTGTTTGTAATATCTGCCTGGTTTCCTTTCTGATTAACAAGTAGATTAAGATATTTATCATGTATTCATTTTTAAACCTGTGTGGAAGTCATGATTTTACTAGGGTTTTTAAAGAAATTATCATTTAACAAACTGTACTTTCTAAAACACACAAAAAAAATATTATTGAGAAGAGTAGAGTTGTTTTACACTTTTACAAATCTTTTACTGCTTGGCATAATAGAAGACAGCTGGTTTCCCATATCTGCTTCTGAATTCAATCTGCTATAGATATGTTGTTTAGTTGAAGTATATGAAGAAAATCTGGACTCATATAGATATGTAGTTGGAAAGGGGAGGGGTATTTCAATATCCTTTACCGAAAATTGTAGACATTCTTATTAATACTGTAGTAAAACTTGCCAAGTTATAGTTTCTTAAAGGTTAGTTGCGATGTAGAATCTGAAACCATTTCAATGAACTTTTCATATTCTGTTAAATTAAAAATTCATTGGTCTATCTTTCACTTTGAAAAAAATCTTTCACTCATGCATGATTTTCTAACATAACGCATTGGTCATTGGAAAACCCTGGATCACTGAGTTATGCAAATCTTCCAAATATTGACACACCTCATTATATATTTTTTTAATTGCATTGTTAATATTACCACCAATCTAAAAAAAAAAAAAGAATGCTTTAATATTAGGAAGCTGTAAAACTTACAGGTGGATATGTTTTCCAAAATTTTAATTTTCACTTGCAAGTTTGAATTTTATCATTAGCAACAAATACAGCCAGTTGTTTTCCTGTGACAGGCTCACTCACTCATTTTGAAGAAATATTTCTCAAATAGTTAACTCTTAATAACCACCATTTGCTCATCAGTCATTCTTTCAAGTAAAAATGGCATTTCACAGAAAAGCAGCTAGTCCAGCTTACAACTGAAACAATCACAGCAGTGCTTTCCTGAAGATAACCATCGTACTTGAGGAAGCAGCAGAAGTATTTTACGTATACTTTTCACTTTGTCAAACAGACTATTAAAAAGACTTATTTACACTCAAGCGTGAAATTTAAAATTAATAGCTTTTACCACTTCCAAAAGGACATTCTCAAGTGAAACTAACATTTTCTCTGTGAGAGGGTGGAAGGGAAGAATCCAACAACTACTAGTTTAGTGCCACTGTCTTGACTCATTATAAGGCACCACGAAGTTGATCCCCAATTGCTTTTGCATCATCAGTGCAAATATCAATACGATGGAAAAGCAAATCGTATCTTAACATTATGATGAAAGTAGTTTTGTTCTTGTGGATCCCCCCAAAGAGTCTCAGGAACCCCCAAGGGCCTACAAGGCACACTTTGAAAGCCTCACCAGATTCTCTTCTAGCCTGCTTTACTAGAAGAACAGGTACCGCTGCAGTGACTTTTCTGCTAGTGTGTGAGCTGCTTTCATTTCTCTTTCCAGGGGGCTTGACATAAAATAAATTATCAATGAATGTTTGTTGGAAGAAGTTCACCAGAGTGCAGCCCAAAAGAAAGCATGATCAACTCTATCTGAAGGAAATGGGCAAGGTTTGAAGAAGATGACATGAAGGTGGGTTTTAAGGGTGAAAAGTTTGACATGTGGACCTTGCAGAAAGAAGCACTGTGAGTAGGAACACAACACATGCATGAGACCTTTGCCATGATGAGTTGATGTGACAGATGGAGGCATCCATTATGCTGTTGGACTTCTGGGCCTAGGTCTTGAGACTTACATTTATATTACAGAGAGATTTGAGAATCATCAAAATATTGGTATTAGATAGACCCATGGCAGTGGATGCAATACCATAGGAAAAGTGTGTAAAGCATAACACAGGTGTGTGGGGAGGAGAAGATGATCGAATCTTTCACAAATCCTCTTTAAAGGTGGTCAGAGGAAAAGATGATAGCAGAGGAATCTGAAAAAGAATACTCAGAAATCAGGTTTGGGATTTAGGAGAATGTAGAATCCTGGGATAAAGAAGGAAATAGCTTAAGGAATAAAAAAGTGTCCCAAAGTATCAAGAACCTCTGGGAAATCAATATTGAAAACTGTCCATTAGAGTTGGTAATGATGATGTATGTGTTTGGTGACCTTTGTTTGGACAGTTTCATATAGTGGCAAGGGCAGAAATGACATTACATGAAGTTAAGAGTATGTTCAAGGATGATCAGAGGGAGAAAGGCTGTTAACAACTCATTTAAGAAATTTGAACATAAAGAAAATCTGAGAGAAGAGAAATGCAGTTTTAGAGAAGGATTTTTTAAAATGTAGGAGATATATATGTATTTGTAACCTATAAGGCAGGATCCACAGAAAAGGAGACAGTAAAATTAAAGAAAGGAGGAAATTACAATGAATGGGTCACATTACAGTCTGGAGGAAGAGGGACAATAGATTCCAAAGCATAATGAAATAAATTATATTATAAAAATGGTACCTTTTCTCTGAGACTGAGACAAACATAGGAACAGATAACTAAATTTACATCTGTGGAGCAAGAAAATTGAAATTTTTCACACCAGGTAGCCTCTATTATTTCTATAATATAGAAAGCAAGTTTTCTTTTGAGAGCAAAGGTAATGGGCTTGGGAAGTATTCTAGCCAGGTTACCCAGCAGACAGAACCTAGGGCAAAAGCTGATTTTCTAACTCTATAGAGGTAGGATGGGGTGGGGGGGGCAGTGTGTTGCACAATTTCACAGAGGAAGAAAAATTATGAGAAGGCACATTACTGAGATGACTGCTGCTTGCTCTTCAGTGCAACTGATTATGGGACACCAGAGGTCCACCTGCAGAAGGCCATATGAAATATTGCAGAACAGTGCAGGTAGGGAATGAGAATAAAGAGAGAATTTTTCTAGTAGCTCTTATCTCCATTGGTCAAAGTTTTTTCCAGAGAATGTCAACTCCCCTATAATACCAGTTTGCTAATTTCTGGCTGCATAGTAGGTTTCTAGGAAGCCCCAGGTGAGAGGTGCACTATTGTGTACATGTAAAGATGATGGGAGACACTACGTCAAAAGAGTCCATATACAGCAGATGTTTGTAGTGGCATTTTGGGCAAAACTAATGGTTAAGGGCCCTTGAGAAAGATAAGGCCAAGAGATTCGGGCTTTTACGCATATGGTGTCTGAAATAGGAAGTTAACCTGTAAATAACAGTTAGACTTCAAAAGTCAACTGCTCCCTAAGAATAAAAAGAATTTTTGAGCAGTGCTGAAGGCACATGGGATACCAAGTATTCATAGTGGCAATAATTGACAAGAGTATGTTATGTTCTCCAACAACAGTCAATGGCCCCAATATAAGAGGGATGTTTTATGTTGTAGAATTTAAACTGAAGATTTCTAGGATAGAATTAATAGAAGGTGAAAAGAGGTGAGATTGTTAGTAATGAATTAAAATGACCAATCACAAAATTTGAACACAGTGAGAAAAGAAATCATAGTAAAGAGTAGGTCAAAAAAAATCAGAGAAAGGGACTGAAGTCCTAACATATTTGAAATCTGATTTAGTGCAAATAAAACGATAAAAGTGGAAGGATATGACATTAGGATCATAGACCAGCATATTGGAGTTTACTATTTCAGAAAGGAAGCATTTTGGTGAAATAAAGAACCATTCTTGAGTCGTGGGAATGAATTCATGAAGCAGAATCAGGATGAAAATTCCATTTGACTTCATGTCAAGGATGATGGCTGTATCAACTACATGAAGTCTCTCTGGCTGATAGTAAGAGATAAGGAAGTGAAGTGATACAGAGATGCAAGATGCCAAAGTCATCAACATATGTAGAAAAGTGAACTAGAGGATGGTAACTCCAGTGACAAGAAGGGATAGGAGGTGGCTTTCATTTATCCTATTGTCTAGCAGTACTGGTATTTATTTGCCAGCCACTGCACTAGGTGCTGGGAACACAAAGATGAGCAAGATAGTCCCACATTCTAATAGGAAGAAAAACAGGATAACCATTTATTATAACACAGTAAGGCCTGTGTTTTAATGAACTTATGTACACCATGCTCAGGAAGTCATAGAAGTTGATGCTAAAGTTCAGTCTTGAAAACTTAGAATTTTTTTTTAATTTAAGTATAGTTGGTATACAATCTTATATAGGTTATATTAGTTTCAGGTGTACAATATAGTGATTTGACATTTTTATACCTTCTAATGTGATCACCCTATTAATTCTAATAATCATCTGTTACCATGCAAACTTATCACAATATTATTGACTATATTCCCTTTTCTCTTTTCATCTACCCCCACCCCTGCCTTCTGGTAACCATTCCTTTGGTCTCTGTTTCTACGATTTAGAATTTTGCAAGGGAAAACAGAAGGAAAAGAATTCAAAGTAGAGGGAAGAACACAGCCATTGCCACTCACTGAGAAAGAGATTCAACAGAAGGAGGCTAAGAAAATGATACACTTGATTACTTGAGATGAGGACTTTAAAAATACTTTTAGTATGTATTATGTGTTGCTTAGTTCTTCCAAGTTTTTTTTTTAATTTTTATTGCAATGTATCAATTTATATATGAATATGTAATTTAATTATAAAAATAATTCAGAACTTTAGTTTGTTTATTTTCTTAGCATTCACAGTTTTTAGCTCCCAGGGATTCTGAAGAAGAATTACAGAAGCAACTCATTGTAGGATCATCCATCTTGCCTCAGATCTGGGGGTTTGATAGTACTTCAAGACAAGGACTAAGTTCTCTCATCCCAGATCAATAAATTACAAATGCTCACTCTAGAGTCCTGAAGATTAGCAAAAGAAAGTACCAATTGAAAATAGAATTGTCTGGGGCTGGCTGAGTGGCGTGTTGGTTGAGAGCTGGCTTGGGACGCCAGCGGCCCCAGTTTGGATCCCACATATGAAAGCCAGTGACATTGCCTTCTACAGCTAAGCTGGTGAACAACAGCTCCACCTGGAGCTGGGCTGCTGTGAGTCCCCGGGACAGCATAGCTGCAGCCCCTGCTGCAGTGGGCTGCCATAGGCTACAGTGAGTGGCCGGCAGCCAGCGTGAGCGGCTGGCAGCCAGCATGAGCTGCCAATAGCCGCGGTGAGCGACCATCCAGAGGCCCATGACCGATCTGCCTCTCCCAAGAGAGCACAATGGTGATACCAACATGGGTCAGTGAAGCAACGTCCTCCACAACTAGACTGAAGAACAAAAAGGATAGCAACTTGTCTGTTCCCCTCCCCCAATTCCGCAATAAAAAGTTTTAAAATAAATAAATAAATAAGGAGAGTATTTCAAGATATGCTTGTTAATGTACTCCCTAAGGACCCATCTCTCATCATAGGGAGGTAGAGGGAAATTGAATGATTCAAGGAAGCCTCAACAACAACAAGAGTTTCAATGATTTCTCAGTAATATTTCATTTCTGACAGGCACTGACATTTACACCTCAGTTTCCTCATCTATGAAACAAGAAGTTAGACCAAATTAGTGTTTCTCAAAGTATGGCATAAAATTCCCTGCACAAAATCATCTAGAGTTTCTGTTTACATTGCAAACTTTCCAGATGAATCTCCAAAACACTATACCAAGGGAAAAAAGTTAAACACAAAAGGCTTCATCCTGCATGACTACATTTCTATGAAATTACAAAAAAGAAAGGCAAAATTATGGGAAAGAAAACAGACCGATAGTTGCTTTGGGGTTATAGACGAGGGAGGGCAGGGCAGAGAAGAGTGATTGCATTGGTGCATGAAAAACTTTGTGGGGTGATCTAACCATTTCATATTGTGATTGCAGTGGAGGGTACATGACTGTATACAACAATCAAAATTCATCAAACTATATACCTCAAGTGAGTATATTTTACTGTATGTAAGTTATATCTCATCCAAAAAATTTCAAATTCCTGGGCCTATCAGAATCTGAATTTTTAACAAGCTCTCTTTGGTGGATGCTAAAATTTGGAAACTGCTGAGTTTAATAATTTATTCGTTTCTTACAAATTTAGGATTCCATAAAACTCCACTTTGGGTGACAGTGGCAAAGTGTTCCTTAATGTCAAAGATAGATGGCAAAGAATATTTTTAGCTGTATGCAGACTATGAAAAATATGAAAGACTAAGAATTCTAGAAGTTAAAAAAATTTTTTTTGAAACTTGGCAAACCTTTGTCTAGGGGACAGATTTAGAAGGTGACGAGGAAGAATTTGGCCTGTGAGTTAGGGACACCCAGGGCTGTTTGTGACACCTGGTGCCTGAGGCAGTGCAGGGCTCCTTTGCCTCTGGCTCCACTGGTTCCTTCTAACCATTCAGAAGGATGTCAGCTTTGAGAGCAAGATAAACCCAAGCTGACACTGGCAGAATTTTGCTATGCCTACCAGCATCATTCTCATTCCTGTTAGTCTGAGTTTTCAATGGTTTAAGTAAACAAATGAATGCTACTCCCTATCTCCAAGCTTTATTGTCAGAGAAGTATAACACAATGGCCTGCTGAAGGCCTTGGAACGCTACTCATCACCTTCAGAACAGCTGAGCAAGGAAATGGCTGGAACTCTCATTCCACGGTCTGTTCATGGAGATTCTGACATCATCCATATTAATTGATTGCATTCCTATCTATCTTTCCATTTGGTACCACACATTATCCAGAATATTTTTTTGTTAATCCAAAACAAAAAGTGTTCACCCTCTGGAGAGGTTCCCTGAAGTGTGACATCACGTTGTTGAGAGCTAACTGCTGTCAACTACCAGGGAAGGACCCCAGGCTGCCAGCTGTTGCCTGGAAACGGCCTCCAAGTGGGCAGAGGAGGCCATGAGAAGATCCAAATACCAAAGAGATTTAAACACTTGGAGTATAATAAATGAATGTTTCCTCTGCAATGAACATAGGGGTGCATGTATTTTTTCGAATTAGTGTCTTGGGTTTTCCTGGATAAATACCTAGGAGTGGAATTGCTGGGTCATACGGCAGTTCCATTTCCAGTTTTTTGAGATACCTCCATACTGACTTCCATAGTGGCTGCACCAATCTGCAATCCCACCAACAGTGCAGCAGGGTCCCCTTTTCCCCACAGCCCCGCCAGCACTTGTTTGTTGATTTATTGATGATAGCCAATCTGACTGGAGTGAGGTGATATCTCATTGTGGTTTTTATTTGCATTTCCCTAATGATCAGTGAGGTTGAACATTTTTTCATATGCCTGTTGGCCTTTTGTATGTCCTCTTTAGAGAAATGCCTCTTTCTTTCCTCTGACCATTTTTTAATTGGGTTGTTTGTTATTTTGGTGTTGAGTTGCTGTACATCTGTAACTATTAATAATAATAATAAAAATAATAATTTTAAGAAATGAATGGTTCCTCAACAAACAGTAATATAGAAAAGAATGCAAGGAAGGTCAAAATGGGAAGCCATGAACAAGGAATAACCAGGCTCCACTGTATAAACATATGGCAGGCCTCTGTGGTCAGCAGAGGAAAATTAGACCATGGGGTCACTCTGTCCTGTCACTCCCCCTTTGCTACCTGTTTGCTTTTGTCTTCCTTTCCTCTCCATTCCTCTGTCCCTGCGTGCATCCTTCTCTTCCCTGATTCAATATTTAAATGATCACCTTTTACACAGATCCAAAAGGGGGCTGGAGAAATACAATGAATACAAAAGACACAGTTCCTTTGGAAGAACTTGTAAAGGGCAGCAGAAGAGCAACAACTCGAGCTCTTTCCTTACATAGCTAAACAATGACAATTAAGCATAAAAAGTGCCTTAATGAAACAAAGTGCCACAGGAACTCAGAGTAGAAAATGCCTTGCTTTGTAAAGCTTTGTTATCTTATAGCCGAGGTTCTTGTCCAGGAGAGATGTGATCTTCCAGGGGACATTTGGCAATATCTGGGGATATGTATGGGAAAAGTCAAAACAGCAGGAGGAGAGACAGCCTTCAGATGGCAATGTAGGTCAGACAACTATTAAAAGGGAGGGAAGAAAAGCAGATTGAGTGGGACGGGCCTCAGACTGCAGTGCAGCTCTGTAAAAATCCTGGGCAGGCTGATGAGGAGCCCCTGAGCACATACTGCCCAGTAGAGGAGTCCTGTTTCAGGCAGGAATGACCTTCTCTAGGATCCCCACAATGCTCACTGGCTGAAAGCCGTCTGCAGAGACCATGACCTTGGCATGAATGTCATGGTGGGCTCAGTGGTGTGGCAGCAGCTGTCAGCTAACTGCTCCTCTCAGGAGCTTCTCCCTAGAGGGGGTAGAGTGGTGCACCTCCATGGCCACCACGAATAGACTGTGACTCCACGTTGTTAAACAAGATTAATTAAAGGTCTCCCCTTCCAAAAAGCTAGGCTGCACATCTTCACTGAATGAGGAGAATGTATGACAAGTGCAGATTTTCTTCCTAAAGCCTTTTTGTTTATAAATCTGCTGGCCTGATCTTTTGTTATGCATGTCTGTACTAGAAGAGAGTCTTGCCCTCGTGTGTCACAAATTAGATGAAGAAAAACTGTATTTATGTGCCACTATGAGACTACAATTTCTGCCCCTATAATGAATGTTAGTAAGAGGGATCAGAAAACACACACACACACACACACACACACACACACACACACACACACTTTCTGCAACGATTACCTGTTATCTCCACAGGGCATTGGCTATAGGTTGCTGAAACTGTCTGTACAGCCCATCACCAAGGGAGAAGCTTCAACTCCAGGATCCACGACCTTTCAGATGTTTGAAGAATCCTCTCTTGGTAAACAATGCAAAGCAATACAGGAAACACCTGAGATTTTGTCATTTTATTCGGAAGACTACAATGAAGTAGTGAAACTCCTTGACTGGTTTCAGTCTCTCTTGGCATCTTAAAAATTTGGCAAGTCTAAAACATCACATGCGGAGCCACCTGCTTTCTGTGCTTGCCTGTTCAGAAGAAAACCTGGTTCTCCTATTATTTTGTTGATTGCACTGGAGTCTACTGGGTTCCTTAGGAAATGTGAACATACTAAAAAACAAAAAACAAACAAATCTGTGGTCCCTTCTCCCAGTCAGAGCATGCTGTCCCTAGGATTAATGCAATCTGCACTCTCATCACACACAAGACCCCTATGGTCCACAGCTGGGGTTTGGACGCCTTCACTGCTGGACCATAAGGAGCCACTCCAGTCCAGTGCTGTGGACTTAAGAATAAGATGTGCAATATGATACAGTCCTGGGTGGAATTTCTGAAACCCAACTGCCAAGAGTAACTCCTCTGAAATAGAAGAAGGGAAAAGGAAGAAAGA
This sequence comes from Aselliscus stoliczkanus, assembly GCA_033961575.1. Classification (NCBI taxonomy): domain Eukaryota; kingdom Metazoa; phylum Chordata; class Mammalia; order Chiroptera; family Hipposideridae; genus Aselliscus; species Aselliscus stoliczkanus. Next base: position 157,710,947 of record CM066728.1, read on the forward strand.
GAAATATTGTGTTTATGTGAGCTGTTTTGCTCACTTCTCATCTTCTTTGTGACGTTTTGAGAAAAGTCATTCTAGCATTGAACCTCACAGTGAGAGTGTTCTAGTTCACACCCAGCTTCAGGAAATTGGAAGAGAACAGAGATCCGTTTTGCCAGTGAGCTTATGGCATTTATAAAACCCCATCACATAAATTTATGAAATCCCCAAAGCGAAATGACCCCACATCAGGCTCTCTCATTTGGGAAACAACACACACGGGGTAGTTTGTAGGAAAATTCCTGTTCCCAGCTCTCCTGTACCAGAAATGTCTAGAGATCTGAGGAAGTAGGAGCTTGTTATATTATTATTTTTCCAGAGGATTCAGCATATTTATTTTATCTGGAAATGATTTAGGGGAAAGACAAGCTACTGCACTTCACCTCGTCAATGTCAGAAGACTTATCATACACAAACACTCCATAATGACTTTAAAAAGTGATTATGAACTAGTTCTTTTCTCAATGCAGTGCACACCACAGTAATAATCCAAATTGCCTGTGACTTATGAGTATATTTGGCAACAACCACTAATTCCCAGTGTAGTGTAAAATTAACACCACAGACTGTAGCTGTGGCATTTATTGAACACAAGGGAGATGATTATAGCCTCATAAATTCACAGGCAACCTCTGCTATTACTTAATTAGAATCAGTATCTATGCATAAATTGCAGTGGCAATAACTAGTACGGTTCCAGTTAAAGATTTGTCAGTTTCCTTATTATACAACAACCCCTTGTTTTTCCACATCAACCTATAATTTAGGGAGGTTGTCAGTTGTCTGTAAAAATGGTTCAGAGGGGAACACTAGCACATGGCATCCTGGGGGCCACTAGTATTTTATTTCTAAGTAAATTTTTAAAATATTAATCTTGTGCTGTTGCGTTGGTTTGTTTTTAAAGAATAAAAACCATCAGATCCCTAATATATCCCTAATAATAAATTGTTTTGGCTACATATGCATGTTTTAATAGTAGAAAACGTTATTTTAAAACAAGTATTGTCTTGGCACTTCTTCTAGAATGCTTTTTATTTTCTAAATTATTATAAACCAAACTTTATACACATACACACACACACACACACACACACACACACACACACACACACACACTTCTCATGAACATTAGATTATTACCCTCCAAATCCATTTTTATTCCATGCTAATGTGTATAATACCATTACATAGTTATAATCAATGTATACATTTTCTTTTGGGTCCAGCTTTCAAAACTTTTGGCTTAACATTTTTTTTGTATGCACATCAATATAATCCACATATGGCTCAGTATTCTATCAGATTAATCTTCTAGAATACCGCAGAAAGATAAAATCATCAGAGGAAAATTATATCTTTGCATCACGCAAATATATATTCCAATCTAAAAGGTAATTTTTAGCCACAGGATGGGCCAATTCTGATAAATCATCAGGGCAATAGTTGATCGAGAATGCGGAACAGATCCATTAAATAAAATAAATCCATTAATATTTTGGTACTATACTGTGTTTTTAAATATCATTTGGCTAAATTAACAATTTTTCAACTGGATGCTTTTCTACTCTGTAGATGCTACCTACTTTATTGACAAAGTTAGAGCCACGTCATTTACAAAATGAGAAACTGCATATAAAGAGGCAAGATAGCTGTCTTTCTGCTTTCAATTACATTCAATAATCTTTTTATTCTCCAGATGGATACAGTGTAGCCTTTAGCAGTACAATACTTTTTAAAAATCACATCTTCCAGTTTGTCTCTGTACAATTATTTAAAAATGCATCAGGCTGATCATTTGAAATATGGGATGTACTATAGCTGATATTAAATTATAACCATTATTGTTATCCATTTCAACAAATGTTTCCCCAGCCTGCCTTTACTTGGTTGTGGTTGGGGTGTGGGTGTCTTAATACTAGAAACACAAAGTTAACAAACATTTTTTTCTCCCTACCCAAAAATAATCATTATTTATTCTAGACAACTGAAAAGGTAAATAGCTATTTTCGGGCCTGCATTTGACTATCACCAGGCATAGATTGTACAAAACTTAAAAAAATAAAATTCAGGGGTAGGTTTTAGCAAATGAATTAGACTGTTCATATCACAGTTCATCTGTTGCTATATACGGCATCTATCTGCCTCCAAAACTTAAAACCAGGCTGACCCACGCACACATCATACAGATGACAGCCAGCAGGAATGTGCTTCTCAACATTGTATCACTTTATATTGATGCCTGGACTCGTGAAATTGGCTGCTTAAATGACAGAATTCCATTGGCTCTGTTTAATTCCATCAAATACTTATAAGCTGTTATGATGATGAGTGGCGAAAAATGTTGCTGGACGATGGCAGATATAAGTGTGTGGGTATGGAAATGCAGAAAAATTACTATAGACAAGCTCAATTTATCCAGATCGAGGGCAGAGTGTGGAATTCTGCCTGCATGAAATAATTTCGGGGCTTCTGGTATGACCTTGCTAGCTAAAAACAAAAGGAAAAGAGATTTCTTATTTTACATGATATGTTAGAAGCCATCACTCAAGACATTGAAGACTATCACTGCAAACAATGCTGAGGTGGTGGGGGGGCATATATTTTTAAAAATTTAGACCATGTTAGTTTTGGAAGAAAAGTTAGAAAAAGGTTAAATTTAATGCAAACTTCCCCAAAAATAAAATAATTACAAGTATTTCATTGTAGTAGTGTTTGGTGTATGTGGAAGGGGTGGGGCAATTTATCAAAATAAATCTGCATCCACAAGTTTTTTCCTCCTTTTACCTCCTTCTTCCTCCAAATCTGCTGGGATATGTACAAGGACACAAATAGAGCAAGTATGGAGAAGATAACTGAACATAAAGAGAGGTGGGAGTGGAGTTTGTGGAGTAGCTGGGGAGATAAGGAAGCAAGATTGGGAAGAAATTTCTCACCAAGTAAGATGTTGGACAGAGACAGGAAAAGAAGACATCCTCTAAGAAGATTTAGCGTGGGATGTGCTGTCACCTCAAGGGATGACCATTGAAGATTCGCCTCCCTTAATGGATGGTTTTGAGTCAGATTTATGTTTCTAGTGGGTATACCAGCAAGCTATGATGGGCCAGAAGAGCTGCACATAGGTTTATATCTTAGCATAAATGGGGAATGTGCAAAGACCTGGTGCATATTTTAGCAGGAAGACATTTAAAAAGAATATGAGGACACACAGTTTTGGAGGGAAGAGTCAGGTAATGCTCTTTAGGGTAGGCTTGCCAGATATAGCAAATAAAATATAGGTTGTCCAGTTAAATTTGCATTTCAGATAAACAAACTTTTTAGTATGACCCATACAATACTTGGGACATACTAAATCTGGTGATGCTACCACAGGGTGGAGTCAAAGATAGGTAAAAGGCATGTCTAATGGGCAATGCCTGTCTTCTGTATTTCTAAAATGAGGATATAATTCTATCAGGGTTACAAATTCTCTCTCTGTTTTGAAAAAAATTAGGGTTTTGTTTTTTGTTTTTGTTCTTGTTTTTGTTTTAGCAGGGAATATGAATGTTACTAAGTACTAGACATCTAGTAAGAAGGATACATTGCCCATAAAATGATGAAGGCCTGAATACATACAATTTAGAGAAATAAAAACTATTTCTTCAAAAGCTGATTTAATACAGTTTATCACCAAGAGCCATAAAAGCTCCAAATAACTTGTTAATTCATATAAAGTAGAAATTCTATGATGTGCCTTTGTACATTTGCCTAAATACATCTGCATTTATTGCATTTCCAAACCCACAGTATACTAGGAGAATGTCAACTTTCATGTGCTATACTGAGAGAGCTCTTTTTCTTATTTTTTAATAAAGCCAATTACATTAAAAAGTGAAATAAATATTTCTTCAGAAAATGGAGAAATGAAGATATTTTATATGTCTTCTAATGTACATAGATCAATACTATCCAACCATAACCAGAAATATCCCTTTTGGTACCTTATTACCAAAGATGTGACATATAGAAAATGAACTATTAAAAGATATTGCCTTTGCTCCCCTGGTTCAAGAATCATGTTGAATGTATGTTGATTAAGTAGCCACAAAGTATACCAGGCTGTGTTCTATGGGGTGTGAGTGTCTTTCAGGTGAGGAACTTGGAGCACCTGGTCAATGAAATCTCTGCATGTCTAAATATTTTTTTTTCATGAAGCTTTAACTAACACTAATTTTTTTTTTAAAGATTTTATTGGGGAATTGGGGGAAGGGAACAGAGTTGGGGAACCAGTGAAGGGGAACAGACAAGTTGCTGTCCTTTTGTTCTTCAGTCTAGTTGTGGAGGATGTTGCTTCACTGACTCATGTTGGTATCATCATTGCGCTCTTCTCCGGTGAGGCAGATCAGTCGTCGGCCTCTGAATGGCATTCACAGATACTCTTGGCAGCTCACATCAGCTGCCAGCCGCTCACACTGGCTGCCGGCCACTCACTGTAGCCTATGGCAGCCCACTGCAGCAGGGGCTGCAGCTATGCTGTCCTGGTGACTCACAGCAGTCCAGCTTCAGGTAGAGCTGTTGTTCACCATCTTAGCTGTAGAGGGCAGTGTCATGGGCCCTCATATGTGGGATCCGAACTGGGGCCACTGGCATCCCAAGCCAGCTCTTAACCAATGTGCCACTTGGCAGGCCCAATACTAATATTTTTAAATCGATGATTATGCTCATCATAAGTTAGGAATGATGGCTTTTTGTTCTTAATAAGGAAATACCACCTATATATGTTATTGTCAGAAATGGCAGGTCCATTTTTACTGTTAAGAGGGCCAAATACCACTTCCTTTTACCAAATCCATCTCCCTTTGCTTTCGAACATCCCCATGCCCTGAAAGTCAGTCTGACTGCCAAACACTGTTATATATACACTCCCTGTAAATGGTGGTGGTGATCAATAATAATAATAAAATGAGAACGAAGGCGGTGATGATAATGACAACACTAATAGCAGATACTGTTTTGGTCTACTCAGCATCCCTTCCTACCTTTTGGGTGGGGCTGGGGTAATTAATTGTATCTGCTTTCCTTTAGGAACTGCTGTATCCCTCTCCATGTGATGTTTAGTAAATGTGTCAATAGCACTATACAACATACTCATACACACGCATATACACATATGTCTTAGAGATTGGCTCAGAGATTTGACTCAGCAATGGTCAAATGACTCAAGCCAGACCAACTTGAATTTTAGGAACTTATGCTTTATGTAAATTTGCCTTCAAAGACACTGAGAGAAGCTCTTTAGATTGCAAGTGGCAGAATACCATAGTAACCATTATTTTCAAAATCCGTATAACACATTGGATGTAAATCATAAAAAAGAACAAAAAAACACTAATTATTTTTCTCCTACTGCCTATTGAAAATGTACTCGTGAAAAGAAAATACTTCTTTGTAGATTGTTCCAGCAAATTCTCCAGGAAGATTTTAGTGGCTGGACTTGGGTTAGATGCCCATATCAGAACCAGCCAACCCCCTATGGCCACAGGGAATGGAACACTCTGGCTCCTGAGTCATGTGACCATTCCTATTGTCAAACTATGTCGAATAAGAACAGAAAGGGGTGGTTCCCTAAAGAGATGCTGGTCAGACCAAAAATATAAGTGGATCACTACAATAACATAATTTCAATTATTTCTCATCCTTATGAAGTAATATATACCCTTATTTTGCAGATTAAAAAAGAAAGTTTCATAAAAGTTCAGTCATCTGCTCAAGTAACTTGGGTATTAAAAAGAAGTTGGATTTCAAACCTAGGTCTGTCTAATTCCAAAGATCCTTCTCTCTTCCACCATGACACTGTTGGGTAGACCAATGGCAGAAGCACTGAACTTCACTGGTACCTGATTGCCTCTGGGGACTGCAGGAGAGAAGCTGGCACATGACATGGCTGCATGGAGGTATGGAGTGAACAACTGAGAAGAATCTACTCATCAGATTTGAAACCAACCAGTTCTTCCATAGACGGGACACAGAAGGACAGAAAGGTTAGATCACAGCTACACAGTCAAATACTAAATTGGTGAGTAGAATGGGTGAAGCAAAAGGAGTAGGATGAATCTGGGCAGCCCCTAAGGGATTTAACTCAGGAGGCAAATTATAAGCAGTGTTTCCTAAGTCGATCCTAAAAGATTATTTTCTTTCTTAGTGATTCCTAAAGAGACTCTAAGCATTTAATTCCTACCAGAGTGGAGAATAATCATGCAGCAATGATTTTCAAAATATTTAACCCAGGATTGAGCCCCAGACCCTCAAAAAAAATGTTAACCTTCTAGCTGCTGGAGGCTTGAGAGGAATCTGTGAAAGCAGTCAGGCCTCCAGGGCAAAGAAGAGGAATGGATGAGAGAAGTGGGGCAATGGCTGTTTACCAATTAGTAGAGTAGTATCCCCACATTTTAACAACCAGTAAGGCCATCCTGGGTGTTTGCCTGCTAACTAGAAGCTTTGGCTTCACCCCTTTCCTCATGACAACCAAGAACCAGCAGCTACTTTTCACTACATCCCCTTCCTTCATGCCGCCAAGCCTCTTGAGAGTCTGCTCTACCCCACAGAGACCAGAAAGAACGAAACTGGAATCCAAACACACAACTATTCAAACGTGGCCAAAGCAGGTCCTTAACGGGTTCTAGACATGAGGCATTTCTATGATGTTTGTTCTGATTAATCTTGCCTTTCTCTCTTTTGCTCAGAGAATCTGTCTCCATATTTCACCAGGGGCTGAAATTGAACAAAAGGCTCCCACCAGATGCTCATGCCTATCTCTGGATGTGTACTTGAAAGGAAACCCTTTCAAAGGAAGCAGTTCCCACCTGGCCAACCTGTGGGAAAAGGAAATGGAACCTGAAAGGTTGAAATGAAGAACAAAGGTATAAAGACAGGTACCAGGAGAAAGAGTTAGGGTGAGAGTTGGGAGAGAGCTGAGATGTGAGTATGTCAATTAGAGTTAGGCACAAAAGCAGCAGGTCATGTCAAAATGGATTAGAAAAGTCAGTAATGTATAGTGGAAATTATAGAAGAAGCAGAATCCAGGGTGCAAAAAATGTGTCAAAAAAACCAGATCTCTAGATCCTCAGTAGAAACAAAAAGGTAGAGATATTACACCAGAGTCAAGATACTTTATGAGCTGAGCTCTAGACAACTTAGTGTATCAGCTCCCAAGAGACTCAAATTCTTTATGTTTATATGGGTCTCCCCCAGAGAAAGGTGGATGAGGTCAAATTGGATTGGATTGGATTGGATTGGATTGGATTGGATTGGATTGGATTGGATTGGATTGGACTGGACTAGACTGGATTGAATTAAATTGAATTGACCTCCAGTGGCTGAAGACACAGGCAATTCCCAATAACCACAACCAGAGAGTCAGAGAAGAAAAATCATATAACTTTCCACACTCTGAGAACAGGTTGGAAGGGGAAAAAGAAAACATTTGATTTCTTAATCACAAGATTTGGCCCCAAGCATCTTGTGTTTAATGTCTGAAAAGACTATCTGGTCTGCCAACTTTCTGTTTTGCACGACTGCCCAAATGAGTTACAGCTGTTCAGTTTACAATCTCCTGATTCTAAACGAACTATATATCTTGTTCTTATGATTTGAATGCCATATGAACCTTTACGTTCTTTTTTGGAGGAATTTCATATCTTCCCTTTCAGAAGCTGATTCTTCTTCAGCGAGCCAGAGTTGCACATGTCTCCAAATTCAGACTATGACTACAGGAGTAAGTCATAGTACATACTTAAAGGCTTTCACTTCTAGTGCCGGGAGAGACATCTCCCCAGGATCTGAGAGTATGTCTATAGAAGAACAACCCAACAATATGTCTAGAAATAAGTTGAGAATAAGAAACACTGTGGAAAATTTTTTTCTGGTTTAGTAAAGGCTATTTTTGCAATTTCTTCTTTTATTTTTTTGTTTCTTTATCTCTATACACAGAAGCCTTCTGAGATTTCCTTACAAGTCTATGAATCTGAAATGACTATACATAATGTTAGAGCTCATCTGGGCATGAGACATGAAGTTTTACAGGTCACATATAACCAAATCTGACTGGAAAGAAGGAAGACTAGAGCAGAGACTTTATAAAGTCTAGTTTCAGGGCCAGGGACTGAAGGGTTTCTGCCTTAGAGGTCATTTGCAGTAGAATGTAGGAGGAATTCTAGTCTAGAAGTTATTTTAATGCTATCAGTCCATTCCAGTAGTGTGGTGGACAAATGAAATAAAAAAGGCATAAGGAGCTCAGATATACAGAAAACCCAATACCAGCAGAACGAATTGGATAACATCATCATCCAGTTCTCTGTATGGATTCAGAACTACAGCCACATTTTTGAAGGAGAAATGGTGTAACCAGGGAAGGGCAACTGTCCCCACAGCCACTCTTTTCAATTCATAATAAAGTTCTAATTAGAATGAACAATAGCAACCAAAATGGAAAATCATGAGAGGGAGAAGGCTGGCTCAAGATCTTAGTGTTATCAATGATGCCTAATATCAATAATAAATAAACAGAATTAGCATACAAAAATTTGTCCAGGATATATATGGCTGTCAGCAAAGGATACTGGATTCTATGTAGTAATCTAGCAACATTCAGATCCCACTTGGGGAGAGACAAAGCTGTTCATAATTAGGATCAAGACAGGAATTGACCTTAGGCTTTAGGGCACCAACTCTGAGCAATTAGAGAAGTCAGAGGCAGTGAATCAAAGTAGGTGCTGCCATTTGGTTTATTCCAAGTACCATGATGTAGATCAACATTAAACAAGAAGTAGTTATATATTAAGGAAACAGTAGACATCAGAATAGTGCATACCTTTTAAATCAGTGATTCTCGAAATTAATACTCACATGAATCATCTGAGGATCTTGTTACACCTTTTGAAGATTCTGGTTCAATAGGTCTAGGGAAGGGCTTGAGCTTCTGCCTTTCTGAGAAGTTCCCAGGGGATACTCTTGCTGCTTGTCCACAGATCACATGCTGAATAGGAAGGCTTGAGCAATGGTTCTCGATTTTGGCTATATATTAGCTTTGAACAATGCTGCTACCTGGGTCCCATTCCCAGAGATGCTGATCTAATCAGTTTGGATTGGACTTTGTTTTCTGATGGTCTGAAAACTCCCCCAGGTAATTCCATTTAGTAATCCATTTAATGCCACTTCAATGGGTTCTCCAATAGATTTTAGGACAATGTTTCTGTTTATTTCTTTTACTATTGATCCCTCCAATACATTCCCTATTGATAGTTTCAAGGGTTTGTAAGTATTCAGAGTTCTAGGCACTCTGGGTATTTTTCCAATAATGAAACATTTCAGCATACTAAATCTTGTTTAATTTTTTATTTTGTATTTGATTTGAAAACTGATAACATTGTGTAACTCAGATTTTTTTTGTTCATTTGCCCTTAACTTTTTTTTACCTATTTACTGTAAAAAGAACTTTTCAAATGTTTCCTTAGATTCATAGGTAGATTGGAAATTTATATATTTTTCCCTTTCTTTCAAAAACTATTTCTTGTCTTCAGCAGTCTACCCATAGCCGCCTTCTGTTGTGTTCATTTACTTGGGTTGCTTGGATTGTGCACTAATGATGTGTTTGTTCTCTCATTACCCTCATAGGCTCAAGCCAATTCCAAAAGCACATTCTTAGGAAGCTGATGATGCCTTTGTTTAATTCCACATATTTCTCCTTTTAGAAAGAGAGGGCAAATGAGGACTGCTATCAGTGACAAGATATGTGGAACACATAGATAATCTAGCACTCTATTGGGAAGATCATTTGTATGAGGAAGATCCAGTAACTTTCCACTTACATCATCCATTCTCTTAAATCTTGCTCCTTCTCAAGCTCCCTGCCTCCTCCACCCCCATTCTACCCCTCCTTTCTATCCACCCAGAGCAGAAGGCTTACATCAATTAAATGGTTGGCTTATGAGGGCTTTGATTCTCTAGTAGGTTGGTTTTTTTCCTTATTTACTGTCATTTTGTAGCATTCTAGAGGCTATTTCATCCTAGGCACTATGCCTACAATTGGGATGGACTGCCACCAAAGTAATCTTGTTTTTTTTCCTTCTAGGCATAGGAGAGTTGAGTATAAGTGTGTTTTCCTTTACAGGATTGTTTTAAAATAAATATTTAATACATAGACACAAGGTTGTTTCTCAGAGGGCCTTACAGCAATGTTTTTCAGACTGAAGATCATTATTCATTAGGGGGTTGTGAAATAAATTTAGTGATTCTTGACCAGCATTGTTTGTAATAGATGAGAAGAATGGAGGAGAAAAGATAAAATGTCAGAGAATATCTCACATTGGGTCATTGGGTCTCTCTCTCTCTCTCTCTCTCTCTCTCTCTCTCTCTCTCTCTCTCTATATATATATATATATATATATATATATATATATATATATATATATATTCCCATTTCAGTTATATAGATATGAAGATATGAATTGTATTTTTACTGTGAGTTGTGTTTAAAAAGATTGAAAGCCACCTTCCCTAAGTAATCTTCTGTCAGCCTACCTTTACTCAGAATCTTCCAAAAATTATTATAACTCAATGGTAATTTATTATGATTTTAAGATCTTCAGATGAGATATCAGCCTGTTTTTTTGGCACAAAAAGACAATATCCATGAATATATATTATGACCCCTCTCCTAGATTAAAACATCAAATTTCCATTTTTAATCAGATTGGATCATTGGATTTTATTGGGTTCACTTTTGTGCAGTCTCCTCATTACCTACTTGAGCTTCCTAACCACTGATCTTTTGCTCCTCTGCAGTTTACATTTATTGTTTTTCCAATCACTTTGAAGCCCTCTTTAAAGTTTTTTGAAGGTATTTCCATCTTAGGAGAAAGGAAACATCAATGGTTCTTAAAATCAAAGGCTCAAAAGGAACTGATCCTATAGTTCAGTGGTATTCTAGACTGCTACCTTTGAGTTTGCAAAGGCTTCCCAAAGGATAGAATGGTTTGAAGGGAATCATGTTAGACCCTAATTCTTCCCATATTTTCTTTCCTAAAATTGATTGGACTGGCAATACATTACAGTCAAGCTATGCCTTTGACAACTGCCCTCTTTCACTTTAAAAAAGAGTGGCATACATTCCACTGTCCCTTAATATAGTATACTTCTTGAGGGTGTAAAAACCTGTAAGACACCAAATGAATGCAAAATACTGGGAAAGTGAATGACCTTAATGGCTAAGTAACAAATCTGTGTGCATCTCAGGCAGTTTCCAAGTCAAGCTTTCAAAAAACTGAAAAAGCAAAATTGTGTTGTGAGACTCTAGATCATTAAAAATAATTTTTTCAAAATATATCATGCCATTTTTGACAAATTGCCCAAAAGGAATTCCCAAAAAGTGACTGACATTATATTAACAAAATTCTATGTATTCTCATTTTAATATGATAATCCCTCATTGAGTATATCTAGTAAAAAAGCTAGAAGAGAAAAGATGCTAAGCCCTTTCTCATTCTGGAAATAAGAAATACTTATTCATGGTCCTGTAAATCAGGAAAAAAGGGCTACGCCCATTTTCAGTAGACTTTCACATTTTATATTTAATACTTTTCAAAATTTATAATATATTTATAATGTTTTAGATAACTGGCTGCTACTGATTATAATGATAATTAAAAAAAATAGTTTAAGCCTTAGAACCTTGCAGTTACAGAAAATACATTGATATTTCAATTTCACATATTTTTATATAGAATTAATTAATAAAGCCAATTAAAGACTTTCCAGCCTAAATATATAATACATTAGGATAAAATTAAGAGGGGTAATATAATGAAAATATACTACTAAAGATAGCTTGCTTAGTGAGTAAAGGAAGACACTTTGGGTAGTTATGTTTGTTACCCAGATCTGGGGGGATGTAAGACCTTCATTACATAGAACAAAGATCAGAAACTACCATCTTCTGAGAATAGAGTGAGTTCTTATGCCTAAAGGATTTCACTGTCTCTACCTCTGGACCCCCTCCCCACGTGGGGTTCACTGCCCTCTCATGCTAGGATCATGGCCCTGCCAAGCATCCCTGCTGACTGTCCGGCTTTCCTCCATACACACTCATTTAGTTCATCATAACTTCATCCCTTTAGAAAAATCTTTCCTCACCACCCTGCGCAGAATACAGTAGGCATTTCTAGAAAGAACATGTAATTCCATGAGAGACCAATGTATGCAAATTTATATTGAAAACATTTGATGCGCGGGGCCGACCGAGTGGCTCAGCTGGTTAATAGCTCGCTCAAGAATGTGAGCTGAGCTCTGAGCAACAGCAGTTCAATGCCCAGCCCGAGCTGAGCTGCTGCTGAGCTGCCAACAGGGGCAGGACGGCCCAGTTTAAAAAAAAAAGAAAAAGAAACAAACTACATCCTAAAACATTTGATGACAATAAAACTGCAATTGTGCAGAAAACGTTTTTTAAAAAAAGATCGCTTGGGGCCAGCTGAGTGGCGCAGTGGTTGAGCCCAGCGGCCCCGGTTCGGGTCCCACATATGAGGGCCAGTGACACTGCCCTCAAAACAAACAAAAAAAAGATAGCTTGCTCATGTATTTTTTCACTGGATGATGATAGATATAATTCATATGATATTAGAGTCCACTGGATAAATATTTTTTAATGTTGTAATCGTTTAATTTTACATGTCACTGCTAATATCCTTTGTAGTTATTTAATCTTTTGACAAAAAAAATTATATACTTAAAATATACAAAGGGGTGCTTATTGCAAAGTAGTTTTTAAATATTTTTTAGGAGGTACACAAAAATATTTACAGTCATTAATCTAGCCCTATCATAGTCCATTGTCAGAAATCTGTGAGGCTATCCCAATATAAGAATATTTATTTTTTTCTACAAAATCCTTTTATGAACCTTGTCCTCCATAGTTTTCCTAGGAGTAAAGTGTATGCAGAATGCAGTCTCTCCTTGTCCAGACTAGTCTTAGTTGGCATACTTTATATTGGTTGTAGTAGTAACTAGCAACATTGACCAGAATAATCAGCATAAAATAAGCTCTATATCAACTTCATAATTCGGGAGAGAGTGTACAGATGGAGATCATTAACAGTATGGGACATTGGAATTATAATACTTTAATTAATAATTCTTGATAATTAGGCAGTCACTTTTGTATATCACTATCAACCAGTAAATTAAATGAAAAAAAAATTTAAATTAAAAATCGGGATTTGTTCTGCTGTTCAAGATCTTGCTCTGAGCACATATAATAATTATTGCCTTTCCTCATAGATTTCTTAAAATAATACAAAGAAATACATAAAGGTATTTTTCCTAATAACAAAAGAAATGGATATGGGAGAATGCCAGTGGATGAGAGCTTTCAAAACTTTCTGAAGAAACAAAAGCCAGAGGAAACAAAGGAAGCTACAATTTCAGAGGTTACTTCAGCCAAAGAGGGAGCCAAACAAAACCCCAAAAAGGCTGGATTCAAAAGTGAAAAATGGGGCAAAAATGGGGATTACAGTGAGAATCTGTGCAAAGAACTGCTATCTTATTACCTTTCTCCAGGTAGAACCTAAAGAAAAGCATATTTCTTTAAGAATGAAACTGATTAAATTGTTCTAGTTTTATTTTTTTTTCTCTTTGGATTTTGGAATTATCTCCTTCAACTGGAGCCAAATTTTCTGATGGTTTACCCTAATTAAACTTTAGTTAGCTTATTTACATTCCGTGTTGCAAGCTTTCTACAAATGCCTGGTGACTCTTGGGTATCTGTTCTCTAAGAATGAGGCAATAGAAGGGTTGAGCAGAACTCTGTATGTGAATGGGGTTGCCACCTATAAGATTTTGCTTTAGGCCGAACAGTCAAGAAGCCAATTATTACACCTGGACAGCCCTAAATTTCTGAGTACAGAGGACTTTGCTCTAGCATCTTAATAGCCATGTTTGGAAAGTAAATTGGGGAAACTTCTAAGAATATAGGACAAAGAGATAAAGAAACAGAAAAATATGACAGTAAATAAAAATGACAATAGAGATTTATCTAGGAGGCCTAATATCCATATTGTAGGTTCTAGAAAGACAGAACAGAGAAAATAGAAGAGAAGAGTTCAAAGAAACAAAACAAGTCAACTTTTTAAGGGAGAAAAAGAATACAAATATGTATACTGAATGAATGGCCTCTTGAGCATGAGGCTGAGTGAATGGAAATGGCCCCACAGACACATCATCATGAAATTTCAAAAGATCAAAATAAACAGAAGATACTTAAAGCTTTCAGGTCATGTACAAAAAGAGGGGAAAACAAGCGGCCTCCAAGTTTTTATCAACAACTGAACGCATAGAAACTAAGCAATACCATCAAAGTTCTAAGAGGCCTATATTCAGCCAAACTATCAATCCTGTACAAGGGCAACAGAAGCTAATTAAAAATAAATAAATTAAAAAAAAAGATATTTAAAGAAATGGAAGACTCAGAATTCTTACCTCCCAGTATAGCCTCTAGGAAGTCATTGGAAGATGCACCTGGGAAAATGAGAGTAAACCCGGAAAGAAGAAAACATGGCATCCCGGGAAAAGATGAATCTAATCCAGAAGAGTGGAGAAGGGAATTACTGAGATGATAACTTTGTAACAGGAATAGAGCAAGCATCAGTTTCTGGGAGATCTCAGTGGGGAAAAGAAGGGAGAAAATTGAATGGTTTCCACTACTTCTCAACTTTTCTCGTATCATGACACAAAAAAAAAATGGTAACGTATGTCAGCATACTGGAATAAAGAGAGGAGGGTGCACACCCCTGGAAGACAAACTATCTATATGTGTCCCCATGGCTGATGTGAGGACTGAAGAATGAAGAATTTGGCTAACCTGGAACCCATTCATGAAATCAGTTTTAGGGAAGCTTTGAACTATACAATATGGTGAAAAGCTTGGAATAACTTGGTAATACAATAAAGATAATTGGTTGATTACTTAAAAAGAGAGAGAAAGAAAATTCAATCAAATTTTTGACAGGAATAATTTCTTTGGAGTGATACTAACTTGTAGAGAAAAAAATGTAATCTGGGCACACTGTTTGACTCTGCAGCAGAAAATATTTACATAGTTATGATATTTTTTATTGATTTTTCACCTTTTAGAATCAACAAGAGTAAATCAAGGGAAAAGGTATAAAATGTAAATATTCTTAGTATTGACAATATTAAAAGATATAGCTGATGGAGGTTGAGAAGTTTAAAAAAAAAAAGGATGAGGGTATGTGGAGGGAGGACTAATGACTTTATCTTATGAATTTGGGAGCCAAGAGATACTATCTATAAAGGGAGAGCCTTTCCTTAGATTTCTGCCATCTGCCTTCACCTACTGAGTTCCCAAGGAAATACAATATGAAGTCTTTCACTCTTTGGATGTCCTTGGTTGGGAGACAAGCAACGTGAAAAGAAGTACTACTTCTAAGACACCAAAGTGTGAAAATTAAAAGAGACTGGAAATGGCATTGGATAACTCTCCAAAAAAGGAAAAGATGTAACAAAGATTTCAGATTACTGTTGCCAAATTGCTATTAGAAATTCAATAAATGCTAATGGGAGAGAGAGAGGGAGAGGGAGAGGGAGAGAGATATTGCCTGTGGTTTATTAAATAGAAAACATGGAACAGAGTTTTAAAAATCCTATTTGAAGATTCATGGAGGGACGATATAAATAAGAGAAAGGTAGGGGAGATGAGTAGTGATATAAAATAGCTAAATCCTGATAATTTATGGTAGGAAGTCAACAGACAATGTTGAAATTTGATATCAAGAAACTGCACCATAAGCATGTAATTTAGACATATGGAGTAACCAACCACCAGAAAAAGTAAAAATTGAAGAACTTTCTTACTGTGTGTGTGTCCCCAGTACCTGGAACAGTGACTGACTGATTGTACATGTTCAATAAATATCTGCTGAAAGAATGAATTTGCTGAATAATGTGCAGGAATGAGGAAAGGGATGAGGGAATTTGACACTGTTGCTTACTTTTATTATAAAACTGCAGTAGTAGTTACATTCTCCTCTCTTTCCTTACAAACAGAATTCATATTTCTAGTCCTCAGGGAACTTGATCCCATCTCTAACCAAGGGGTAAATGTTGATTAGTTTAATGGATCATGGTGATCCTACACCTCTATCCAGGGATTGGATTAGAGGGTGTCATGGAACCCTGTTCTGTCCAATGAGATATGAAGTGGGGATTCTTGAAAGACTGCTTTCCTCTTCTTTCTCTCAAAATTAACATGTCTGAATTTGATGCCTGGACTGATAATTATCTCACCACCAAGAGGAGGCTAGACTAAGGGACAAAAAAACAACATCCACAGAATGGATTGAAAAAACCTAAGTCTTTAATGACATCATTGAGCTCCCATTTAAACAACCCTATCTCAACATGTCTTGTAGGTGACATAATAAAATTCCCTTTTTGTTCCAACTATTTGAAGCTACTTGTTACTTGTTTTCAAAGCATAACAACAGATAAAGTTTCCTTCTGTATTTTTTGATAACAATAAATGTCTGTGTTAATATTTATGAAAATAAAAAATAAAGCTGGTCATAATTTCATCCAATTACACTAGAAGAGTATTTTTTAAAATCTGTGTTTAAATTGCCGTGTGCTCTAAATTTTGGTGACCAGGTTTCAAGCCCCAGTTATCCTCTCCTTCATTTCCATTCTGATTCTTGTCTCCCAAGACAAATTTTGCAAAAGCTCTTCCCCTCCAGCTTGATAATCTCAGAAATTTCACCATAATAAACTCTAGTTGAAAGGGCACATCTCTTTCTGGAAACAAAAAGGAAAGTAGAGAATATGGCTACACTTGCCTGTTTACCTTCCTTATCATGCTATTTATTCTTTCAACAAAGTATGAGACAAAGTCAACAGTTGAGAGGGAACAGAAGAAAATGAGTGCAAGATATGAAGTAAAAGGAACAGGCATAAAATAGTCTACTGGAAATAAATGACAGATGTAAAAGGATTTCAAATGGGATATCTCCCATTATTTCAGAATTTCAGTTAAAGCCCAACAGCTGAGAGAAATTGAAGGGTCTGCTAGACATTTGTATGAAGGATCTAGCAATCATCAAGTTCTACAGCCTATGTAACCAAGGTCTAAGGTTGTTTGGAAGGAAAATTAGAGGAAAGATGGAGTCCTGAATGATTAATTTTACTGCCTTCCAAATAAACAGGAGAAGGTTGGCCGGGCCCCACGGGAGCTATTCAAGGGAGCCTCAAAAGAAAACAAGGCAGAGCTACCTTATAGGAAATGCCTGCCTCTTGGTTTCATCTGCTCATGATGAGAAGCTAAGAAAAGAGATTAGTAGTGGAATCACCCTGAAATGTGTTGATCCAGCAGACCAAGAAGGTGTACTGTTGATTGTAGGATTCAAGTGTTCACTATAGAAAGGAGTCAGATATGAATATTCTTAGAGCATCTTTGCACAAAGAATTCTTTGCCTTTAAGGCTGAGGGGACTCCAGGTTTAAAAGACTGTTGAAATACCTCTTGTCATGGCGGTGGTGGAAGTGGTGGGGTACAGAAACTTAGGCACAAGAGTTTGGCAGCTCTCATAGAACAAAGATTCCTTCTGCTGGGGGAAGGGGTCACTAAAGGCCCTGTTAGGGGGTCACTAAAGACAACAGAAAAGCCAGCACTGAATAACTGATCTGACAGTGGTTAATTAACAGACAAGAGAGACTTCCATTAGTTACACAAGAAGGTCTTTCCCCGTTTACGATTCAGTCACCCTTTCCTGATCTTGACCCTCCAGGACCCAGAAGAAACAAAATAAGGAGGTGGGGAAATGGGAGGAGAGAATTGGAAAAGCAAGGTGAACAAACATTGAAAATACAAACTATGTTCACATACTATCCTCTGTCCCCACTGACTATCCTCACACCAGGGTCAGTCCTGAGCTGGGGAATAGGAGAAACTTTGAATTGAATGTGATAAGCCCAAGTTGTAATTTAGACTAGACTATATTTTCTTTTACCCAAGAAGATATAGAAGACTATATTTTCTTTTACCCACTTTTATGGCTGAAAGTGGTCAGAAAGCATGGAATGTGCCTGAGGTGCCATCAGTGGGTGGGGAGGAGAACCACTGAATAAGCTGGAAAGCAGTGGCTAGAATAAAGAGGTTTTCCCATTCATAAAACCTGACATACTCAGTGAAAGCATTGTAACAGGATTGTAGGACAGTATCCATTTTGGGTTTCCACTCATGGATTTCAAGTAATGCCGATAAGGTACATTGTGATTTCCACTCCCAAAATATCCTGCTCCTCCAGTATACACACAGAAGTAAACAGTAGGGTTTGATCAAGGTTGGGATTTTGCTCTGCAAATACATAGGAAGGGAGTGTGGAGAAGTGAGCTGAGGATGTTTTCAAGGAAGTGACTATAGTGCAGGGATTATGAATAGAATCCAAGATGAGTGAGGAGGAAAATAAAACAGCAATGGTTCAGAGAGTGAAAAAGTGGTGAAATTATGAAGCAGACGTGTCAACAAGGCAAGAACTGTTACAGTTAGAAAACTACAGGAAGTAACTGGAAGAATAAGTTGTGATGGTCCAGGAATGGTTTCTTTGAAATGGAAATTTTAGAAGTGATGCAACTTCTGATGACCACAAGATTTAGGTTAAGGTTGGTTGGACAAAAAAGTTGTAGATAGGGAGGCAGTTAAGTAACTGAGCAGATTAAAAGTATAATTTTTGTAGGCTGGTTAGAACTGATTTGAGTCAGGTTTAACTTTAAATGCGTTGGACCAATTTTCTAGTTTCAACGAGTTTGATCCATGCTGTTTCAGTTTCTAATTATATGTTTCCTTTGTTTTATACACCATAAACAAAATCTGAACCTGTTTTTCAGAATTTAAAATTATTTACATTAAATTTGCAATATATTGGTATGAAGTATTGTTTTTCACTTTGATAGCTTAGAAAATTAGATTTATAGTTACTTATATTTATATTGACTTTATTTAGAAAATCCATGCTAAAGTTAAGGAATATTCCCACCATTTAAAGAATCCTTTTGAAGAAGACACAAAGAAGGATTTAACAACTGGATCAACCCATTATAAAGAATAATTAAAAATCATGGGGATCCATAGTGATTTATTCTCTTCCAAAATATTAATATGAAAATTTTCCTCTGGATTGAATTTACCTCTGCAAGGTTTGACCATTTTTCTAAGTAGGAGAGACCCACCTATTCAGAATATCTTATGAGCCTTAAAACTCATTTCTAAGCACTCATTTTGTCCATTTGATGATACTGCTTCTCAGTCATAGCCTATAAATTTGTGACTACCTTCACATAGACCAAAAAAATGTCTCCCTTATAGCTAGATGAATTTATTTGTAAATAGATAGAAGCATTGTCAACTAATGAAAACATACTTCAACCAACACTCTGAGAATCATTTAATTATGTCATGTTAAGCAAGGATGTGAAAGAGATTGAAAGGGATATAGTTGGAATCCTCCTTCCCTCCCTTTCAGGTGAGATGGGCCACAATTCTCTGACCATTCCAACTCTGACTGTTCTTTACATCCATTCAAGCATGAACACTATGTTTGAAGATCCCTACACTCCATGGTACTAGAACACCCTCTGCTTTATTCTACTATATCCATGAATATAGGCCTTCCAACAATCATAAATTATAAAGACTAAAAATAAATTTTAAAACATATCAATTTATTATAAAGATACTTTAATGTCTGGATGTTTCATTAATCACATTATTGGCATTTTTACATAAACCAATATTTTTTAAAGTATAGTTTTAGGATCCTCCATTTGAATCATCTGGAATTATTTTCAAAGTGCAGAGTCCAGGATCCAACCACAACCCAAGTGATTCAGATGCTCAGGGAGAGGTGGAAAGGCAGGGGAGAGAAGACTGGGAATCTGCAATTTAAAGAAATTCCCCAGCTAGTCTAACACATGGGACAGTTCAAAAGCCATATTTAGACATCAAGATCAAGTATCCTTATTTCAATAAATCAGGAAAACCAGCCATTTAACCGGCAGGATTATTTCTTGAAGCAATGAAATGCGCTTATTTTTACTAGATTTATCAATGGCCTGTCTTTATTGATAAATTCAAATGGAGAGCAGAGAAAAGCTGGAGAGTTCAATTTCCCTCCTACCTTTTTTGCCCCACCCATCCAAATCTGGTTATTCTTACTATCGGAAATTTGGGGTCTGAGTCATCCAAAAAATTTTCCTGAATTCTTGTTGTCTATTTCCCTATGCAGACTTTGGAAAAAAAATAACAAAATTATTTCAGAGACTCCTCAGTGAGAGGTAAAAGATTGCACTGTAAGTCAGAATGCAAGCACATGTAAGGGCATTTTTTCCTCTGGATACTTCTGCTCACATGATCCTCTGTCTCCTGTCCCCTCAGCTTCCCACTGTAGTGTTTTCCTTTCCTCCTCCTAAACTTGGTAGCTGACTAAGCGAAGTCATGAGTTTTTCAGCTTTTTCTTTAGTTTTGGCTTTTATGAGTGCTTCCCTGCCTGCCCAAAGTAAGTCAGTGCATTTTTAATTTGCATAAGACTATTCACCTTGCATAGGTTCAAATTTTGCGGGCTCTTGAAATCCACTTTCTGTACTCCTAAATACTTGTCTTTAAAGACTTTCTAGCCTCATTTGTTCTCCCTCTGAGCAAAGTGGCTCAACTACTGAGGGAACATTTGCAGTTGTTTCAGAGATTTTTAAGTTTGGTTCCCTATGCTTTTTAGAGAGGAGCCATTCATTCATTCAGCTTTAATAGTTGCTACAGGAAGAGATGACTGAGTAATTAACTTAGAAACTGGCTCATCAGAAAGAGGGAAGATTCAATAGCTATCTATATACATCTAAAACAGCCCACTTCCCCTCAAGTGCCTGTGCGCGTGTGGGCGCGCGCGCGTGTGCTTGTGTGTTGTGTGCGTGCGTGTGTGTGTACCTATGTGTTTGTAAACAGAAAGAAGAAAGAATATGACAGAGAGGAAGAACAACTACTTCCCATAAAGCACTATGATGATTGGTGTGGGATACACAATGATAATTAAAAAACAATCTGTATTTTCAGAGGCGTTTCCAATATAACTGTGGAGGCAGATATGTCCACAAACACTAAGAGGAAGCTGGAGAAAGGGCTTTGAGCAGAAACGTTGAGAGTATGTTTCCATGAGAGGCAGCATGGAAAAAAGCCAAGGGTTTAGGGGCAAATAGACCTGATTTCAAATCCCAACTTAGTGCTTCTGTGACCTCGGGGAAGTGGTAAACATGTGCTGAGCATCAGTTTCTATGTCTCTGGAGAACTCTAGCTCCTGCGGTGACTAAAAGAAATAGAGATAAAGTAGATATGCCTAGCCCATGGGAGGGGCTTAAAAAGAGGAGTTATTATTATGGAAGTAGCAAGCAGCTGCAAGTTTGCAAATTGAGCTCTCTGCAACTGTACATGGAGGACAAAACAGTCCGTGCACCCGGATACAAACCTGTTTGTTTGTTTCTTTTGAGTCTTTACATCTTTTTTTAATTTTCATTAAACTTAGTGGGGTGACATTGGTTAGTAAAATTACATAGGTTTCAAGTGTACATTTCTATAATACCTCACCTATTTATTGCAGTGTGTGTTCACCACCCAGAGTCAGTTCTCCTTCTATCACCATATATGTGAACTCCTTTTCCCTCTTCTACTACCTCCTCCCACCCCCTTACTCTCTGGTAACCACCAGACATTGTCTGTGTCTGTGAGTTTTTGCTTTCAGTTTTATATCCCACATATGAATGAAGTCATACGGTTCTCAACTTTTTCTGTCTGACATTTCTTTTACAATGATAATCCCAAGATCCATCCATGTTGTCACAAATAACAGTATTTCGTTTTCTCTTATGGTTGAGTAGAATTCCATTGTATATATCTACCACATCTTCGTTATTTAATCATCTACCAAAGGACACCTTGGTTGTTTCCATGTCTTGGCCACCGTGAAAATATCAATGATATTATTTTTAAAAATAGAACAAAAACTCATCAAATTTGTATAGATTACCAAAGCAATCCTAAGAAAAAAAAAAAAGTCTGGAGGCATCACACTGTCTGCTACAAAGCAACAACAATCAAAACAGCATGGTACTGGCAGAAAAACAGACACACACACCAAGGGAATAGACTTGAGAACCCCAAAATAAACACACATATATATGAGCAGATAATTTTTTGACTAAGGAGCCAAAAACATACAATGGAGAAAAGAAAGCCTCTTCAATAAATGGAAAAATTGGAAAGACATGTGCAAAGGAATGAAACTAAACTGCCATCTGTCACCATATAACAAAATTAACTCAAAATGGATCAAAGGTCTAAACCTAAGACCTGAAACAATAAATTGGATAGTAGAAAGCATAGGTACTAAACTTACGGATCTTGGGTTCAGAGAGGATTTTATGAATTTGACCTCAAAGGAAAGGGAAGTAAAAGCAAAAATGAATGAATGGGACTATATCAAATGAAAAAGCTTCTGCACAGCCAAAGAAACCATCAACAAAACTGAATGGGAGGCAACCAACCAAATAGGAGAAGGTACTTGCAAACAATACCTCCAATAATAGGCTAATATCGAAAATATATAAAAAGTTCATACAACTCAACAACAAAAAAACAAACAATCCAATTAAAAAATGGACACAGTGGGCTACCCCACTGGGTCAGTTGATTAAGAGCTTAAGAGCGCGAGCTCTGAGCAACAGGACTGCCGGTTTGATTCCCACATGGGCCAATGACGCTGCACCGTAGCTGAGATGTCACTGAGCTGCCAACCGGTGGCAGGATGGTTCAGCTGGTGAGAGCATGTCCTCCTAACAACAAGACTTCCTGTTTGATGGTGGCTACACCTGCCCGCAACTAAGACTGAACTTAACACCTTGAGCTGAGCTGCCTCCAGGATGGCTCAGTGGATAGGGTGTGTGCTCTTAACAACGAGACTGCTGGTTCAACTCCTGCATAGGCTGGTGACTATGCCCACCAGCAACTAAGATTGTAACATACCACCTTGAGCTTAGAGGCCACGAGCTGCTGATAGGCAGCCAGATGGTGACTGGCGCCCTCCACAACTAAAATTGAAGAACAACAACTTGGCTGGTCCCCCTCCCCATTTCCCAACACTATTCCCCTCCCCCAATTCCCCAATTTAAAAAAAAAAAAATGGGCAGAGGACCTGAACAGACATTTCTCCAAAGAGGACATACAGGTGGCCAGTAGATATATAAAAAGATGCTCAACATCACTAATCATCAGAGAAACACAAATAAAAATCACAATGAGATATCACCTCACAGCAGTTAGAATGACTATCATCAACCAGACAAATAATAACAAGTGTTGGAGAGGCTGAGGAGAAACAGGAACCCTCATATACTGTTGGTAGGAATGCAGATTGGTGCAGCCACTATGGAAGGCAGTGTGGAGGTTCCTCAAAAAATTAAGAATAGAATTACCATATGACCCAGCAATCCCTCTCCTGGGTATCTACCCCAAAAATCTGAAAACATTTATCCGTAAAGATATATGTGCTCCAATGTTCATTGCAGCTTTATTTACAGTGGTCAAAACATAGAAACAACCTATGTTGTTTCAGCCCTATGAAAGATGCTGGATAAAGAAGATATATACACAATGGAATAGTATTCTGCCATGAGAAAAGATGAAATAGAGCCATTTGCAACAACATGGGTAGATCTTGAGATTATAATGCTAAACGAAATAAGTCAGACAGAAAAAGCCGAGAACCATATGACTTCACGGATATGTGGGATATAAAACTGAAAGCAACAAAGAAACAAGACAAACAAACAAATTAACAAAAACTCATAGACAGACAATAGCTCAGTGATTACCAGAGAGTAAGGAGAGAGGAGGGTGCAGATGAGGGTAAATGGGGTCAAATATACAGTGATGGAAGGAGAACTGACTCTGGGTGGTGAACATTCAATGTGATATACAGATGGTGTATTACAGAATTGTACACTTGAAACCTATGTAACTTTACTAACCGTTGTGACCCCAATAAACTTTAATTAAAAAAAAAATAGCGGTTACACTCATAGATCCTAAGAGGAGAGGGCACAGCACACCATGATGGAGGGGAGGGGGACAGTGGCACATGGGAAAGAACTGGGGTGGTTAGGAAGCAAAGGAGAGGGAAAATTGTGGGCAAGAACCCTTATTGAGCTTTGCATTTGAAAGGCACATTTGCAGGCCAGTTGTTTACTATCTCTAGGAATTGGCTAACCCTGGGATGGGCAGTCCCTCCAGAAACAGCAGGGCCCCAGATAATCAAAGCATTAGAACTCAAAAAACAAAAGACATAGTTAATACACATCTCAATCTAGATAAAGACTGTTGAACTCCTGTCCTTTCCACAATCCATGGAAGTTTTCAAAACCCTCCCTGGGAGTTCTATGAATTTTCAAGAATGCTAACATTTCTTTCTCAGAATAATCCTGATCTCTGGGATTCTGCATTTTTTCATGTTGCTTCTGTTCTATACCATACAATCTCAATGTAGAATGTATTTTTCAGTTTTGGGGGTGGAGTTGAGAATCACATTAAACGTGGTTTTGGAAGCAGCACTATTACTCAGATGGGTGAAAGTGGGTGCAAAAATGGATCACATCATCTTGGGTCCATTGTCTTACTGGCTCCTCTCTTCTCTTCCCCCCCATCATTGCCAGATCGCCCTCCACAACTCCAAATATTTCATCTTCTCTTGTACAAGGTAATTTCCATTCCCTATGATGCCTTTGCTCTAGCCAACACTGGGTCCCATATACTTTCTTTTGTAGACCAAAGTAGATTTTCATGGTGTTTTTCCAAAAGAAAACACTTTTTCTTGTTAAGAGGAGTTCTGGTGACACCTGTTAGGAGTACACTTTCTCTGCCTCTCACATTCACATGTAATATAGAGAAGAAATTTAATATTTGTGAACAAAAAATATATATGGTATCCACAAGGACTAAGCAAGAGAGAGAGAGACCCTTAAATTTTAAGAAGAAGGAATCTACCAGAGAATTGCCTTAGCCAGAGAATTTCTATTACTATATAATTCTTCACTGACTGATTCAACAAATATTTGTTGGGTACTTACTACGTGCCAAGAGGCAATAAGCTACATGGTAGGGAATTCACAGATATAGGACATGATCTGAGGAGCAAAATATCTAGGAAGCGAGATAGATACATAAAGAGATAGATAGAGGACAGTGCTATAATGGAGGATCATATAAAGTTGGAGCAATTTATACACATAAGCCCAGGTTTATCCCAAATATTTGGGGCCTAAGAAGAGTACAAATGGAGACCAGTGTATCCTATGTCTGAATATTTAAGAGAGATAGATCATGCTAACTGACAACTAAATAAAATATGTTCTACTCTTCTACTGTGGCAAGTAGAACATAAAATCTGAAAGGCCAGGTCTGAATTCGGAATTCTCAGAGTTCTGAGACCATGGCAGTACAGGAAAAGCTGGCCCAAGGTTCCCAGCCCAAGACTCCTGGCATTCTTCCCTCTTTTTCCTCCCTGATTCCTTTTCTATTTTTCTTTTTTTTTTTTTTTTTTTGAGGGCAGTGTCACTGGCCCTCGTATGTGGGACCGAACCGGGGCCGCTGGCTTCCCAAGCCAGCGTTTAACCACCGCGCCACTTGACCGGCCCTCTGATTCCTTTTCATACTTATTCCTCCCTGATTCCTTTTCACACGCATATGGACATCCAGGCTATGTGTTTAAGTTCCAGCCACAGCCTTCACAAACAGCCTTGGTCACCACTTAGGTCTAAGGTGGATCCACCAGGGGTGCCATTTTCTCCTTAGGAGCAAACACCAAGGGAAGAGACCCTTTCAGGCTCTGAGAGTAGGGTCAAGGCCATTTAGACAGGAATTCCAGGTTTCCAGATATCAGAGTATGGTCTAGTAGGGGGATGCATCTTTGGATGAGCCCACCCCACTGGCTCCAGAGACTCTTTAGCTAGTAGTAAGAGACACAACCAGATAAGGGCTACCACGAGGCTTTCTAGATCAAAATGAAATATTGTTTAAGCTCTCTCCTCATATTTCTCTCAAGATGACTCATGCTAAAATGCATGGAGCATTCCAGTTTTAGATGCACTGGTCTTGTGCAAGGGTAGGACAAGTATGTTTGTTTATTTGATTTTCAGTCCCCACCTGATGGCTCCTTGAAAAACATGTTATTTCTGTACTTGTGAAGCATTACAATTCTGTTTTCCAATTGTTACATAGGCTAATAAGCACCCATCAGGGAAGAGAAAATAGGGAGAAATTCTTTTTGGCTGCAAATCCCAATTTAGAGGCTAAAGGATAATGGTGCCATCTTCAAAGTAAAAGGACCATGTGTTTTCAAACATTTCTTTCAGCCAGACATTTCCTATCCACTGGCTGTTTTCATTTACTAATGTCTGCAGGCCAGGCTTGTCCTGAATGGGTTTTCATCAGGATCACAAGGAAGGAACACAGCTCAGGTTGAGGTGATTCCTTCACTCTAGGGGTGCAGCATCTGCTCTCCTGCCTGTATTGTCTTTACCTCAATTTCTGATTTTGCTTGGCTTTCTGCTTATTTTTCCATCTTTCTTTTTATTCTTCTCTCTCAGATCTCCCAGTTGCTCATCATCTCCATCAACATCTGGCTACTTGCCATGTTTTGTTCTCTAGCATTTATGTCTTCCTGGCTTCTGTTGGCTCCCAGGCTTGCTATATTGCTGTCTTGGCCCCTAATGTTTCTTGTGGTTTTTGATGAACTAAACCAGTCTCACCACCCTGCCCAGGTCCCTGACTGACAGCCACCTACACATGACTAGAGTAGAAGCAAACAACAAGTCATGCGTTGGACCAAAATCCCCTCCTCCGGTCTTAATTCTCTTATATTCACAATAGTAGGGATGAGAGGACTTGATCTCTGACTTATTTGGCTGCCTCTTTTCCAATAAACTTTTCCTCTACTCAACTGCAAGAAACCTACTTCCACCCAATAATACTGTGAACATTGCTATGTTATGTAAGACTGCTGTCTGCAAGGCACGGAACCGAAGCATATTACCTTCTGACCATAACATCATAGTTCCAACTACTTCTACTTTGGACTCACCAGAACCTCAGTCCATTGACCTCTCTATGGGAAGCAAGCCTTCCGTTGTTGATTTCCTCATTTCCATCCTTATCCAGTTTGAATGCCATAACCCATCATTTCAAAACCACTTTTGTTGATATTTCAAACTCTTTTATGCCTTCGTAATTTGTCACACCAAACCTAGGACAAACCCTGCTGTTGGGCTTTCTCTCTGGTAACACTTAAGCATCTAATTATGGCTGGAGAAAAACAACAAGCAAATTTTTATCACTATAAATCCATAATCACTAACCTCAAGTGAGCCATCAATATTGCCCATCAATCCTACCAGTTTTCCTATGCAGTTGGCCTGCCCACTTCTCCATTTTCCTCAAAACTGTGATGATGCCTGTGCAGCTTGCCCCTACTATATGGCCAACCATCTTTCTTCCTTCTTTCACTCAGAAAATTAGTGCTATATGAAAAAATTCCCTCAATTTTTAGTTACCAATTCTACCAACCTACCTATTGCTCTCAGGATAACGACCAGCTGGCCTCTCATCCCACAGGCCCACAACCTTTATGCTTCAGCCACACTGGCCTTCTTTTAGGTCCTCTAACATCATATCTGAAACTTGCCTGATGATAAGAATTATTCAAGTTATTTGATAAATTAAAATTTCCAAGCCCACTAGATAATACTTGAACAAAGAGGGCCCAGAGACTGGTATACTTAGTAAGAGCCTCAGGTCATTCTCACTATCAGGAAAGATTGGGAAAAACACATCAGGATCTCTCCTTCCACAGGGTTTTTCAAATGTGGTTCACTTTCCTTGGGAACCTCTTCTTCCTTTGCTCCCCCTTTCCTTCTTCCTACCACTTTAGTGTACTCATCTTTCAACTTTTTATTCAAGCATCACATCAACAGGAAAGCCTTTCCTTACAGTGCCCACCCCGCCATCACAAAGTAATAAGATGCCTTTGTCATAGGCTCTCATAGCACCACATTCCTTCCCTCATGTTACCTATCCCATTTTAATATCATGCATTCATTGTGTGATTATTTGATCATTGTCTCTTTCTCTACCAAACTGTGATGTCTGTTGTCATTTATCAGTTTCCACACGATCTAGGCAGTGCCTGGCACATAACAATTCCTCAATAATAATTAATACTTAAATGAATTAATGTGGAATAAATTAATGAATGAATTGGCTCTTAAAACTGATGTTGGAGATTAACAAATTATAAACTTGACAGAATTATCTCGCCTCTACTTGAACAGTTTTAGTGTTGGACAGTCTATTCCATGGCTGGATAGTCTTAGAAAAATCATTTTCTATTAAATTCAAATCAATCCCCTTGTGACTTTCCACCAATGCTTACAGTTCAGCCCTGTTGGAAATATGATCAGAGTCTGTTTCCTCTTAATCATATTTCCTTCCAATATTTGAATACTTTTAGCATGTGTCCCCATCTCTTTTCTTATGCAATGCGAATAAAACACATTTGCTTCAACAGTTCTTGATTTGAGATAGTTCTCAGACTTAACTGTCCCCTTCCCAGTTTGAGCACACTCTAATGTGCTCAAACAAGACAGAAAAAATAGAGCCATGAAACTCCCGGGTCTTCAGAATAGTAGCTTTAAGTCATTACTTTGAGACGATCAGGTTGTTTACTTCCTTCTACTGGTTACAGCTTAAATTACAATGTCATTGAACCACCAAACTGCAATATCTCCAAAAAGGATTGTGCCTACAAGGTGATGAATCCACAGGACACATGGGATTCATTACAAGTATTTTTATTGGAGTAATTTGTTGACAAATGCCCAAGAAGGAGTACAGAGTGATCAGTAATAATGAAACCTTATGGAGATCATTTCCCCAAACATTGTCTGGGAGAGAAACGGAGCCAGATAGCTTAACCAAAGGTAGGTTTTCTATACCTTCCCACTGGTAATTTTTATATGTCATCTCTGGAGAAATTTCAGATGTTTCAAATCTAAACCTATATCAAAGCTGTGATTTATAAAAATAGCAAAGGGATTCTATTTATCTCAATTCTCTAATCCTAGCCAGGAGCTGAAAAGAATTGAAGTTTAAATCCTATTACTCTCTCATAGCTGCCACCCTCAAGGCCACAATGTCAAGTTGATACAATTACTTCTGGGATGAGTGAGGAGGCTGTCACATTGACCAAATGTTTCCAGTGCTCAGGAAGAAGAGACAGTTGGGTCTTCCAGATTAAGAGAATTACATGTCCCTAGTACCTGGAAACCTTTCCAAGGGTCACTCTCACAGGCTGCCCCAAAACCAGAAGCAAATAGATCGTGTCATTGCTTAGCATTGGGCCCAGGAAGCCAAGTGCCACTTAAGAAAGAGGTTGAGAGCTACTTAAGTGTATGTTAAGTCAGTGATGCTACTAAGTTATAGTAAAATATGGCTATAAATGGCAGCCTACAATTTGGATATAACCAAACTGCTCACTGGGTCAGAACAATGCAGGACAATACTAACCCTGTATTTAAACTGGGAAAACTAGGAACAAAACTGGGGCACTGGCTGTAAAACGTTAAAAGGAAGAATTTATAAGAAAAAGAAGCCCCAACCAGAATTGACGAAAATTGGAATTGTATCATGCTAACAAGCTTCATACTGCCCCATACACAGCATTTCTTTTGATTTATCTAGAAAAGTTTAAACATTTACATAATTAAAAATTCAAAACTAAACAAAAAGTAATTCTCAAAAAGATCTCACTATCCCTCTGTGCCTACCCACCTCCGTAATCATTTTTATTTGTTTCTAGTTTATAATTCTTGTGTAACTTTTTTTTTTTTCATGCGGGAGTCAAACCGGCAGCCTTGCTGTTAAGAGTGGACGCTTTATCCACTAAGCCATCTGGGCGGCTGCTCAGCTCAAAGTGCTGAGTTCACTCCCAGCTGTGGTGGGCATAGCCCACCATTGAACAGGCAATCTTGTCATTAGGAGCATGTGCTCTCACCAGCTGAGCCATCCTGCCACCGGTTGGCAGCTCAGCGGCAGCTCAGCTCGGGCTGGGCATCGAACTGCTGTTGCTCAAAGCTCAGCTCGCACTCTTGAGGGAGCTCTTAAACAACTGAGCCACTTAGCCAGCCCCTTCAGAGCTCGTGCTCTTAAGCAAACTCTTAACCAACTGAGCCACTCGGCTGTCCCTTGTGTAACTTCTTAAGATATAAATATAACTTATATTTATGTTTCACTTAGTAATATAACCTGGAAATCATTCTTTATCAGTTCACAGAGTTCTTCCTTATTCCTTTTCACAACTGCATAATACTACATTTTGTGAATGTACCATAATTTATTCTACTGGTTCTTAAGAATGGACATTTATCTTGTTTCTAATATTTTATTTGTACAAATGATACTACAGTGACATATCTGTTTGTGTGTTTGTTTTTCATGTTTGTGGAGTGTGTTGTTTGAGTAAAATTCCCATAGGAGAAAGTGCTTTGCAAAAAGGCAAATGTGGGTTGGCCGAGTGGCGCGTTGGTTAGGAGCTGGCTTGGGACACCAGCTCTGAGCAGCAGGGCCCTGGTTCAGATCCCACATATGAGGGCCAGTGACACTGCCCTCTATAGCTAAGGTGGTGAACAACAGCTCCACCTGGTTGCCTCTATGGCTAAGATGGCTAGGGATGGTGTGGGCTGCAGCCCCTGCTGCAGTGGGCTGCCATAGGCTACAGTGAGTGTCCGGCAGCCTGTGTGAGCTGCCAAGAGCCATAGTGAGCGGCCGTCCAGAAGCCGGCGACCGATCTGCCTCACCTGGAAAGAGCGCAATGATAATATCAACACGGGCCAGTGAAGCAACATCTTCCACAACTAGACTGAAGAACAAAAAAGGACTGCAACTTGTCTGTTCCCCTTCTCCTATTCTCCAACGTTGTTCCCCTCCCCCAATTCCCCAATAAAATCTTTTAAAAATAAAAATAAAATAATAAATAAATAAAGTTGCATGAATGTAAAAGGATTGTAGTTTTGTTTTTTTTTATAAAAAATGGCAAATGCATAGGAAGTTGTGTTAGGTACTGACAAATTTTTCTCCATGGGGATGTGCCACTTTGCACTCAAGAGAGGAGGTGGTTGAAGCTGATGTTGTATAATATTGTATGTCAACTATAATTGAATATATATATAGTCATGTGATGTGGAGTACAGTGTGGGAGTGGAGTCAATGGAATTGTAATAGATATGTATGATGGGGGGAGTGGGGCGGCGGAATGGGGGAGGGAGTTGTCACTTTGAGGGGTAAAAAGTATAACTATTGCACTGTGTTGTACACCTGAAACTAATTTTAAAAAAAGAGAAAGGAGGTGGTTTTGAGTGGTTGAGTGTGTGGCAGGGACATGGAAGGAGAATTATTTTTTAATGTCCCTAAAAACCTCTTTGCCCTGTCCAGGCTTGCTTTGTGTTAAGTCTCTATTGTCAAGAATGTTTTCCCTTAAATTTGCTGCTTTACATTCAGAAAGACACTAATAACTGGGCCTGAAAAATTGGTGATCCTACCTCTGTCTCTCCCAGGATTCTTCTCTCCAACGGCTGCCTCCTCCCAGGCGAGGGCAATACATGGGTGAGGAAAAGCTCCTGAGAGCCAGTGCCATCAACACTACCTCCATTTACTGGCCAGTTACCATGTGCCAAACACTGTTTAAGCACCCCTGTTTTTGCTCCAGATGCCAATCTTTCTCACCTTCTCAAGGATCCTCCTTTCTCTCAATTCCTTCCTCTATTTTATATCACATCAATCTCTACACCATCACCCTGCTCTCCCATGCCCCACAGGCTACTTACCATCAGCAAACCAACACTGTGTAACACCTTTTACCTTTTTTGTTTTTGTTTTTTAATTTTTTTTTTTAAAGATTTTATTGGGGAATTCGGAGAGGGGAACAGCGTTGGGGAATTGGGGAAGGGGAACAGACAAGTTGCTGTCTTTTTGTTCTTCAATCTAGCTGCAGAGGATGTTGCTTCACTGGCCTTTGTTGGTATCGTCATTG
Organism: Aselliscus stoliczkanus; assembly: GCA_033961575.1. Taxonomy (NCBI): domain Eukaryota; kingdom Metazoa; phylum Chordata; class Mammalia; order Chiroptera; family Hipposideridae; genus Aselliscus; species Aselliscus stoliczkanus. Next base: position 157,743,192 of record CM066728.1, read on the forward strand.
TGCTCTTCCTGGATGAGGCAGACTGATCGCCGGCCTCTGGCTGGTCACTCACCGCGGCTATTGGCAGCTCACGCTGGCTGCCAGCCGCTCACGCTGGCTGCTGGCCACTCAATGTAGCCTATGACAGCCCACTGCAGCAGGGGCTGCAGCCTACACCATCACCGAGGCTTGTTCAGCCCAGCTCCAGGGGGAGCTGTTGTTGGCTGTGGAGGGCAGTGTCACTGGCCCTCATATGTGGGATCCGACCCGGGGCCGCTGGCATCCCAAAACCAGCTCTTAACCAATGCGCCACTCAGCTGGCCCCCTTCTACCTTTAAAAAGGAAAATAAACCCTCCTTGAGTCCTCATTTGTGGCAAGTTACTGCCCATTTTTTGCTGACTTCTTAGCCAAGCTTTTCAGAAGTGTTATTTACACTTCTTCATCTCCCGCAGCATTAGCTCAACCCATTCCAGAACGTCTTTCCCCTTCAATATTTCAATATTCTCTTTTCTAAATGACCACCAAACATCACATTGCCTATCTAGAGGATGTTTTAATCTTATCTCCCTTATCCTTTAGCAATTTCCAACACTGGTGACCCCTCTCATTCTTGAATTGTTTTTCTTTGGTAACTTCTAACATCACAATGTCTTTATTTCCTCTTTAACTGTTTTTGATAGTTTTTTTTTTCTATGGAACCTGCTGTTATGACTTCTGAATAGTGGAGTTCCTTAGGGCTCAGAACTAAACCATTTATTTTCTCTCCTCTCTTACTGATCTCATCTACTCTTGTGGTCTTTCCTGATGATGCTCATATTGACATGTCTCCAGCCCAGTCCTCTTCCCTGAGCTTCAGGTTCATATATCTTACAGATGACTTCACAGCTCCACTTCGTCACTTTACTAACATCTCAATGCAAAATGGAACTCCTGATTCCACTTTCTAAACCTATGTCCCTAACACTAGCGGGCATCCTTAATTTTTGCCTTTTCTTAAATTCCCCCATCCAATTCATTAGCAAATTCTGACTGTTCTATCTTAAAAATGTTTCCCCCATCAGTGGCATCTTTCCACTTCCCCTGCCTCCACTGCAGGCCATGTGCCATGATCTCTTGCCTGAACCACTGCAAAATACTATTGACTCATCCCCCCTCTTTCACTTCTGCCCCTCAATTTATGTTCCACCAAACAGAGAGATGTTCTCAACATAAATTAAGGCAAATTTCTGCTCATATCCATCTATTACTACCAAGAAGTCTTCAGTAGCTTTTAACTGTACTTGGAATAACCAAACTCTTAAGGCCCTGGCATGCTTGACCATTGAATGTTTCTCCAATGGTTATCTCATCCTATTAATGTTAGCCATGTTGTTTTCTTTCTGTTACTCAGGTGCACTTAGCTTCTTCTCTTCCACTCTACATACTTTATTTTTGTCTTTAAAACTCAGCTTAAATGTCACTTTTATAAGGAATCCTTCCCTGAGCTCCTTATAAGGGACACAGCTCTAACCTTATTATTCTTTCATTCTCATGTTTGTTTCACTCATAATACTTGTTGCTGTTTCATGGGACTTTTTGGCCATCTGCCTCCACTATAGGAATATTTTCCAAGGTATCCCTAAGACCCACCACATTGCCTGAAAAATGGTAGGAACTCAATTATTCTTTTTGAATAAATGTATGAATTAATGAATGAATGCAAACACCACAAGAGCAGGGATGATTTCTTCCTTGTCCACTCCAGTGTGCTCATTGTTTGACCCAAGACAGAAACTCAGTAACTATGTGTTGAATTAATTATTTAACCCCTATATTACATCCAAGCGGACAGGTTTAGAGAGTTTGAGCAACCGCCCCCTGATAATGCAGCCAGTAAAGAGGCACAGCCAGGACTTAAACCCACATGTTTGACAACTCAATTCTTTAGATATTAACATTGGAAGGTTTGGAGGTTATCTTATCTAACAGCTTGATTTTAGAAATGAAGAAAATGAAGCTCAGAATGAAGAAAAGACACACTTAACTCATCCATTTTTGACCTATGTTGTAGGGCCAGCTCTGTGACTAGCTACTTTGGTAAACTTAAATTACCTTCTCTGTCCTTCATTTTCCTTATTTGTAAAAGGAAATGGGAGGTCTGGATGGCATTATTGAAGCATTCCTGGGTTTCAGCATTCTATCTAGCTCAGAACTTCTGACTCTTCCTTTCTGTTTGTTCCTGCCTCCCACCCGTCACCATTTTTTGTCTATTTTAAGATTAGGGAGAAATTAAACTACATTATACATGCTTTGTTCTTTACTCCAAAAAAAAAATATTAGAAGAAAAAAAAACCCATAAAATTTCCCAATCTTTATGTGCCTTAGGAAGAACAAGTGGTGCCCTACAAGAAAGATAAAAGTTATATCTCCAGCTCTTAGCCATAGGTGAAAAAAGTATGTCTATAATAGTTATTCAGCAAAATATCATTATCAATCCCTGTAATGAGGCAATAAATTGGAAAAGAAAAGGGTAAAATGATGCTCATTGCAATAACTGAATATAAAATTCTTTGGTGTATATGGAAGAAAATTAATAACCCCACATTTCTGAGGTTTTTCATTTTATTTTAACCGCTGGTGAAGAGTGAGTGACTTTATACTGCAAGAAGACAAACCATTCTTATTTACACTCAAAATGTCAAATCCCATTTGCACTCAAAATGCCATCACCTTGTATAACTCTACCAACTTAACCTGCACAGAAAATAAAAGCTAAAAGCAGAATATGAACAGACCTGGAATATTAAATCTACTCTCCTTTCTCTGCAGCTTTGATCAGACACCCTGATTTGCTGCAACCATTCCAAAATGGAAGTGTTTTGAATTCTAAAATAGCTTAGCACCAAATGTGTCATAATTATCTGAAACTATATATAGACTGATGAAATTTGCCATGAAATCTGAAATATGCCTCAAATGTCAGTCTTATTTTTAATTAATATGCCAACCCACCTTTGCAATAATCAAGTTTTACAGTCTCCCATTGCTAGATAGCTTGGATGCCGTGTGTGTGTGTGTGTGTGTGTGTGTGTGTGTGTGTGTGTGTGTTTTAATCTCACAATTATGATAATGTAGTTCTCCTACAGACTGTCAAATGAAATCTGATTTCATCCCAGTGGTGTATTTTGTCTATAAAACCAAATGATGTGAAATGAAATGCCTTGTCATACTGATCTCAAGTTAACAAAATCATTTTAACACCACCATAGCTACCACTCTTAAGATTTGATATGTATTGTAAGGGGGCAATATGTCATAGTGCTTTAGTAAACCCATTTCTTTTTGCTTAAATTCTAGGGCAATGGAAATGGAGGCCCCAGATTTAAAAGGAATATGTACTTCATTTTTAAAGTGAATATGGAGTTTTAAAACACTAATCAAATGTAAAATGTGTCACTTATTTCATATTACTTTATAGGTGTCTTCTGTTTTCCACTGAATTTTTGAATATTTAATATTTAATAGAAAAATTTAAAAATATAATAATGTGGAGGCCTAAATTGTAACAATCCTGTTACCTTCTCCAATTGCACTGTATGAACAGAAAGGCTACCTGCTGAAACTGACTTTCTTACCTTTACAGACTCATTTGGTGAAAAGAGAGACAATTTGCTGGAAGTTTCGCGAACATGTCTGTCAACAGAATTAGTGTCTTGAGACTTTTCCGCCATTGCAGATAGGAAGGTATCAGTGGTAAACCAGGGAAGGCTGCCACGAAAAACAAGAAAAGTAAATAAAATACTGAGTAAGTAAACTGAATATTGAGAAACTTTTTTTAACAACTTAACAAAGTAATTTTATGTTAGTTTCACCTATAAAAACTTAAGCTTGTATTTTTGTATATTTTTGTTTATTTTTGTTTACCAATAATTCATTTATATTTCACTCTAAAAATGTATTCTTTGTCAACTTGGAAATTCAAAAACTGGTACTTCCCCAGTGATGGACTGAAAATCACTACCATAGATGAATATCTTGGTTTACTTGTTACAAAGAACCATGTCACTAGGAATAGAGATTATAATCAAATCCAAACGTCTAGAAGCTCTCAGTGTACGTTGTTGTATCAACGATACATCCTTGGTTCTTGCTCAGCTGGCCTGACATGGAATATACAAACTTTAGACTCAGGTCTTCCAGGGCCTCATGGTGTTGCAAGAATGTAAATCCCAAACAATCATTTGGTAACAGTTTTCAAGATGATAAGGCTGGAAGGCATCATTCTGTTTTCAGGTCATTGTGTAGATTTCATATCTCTCCTTTGATGTGGCTGAATACCTGCACACTCTATATGAGCTTTAAGGAGACAACAGAATATTTATTAGAAGAGCATAGTAGTGTTTCAAAGCACCTCATTGGGAAATTGATGCTTATACATTTATTTATCCATCAATACCCAATGTGTATCTTATATGTGCCAGAAGAGATGCTAGGTGGGAAAACTGGCAGTCCAATAGAGAGGACAAGCACCAAGCAGAACAACACATTGTGGCTGTAAGCACAAGACCAACGTCTAACAACACTGAGGCCTGACTGTGAGCATCAGACCAGTTCCTGGATGTCAGGAGCTTCTGGTTTTTTTCCTTCATAGGGGTTAAGAGATGCAGAAGCACAGCGAGGGGGCTCTGGACCCCTTTTAGGTTGAACTTGGCACTTCTGTTCCCAGCAGCCACTCCAGGCACAGGCAGAACAGGAAGTTGCCTTCCTGGTTTTGTCTGGAAAGGGCTAAGAAGGTTTTGGTAAAACCCCTTAATTTTTCTGCACTTCAATAATGATGCCAGAAATCCCATTAATAGGGATCAAAATCTCTCCCCTCTTAAGGAAAAAAAAATGTCATAAAATTCAAGTTCTCCCAGGAAAAACAACGTATTGATTTAACTCTCACTTCTCCCAATAAAGAAATGGTGACCCAGAAGACATAGGGTATTTTGATCATCACTCCAAAAGGAAGTACAAAGGAATTTCATTTCTTTACTCAGCACAGAATTTGTGGAGGAATCCTAAATTCCTCTTTCCCATGTAGGGGGCTACCTAGTTCCCCTGATGATTCCCTGTTCTCTCCAACCCACCACAAAAGGAACCACCAGGAGGTTACAGACAGAAAGAAAGGGCAATCCTGGGTCCAGAATAGCTCATCTGGGAACCAAAAGGCTGAATTCTTAAGGAAATGTAACTGCTTGATTCATTCCTTGCATTACAGAGCTGTCAGGAAATCCAACAGGCTTGCCAAACCCAGAATCTTTCTCCCACAAAGTTCAGGGGCCTGTTCTCTACTTTTGTGCATACTACAAGCTTAGTTTTTTTTATTTCCTCTGAGCATCTAGACTTCTTTCCTTCCTGCTGTAAAACCCACCTTCATGCCATGGTAATTTCCTTTCAAAATAGTCCTTTGGGGCCGGCCGAGTGGCGCATTGGTTAAGAGCTAACTTGGGACGTCAGCTCTGAGCAGCAGGGCCCCGGTTCGGATTCCACATATGAGGGCCAGTGACACTGCTCTCTACAGCTCCAACAGCTCCACCTGGAGCTGGGCTGCCGTGAGTCGACAGCAACAGTGTAGGCTGCAGCCCCTGCTGCAGTGGGCTGCCATAGGCTACAGTGAGTGGCCAGCAGCCAGCAGCCAGTGTGAGCTGCCAAGAGCTGCTGTGAGCGGCTGTCCAGAGGCCGGCGACCGACCTGCCTCACCCGGGAAGAGCACAATGACAATACCAACACGGGCCAGTGAAGCAACGTCCTCCACAACTAGACTGAAGGAAAAAAAAAAAAGTCCTTTGTCTTCAACAATGACATCAGGCCAGAACACATAGGAGGGTACTGAAGTAATTTGCTATCCACCAGAAGGTTCTATCCCTCTTTGACTACCTCTCATTACTCTTCTGCTCCTGAAATAGGTGTCAACCCTTCTCAGCCCCATTTCTTCCCACTTCCCCTATGAAGAGAAGACTGGGGTTGGAAGACCCAAGCATGATTTATTTTCTTGCTTTTTTTGCCAAAAAGATCTATTCATAGTGTATGACTCATTTCATCCTTTTTAATCTTTCTTTCTAATTAGTTTTCCCACAGTGGAATGTAAATGTTTTATTCATTCATTTATTAATTCAATAATAACCATTTATTGAGAGCCTACTATCAGCTAGGCACTCAGCGAATGAAACTGAGATTAGATAGTTCCTTGATAAATAAAGGGAAGAGAAAGGAGCTTGAGAGCCCTGGATGTGAGAGGGGATGAATAGAGGGGTCTCATGAAGGGAGACAAAGGGCAAACAAAAGAGAGCATCTTCCATTACTTTCACAATCATGGGAGGGTCCTACTGGGATGCTCAGTTACAGCACTTCAAATCTCTCCACTTGGAGCCAATGAAGGCAAAACTTTTAGGAAGAAGATTTAATTCACAACCCTTATGATATAAAGACCCTACCCCTAGCTACTTCAGCAGTGACCAGGAGAATTTCAACACTCTCACTTGAGATCACAGGATAATTAATGCACTACTATGGAAATACAAGCTAAACACCAAAAAAATGTAGTTCTGAAATAGTGTGGTCCAAAAAAATCGCTGAGGTTTGGAATGAAATATGTTTGTTGTAGGATAAGAATAGATATGTTAATCTCATGTAATTTTATCCTTTGGGTTTCTCTGGCATTTTTAAGTGAAGTGATCTTATTTTCATAAACCTTAATAAAACCTGAATTTGAGATAAGCATTAAAAAAATCCATATTTCATCCCAGGTCAATTTTTAAGGCAATGTGAAAAATAAAGAGTTTCAAAAAATAAAACAGAGAAAGTCTCTGCTAATGGTGAAAACTGATATGCAGAGGGGTATATATTTTGAAGCCCATGAACTTCTGACATGAATGAGATTCATGTGACTTGCCCCCAAGTGAGAAAAAGGTCCCTCTAAAAATTGTTTGAGTTGTCCTCAAAATTATGATCTACTTAAAAAGAAGAAAATGAAATTTATACAATAAACTTTTGGGGGCTCAACTGGCATGTTATCATAATGCATGCTGTTTTCAGTTTTATATTCTCTATTTTTACAGGAAATTATAGCATTTTAGGTACCTGAAGGGAGAATCCACAGAGAGCTACAGTTAAGTAATACCCGGCTATGTAAATCAGCTTCAATCTGACATATTTTAGTCTGCCCATGTTTCTGCTATTCATCTACTGTTGAAGAAAACTCCCACTGGTATCGTACACATTGTCCACAGGTATTATAAATATCCTTTCATTTTTCTCCACTGAGGGATAAAGCATGGGGTCAATTCAAAGTCAATCTTAAATTTTTAAGGCAGGCAAGTATATCATTTGCATACAGATCAGCAAACTGTCATTTACTTAGGGAAAGATTTAGAGATATACTAAAACCAGGCCTAATCTATAAAACAAATAAGCACAAAGCAAAAGCTAAGGAGAGAGAGAGAGAGAGAGAGAGAGAGAGAGAGAGAGAGAGAGAGAGAGAGACTATAAGAACACAGATCAAACTGTAATCGCTTTGAATGTCATAGAATAAAATTCTTTCTGTAAATTACTTTTCATTAAGATTCCAAAAGCCCTAATATGAAGTAAATTGGGACCCTGATTGGGAGGGCTTATGAGTGGCTCCAATGTGCTAGGTAGGCACCATTTCTCTGCCCTTAATGCTATCACCATAAAATGTCGGTTTCAGACACTGATTGGTGATTGGTTTGGGGAGTTTGGTTGTTGTTATTTAAATAAAAGCTTCTTTTCAGTTATCCCTGGCTTAATCAATTCCTGCTTGCAATTTGCTTTGGTTAAACAGAACTTATGTGTAAATGTCATTCTCTGAAAGTCATTCATCTTCCCCTGCCACCAGGAGGAAAAAACACAGGATTCTAGCAAAAGCCGGGGCAGATAACCAGGACAGAGGCAAGTCTTACACCCAGGATTTAATCATGGAGATTTCACTCTCAGAAATCCTAAAGGGGCTGCCTGCTTGAACAGAAATCTGACAGGAAGAATGAAAGGGCAGAAAAGAAACAGCTACAAAGACAAATTCCACCTAGTCAAAAGTGAGCTGGTGACAGAACAAATACATGGCAATTTGGGGAACAGGCCAGACTCTGGAGACACCAGAATTGGCTGTTGCTTTCATCAGGACTTTATCTGCATTCTCACCTGTGTCCATCACATCACCACTTTGAGGATGACCCTTTTGCTCGTCTCAGGACATTTCCTGGCCTTTCACATAGTCCCCATTTTGCAGAAAGGATCAATCAGCTCTTCATAGGCTCTAGGGTGTCGGTGATAATAGCCTAAAGGGTAAATTCCAGAAGTAAGTATTAGTCTTTTAACAACTACAAAAATTAAAATTAAAAAAATACCCCCTTGATCTGTATGCTAATGATGTATTTGCCTGCCTGAATTATAAAGTTAATTCCAAAAAAAATTACAGAATTACTTGTAATTACTAAAAAAAAAAAATCACAAAATTATGAAGAAAAAGGAAAAGAACCCTGAGAGTTTGGTTTTATACGATTGGTGGGGAGTGGTATTTCCTAACATCCTCCAAACCTTATCTGGGGCGATGTTTCCCCAATGTGTTCTAGAAGCACTGCTTTCCTTGAGCTGTTAGTAGGTATTTACATACAAAGATAAAGAAGTTTGAAACTCTGGAAGAAACAGAGCACAGAATTTCCCTAAGCTGTGACTATGCTTATGTGAACTTGGGAGCTTTAACATTAAGAATAGTACAGTATATACATCATTTTCCAAACCTATTTGTCTACACAAAACATTTTTAAGTCATATGTTTACATATAAGCCTTTTCTCTTAACCACATCAACTCAATTATGAGATATTTAGATGCAAGTATGCTTTCAAGATCACTCCTTTAATTTTTCAAGAACCTTCCTTGAACACCATATCCCTTGCCTTTCCCTACTTCCCTTCCATCTTCCTCCTAGTCCCATACTCGAATCACTTTGTCCTCCTTTGTCTCTTCCAGCTTCTGGCAACAAAACTCTAGTTTCTGCCTCAGTCTTCACATGGCCTTCTTCCCTGTGTTAACATCTTCTCTTCTGTCTGTTATAGGGATATAATCAATGGATTAAGACCCACCCTAATTTGGGATGATCTAATCTCGAGACTGTTAACTTCATTATATCTGGAAAGACCCTTTATCCAGATAGGGTCACATTTACAAAGTCTGGGTGGACATACCTTTGGGGCAGCCACCATTCACCACACTATACAATGCCTGGCTGAGCTCAGGCCCTTTCACTATCCTCCACCCTTCTCAGTACATCTGGCATGTCTTTATCATAGCATTTACCCTACTGTGTTCTAATGACTGTGCTGTACCTCTCATCACACCACACCACCCTGTGAGATCCTGGTGGGCAGCATCAGTGCCTTCATTGCCTGTGACTTTCCATCACCAAGTGCATAATAGAGTGTCCATAAACATCTGAATGAACAAATGAATGGTCCTTCCTCCAAACAGCATCTTTCACTCTTAATGCTGTTGGTATGTATCCTACTTCCTTTCCCTACACTCAACTATCTCTAATTACAATAGATCTGTTACCTTATTTTAAACTTGCAAGGGATTGAGCCATAATATTGTCGTTTGGTACAAAATGTTTGCCCTGTAACAAAATGCTGGCACTGATGCACTGGCCTTGCTTTGGTAACTGGCATTATTTTGGTTAATGTACTGAAAGGTCAGAAAAATGCCTTGAAATGTGCATTGTTGTCCAAAGAACCAATTACTACACTGTCCACCTACCATGATTGTTACCCACCAACAGTATGAGAACCACAGCATGTTGGAAAGGTTGGTGGTTATCTTGTGTTGGAGGGACTAGGGTCTTTGCCTGTGTGTCTTCTGTATTTTGGCCTCAAAACAGCAGCTCCTACTAGGCTATTTCTTATTGAAAAATAAAGACATTTACACAAATTATTCTTTTCCTTTCAGACATCGATTTGAGATGAACAGAACTCTAAACAAATCACTTCAATGCCTTGAAGTATGTGGGCGGAGCCATGTGTGCCATGCTGCCTCACCTCCATGGAATTCACATGGTGCAGAATTTCTAAAACAGTCCAGGGCACAGCCTTGGAGAGTCTTTGATGCAATTCAAACACCTTAGTGGGATTTACAGGAGTCTTCTTTTTCTTATGTCTTCAGTCTCATTTCTCCTCCAAGAACGTGCTTCAGTCATACTGCACAGTTTGGTGGTTCCCCGTGTGCTATATTCTCTTTCTCCGCCAGGCCTCTGACAAGCCATGACTTCTTCCAATCTCATCATTTGCTGCCTCCTCTCTGCCCACCTGCTCCCCTCTCCTGTCCATCTGGGGTGTCACCTGTCTGATTCACCCTTTGAATATCATCCTAGATGTCACCTCTCCTACAAAGCTTTCCCTGAACTCAAGTCAGACGTCAATGCCCTTGCTGAATGTACCCTTAGAACTCCTGTATGCAATACTTTAACACTGTTATAGTTGCCTGCTTGCTTATCTGTCTCTTCCATTAGATTGTGAGAAACCTGAGAGCGCTGCCACTCTCACCTTCCTAAACCCAGAGCTAATGAATGTCCCTGGTATATGGAATTCAATACCGACTTGCAGAATGAATAAAGGATAGAAGGGAGGAAGGGAGCATCTTCCAGAACTAGCCGAGTCCCTGCCTATCCTACTATCCAGTCCTCAATCTCCTCTCCTCCTCCTTGCAAGTTTGAGCTCACATGCCGGGTGATGGATCTGTGTTAGAGAAGCATCCAGCAACATACAGTAGAATGCATCTGCTCATCCGTTTCTGTATGCTTCTAGCTATGAGGAAAGATTGTTCTACTTTCTGACTTTGATGCTTGTTGCATTTTAATGAAAATAAAAATACCATTTTCTCTTCTCGCATTAACACAGAGAGGAGGTTCCCAGATAGGCAGAGCTGCCAAATTTGTTTTCCTTCTTTTTTTTTTTCTGGCCTCCCATACCTCATTTTGATTCCGTAGCTTATTGCATCAGAATAAATCATCAGAGCCTGTACAAATTTAAGCAGCCACTAGCTTTCCTGGTTTTTCCTATTGGCTGGATAGGCTTCCTGCAAAGGTGCTCTCATATGGAAAAGGCTCCTTAAAGGTGAGCTTTAAATGTCTGCAGAATGTGGTTAGACTAGCCCCTTCATTAGCTTATTCAACAAAAACTTGTAGGATGGATGGATGGATGGATGGATGGATGGATGGATGGATGGATGAATGAATGAATGAATGATGTCTTCCAGAACTGAGTGCCATGTGTTTATTTGGCTCTCCTGCAATTATCGATATGGCCTGTAGCCTGTTCTAGAAGGTGTAGAATAAGACATCTATTAATCTTTCTTCATGATCCATAATTGTTAAGACCTAAAAGGTAATGGCCCTGCTCTTTGACCTTCTGAGGACTAGGCAGTATCTGTAGTTAATATTCTTTTGTTTCATGATCAGACAAGTTTTTCATTCTCTGGGCCATAAATTAAACATTATAGATTTTTTTTAGGTAAATTCTGGGGTTCTAAATGCCTGAAGAAATTGTTTTTGGTTTTAAGACTTTGTATTTTAGAACAGTTTTAGGGTCACAGAAAAATTGAGGCAGTACAGAGATTTCTCACATACTCGCTGCCCCCACACATGAATAGCTCTCCTCATTATCAATATCCCTCGTTAGAGGGGTACATGTGTTACAATTGATGGGCCTATACTGATACATCATAATCACCCAAAGTCCATAGTTTATTTTAGGGTTCACTCTTAGTGTTGTACATTATATGGGTTTAAACAAATGTATGATGACATGTATGCATTATTATAGTATCCTAGAGAGCAGTTTCACTGCCCTAAAAATCCTCTGTTCTCTACCCATTCACCTACCGCTCCTAAAGCTCCCACCTACCCCCTTGCAACCAGTGACATTTTCGTTGTCTCCATAGTTTTATCTTTCTCAGAATGTAAGGTTGGGATCATACAGTATATAGCCTTTTCAGTTTGGCTTCTTTCATTTAATAATATGAATTTAAGTTTCCCCCATGTCTTCATGTCTTAATAGCTCATTTCTTCTGAATAATAGTCCCTTGTCTGGATGTACCATAGTTTATTTTATCCATTCGCCTACTGAAGGGCATCTTGGTGGCTTCCAAGTTTTGGCAATTATAAATAAAGCTGCTATAAACATCCTTGTGCAGGTTTTGGTATGGACATAAGTTCTCAACTCCTTTGGATAAATAATAAGGATGACTATTGGATCATATGGTAAGAGTTATTTAGTTTTATAAGAAATCACCAGCTGTCTTCCCAAGTGGTTGTACCACTGTGCTCTCCCACCAGCAATGAATGCTAGTCCCTGTTGCTGCACATCCTCACTAGCATTTGGTGTTGTCAGTGTTCCAGATTTTGACCGTTCTAATAGGTGTGTAGTGATACCTCATTATGGTTTTAACTTGCGATTTCCTAATGACATATGATATCATCACAAAATGTTCAAGGAAGGGAAGAGTCTTCCTCCCTGAGACCCTATGTGGAAACTCCAGAAGGAAGGTTACCTCTTCTGTTCTCAGTAGACCACTCTTAGAGTAAAGATAGGAGAACGGTGATTACAGGGATTTTAGGCAGTTTTTTTCAGGTTCATATCCTGCTTAATAATTCCCCCAGGAGCAAAATATCCACAGACAACTGTAATAAAAATTTACTAGATGATTCCTTCCCATTAGTAAAAAAAAAAAAAATTTGTTTTAAAATATAAGCTTGAAAATGAAATGTTTTAGTGTGAGAAAGAATAATTACAAAACAAGGTAATTGCCCTCTTTATTGCTGTACCTGGATAGTTGCCCAGGGAGGAATACTTTCTATGGGGCCAAAGCTTCAGATTAATTTATAGTCCTGGTGGTCTGGGTGGCACAATAGATTTCTAACTTGCTACTCAATCTGTGAAAGCCAGACGGTCTTAATTTAAAGGCAGACTTTACTGAAAATCATTCTAATAGACTAACTCCTGTGATTCAAAGTGAAATGAATTTAGAAGTCACAGATAAAATGTTTTGTGAAGGACTATAATTAAACATCTAATGAAAATGCAATACGACTTACTGTTTTCTGCAATATGTGGAAGAAAGACATGTTTATCTAAGTCTTTTGGTAAATAGTACTTTGAGCACTGCTCTTAATTTTGGCAATATGTATTGGGCATCATTAAAACTTATAACTGCAATAAACGGAATCCACATTTACAGAGGTGCATTTTCAAGCCTTTACTGTTCTTTTAACTTAAGATGGGTACGTTTAAACCACTTAGTTTTGCTTAATATTCTTCACTAAATTCTTACCAACTGTCCATTTTTAATGTGGGACTTGCTTTCTACAAAGACAGGTGGTCCAACCCCTCCAGTAGGTTTTCTTTTGGGTAAAGATAAGATCACTTCAACTGAATATTACCATATATCCATAGCCTTCTCCCAGTGCTATTATCTCAGTGATGTCACTCTTCACACTATTACAGGGAATTCCTCTGAGCACACGAAAGAGATGATACAATGGAGAGGTGACCACAATAGCCAGGGTTCTTTAGAATTTAATATTGGATATTTTCACAAGTGAGGAACACATTTTTACCCTTATCAGGAATTCGCTTACTAAGGGGAAACAGGCTACACAAGAGATAATCCACAACACTGACTATATTACTCTCAGCAAAGGGACAAAAGAATTCCAGCTTCTCAAATAAGTAAAATGAGAGTGCTATAGTCTTTTCAAGATAGAATGCTGAACCCTCCACATCAGAACTAGGTTTTCTCCTGGAGACTGACAATCTTTAATTCAAAAAGAAAAGCTATTAACATGCCTTAGCCAGGAGCTGAACAAAAATCAGCTTTATTTCACTCCCACCTTCCATTAGACATACAGCCATTTAAGACAAAAAGTTCATCTTACTTTGGCTGTGCTTGAAGAATTTCAGCCTCATAGATTTCGCCATCCATTATAAGCTGGCAGGAATCAACTGTCAGAAGGTTGGCAAATAAATAACAGAGAAATTACTTGCAAGGAGTTTTAATACATCTCTTGCTGACAAGCTACATGGATATAGCTATAGTTATGGATATAAGAATCTTGCTACATCACCCATTATCAAAGGTCTTCCATATGCCAGGAACTTAAAGTTACTGCAAATACAGACATTCTACCTGCCCTCAACAAGTTGATAGATCAAAGGGGAATAAAGAGAAGTAAACAAATAATTAGAGTAGAATATGACAAATGATGTAACAGAAGATTTCAATGTCTACAGGTGCCCAGAGAAAGAAAAGACATTTACCACCAGGTTAAAAATTCTCCAGGCTACACATACCAAAAGCAACAAGGACACCCAAAACCTTGCTACTCTAAGTGTGGCCCACAAGTCAGCAGCACTGGCATCACCTAGGAGCATGTTAGAAATGCTCCTTGCCTCCGGCCCTTCTTACTGACTAAGCATGCATTTTAACAAGATCCCCAGGAATTTCATATGCCCAGTACTTTTGAGAAGCACTCCTCTAGAACAGGGTTCCCCAAACTGTAGCATGCTTCAGAATCACCTGCAAGACCTGTTAAAACAAAGATGGCCAGCCAGGTGGCTCAGTTGGTTAAGAGTTGGCTTACAGCGCGTGCTCTGAGCAACAGGGCCACCGGTTCGATTCCCACATGGGCCAGTGAACGCTGAGCTGCCAACAGGTGGCAGGATGGTTCAGCTGGTGTAACAATAAGATTGCCTGTTCAATGGTGGGCTACGTCTGCCCGCAACTAAGACTGAACTCGGCACTTTGAGCTGAGCTGCCGCCCAGATGGCTCAATGGATAGGACGTGTGCTCTTAACAACAAAGCTGCTGGTTTGACTCCTGCGTGGGATGGTGGCTACGCCCACTGGCATCTAAGATTGAACACAGCACCTTGAGCTTAGAGGCCATGAGTTGCCAATGGGAAGAGAGATGGTGACTGGAGCCCTCCACAACGAAGACTAAAGAAGAACAACTTGGCTGATCCCCTTCCCCAAACCCCTCAACACTGTTCCCCTCAGGTTTTCTTCTTCCATGAGGTAAGAATGGAAGGTCCTGCTCTTGGAAAGATTGTCCATCCTTATATTCACCACTGGTTAAAACAGTAGATTCTGAATCCCCTGGAATAGGCCACATGCTCCAGAAAAACTTGCCAGAAAATCTGTGCAAGGAGAGAACACTGAACTCTTCTCCAACGATAAATAAAACAACCCCAGGTTTTCCATTTGGCTGTTGCTGCATGAGAGTACACATCTACCACATAGTAGAGGGAGCATGCAAAGTGTTAATCATGAAAAGCCATCTCAAATGTTTAATACTGTGGACAACAGCCTAGGTCAAACCACATTGGTCCATATTCAATTATTCTGAATAAACAAATTGCCAAGGATCAGATTCCACTACTGCTTGTGGCCTCTCAAAAGTTTTAGTGCCTGAAAATCTCTCATGGATATTTAAATTTAACTTGAATTTTCTGGTCAACTACATTGTCTCTAGTGGCAGATTACAATGATCTATGTGCATAGAGAGAAGCTAAGGGAGTTTTTTCCACATCCTCCATAGATTACAGTCATGCCTTTTCAAGGGTAAAGCACCCTATGTCCATTTCTGTTGTACTGAAAATTTCATGAAGGATACAAATCATGAATCCCTGCATATGCCATTACCCCACTGGTGCTTCTTCACTGATTCTACTTATCTTGATTTTTTTCTTCATTTCTGCTGCCTTTTCTAGTCCACAAAAGCTCTAGGAGGTAGAGCCTGGGTTGGAAGGCTCCTGTCTGGCATTCTTGATGTGTCTACTTTGATTATTATTCAGTAATTCCAACCAGTCATGTATAATGTAATATGATTTATGAGATGTTAAGTGATAGCTCTTAAATATGCATTTATCTCAGCAGTTTAAAAACAGGTGAAAATAAGAACAAGAAAACAAAATCCTCACTCACAGGAAGTAAATCCATTACTCTAAATACTGTATGTATTTCCATATGCCCTCAAGATAGAGTCCCTCTTTCTTATTTTGTTGAAATGCAAAGGTATTTTTTTTAACTTCTCAAAATATTCCAGAGTTGTCAGTTATAGTGCTAAGCCTCTAAAAGCTTAACTAACGAAGCGAAGAAGCTGAGCTCTATTCACACTTATTTATTCAAAATAACTGGAAAAATCAGCTGACTTTCTTTTTTATTGTGAAATAAACATTTTTTTTCTTTCAAATTAGCTTCAGGTGTACAACACAGTGCAATAGTTATACTTTTATTTTTAAAGATTTTTATTGGGGAATTGGGGGAGGGGAACAGCGTTGGGGAATCAGGGAAGGGGAAAAGACAAGTTGTTGTCCTTTTGTTCTTCAGTCTAGTTGTGAAGGACGTTGCTTCACTGGCCCATGTTGGTATCGTCATTGCACTCTTCCCGGGTGAAGCAGATGGGTCACCGGCCTCTGGATGGTCGCTCACCATAGCTATTGGCAGCTCACACTGGCTGCCGGCCACTCACTGTAGCCTATGGCAGTCCACTGCAGCAGGGGCTGCAGCCTACACCATCACCGGGGCTTGTGCTTCCTCTTCAGCTCTAGGTGGAGCTGTTGTTAGCTGTAGAGGGCAGTATCACTGGCCCTCATATGTGGGATCCTAACCGGGGCCACTGGCATCCCAAAACCAACTCTTTTGTTTTTTTTTGTTTTTTTTTTTGTTTTTTTTTTTAAATTTTATTTTATTTTTAATTAGTTTCAGGTGTACAACACAGTGCAATAGTTATACATTTTACCCCTCAAAGTGACAACCCCCCCACCCCCAATAGTTTCAGGTGTACAACACAGTGCAATAGTTATACATTTTACCCCCCAAAGTGACAAACCCCCCACCCCCAATACACCCCCCACACCCCCCCATATCATACATATCTATTACTCTTCCTCTGACTCTCTTCCACAGTATAATCCACATCCCGTGACTATCTATATATATTCAATTACAGTAGGTATACCACCTCCACTTTAGTAATACAGTGCAGTGATCAAACCTCTACTCCATCCATGAAATGGTCTCCTAACAAGACCTATGATCATCTGACATTCCACAGAATATTTACAACATTATTAATTATATTCCCCAAACTGTTTTTCCTATCCCAGTAGCAATATTGTAGTTGCCTATTTTTGCTGTCTAATCCCTTCCCCTTCTCCCTCATTCCCATTCCTCTCCAAATTAGCAACCCTGATTTTTCCTCTATATCTATGAGACAGTTTCTGTTTACTTTGCTCATTCATACAGTTTTTCATATTCCACATATAAGTGAGATCATATGGTATTTGTCCTTCTCTGACTGACTTACTTCACTCAACATTATAGTCTCTAGGTCCATCCATATCATTGCAAATGGCACGATTTCATTCTTCTTTATAGCGGAGTAATACTCCATTGTATAAATATACCACAGTTTCTTAATCCAGTCATCTACTGACGGGCATTTTGGTTGTTTCCAAGTCTTAGCTATTGTAAATTGTGCTGCTATGAACATCGGGGTGCATAACTTTTTTGAATAAGTGTCTTGGTTTTTTCAGGATAAATACCTAGGAGTGGAATTGCTGGGTCAAAAGGTAGCTCTATTTAGTTCTTTGAGATACCTCCATACTGACTTCCATAGTGGCTGCACCAATCTGCAGGCCCACCAACAGGTCAGCAGGGTCCCCTTTTCCCCACAGCCCCGTCAGCACTTGTTGTTTGTTGATTTGTTGATGATAGCCATTCTGACTGGAGTAAGGTGGTATCTCATGGTGGTTTTTATTTGCATTTCCCTAATGACCAGTGAGGTTGAACTTTTTTCATATGCCTGTTGGCCATCTGTATGTCCTCTTTAGAGAAATGTCTCTTCATATCTTCTGCCCATTTTTTAATTGGGTTGTTTGTTTTTTTGGTGTTGAGTTTCATGAGTGTTTTATAAATTTTGGATATTAACCCCTTTATCAGATATATCGTTGGCAAATATATTCTCCCATTCAGTAGGCTTCCTTTTTGTTTTATTAATGGTTTCCTTTGTTGTGAAAAAAACTTTTAAGTCTGATATAATCCCATATGTTCATTTTTTTCTTTTACTTCCCTTGCCCGTAGGGATGTATCAGTAAAAATATTGCTCCGGTAATGTCTGCAAATGTACTCCCTATATTTTCATTTAGGATTTTTATGGTTTCAGGTCTTACATTTAAGTCTTTAATCCATTTTGAATTTGTTCTTGTATAAGGTGTAAGGAGATGTTCCAGTTTCATTTTTTTGGCATGTGTCAGTCCAATTTTCCCAGCACCATTTATTGAATAGACTATCTTTACTCCAGTGTAAATTCTGCTTCCCTTGTCATAGATTAACTGTCCGTAAATGCTTGGATTTATTTCTGGGCTCTCTGTTCTGTTCCACTGATCGATGTGCCTGTTTTTATGCCAATACCAAACTGTCTTGATTACTGTGGCCTGGTAGTAGGTTTTGATGTCTGGTAGCGTGATCCCCCCAACTTTGTTTTTATTCCTCAGAATTGCCGAGGCTATTCTGGGTCTTTTATGATTCCATATAAACTTTAGGATTATATTTTCTATTTCTGTGAAAAATGCCCTTGGTAGTTTGATAGGAATTGCATTGAATCTATATATTGCTTTAGGCAGTATGGACATTTTAACTATATTAATTCTTCCTATCCATGAGCATGGTAGGTGTTTCCATTTATTTGTATCTTCTATGATTTCTTTCTTCAATGTCTTATAATTTTCTGAGTACAGATCTTTTCACTTCTTTGGTTAAATTTATTCCTAGGTATTTTATAGTTCTTGGACGCAATTGTAAATGGGACAGTTTTCTTAATTTCGCTTTCCATTAGTTTATTATTGGTATATGCAAATGCCACTGATTTCTGAACATTGATTTTATATCCTGCTACTTTACTGAATTCGTCTATCAGTTCCAATAGTTTTTTGATGAGTCTTTGGGGTTCTCTATATACAGTATCATGTCATCTGCATATAGTGACAATTTTACTTTTCCTTGCCAATTTGGATGCCTTTATTTCTTTTTTGTTGTCTGATTGCTGTGGCTAGAACTTCCAGCACTATGTTGAATAAAAGAGGAGAAAGTGGACAGCCTTGTCTTGTTCCTGATCTTAAGGGGAATGGTTTTAGCTTTTCCCCATTGAGTATGATGTTAGATGTAGGTTTATCATATATGGCTTTTTATTATGTTGAGATATGATCCCTGTATTCCCACTTTGCTAAGGGTTTTAACATAAATGGCTGTTGGATTTTGTCAAATGCTTTTTCTGCATCTATTGAAATGACCATGTGATCTTTATCCTTCATTTTGTTGATGTGGTGTATCACATTAATTGATTTACTTGATGTTGAACCAGCCTTGCGCACTAGGGATGAATCCCACTTGATCATGATGTATGATCTTCTTAATATATTGCTGAATTCTGTTTGCTAATATTTTATTGAGAATTTTTGCATCTATATTCATGAGGGAGATTGGCCTGTAGTTTTCCTTTTTGTGATGTCTTTATCTGGTTTTGGAATCAGGGTGATAGAGGCTTCATAAAAGAGTTTGGGAGCCTTCCTCCTTCTGGATTTTTTGGAATAGTTTGAGAAGAATAGGTGATAGTTCTTTTTTGAATGTTTGATAAAATTCACTTGTGAAGCCGTCTGGTCCAGGGCTTTTGTTTTTTGGGAGCTTGTCAATTACTGATTCAATTTCCTTGGTAGTAATCCGGGTATTTAGATTTTCTGTTTCTTCTTGCTAGCTTTGGAAGGTTGTATGCTTCTAGAAAATTATCCATTTCATCCAGATTGTCAAATTTGTTGGCATATAGTTGCTCATAGTAATTTCTTAGAATTTTTTGTATTTCTGTGATGTCTGTAGTCATTTCCTCTTTCATTCCTGATTTTGCTAATTTGAGTCCTCTCTTTTTTTTTTTTTTTGATGAGCCTGGCTAGAGGTTTGTCAATTTTGTTTATCTTCTCAAGAAACCAGCTCTTGGTTTCATTGATCTTTGAATTGTTTTTTCTGTTCTCTATATTGTTTATTTCTGCTCTGGTCTTTATTATCTCCTTTCTTGTACTCCCCTTGGGCCTCTTTTTGTTGTTCTTTTTTCCAGTTCCCTTAGGTGTAAGGATAACCTGTTGACTTGAGATTTTTCTTCCTTCTTTAGGTAGGCCTGCACTGCTATAAACTTCCTCTTAGGACTGCTTTCGCAGCATCCCAGAGATTTGGGGTCGTGGTGTTTTCATTTTCGTTTGTCTCGAGGTATCTTTGATTTCCTCCTTGATCTCATTTGTGACCCACTCACTATTTAATAGCATATTGTTTAGCCTCCATTTATTTGTCAGCTTCCCAGATTTCTTCTTATAATTGATTTCTAGTTTCATAGCATTGTGGTCAGAGAATACAGTTGAAATGATTTCAATCTTCTTAAATTTATTGAGACTTGTTTTGTGGCCTAACATGTGGTCTATCTTAGAAAATGTTCCATGTGCACTTGAAAAGAACGTATATTCTGTAGCTTTGGGATGAAATGCTCTGAAAATGTCTGTTAAATCCAGCTGGTCTAATGTGTCATTTAAGGTCGCTGTTTCCACATTGATTTTCTGTCTGGAGGATCTGTCCATTAGTGACAGCGGGTGTTGAAGTCCCCTACTATGATAGTGTTACTGTTGATCTCTGTCTTTATGTCTGACAATATCTGTTTTATATATTTAGGGGCTCCTATGTTAGGTGCATAGATGTTTACTAGAGTTATGTCCTCTTGTTGGATCGATCCCTTCATTACTATGAAGTGTCCTCTTTGTCCTTTTTGTTATATTCTTCAATTTAAAGTCCATTTTATCTGATATAAGTATCGCTTACTCCAGCTTTTTTCTCAGTACCATTTGCATGAAATATTTTACTCCATCCCTTTACTTTCAGCCTGTATGAGTCTTTGGATCTGAGGTGAGTCTCTTGTATACAGCATATACTGGGGTCTTGCTTTCTTATCCATTCAGCCACCCTATGTCTTTTTATTGGAGCATTTAATCCATTTACATTTAATGTGATTATTGATAGGTGTGTATTTATTGCCATTTTCTTATTTGTGTTCGTAGTCTTTCATAGGTTGTTTTTCTCTTCTACTTAAAGAAGCCCTTTTAGCATTTCCTGCAAAGCTGGCTTGGTGGTAATGAATTCCCTTAACTTATTTTTTTCTGCAAAGCTCCTTATCTCGCCTTCGATTTTAAATGATAACCTTGCTGGATACAGCAATCTTGGTTGTAGGCCTTTATTTTTCATCACTTTGAAAACCTCCTGCCACTCTCTTCTGGCCTGCAAAGTTTCTGTAGAAAAGTCAGCTGATAATCTTATGGGGGTACCCTTGTCAGTAACTTGCTGCCTGTCCCTTGCTGCTTTAAGGATTCTGTCTTTGTCCTTAACCCTTGCCATTTTCACTATAATGTGTCTGGGAGTGGGCCTGTTTGGAATCATCCTGTTTGGAACTCTCTGCACTTCCTGGGCTTGTATTTCAATGTCCTTTGCCAGGTTAGGGAAGTTTTCAGACATTATTACTTCAAATATATTCTCAATCCCTTGCTCCCTCTCTTCTCCTTCTGGTACTCCAATGACCCTTAGGTTATTGCGTCTGATGTTGTCCCCCAGCTCTCTTAAACTTTTGTTCATGTTTTTCATTATTTTTTACTTTTGTTGTGCCGCATGGGTGATCTCTGCTATTTTGTCTTCTAAGTCACTGATTCGATTTTCTGCTTCATCCAGTCTGCTAGTGATTCCATCAAGTTTGTTATTTAATTCAGTAATTGTGTTCTTAAGTTCTAGCTGGTTGCTTTTCATGATTTCTCTATCCTTCTTTATATTTTCATTAATTTCCTTGAACATTCTAATAATCAGTGTTCTGAACTCTGTCTCCGATAGGTTGGTTACCTCTATTTCCCTCTATTTCCACTGATTCAGGAAGTTTCTTCTGTTCTTTTATTTGTGTTATGTTTCTTTGTCTCCCCATTCTGGCTTACTCTTTGTGTTTGCTTCAATATAACAGATAGATCCCCCAGATTTCTCAGTCTTTTTCTGCAAACTTATATGGTGTGTGTCCTTTATATTTGAATTACTCAGTCTCCCTATTCTCTCTTGTGCTTGTATCTGAGGTGTTCCTTGTGTCGTGCGTCCTCACTTGTTGAAGTTTTAGTTTTGATTACTTTTGGTTTGTCAGTAGGTGGGATTGACTCCCAGATTGATTAGCTGTGAGGATCAGCAGCTTCTGCAGTTTATGAGCTGCTGTGAGAGGATTGACCCTCTGATGAAACTTGGACCCTATGGGTCTTAGTACCTGTAGTAACTTCTTTTGGGTGTGACTCTTGTATGTCAAACCCAGAAATGCTCTGGTTTTATCTAAAGTTGGCCTCCGGGTATGATGATTCTTGTGTCTGTTTGTTTGGACCCACTGCTGCAGAGTGATTTTAGAGCATAACAGATCAACAAGAACAACCTCCGCAGCCACCAAAGGAAACCAAATGCTCGCACAATTAAAAACAACCAACCATCAAACTACAGTCAACTTGTACAGAAATATCAATCATACTAATGAAGAAACCAAACAGAAACAAAACAAAAACCACATACTCAATAATAACAAAAGAGGAAACTAAATAAAATACAATATCCTAAAAATAAAAAAATAGAATAAACATGAGAAACCGATTAGCTATACCTAAAAAATAAAAAATAAAAATAAACTAAAATAATAATAAAAAAGTAAGAAAAATTTAAAAAAATAAATTTGCAGAAAAAGGAAAAGAGGAAAAGTATAGCAGTGAGAAGAATGAATAAAATAAGAGAGAAAGTGAGGGTGGGGAAAAAAAGAAAAAGAAAAGAAAGAAAAAGAAAAGAAAAAGGAAAAAAATATATATATATATATTTGTCTACACAACCATATATATTGACATATATTCAACTATATACACCTATATATATATGCCTATATTAAAAACTACAATATGATTATAATGAAATAGAAATAAAAACCAAAAACAACCAAGATAAGCAGCCAATAAAGGGAAAACAAAACAGAATAAAACCAAACAAACCAAAAATACCCGTGCTGGTCTAGGCTAAAGTCCACCAAGCTCTCTTCAGATTGTCTGCTGTACAAAAATTCCTGTGCGTCTTGTGGGAACAGTAGGCCACCTGATGCCTAGCGTGATCCTGGCACTGCAGGTTTGCTGTACTTGGAGTGTGGTTGTGACGTGTGATTGGTGGTTTTTACAAAGTCACTGCCTTTTTGCTTTTGCCTGTCCTAAGGCAGGCTGCGCCCCCAAAGGCTCAATGAGTGTCTCTGGGCACCCTTTGGTTGACAGCCGTGGAGAATTAAAGAATTCCTCACTACCAAAAGCCTGCTGCTAAGAATCTGTTAATTAGTGCCTCAGCAGATGAACCTGCCCTGCCTCCCAAGCCTTGCCTAAAGGTGGGGGCGGGGTGGGTAGTCTCACTCTGCTGCCTTTACTGGGTGGAAATTCTCAACCCCCTGCAGGTAAGGATATCTTCCTAGTCTGCCCCTATTGCTCCCTTCAGGAGTCAGTTTAAGACTGTCTTGGCGGTGGACAAAGTTTGTGGGAGTGGGTGAGTTATTGGGTTGTTTTTTTTTTTTTGCTTTCTGTTCAAGAGTAGAAAAAGGGAAAAAAAAATAAAAAACATAAAAATAAACAAAGCCACAGTTCCAACACTGTTTCAAGCTAAGGCCTTTGCCTCTTATGCTCCAGCGGAGTTCCTGCTGCTCTCCCAAAGGATCTGCCGGGATTTAGGGAATTGCGCGCACCCTACCGTGTGGCCAAGATCCCCGCTCCGCGTCTCTCAGGGACCTGCGTCTCCACCCGGCGCACTGCTTGTCCGAGCGAGTCCTCTTTTTCCCCTGCTCCCGGGTTCCAGGCTTCTGCCTCGGAGCCGGCGCGCCCGCGCGGAAATCCTGCTGCTCTCCCAAACGGTCTGCCGGGATTTAGGGGACTGCGCGCACCGTGCTGCTTGGCTCCGATCCCCGCTCTGTCTCTCCGGGATCTGTGACTCCAGCCGGCGCGCTGCGTCTCCGTGGGCGAGTCCTGTGTTTCCCCTGCTCCTGGGTTTAAGGCCTCTGTCTTGGAGCCGGCGCCGTTCTCCTGCTGCGCTCCTGGAGGGACTGCCGCCGGGGTTCAGGGGACTGCGCGCACCTTTCCACGCGGCTCCGATCCCCGCTCCGTCTCTCGGGGACCTGCGTCTCCGCCCAGCGCGCGCTGCTTCTCCGCGGGCGAGTCCTCTGTTTCCCCTGCTCCCGGGTTTCAGGCTTCTGTGCTCCGCGGGACCCGGTGGGCACAGAGACTGATCCCTGAACCGGGAGGGTGCAGGGACTGATCTTGCCCTGCCGCTGCGGGGCTCTGCACCCTGCTTCCTGGGGAACGCGGGTGCAGCTCGCACCTCTGCACAGTCGTCTCCTCTCTCTCCTCCCGCACTTGCCCGGCCTGAGCTTCTGCCTCAGACCGCAAACCAACGCGCTCTGGCTGAGCTCTGGGTGGGCCGCGGGCCGCAGGGAGCGAGCCGGGGAACACTCACCGTGACTCAGCAGCCGGGGTGCGGGCTGCACCTCACGCGTCTCGCCGCCTTCTTCCCCTACTCGCCCGGCCTGCCCACCTTCCAGCAATCCTTGTGTGGAACTCTTAGTCGCTCTGTGTGATGAGTAGATGTCTCTTTGAAGCGTATTAGAAGTTCAAATTGTGGATATCTCCAGGGGAGATTTCATGGAGCCCTCCTCACAGCCGCCATCTTGCCCCCCCAAAACCAACTCTTAACGAATGTGCCACTCGGCTGGCCCTGCAATAGTTATACTTTTTACCCCTCAAAGTGACAACCCCCCTCCCCCAGTTCACCATCCCACTCCTCCTCCCCATATCATACATATCTATTACAATTCCTTTGACTCCCTTCCACAGTATAATCCACATCCTGTGACTATCTATATATTCAATTACAATTGGCATACAATATTATACAACATCAGTTTCAGGTATACAGTGCAGTGATCAAGCCTCTACTCCATCCATGAAGTGATCTCCCTAACAAGACATGTGACCACAAAATATTGACAACATTATTATATTCCCCGAACTATCGTTCATATCCCTGTGGCAATATTGTAGTTACCTAAAATCAGCTGACTTTTATTCACACATCAGTCCTTCTGAATCACCATTGTTGAAAGATGCACTGTTATCTTAAACAATGTTTTGGGGGGACGAAGGGTAGAAAAACTGTGACTGCTCCAGCTACAACACTAGAATGCACTGCTGACAGCACTTCCCCACAGACTCCCTTCTTCCAATATTGGTAGGGAAATAAGTGTGATGAGTGAGGGGCTTGTATATGACTTATTCGGCTTGGCCATTACAAGTGTATAGACTATCATCATACGCCTAATTCCATAACAACAATAGGAGCAGGCACGCTCTGTCTATACGAGAATACACACACACACACACACACACACACACACACACACACACACCACTCAAGCAATATGGATCACTGTGCAAAGAAAAAGTGAAAAAGTTAGGGACCTCTCCTCTCCTCTCCTCTCTCTCCCTCCTAAAGTACAAAAGCAGGAACAGGAGAGAGTTTTTACATTATCCGTATAATTACCTAACTTACCCTCTTCATTTTGCCTGGGCAGAACAGCTGTATAAGTCTCGAGAATGAAACAGGCCCTTAAAGGTTAATTAGGATCATATTGGCAAAAGTTGCTGCTAGTTGTAAAATGTTACTGCACATCCCCTCTCCAATGGACAGTTTCTTTTTCACCACTGCTAATTGCCAAAGTAAGTTTTCTCTAATGACACACTTTTGTCCCTCATCTTACTCAACAGTGTGAAGAAGATAAGGAGAAGGAGACCCACTGTAAACAAGTGACAAATTATACACTGAGGTTTGGTAACGTATAATAAATTACTGTCATTTCAATACTTCCATGACCTTTGTGGTACATTTATGCAAAGAATAATGAACAAAAATACCTCGGAAAATTGCCTGAACTTCTTGTCCTATATACATAGAAATTTGATTATAATACTATTCAGGCTGGGAGAAGGTGGAGAGGAACAGAAGAGAGCTAACTTCCAGGAAATCTTCTTATAATGGAGTCAATTTGACAACTTAGCAAACAAATCTCTTTACTCAGATTCAAAAAGAATCTGGGTTGTGGCGAATTCTGTTCTATGAGTAGAATATTAGGAGCTTTCAAAGTATGTTCTTATTGCACAAATCTAAGGACTTGCCAGCAAGGATCTAAGCAAATTCAAACCTTTCTTGACCCTTTTGTCTTCAAAACTTTTCCTAAGAATTGCATTTTTTCACTGTCTGTATCACCTATTTGGCCACTTGCCTTTAGTTGTGCCAAAACAGTGTTTAAAACTTGCCCATGAATTTAGTCTGCAGCCTTTATCTGCTTCCTACTATCCCAATGTGGGTAAAAGAAGAAACTAGAAAGATTTAGAATGATCTGGCACTGTCTGCAAAGTGTAGACTGAAGTTTTCAAGAGTTGATCCTGGATCCATACCCTACTTCAAGGAAACAGGTGATGTGTGGAATGTGAAGAGGGATAGGTCCTAACCCTCCATCCCAAATTTGGTCTGTAATCGCAGATGCCTTCTCATCCCAATGGAGCCATGGTGCTGTAGCCACAAGAGCAAGGAAGAGTGAATCTCAAGTCCTTGTACTATTTATTAACTGGATGACCCTGTTACATTACTGAGGGATACTTTTTTCATCTAGAAAAGGAAATTAATATTGCCTGCCCTAACTCGGCAGCTGTAGAGTTCAAAATTCTTTATGGATGTGAACATTCATGGTGCTATCAGTGCACCAAAGTAAATTTGGGGAATGCAGAGATTTGCAAAGATTTCTTTCTTGCTCTGAGACTTTCCTCAGTGAAAATAAATGTAGATAATAAATGCATTGTGTTCAGTAGCAATAAAGCAGGCCTTCAATAAAATCATCTTTTATTGCTGCGGAAGCTATTCTGGGGTAACTCTACTTTAAAAAAACTACAACCTACAAACACAGGAATTCATAATGGAAAAAAAGTCAACTCTGGACTCTACCATACATATTATTTTTGAAATGGAAAAGGCCTATGAAAATTTAAGTGAGTTACGGCACATAAGGATGTTCAAAGTACTCAGAGGCCCAAGAACTCTCTTTGGACCTTATGCTTTATGCATTAATTATAAAAAAAAATATGGCACTGTGCACCACAGTGACTGCCCTGGAGATGTTTTTGATGTGTGAAGAAAAAAATGATCATTGATACAGATTTCATCTATTCATTTGTTTTCATGTAATCCAATCCCTGAATGGGTCTTGCAATGTTCAGTGGTGTCATTTTACATCTTATTTATGCCCTATAAAGAAGGGAATTCAGGTAATGCGATATGTGATATGTGTGCTGAGGAAAATGACAAAACTATTAGCTTTACACAATAATTCCTGTAGTCTAAGGAATATATAGCAAGGCATCTCTTCCCTGTGAGTTATAGTGCCAAGGCCCCTGTGAGGTCTTTTCTTTGTAGTGGGCTTGTCCATAAAGCCTAAGCTGTTGGTGTTTGCAGAAGGGAGCAGATGAATACGATATTAGAGCTGTATGGGAAAATCCTCACCCTCAGCAAAAACTGGCCTATTTATGGGACAATCTCAAAGGGTGAGGTATTTTTCATTCTAACCTTTAATAGCACAAGGAAAACAATCAATGGAGATGGTTTTTCATGGAGGAAAGTGTAGATTTTTCACTTTGGTGCCAATTTTGTGTTGTGTTTGCATCTTTTCTTATTAGAATGAGTTTCTAGTTTCACCTTTGTACCATGTTCTTACCCACTTCCTCAATTCCTTTTAACAGAAGTTATCTGTTAAAATATGTATTGAGATCTTGGCAATGAAAACATAGTCTATGTCCTTTGAGAGTTTAGCCCGGTCAGAACATAATGTATCACTTTCGAATGACAGCCAAAAGCTAAGAAAACTGTTTTCTCCCTCATCCAACTTAGTACTCTCAGACCTACCTTAGGTGTTTGGAGTGGGGTAGGGGAGGCAGAGATGTAAGTTGAATGATATAAGCTAGAAGACTAGCTTGTTTATTTGTTTAATGCATTCCTTGTTATTTCTAAAATAAATTATACTTCAACTTAGCAATGAAATAAAAATAAATAACTCATACTCAGAGAGCATTGTAATCTGCTTAATTAACCCAACTACTTCAAAACAGTTGTGGTTACTGGTGAGGTTATGGGGAAAATGGAAGGCTCATTCATTGCCATGGCAGCAGCAATTACAGTCATTTATGCTTTCTTACCCACTTCTAGAAATTTATCCTATGGAAGTAATTCAAATTGAGGCATAAAGCTACAAGCACTAAAATATTTGTTGCCGTATTACCTGTGACTGTAGAAGAATTTAAATGACCTTGTGAATCCAACAAGAGCAGAATAGTTAAATCAATTTAGTAGGTTAACTGCATAGAATATTATAAAGTCATTAAAAATAATTATTAACACTATAAAACAGCATTGAAAATGTTTATGATATACTATTAATTGAAAAACCAGAATATGAAGTTACTATATTGCTATAATTACAACTACATAAAGTATGTATGTCTTTAAGACTAAAGGAGGACATAGAAAAGTGGTAAAAACTGTTTTGTGGTGTTTGGATTAAAGGTAAAATAGTTGATACAGCATTTACTTTAGTGCCTTTAAAATAATTAAATTGGGGGTGTGGGGGAGTTGGAGAGAGAGCTGAGTCAGCTAAACGAAACTTGGATGAAATCAAGCAGTTACTTGACCTAAAGAAATATGCTGTCTCTTTTTAAATTTCCAGTTTCTGGTGCAAGACTATCTGCATTCAAACCATTCTCTACCAGTCTAAGATGAGACACTGGGTAAGTCAGTTAACCTTCTGGGTCCTTACATTCCCATCCCACTTAGCTCACGAAATTACTGAGGGATAATAATTTTATGCAAGTAAATAAGCTGATAGTAACTGCTCAATCAATACAGGTTAACTATTATTATAATTTCAATAGAGCTTGAATGCCTTCCGTAACTTGAGACTAAGGTTACTGTAGGAAACTGCTTCATTTAATTTTAAATGAATTTTAAATAAACGCTCCTTTGTTTAGAGTGGTGGGATACAGGAAAAAGGGGAGGGTAATTAAATGGAGGTGTCATTTGTAAAATGTCAGCAGTTTCTTATACATTTGTAAACCAAATAGAGTGTTGATGGACCAAAATAGTCAAGAAAAATTTTTGCAAGGCTAATTTGACCACAAGCATGATCTATGACAAGATAAACAAAAACGGAAATCTCTTTATACTCCATCTGGAAGTTGCTGAATAAAATTACAGATGCAAATTACGCTCAGAGTCTGAAAATGCACCAATCAGTTCTGGTTTATCCAACTGCACTGCCTCTCTCTCCTCAAATCACCATGTGTGGCCTTTCTTCATGACACTGATTGACCTCACCTTATAATGTATGACTCTGCCGATAGAAAGAGATTCACATCAGACATTTATCATCAAAGCAACTAGACAGTGTTGCAGAATTGAGTACCGGAGATTGTTCTTTCTCAGCAATTTATAACCTGGTTCTTTCCAGTAGTTCCCATCACCAGATGGATGTTTTAGCTCTTCCTGGATTTGTAGGACACAGTGCTTAGGTCTGGGTGGATCATGTCATTTATCCCCGTGTCTCCAAACAGTGGGCTTCACACAATTAGTCATTTCTTTAGCCCTGAAAGAGCAAGATGGCACACTATCTTAGGTCAGTAACCTCCTTCACTAATTCACTTAGCAGAAATCTTTAGTGAACAGATGTGTGGGGGAAGGGCAGTGAGGGGGAGGATCACACTGATATATAAGCAGGTACATACATTCATATATAATTTTTTAACCTCTTGGACTGGAAAAAAAATTTAATGTTTGATGACATGCTCTATGGGCAAGGCTGTAGGGAAGTGGGCACTTATATATTTCTGGTGTGACTATAAATTTATACAACCCATATAGAGAGCTTTTGGTAATAACCACAAAAATTATAATTGTACACATATGTATCCTTTCAGTCAGCAATTCCATTTATGGGGATTTTTTTTCTACAGAGTAACTTGCATCCTTGTGACATGATGTATATGCAAAGTTATTCACTGTGGCATTGTTTATAATATAAAAGATGGGGAGGGGGGGCAAGACTAAATGTCCATCAATACTATGAAGCTTGGTAAAAAAAAAAATAAAAGGATGAGGATACAAACAATAAGAAAATATTTCCAATATCTATTATAAAGTAGAGAAAGCAGCATGCAAAACAACAAATATAATATGACAATCTTTCCATAAAAGGAGGGAGAATAAGAAAATACATTTGAATTTATTTATTTTTACATTAAAAACTCTGGAAAACACTTAAGGGCTTAAAAAAATTGTTATTTGGGCTGGCCAAGGCTGTGGGCAAAATTGAACAGATGAAGAATGGGATGGGAGGCAGAATGGTATAAGTGGATTAGTGCTTAAAAGAAATTTTAATGGTACTATTTAGAAAATACATATAGGGCCGGCCGAGTGGCACATTGGTTAAGAATTGGCTTGAGATGCCAGTGACTTCGGTTTGGATCCCACATATGAGGGCCAGTGACACTGCCGTCTACAGCTAAGATGGTGAACAACAGCTCCACCTGGAGCTGGGCTGCTGTGAGCCCCCAGGGACAGCATAGCTGCAGTCTCTGCTGCAGTGGCCTGCCATAAGCTACAGTGAGTGGCTGGCAGCCAGCGTGAGTGGCTGGCAGCTGGAGTGAGCTGCCAAGAGCCGCTGTGAATGGGCATCCAGAGGCCAGCAACTGATTTGCCTCAGCCAAGAAGAATGCAATGATGATATCAACATGAGCCAATGAAGCAATGTCCTCCACAACTAGACTGAAGAACAAAAGGACAGCAACTTGTCTTTCCCCTTTCCCAGTTCCCCAATGCTGTTCCCCTCCCCCAATTCCCCAATAAAATCTTTAAAAAACAAACATATAATTTACCCTTAAGTCAGGTACTCTTCCCCCCAAAATTATCTTAAGCCACTATTCATTTGCTGCCCTAGATTATTTTTATTATGAGTTCAAGATTTTATCCCTTCACTGGTTTGATCATTTATTCCTTATGGTCCATTGTGTCTTGCATTGTGATTGGTGCATATTATGTACTGGGAAATAACTGACATTCCCTTTCTAGACCCAAAACACATTCAGACACTGGATCCTACTACCCAACCAAACCTCACTTGGTCCCTGACTCAATCTCTATACCCAACCCCACTCTATCAGGATGTCCACCTCCCACACAAGCTGACCCACCCCATGAATCATCAGTTCATCACACTATCACGTGCACCCCCATTCTCTTGCTCCACCTCAAACAAACTCCACTTGAACTTAGACTAGATTCCAATTCTACTGAGCTCTGTCCTGGGCACCCCTCTGTAGCTATGCCCAGATAGATGGCTAGTCTCTTCTCTCCCTGCAGTCCCAGGCATGGACCGACCACTCAGCCTTCCCCTGGAGGTGGCATCTCCTGTGGATGGAGTCCACCCCCTTCTCCAGCTGCCTCCACCTGCAAGAGCTCATTTCTATCCACTCACCAGAGGACTCTCTCAGGGAAGGTACTACAAGCAGCACATGCAGGCACCACCTTTAAAAGAGGCTCAACCCCCATTGGTGGGACCTGGACCATAAGAATGAGTGTCTGTGGCCCTAATGCATCCTCAGTGTGAATCACCAGGAACACCCAGCCAAAGAGCAGACATGGGCCTCACAGCCATCTGAGCTTAAGGACCAAAGAAGAAAGGATCTAGAAGAAATCAAATTAAGTCACGCAGGAAGCTTCCTTGTGAGGGGCCCAGCAAAGCTTCATCTAGGAAGGGCCATGTGGAAGTGTCTCAGGCATGGCCTGGAGAAGGGCCTAAAAAGTAACATCACAAGAGGCTCTAAATATTACCTAGTGAAGAGTCTGGGGCTACCTTTGAGAAGAAGGCATGTGACTGAGTGAGTCACTCAAGAAAAACTAAGGGAATGAACTCTCAAAGGGCAAAGGCAGAACCTAGACAAGAAGCAACTAGATGACACCCAAGAGTCCATGGTCAAGAGTTCATGGTTAAAGTCTGGCCTAGTGGTGCATTGGTGAGGAGCTGGCTTGGGACACCAGCTCTGAGCAGCAGGGCCCTGGTTTGGATCCCACATATGAGGGCCAGTGACACTACCCTCTGCAGCTAAGGTGGTGAACAACAGCTCCACCTGGTTGCCTCTATAGCTAAGATGGCAAGCTATGGTGTGGGCTGCAGCCTATGCTACAGTGGGCTGCCATAAGCTACAGTGAGCAGCCAGCAACCAACGTGAGTGGCTGACAGCCAGCGTGAGCTGCCAAGAGCCGCTGTGAGCAGTCATCCAGAGGCCAGCGACCGATCTGCCTCATCCAGGAAGAGCACAATGATGATACCAACATGGGCCAGTGAAACAATGTCCTCCACAACTAGACTGAAGAACAAAAAAAGACCGCAACTTGTCTGTTCCCCTTCCCCGATTCCCCAACGCTGTTCCCTTCCCCTAATTCCCCAATAAAATCTTTAAAAAAGAAAAAGAAAAAAGAGTTCATGGTCAAAATGACCATGAAAGGTAAATGTTTTGAATCCATTCAGGACATCGAGGCAACCACGACAGCACTTGTGAAAGAGGACTTCCAGGACTGTTTCAGAAAGTGGCAAGAATAATGGGATAAGTGTGTTTGAAGTGAAGGGGACTATTTTGAGGGGAATTAACGGCAACGTGTCTTTTGCTGTAATAAATTTTTTCAATTTAAACATTTACCGTATTGTTTGATCACACCTCTTAAGCTGCATAGGCTACTTTCTTTCAATTGCTAAAACTATCTTTTCTACTTTTCTCACCACAATATAAAAATGATCATTGAAATGATAAGTTATAATTAAAAATTTACAGTGGCTACTATAATAATGTTATAATGGAAACTGTTAAGTGCTTAGGTACTAGCAAATTAACAGTTGTGCTTATGCCTACAGATTAATCCCTAAAGATATGAAGAAGTTGACTGGAAGTGAAAAAGAAAAAGTAAGGTAAAAGTTAATGTATAGGTGAAAAGATAAATAATGGAAAACAAATAAGAACTTACTATGTGTCATGTACTCTGCTAAGCACTGTACATACATTGACAAATTTAAAAAATGTCATTTAGTGAAAGACTAAAAATTTAATTCAAAGAATAATGGACAATATAATCAAATTATTCAGCAAAGTAAGGCTGTATAACTAAGAAAGGAGATTCTCAGCACAGCTACATATTGTGAGACCAGAATATTTATGGACTACCTTCTAGGTAGGGAGTGAGACAGAGGCAAATAAGTTAATATAATGTGATCAATGCTGTGACAGACTGCATAAGAGAACAAAGGAGGGGGAGTGAATAATTCCACACATGGAGGAGGAGGGGAAAGCCTTACAGACGAAATGACATCTGAGAGGACAGTGAATCAAAAGGGGGCTTTTGTTAGCCCCCTTTAATTTTGTATGAAGAAACTAAGGAAATAGAATCTTGGGGGCATTTCTTTGAAACATAAGTATTTTGAAACCAATTTCTACTGAACCACATGTCCAAATCAACTGATGTTCTCGACTGTCTGCTTAAGACATGCTGACTGGTGTCCATTCAACGCTGAAAATTTCTGACCATTTGGCTAACCTCTGTGAGCCTCCATACTTCCACACACCCCAGTTAGGTCACATGCTTATCAGAGTCAGCTCACTTTGTTCTTAGACTTCATATGGTAGCTGTACTTTGCAAATGATTTAATTTGATTAAATATTTATGCCAGATGTACATTGTAATTAGGACTTTAATTAAATATTAAACTAATCAATGAAATGTAAGTTAAAAAAAGTTATTATTCCTTCTAAAGCACAATTGAACGCTTTGGAAAGACTCCATAAGGGCTAGCCACAAAATAAAAATATTCTGATGAATTATGTGTGGACAACAACTATAAAAGTTTTTGAGGGGTTATAAAACAAGAAGGATTCTGAACTCAGATTGTGCCAAAATTGTTAAGTATCCTTAAGTGTTTTCATTAAAGTGTCTTGCATCACTTAAAGAAATAGGTACAAAAGAGTAAATTGTAGATTGGAAATAGTAGATTATGCCTCATGGGTGTGATTCATAGAAGAAAGATCCGGAACTCCATCAGACTTCCCATACTCAAAGGAAAGATTGTGATTCTATATAAAGTGGTTGCCAATGAATGTAGATTTATCTCACAACATGTAGTTGTGCTCTGAGAATCTCCTTTCTTAGTTATACAGCCTTGCTTTACTGAATAATTTGAGTATACTATCCATCATTTTTGAATTGAATTTTTAATCTTTCACTAAATGATATATTTTTTAAACCTGTCAATGTATGTACAGTGCTTAGCATAGTACCTGGCACATAGCAAGTTCTTTATTTGTCTTCTATTATTTATCTTTTCATCTATATATTAACTTTTATCTTACATTTTTTGGGGGGATATCTTTTCACTTCATATCTTTAGGGATTGTTCTGTAAGCATAAGCACAACTATCAACTTGCTGGTACCCTAAGCACTTAACAGTTTCCATTATAACTTATTATTATAGCAGCCACTATAAAATTTTAATTATAACTTATCATTTCAATGATCACTTTTATATTGTGGTGAGAAAAATAGAAAAGATAGCTTTAGCAATTGAAAGTAGTCTATGCAGCTTATGAGGTAGGATCAAACAATACAGTGAATGTTTAAATTTTAAAAATTATACACTAAAAGACACAGTGTCATTAATCCTCCTCAAAATAAGCCCCTCTCTTCAAACACACTTGTCCCATCATTCTTGTCACTTTCTGAAGCAGTTCTGGAAGTCTTCTTTCATGAGTGTCTTTAGTTGCGCTGTCGTGGCTGCCTCGATGTCCTGAACTGACTCAGAACATCTACCTTTCATGGTCATTTTGACTTTGGGGAAGAGCCAGAAGTGGCACAGTGCTAAGTCCGGTGAATAAGGTGGATAAGGACACATTGTAATGTTTAATTTGACAGAAATTGCCATACCAGAAGTGATGTGTGATACAGAATCTTGCCATTATGATCAAAAACTATGGTGAATGCTGCTTCCGGGTGCCATCCAATGGAAAGGCAGGGAACTTCAGTACAGGCAGTGGTGCCTGGAACCTTAGTAACTGTGTGACAAGTTTCAACTTGTTCAGTGCAGTCAGTCCAGTGTGAGCTACAGTTGCGAGAAGGTGTATTTTAAAGTGTGCCCAAAATCTTCTTCCACTATGACAACACTCCATGTCATACATTGCTTCTGGTATACAGCAATTTCTGTCAAATAAAAACCTTATGGTGTGTCCTCACCCACCTTATTCAAAGGATCTGGCACCGTGGGATTTCTGGGTTTTCCCTAAAGTCAAAATGATTCAGGACATTGAGGCATCCACGACAGCGCGACTAAAGATACTCACGAAAGAGGACTTCCAGAACCGCTTCAGAAAGTAGCAAGAACAATGGGATGTTTTCAAAGCAAGGGGGAATACTTTGAGGGGGATGAATGGCAATGTGTCTTTTACTATAAAGAATTTTTTTTAATTTAATCATTCACCATATTTTTTGATCACATCTCATACACCAAAGTATATGATGAATCAAAATAGGTAGCTGAAATGAGAATTCTAAGTGATCTTTTTCATTATTAGTCTCCGATTTCCACAGGACAAAAATCTTTCCTTTATAGTAAGTGGTACAAGAAAATAGCACATAAACTCTTTAATTTTAGTACCAATATTATGAGAAGAGCTAATGAATTTTCATTTGAGCTATGACCCTAGCCTAGAAGAAGCCATCTGATTAATCACATTCCACAGCATTATAGCTCAGCACATCTCATCCTCATACATATTCTAAATATACTAAATCTTGAACCACCTACCCCAAAACCTGATTCCTCATCATGGAAATACTTCCCAACAACCCCAAGTTGATCCAGCTGATCAGAATGATCCAGCCACTACAAATTGTTATAAGGACAAAATTTACACCATAGTCTACAAGCTATACAACCATAAATAGCAGCTTTGGATATGATGTCTATAGTGCAATAGTCACAGAATTCTTGTCCTTTCCTGTGGGACTCCAACATCCTCATGTTTGTTTTGCTTGTTCGTTTATTTTACTTTTCAGAGCCATTATTACTTGCAAGGTGGTTTTAAGTCTTATCTGACATTGACAATATCTTGCTTCAACAAGAAGCATGCTGGAAGAGAGAAAAAGGATGCTGTGACAAAGGCTAGGACACTGGGAAGAAGGACACAGGAGTCAAAAAGGAGACCATGCTCCAAGAAGAGGGAAACCACCCCCAACACATTTTGTATGGTTCACAGTTTTACCACCCATAGGTGCTACTTTGGCATTGCAGTTAGTCACAGTATCCATATTTTTTCAAACCCAAAACATGGATCAAGTCAATGTAAGTCATGCAGAGAGTGCAACAGAATATTTAACTCACGATTGGTCTAGAAAATTTGGTGGCCATACATTTAGGCCATTAATGTAACTCTGCAGAGTAAAATAAACACTGGATGGGGAAGAGTTAATTCCTGATTTGCATGTTGGTGGCAGTGTTCTCCTTGCCTTTGTCTATTGTGATCCACCATTATGTAAACTATTCTATGTAGCCTCGAATAAGTACAACTTTTCCATTGTTTTAATGCATTAAGAATGCAAAAATGGTTATCTGTATGCAATTCTTCTCTGAGTACTATAGGTTTCATACACATAAAATATTTTAAGACTCTTGATTTAACATGGGTAAAAGAAATGTATGCCCTTATACATGGCAACATCGGGGACCCAGACCAACTCATAAAATACTCAAGTAGAAGGTATGATAGGTTTTGGGGTAGGTGGGAGCAGTAGTGAAACTTCTTTTTTTCTCACTACTTTGTTGAGAAAAGGAACTGAAGACATCCTGTCTGAATTGCCCAATGGTAACAATTCTATCATTTAAACTTCAATATATGATCCTTCTTGGATACCCACACTCTCTAAATTTTTTAATTACCCCTCCCCAACCAAAACCTTTTTACCACTTTTATCACATTGATTATCTGAATGGTTTTTTCATGAGTATATGGGAAAAGATACTGTTGAAGCAGTCAGTTATAGAAAATAAGCTCAAGTATTCTCATGGAAATAGGGTGGTGACCAATTGTTCCTATTTTCCAGAGACAAGGGGGTTTTCTGGGAAATGGGACTTTCAGTGCTAAACCGAGCAAAGTCCTGGGCAAGTGGGAATGAATTAATCAGTAGTATCAAATGTTTAAACAGGACATTAAATCAAATGGCAGGTGGATCCTTCCGGTTCACCAAAATTCCATGAAACTACAAGAAGGGTATTTTTAAATGAAAGAATAAATCTACAGCTGTTCAGGAAAATAGAAAAAAGGAAGAGGAGGGAACTCCTGAAAGATAGCCAAGATCAGATATAAAGATAAACAGAAAGTGCTTAGACTGCTATAAAATATGAGGGTAAGAGAGGTTTGGGGGCAATCCAAATCCAAAATAAATGGAGACAAGAAAGTAGAGAAAATTCTAAGGCAATAAATAAGGTAAATATTTGGGTATGTATACACAAAAAGGCTTAGCCAATTTCGCCCTTCATACTTTTTCCGATTTATATTAAACACTGAATGATAGGCACAGACAGCAACGCACTAAAGCATAAATATGGGCACTGAGGCCAGAGGAAGAAGGCAGTGTTCAAAGAAGCAACTGAAAAAGCCTCATATCCAAAGACAAATACTAAACTCAATCTTTAAAAAATTATTTATATACCTATATACACACATATATACATACATGTATCTTTATATCTATCTACCCATCCACATACATATATGCATATATATCCCAAATTAAGGATGTTACTTAATAGGAAAACAATATAAGCATTTCTGCAAAGGTCAGCGACAAGGCAAAAATGTACACTAACTCCATGATACTATTTACATGATATTATAGTTATTAGTTAATGTAATTGGACAAGAAAAAACAATTAGAGCTATGACAGAAAATAAATTATCTATATTTGCAGATGGCATGATAATATACCTGGAAAACCCCAAAGAATCAATGATAAAACTAATTCAAGCAATAAAAGCAAGAGATATAAAATTAACATGGAAAAATTAATAGCTCACACATACACAAATGATATCTAGATAGAAGAACTAGTGGAAGAGAAATTCAATCTACAGTAGCAAAAAAATGAACTTGAAAAATAAACAACAAAAAATTTAGAAATAAACTTCAATAATATTAAAAAATCTATGTAAAGAAATAAAACATCCTTCCTCCCACCTTGTTCTTTTTTGGACATCTCAACATCATCAAAATATCAGTTCTTTGCAAAGTTAAAAATATCAAGATGCTGCTTTCTATTGCTGAACAACTTGATAATTAAGTTCTTATTGAATAATAACCATGCAAGAATATAACTAGGAAAATGCTGAAAAAGAAGAGCTACGAGAGTTGACTAGCCCTACCAGATACTAAAATATTATAAATTCACTATAAAACAGTGTGATGGTATATGGAGAGATGACCAAACTAAAGGAATAGAAAAGAAAGTCTAGAAATAGACCTAACATTGTATGGAAATCTAGTGCATGATAAAGGTGACAGCTCATATGATAATGGAAACATTTTGCTATGGGGCGAACCTAGACTTTTGAACCATGGTGTTGGCACAATAGGTTAGTCATTTGAAAGAGATAAAAATTTTAATTAGATCCACTCCTTACATCATATGCAAGATTATAATAATAGAATCCAAATTGATTAAAGATCTATATATAAGAAAAAACCTCTATAAACAATAAAAGAAAACATAAGTGGATTCCTCTATAATTTTGGTGTAGGGAAAGGCTTTCTAATCACGACTCAAAATGCAGATGTAATAAGAGATTGACAAATTTAACTATATAATTTTTTAATGCAGAGCCAAAAAAACCCTACAAAGTCAAAAGAAAAATGACAAATTTAAAAAAAGCATTTGAAATATATAGAGAGGGTGCCAAAAAACAATGTATATACAATTTTAAGAAAGGAAAAAACTGTATTAAAATTGTAATGCTCAATATATACTGATACCAAAAGAATACAAGTCATGTGTATACATTTCTTGACACCCTAGTATAATAAAAATGATACCCCAATTATATAAAAATTCTGGAGGAAAAGACCAAAAATGACATAAATATGTACAAAATACAAGTACAGACATTGAAATGGCTTTTAAACATTGAAAGGAGATGTTGTAAACAACAAGCACTTTCATGTATTGTTGATAGAAATAAAAAATAATACAAATCCTGCAGAGAGAATTTGTCAATATGTACACAACTACAAATGCATTCAACTTTCGACCAAGCAATCCTATTTCTTGGAAATTACTCTGAACATACACCTCAAACAATTTGAAAATACAAATACAGATGATTATTTATTGCAACATTATTTGTAATTGCAAAATATTGGAAAGTACCTAAATATCCAAACAGGAGATGTGTGGAATAAGTGATGATATATTTACACATTGATATCTATGCAGTTGTTAAAAAAAAAAATGAGGAAAATATATTGTTATGGAGTATTTTTAGGCTATATTGTTAAGTGAAAAAAGCAAAGTGAAAAATATATTTAAAGAAGGGGAAATAGGAAAAATTTGTAAATCTGCTAGGTTTTTGCAGAAATCAACACAGGAAGATTAAATAGGAATAAATAAAACTGGGTGTCTATTGGAGTAGTTGTTATGAATTGAATTGTGTTCCCCAGAAATCTTATGTTGAATTTCTAAT
The DNA here is from genome assembly GCA_033961575.1 of Aselliscus stoliczkanus. NCBI lineage: Eukaryota > Metazoa > Chordata > Mammalia > Chiroptera > Hipposideridae > Aselliscus > Aselliscus stoliczkanus. The sequence continues at coordinate 157,783,238 of CM066728.1, forward strand.
GCTTAGTACCTCAGAATGTGACTTTATTTGGAGATAGGATTGTAACAGAGGTAATCAAGTTAAAATGAGGTCATTAGGATGAGTCCTAATCCAATATGCCGGGCATTCTTATAAGAAGGAGGAATTTAGACACAGAGACATGCATAGAGGGAAGAGAATGTAAAGAAACACAGAGAGAGATGGCTATCTATTAAAACCCAAGGAGAGAGCCCAGAATAGATCCTTCCCTCACAGTCCTCAGAAGGAACCAACCCTGCCTACACCTTGATTTTAGATTTCTAACCTCCAGAACTGTGAGACAATAAATTTGTTATTTAGCCCACCCAGTCTGTGGTACAGTGGCCACCACTCACCTGTGGTTTCATTTTCTGAAGTTTCAGTTACCCCAGTCAACCACAGTCTAAAAATACTAGATGAAAAATTCCAGAAATAAGCAATTCATAAGTTTTAAATTGCATACCATTCTGAGTATTGTGATGAAATCTCATGCTGTCCTGCTCCATCCCACCCAGATTGTGAATCTTGCCTTTGTCCAGTAGAGCCACTCTGTATGTACACTACTTAGTAGCCATCTCAGTTATTAGACTGACTGCTATGGTATCGGAGTGCTTGTGTTCAAATAACTCTTATTTTACTTAATAGTGGCCCAAAGTACAAGAGTAGTGATGCTGCCAATTTGGATATGTCAAAAAGAAGTAAAGCCTTCCATGAAGTGAAAGGTATGTATCTATAGAAAAAAGAACAATATCTATAGAATTCAGTAGTAAGAGGTCTGACCACTAAATTCACGCACTCATCCTACAAAAAGTGCTACATACCTCATTGCTGAATATCACTATGGTCACCTTCAAAGTACTCTGCTTGTGAAGCTATGCACCAATGCCAACACCTACTCCATCCTTGAAAGCAATTTTGGAATTTCTTTTCTGAAATGGCCATCAGAGCTGTCGGTGTGTGTGTGTGTGTGTGTGTGTGTGTGTGTGTGTGTGTGTGTGTGTGTGTGTAAACTGAGAAGCAGTCTATAAAATAACTGGCCTACATTCCTAAGCTATGTCAAAATCATCATGAAAAAACAAAATAAAACAAGACGGAAGAAGTGTTCCTGATAAAAGAGATAGAAGAGATTTAGCCATCAAAATCAGTACTACATCCTGCACTGAAGAAACAAAGATGCTGCAAAAGACATGATTGAACTATTGATAAAAAAAATAAGATTATGGACTATTGATTCAACTAAAATGTTGTGTCAATGTCAAATTTCCCAAATATGATAACTACAGTGTGGATAGAGAATATCCTTGTTTTTAGAAAAAAACATTAAAGATTAACTAATGAAGGTTAAACTATTGAAGGCTAAAGGAATATTAAGCATAGAACCCTCTTTTGATTGGTTCAGGAAGAAAAATAATATTTGAGTGAAAGAGAGAAAATGATAAAGAAAATTTGGTAAATTAGGTGAATCTTGGTGAAAAGTATTTGGGAGTTCTCTGTACTATTCTTGCAACTTTTCTTTAGGCTTTCAATGACTATTTTGAAGTGGAAAGGTATACAATATTTTTAAAAGGTATATATGAATATGCCTAACACACAGTAGGAATTCAACAAATGTTCCTCACTTTGTTTCCTGTCTAATTAATTTGATTAGTTGAAATTCATTGTAAAATATGGCTCTACTGTCAAAATTTTCTATGTTTAGAAGGTAAGGAAAACAAACACTTGATATCCCAGTTTGTCCTCAAAGAAAGGAATATAAATATTTGAGGATTTGGAGCATAAACCATGCATATATTGGCTTCTTTTCCTTGGTAGCTACCAGCTTAATAATTTTTGGAAGGAAGTTTGTGGTTCCTTAAATAAATGGACTGAATAAATGGATTACCCAAAAAATGTACAAATTGATGGGTCATTGGAACTAATTGCTGTTTTAGAACAATCTATGACTTTGATCCAAAATAATATTTAATCTGTATTTCTAACACATAATCTGCATTAGAACTCAGCTTCCCTTTATATGCTGAGAATTACCAGGAAAAGGTGGCTGCTAAATGTGATAGGGAGCTTTCTTTTTCCTATAGAAATTTGGGGGATATTTACAATGTTATTCTCTGCAAGTATACCAGTTTAATTGAGTTCAGATTAGAAGGTACTGCACAAATCCACTTCCACCTGACAGGTAGAACAGGATCCGTGAGGTAAAATAAGTCAAGAAAAATCTCAGCTGAGACAAAGGTTTACAACCAGGTTGACACTGATCATATATTCTGGGTGTGTGAGTCTTTAGTAATCCCTCTCTATCAAATTATCCTTCCAGAACATTTTTAAGGGAAAACTGGATTAACTATTTGCTGTTTTTCTTTTTCAGTCCTATGCTAATTAGAAGGAAATCCTTAATAGCTTTAATCAAGATGTTATGAATATTAAATTAATGATTGAGGAAAAAGACACAGAAATTTGCTTTTTTCCATAAACGTTAATTGGGTGACACAATGCTAGCTCTCAGTCTTCACTGTTACATCTATGTCACTATTCCTAGGTCTGGAGTCACCTTGAAAGCTACAGCCCTGGAGTTCTGTTTCAATATTCTTATATTTTGCATATACTGTGTCAATAGTAAATGCTACCTAAGAACCACACATGGGTTAAATGGCATTTTTGAACAGCTTTATTTCCAAGTAGGACCTACTCCAAATTACCATGTTCTTTTATTTGGGATAATGTAACAGCTTCCAAACTGATCTCCTTGCTTCCCTACTTTTCTACCTGTAGTCCATGGCTTACATGGCATCCAGGGTGGTCATTTTGAAATATAAAATCACTTTCCTGAGCTGGCCGAGTGGCGCTGTGGTTAAGCGCTGGCTTGGGAAGCCAGCGGCCCCGGTTCCGTCCCACAAATGAGGGCCAGTGACACTGCCCTTAAAATATAAAATAAAATAAATAAAATAAAATAGAATAAAATAAAATAAAATAAAATAAAATAAAATAAAATAAAATAAATAAAATAAAATCACTTTCCTGTGTAAAACCCTCCAGTGGCATCTTATTCGAAAAAAAATCCAAATTTGAGGTCTCTACAAAGACCTAGAAACACTGGCCCCTACCTGCCTCTCCAACTCCTCCTAAAACTCCCTCCTTCCTTCATGATAATCTAGTGACCCCGTCCTTACTGTCCTTCAGATATGTCATGCCTATTTCCATGCCAATGGCCAATGATTTAGTCAATCATGTCTATGTAATGAAGCCTCCAGAAAAGAAAAAAAAAGGACAGGGTTTGCAAAGCTTCTGGGGTTGGTGAACATGTGGAGATTTGGGGAGAGTGGCACCTCAGAGAGGGCCTGGAAGCTCTGTGCCCTATCCCCATACCTTGGCCTCTGCATCTCTTCTATCTGGTTATTCCTGAACTATCTATCTTTATAATAAACCAGTATTCTGGTAAGTAAAATGTTTCTCTGAGTTATGTGAGCTAATCTAGCAAATTAATCAAACCCAGGGAAGGGGTCTTTGGAATCTCTAAGCTATAGCCCATTGGTCAGAAACACAGGTGACAATCTGAACTTGCGGTTGATGTCTGAAGTGGGGGTGGGGTAAAGGTGGGGGTGGGCAGCCTTGTAGGACTGAGCCCTTAGCCTGTGAGACCCAGTGCTGTCTCCAGGTAGGACATGCAGCTGGTGTGGGAACCACCTCACCCCCCACATGGAAATTGGTTACTAGAACTGTGACCATGCAACAAGAACTGATAAATCATTTTAGAGGTCCTTAGAGAATGGAAAGTAAACCTCGGAAAAAGGTGCTGGACTCCCAGCTACACTGGCAGATGAGTTCTCTGAATCATTATAATGACAGTATTAACTGAAATATTGTCTTCTTTGTTGTCACAGACTGGGGAGATCAAGATTTGGGAATTTCCCTCATTTTTTAATAAGAAAGGGCATATTCCTGATCAAAAACAAGGACATAGGAAAGGTGACTCATTGAATGCATGAATCACATTTCTGAAATTTATTGACTATACTGAAAATACATAAAATGAGAAATGTAACATAACTATTTTTTTAAAATAGCAAGAATATTTTTAAGTAGCAGAAACATCTCTTGGGAAAAAGCCCATCCTCCTCGCTGCACCTCCCCCAATTTATCTTTATTTAAATCCTCATTTTCAAGTTCTCAATAGACTTGCAGTGAGATTTCATAATTCTGGTAACTCAGAGAACTGAAATGGATGAAGCGCTCAGGAAAACTGATTTGCCACTATCATAAATTGTTCTCTTCATTCGCTCTTGTTGTTTTTGAAATGTTCATTATCTCATCCTTTATCAAAATGACTTAACTCTGGGGCCAGCCAAGTGGCACATTGGTTAAGAGCTGGTTTTGGGATGCCAGCGGCCCCGGTTCGGATCCCACATATGAGGGCCAGTGACACTGCCCTCTACAGCTAACAACAGCTCCACCTGGAGCTGGGCTATGCGAGCCCCGGCAATGGTGTAGGATGCAGCCTCTGTTGCAGTGGGCTGCCATAGGCTACAGTAAGTGGCCGGCAGCCAGCGTGAGCTGCCAATAGTCGCGGTGAGCGACCATCCAGCGGCCGGCGACTGATCTGCCTCATCCAGGAAGAGCGCAATGACAACACCAACATGGGCCAGTGAAGCAACGTCCTCCGCAACCAGACTGAAGAACAAAGAGACAGCAACTTGTCTGTTCCCCTTCCCCGATTTCTCAACGCTGTTCCTCTCCCCCAATTCCCCAATAAAATCTTTTTAAAAAAATGACTTAACCCTCTTAAAGAGTAGGATTTTCATGATCTTCCTAAGTTTCATCTTTCCTTTTCTTATTTCTACTTTAGTTTCATTTAATTTTAAATTTTAAACTATATTTTTATACACACAAATAACAAACTACAAATATGCAAAAACAGTCACAGCTTCACTGACGTTAACATACTCCACCGTGAGCAAAATCTGGGATATGAAAGAAATGTCTATATTTGTGAGCCATAAATGGGCATTGTATTTCTTCTCCTTTGAAATCACTGTTTTGCAGCCTTTATATCTACATTTGAATATGTCCCATACAGAAAATTAAAACATTTGTAAGAGTACATTGAAAATAGATTGCTAAATCATGGGGAATGTAGGATTAAGCAGATTAGCATGGTTGTAGCAATTGACCAAAGTATAGCAGAAGAGATTAGGTCAGATATAATAGTTGGTTAAGCGACAAGCAAACAGGTTAATCATAAGACTTCTTGAGTTGGTAGAACAAAAACAAACAAACAAAAAACCTGATGAAATTGAGTTTAGCATATAAAAAGAAATTACATTCCGTTGCATAAATCAGAAAATCCAAGGTAATGGTTGCTTAGACATATGTGGGTTTATTTTTCTCTCATATGAAAAATACTGGATGGGAGGTACTCCAGAGCTATCATCAGAGACTTAAACTCCAGTCTCTCTTTCTAATCTACCATAGTTAACACTGGTGTCTAGCCTTAATGTTAGTTACCTCAAGTTTCAAGATAATTGCTGGAACTCCAGTTATCATGACTACATTCCAGGCAGCTGGGAGGAAGAAAAGAAGCAGAGCAAAAGGGCAGATGCCTTTGAAGCCATTTTCCAGAAACCTTCAGCGTATACTTCATTGGCCTAGGTGAAGAAATACCGTCAGTGTTCCTGTTGTTTTCCCCAACTAGCCATATTGCCCAGGAAGAAGGGGAAATGGATATTGGGTAAGCAATTCACTATCTCTGTTCAGTTAGCAATGGTAAATCTAGCTGAATAAATGACAAAATACATTTTTATGATGGACTCGTGTAATTGATTTTTATAGGTAGAAATACAAATGTTACTGATTTACCAGATAAAATTGAAGGAAGGTATTACACATTCCCTGAATTACATACAAATCAGTTTTGATTTGCAGACAACTAGAAAAATGCATTCTAAAAAAAGACTCTTAAAGCTAATTATTGTAAATAAACCAAGCAAATTGTTTGAACATTTTTTTTAGATCTCTAATCCAGAATTGCTTACTAAGAATATTATTAAAATAGTTTAAAATTACCAAAGAGAACAACTTTTACTGTTTTACAAAAGAAGAAGGAGGGTTAGCTTGTTTGTCTGTTTGTTTTGAATCTATGAGTTCTTGGTTGCACAACAGTCCTGCTATAAAAATCAGTGATGACAGGGTTATTTGCCCAAGGTCCAAGGCTATCTTCCTACATGAGATTAAACTCAAATAATGTTTCTAATTAAAGCAAACAAAAAAATGAACGCACATACACACTGGAATTTACACATCCAAATGACTCATCTTTCAAAATGAACCTAGAAAGTCGAACATTTCTTCCAGTAATAGTTATTATTTTAAAGGCTTTTACTACTCCCTTCTTCCAGAGTGGTTGGGGCACAGAGAGAAGGCAGCACAGGGCCTTGTCCCACTGGCTGGTGTGAGCTTCACGAAAATTTTTGCTTCAAGGATATTATCTAACTTGATCAGTGATATATCCACCAGACTTAGCTCCCAATGACTTTATTGCTTCCAATAAAAATTTGTCACCATTGAGGACATTGACATGGACAAGTTAAAGCAAATCAATTCACTTTATCAGTACTTGTTTCTTCATCAGAAAAGTGATGGAGGGATTAAATGAACAGATAACTTCTAGGTCCCCTTCAGAATGATATTCAGTGATTCTACAATCTCTTGTGCTGATCCTGTGCTTTAGGTCCTATGCCTAGAAACTTTAGAATTTATTATTTAAAAATATTAACAAAGCAATACATATATACACACATATACATATGAGTGTGCATGTGTGTATATAAAAATAAGTGATTATACATTTATCTTAAAAATATATGGCTAGTAGAAAAGATCTACCAGCCAAAATGCAAGTTAACCCAGTTGATCTGTTGCTTCCCTTCTGGCTTCTCTAAAATCAAGATCTGTAGGGGGAAAAGTAGCAGGGAAGGAAATTAACATGTATTAATAGCCTAAGAATTAGGTAATTGCTAACAACTGTTGTTTGTAAATCATCACAGTCTACAAAGGCTCCTGGCATCATAAAGCCTATTAATTACCACTCAAACAAAACAAACGGGTTTTTTTTAAGTAACTTGTAAACACCACCTAACTATTACCAACTGCCCACTCTGTTCCACTTAACTTTCCCTCTTATTCTTAGTTCCAAAGCTCAACAGACATTCCTATTTCCAGAGTTTTGTGGGTATCAAGTACCAGTAAACACAGCTTTCACTCTGCTCTGTGACCCCTAACATGATTTTTCTGAAGAGGTATGAGTATATACAAATACATGTGTTCTTTATAAATTCTAAGTTGTTGCATTCCAAATATTTCTTTGCTCATTTCCACTGAATTACAAACTGAAGCACAGATTTGTCAACTAACCAGGTCGGTAGTACAGGGTGCTCCCCTGGCACTCTAGCCCAAAGCTCTATATTTTGAACATAAAAATCTTTGATACTTGAGATAAGTATTAAATTTATTGGCGAGGTTTCAATTTTAAACCAAATCAGTGTTTCATTTCTCACTTGCTGGATTTTTCATACTGTTTACCGATGAAAGGAACTCTGTGTGCGTTGAACCATTCAATCCATTTTAGTTGGCTGTATGATATTTTCCTTTCTAACAAAAGTGCCCCTAAATCCCAGGGCAGCCCTGTGCTGCTTTTTTTTAAATGTAAATTACCCCTGTGGACTGCTACTTAAAATTTCAGTCATTAGATAAATTCCCTATGTCCCCTCCAGTCTTTCTCAGGGAAATTCTCTGATCCACCAAACCAGCTAGCTGTAAAGCAGATTTCTGTTTGAAACAAAAGAAAATATACAAACTAATTTACACTGACAACTATAACTCCTAGGGAACTATGGGCAGCCGAGCTGATGGCCCTAGGAGGAAAGAGCTGTTGGTGCAACATTGCACACATCCAGATTCTTATATCTCTGAATTCTTGCTGGTGATAGTGGAGGAGGAACAAAGAGGAAGCACAGATGGAGAAATATCCAATTGCTCTACAACTACACAGCTGCAGATCAGAAGAAAAAAGGAAAGAGGTCATTGAATCTAAGAAGATGTAATTGAGCAAATATTTATTTGAGCCTTGAGGAAATGTGCAAAAAAAGAAAAGCATACAGAATCATCGCAGGTTCATACAAACCTGGTGAAGTAAACACTAGCTGTCTGCAATACTAAGAGATACATTTGCCCTGTCCATGTCTCCGAAATTGTTAGGACAGTGGCATCCACGATAAAACTGAGAATGTTTACAAGTGTGCTTGGCTAGTTATGATGCCCTTTTCTGCTTTAGGAGATATTAGGATTTTTTTTTTCTAATGTACTTGCACTTCTCAGAAATCTATTTCAATATCTTCACAAAGTTAATGAAAGCAAAACAAAAGTACTTACTGTTTATTAAAAACCAAGTAAGAGGCATTTCATTAGCAATTTGTGTTTGTAGATCACAGTCCACAACAGCTCGTCAAATGAAAATATAATTTCTCCTCCCCCAATAAAAGGAAGGGTTAAAAAGAAATGGCACCTTTGAACACCCTCTAGCTAGGACCTACATGACCTTCCTTTCTAATGCATGGCATTAATATGAAGTGCTTAACTAGGGACAATAACATACCTATTTTTGGCTCTGAGGAAATTTGTGAATTTATCCCTTAAACCTTTAGGATTAACAGAAGCAACAATTAAAAGACAAAGTAGGACAGGACTTAGAGAAACAGACAAATGGTGTTAGGGATTAAACTGTGTCTCCCCTTACTCTCACATTCATATGTTGAAGCCCTAACTGTCTGTGACAGGGTTTGAAACAGAACCTTTAAGGAGCTGATTATGGTTAACTGATGGCACCAGGGAAGGGCCCTAACCCAATACAACCCAGTTTTTAAGGAGAGACACTAGTGATGTGCTAGCAGAGAGGAAAGGCTATGTGGACACAATGAGAAGTTGGCCATACAAACCAAAGAGAGATCCCAGGAGAAACCAACATGCCGGCACCTTGATCTTGGACTTTCCAGACTCCAGAACTGCAAGAAAATTAATTTCTGTTGTTTAAGCCAGTTTATGGAATTCTGTTATGGCATCCACAGCAGACTAATATAGATGGTGAAAAATGATGAACAAGAACAAGGAGAGTGAAAAAATAGAGTGCATTTTTTTTTTAATGATTGAATGTGCTTCCATAAACAGGTATAGATATAAATTGCAGATCAATTTTTACCTTGCTCTGAAGAACTTGGTTTCTTACAGAAGATTGGCCAGAAAGCCCAAGAAACAGGTTTCCTTTCCCAGTGACTATACGAGTAATGGGAAAAAGCAGATAACTTCCTACTTCTAAACATACCCTGAGCTGCAAAGACAGAATGTTCCAGCGGAGACAATTCTCCTTTCACTCTCTCCTTCTTCTGTTGAAGCTCCTGCTTCAGTTTAGAAGGCTTGGCAGTCATTGCTCTTAGAAATGGCCTGAAGCTTTCAATTTATTTCTTTAAATCACTGAACACCTATTGGGAGGTAACAGAACCTGACAAATTGATGGACTCTAATAAAGCCCCACTCTAGAAATAAAATTGATTTAATTATCGGTCAAGTGTATAAGGTTAAAATGAGATTGGCTCACATTACCCTATAGGATTTTAGAAGTATGTCAGAACTTATATTTCAGAAGAAAAAAAAATGTTACCAATTTGGGTTATAATTATTATTATTACTATTATAATAGTCAGACAATTAAGTTTGAGAACTTATCCTAGAAAAAGTGTTACATACTTCATTACTGAATAGCACTATGGTCACCTTTGAGGTACTCCCCTTGGGAAGCTATGTACCTATGCCAGAGCCTAGTCCATGCTTCAAAGCAATTTTGGAACTCTTTTTCTGGAATGGCCATCAGAGTTGACATCGTATTTCCTTTGATGTCCTGAATGTCATCAAAATGTCTTCCTTTCAATATTTCCTTTATTTTTAAAGAAAGAAGGCATTGGGGGCCAGATAAGGTGAATATGGAGGGTGTTCCAATACAGCTATTTGTTGACTGGCTAAAAACTCCTTCACAGGCAGTGCCATGTGAGTGGTGCATTGTCATGATGCAAGAGCCACAAACTGTTGGTGAAAAGTTCAGGTCATCTAATATTTTCATGCAGCCTTTTCAGCACTTCCAAATAGTAAACATGGTTAACTGTTTGTCCAGTTGGTACAAATTCATAATGAATAATCCCTCTGATAGCAAAAAAAGGTTAGCAACATAGTTGCAACAAGTTCGTGAACTTTAGTGTCAGACACTTAAGTGTCAGTGTATAACTTTATATACATTTTCTATGCTATGGGTCCATATATATCATATTTATCTTTTCTCTGTCCTCCCTAAGCCCAGTATATAACTTAGGACCTGTAGTCCTTCAGCTGAAGTTTGTGCAGTGAATGGGTCGGTCTATCAATCCATCATATTTAATGAGAACATCTTTGTGACAATATGTACACCTGAGCCTCCCCTTCCTCCCAGCCAAAGGTGAATTGTTTGGCTGCTCTGGGATCATCTGTCTAGCAAGCAAACCTATACAGGAGGGCTTTATATGTGGCTAAGACTTTGGGGTTAGAATACACTCATTAGCCCACCATTTAATTTCATGTTGATAGGTTGGTTTTTTGCTCCTGCCATTCATTTAAAAAAAGCTTGTTCAAGTTTTACCAAAAAAAAGATAGAGGATTCTAAATTTTGGGGCCGGCCGAGTGGCGCTGTGATTAAGCGCTGGCTTGGGAAGCCAGCGGCCCCGGTTCGGTCCCACATATGAGGGCCAATGACACTGCCCTCAAAAAAAAAAAAAGATAGGAAGTTTTACCTTTTACTTCTTTTACTTTTAATGTGAAGACACAGATTTCCATTTGAGATGTTTTAGTAGCAGAGTATTTATAAACTTCTGCTGATGTGTAGATTCTTAGAAACAGGGCTGCTGTAGATGGACATGTGGATCGTGCACCGCACAACCCTGAGGATGTCTGCTCACAAAACTGTCTATGTCATCCTTATGTGGAACAACCAGTTTTTTTTAAATGTTAGTGGCTATGTCATTTTTTAACTTATCAACTTTTGAGATTGATTTATATTTAGAACTAATGGTAATATTTAAGGGGCTACATAAATCTCAATGGCTTAAAAATATGATTCACCTAATTCCTCTGGAGTGAATCAATCTCATGCTCAAATTATTTTTTATTTGCTCAATTAAAATAACTTCACTTGTTTTTTTAATTACATGCATACACTGATAAAAAAAAATTTAATTTAAAAATGTTAAATAGTACACAAAGTGAAAATTTCCTGAAATGCTACCTTTTAAGTTCCACTCCCAGACAAATTATCTAGTTCCCTACCAAGAAGATCAACAATCTGTATATGTTCTCCATATATTTCTCCCTGCTCATAAAAATCACTAAATAACATGATGGTGAAGAGGAATGGCATTTTTTGTTTGTTTGTTCATGAAAATGGGGTCATATTATATATACTTTCCTTGTTTATTTTTCTTACTTAATGATATATCCTGAAAATCCCTTCAAGTTGAATGATAAAGATCTATTTCATTCCTTTTAGTGGTTGCATTTGGGTAAGAGCCTCAGCTGCTCTGTTGGTCAGAAGTAAAAGAAAACCCAATTTAAACTGGCTTATGGTAAAGGGAATTTATTGGATAGCCTCACCAATAATTTGAGAAATAGGTTGGTGTATCAGTTAGGGCACTTTTGACTATATGTAATGAAAACTCGAATTCAATTGAGTTAACAAAAGAAACATATCACCTTACATATCGGAAATCTCAAGATAGGGTATCTCTAAGGTCATTTAATTCAGTAAGTCAATTTCATCATCAAAAATAGTGGTTCCTTTTGTCTTTCCACCATGTCATCCTCATCATGTCAGCATACTTCTGAAATAACTCATTTTGCAGACACAAAATGACAACCACATTATTTACAGTTAAACACAAAAAGTTCTAGTCTATGAAAAGGATGTGTCTGTGTCTCTTTGGAAGAGTGAAAAAAATTTCCCAGAACTCTCCAGCAAACCTTCCCTCCTTTCCCATGTCCATCATAAATCAAGAATTTGGCAAAAGAAATTCAATATCAAGATAGGCACTGAATATTTGGATTTATTCCTCAGCTACAGATAGGTTTATTTCCTTGGAGGAGTGAACACCTAAGTAAAATGGGGTTAGTTTAGCAAGGAAGAAGGGATAAATCGGTGTTTAATGGGCCATCAATGAGACCAGTTTCTTTCTGTCTTTCTTCTCTGCATTTCAAGGTGGGTTTATTTCCGAAGGCTTTCCTTGTGTTCCCAAGAGAGTGTTGGATCTCCTAGGACTGTAAGCTTCCTCATTCATGTCCACTGATAAGAAAGAATCTCTCTCTCTGCTACCCTTTTGGAAGAATTAATTTAACCATTCATTAAACAACTACTACACCTCAGGTGTTGTTCCAGTGTCTGAAGAATAAAGAAAGAAACAATAGTCCCTTCCCTCAAGTAGCTTATACTTTTGTAGGAAAAAATTAAAAATTAAAAATAAATATGGCAGGTAGTGATAAGAGGTGTAGCAAAAAATAAGACATGGAAAAAGGAAAGGAAGTAAAATTCATGTACTGAATACAGCTTGTTATTTCAAATGGGGTTGCCAGGGAAGGCCTCTCTGATAATGTGATATTTGAAAATAGACCTGAAAGAAATAAGAGTGCCAGGTGATAGATAGGTAGGTAGGTAGGTAGATAGATAGATAGATAGATAGATAGATAGATAGATAGACAGATAGATAGATGATAGATAGATAGGAGATAGATAGATAGATAGATAGATAGATAGATAGATAGATAACAGCAAGTGCAAAGGTCCTTAGGCAAGAGCGTGTTTGCTGTGTTCAAGGAACAGCAAAGAGGGCATATGACCAAAACAGAGGGTTCAAGAAGAAGAATGATAGGAGATTTGGTCAGAAAACTTTTGAGAAGTGGGACAAACAAATGTGCCCTAAAGCCCATTTTCAAATTTTTGAGTGAAATGGGAATCCACTTGAAGGTTTTGTGCAAAAGGGTGAAATGTATGACTCCCGTATTAAAAGTTTCATTCTGGCGTTCATGTGGAGAATAGACCATAGTGAATTGACAGTGGAAGCAAGGAAACCAGTTATGAGATGCTGCATATGAAAGATGGTGGTTTGGACCAGCATGAACAACTGGGGATAATGAGAAGTAAGTAGTCAGATTCTGCATATATATTGGTAGTGGAATTGGCAGGGTTTGATAACGGATTGAATGTAGACTATAAGACAAAAAGAACAGTCAAGAATGACACGAAGGTTTTTGGCTTGAACAACTAGAATAATAAAGTTTCCATTTTAGAGAGATGAGGATGAGTACAGAAACAGTAGGTTTACAGTGGAGGGGCCTGTGCATATGTAATCTAGTAGTTCGGTTTTATAAATGTTTGAAATGCTTATAAATATCCAAACGAGGATATCAAGTGTAGACCTTAGGAGATGTATCTGGACTTGAAGTAAATTTGAGAGTCCTCAGTAAATAGATACCAGTTAAAGCCACGAAATTGGACTCATCCAGAGGATGAGATCACCAAGGAGGATGGTGTAGACAGAAAATAAAAGTCTAGGGACTGAATTCAGGGACATTAATGGCGAGAGGTCAGGTAAATGAAGAGAAACCAGCAAAGGAATTGAAAAAAAATATCCAGTGAGGTGGGAGGAAAATTCAAAGTTAGTGGTTTCCTAGGAGAAAAATTAAGTTCTTCAAGGTGTAAGAAGTGATAAATTGGGTCAAGTAAGATGACTGAGAATTTACTACTGGGTTTGGCAATGTGAAGAGGTTGAGAGAAAAGGCTAACTAGCATGGAGAGGAAGTGGATATTGCAAACAGAGGCAACCCTTTCAGGGAATTTGGTGAAAGGAAGCTGAGAAATGGGGCAGTTCCTGGAAAGAAGTGTGGGTCAAGGAAGTTTGTTTTTAAAATACAAGCTGTTCACAGCATGTTTCTATACTGATGTGAATGATTCAGGAGGGGGAAAATATGACAGCAAAGAGACATAGGGGGATTGCTGGAACATCTTTGAGTAGGTGAGAAGGGCCGCAATCCAGTGGAGGAGCGGATTTCCAGATAGCTGACCCATAGCAATAAGAGGAAAAGCAGACTACATAGACACAGATACACAGGGTGGTAGGTGTTATGGTGGAGAAGAGAGAGATAAAAACAAGCAAGTTCTGGCAATTTCAGATATAAATATAAAACAGTCATCAAGGAGCGTGGAAGAGTTAATAGTCAGAAAACACAGTAGAATTACCAAATAGCTGAGAACCAGTGTGAGTTTATGGTCATGATTTAAAAATAAATCAGTCAGCAGTTTGTGTTTTCTCCTTAGTGCAGTCAGGTTTAATCCATGTAGGAGTTTTGCTAGGCAAGCGCAAGGGAGGAAGAAAGGGGCAAGGGAGTATAAGAGAATATATGTGAAGAAGTAATTTTATTGTATATCATGAAATTTAAATGGACTTGGAGAAAAATTATGATGTGTGCCCAAGGATGGTGGAGAGCGGCAATAACAAGACAGTGGGCTCAACTTTAGGCCTGACTTTAATCAGTGAATTTTGAAAATCAGTTTATAGGATGGGTGAAGTGAAGCTAGAATAACATCAAGAGCTATCACAGAATGGGATGACTGAATGATTATGGAAGGGGTACACTTCTCAGTAATGGCAAAGTCCACAGATCACGGAAATGGGCATCTCATTTAGGGTAGAGGAGAAGAAGAGATAAAAGATTGAGAGTACAGGGAATCCTATGGATCACCCTTGTAGTTTCTCAGTCTGCCAATAATTAAATATGAATAAGGTTGGAGAGAGTGACAGTGAACCAATATGTTGATATCATCAGGGAATGAAGGGAAAATCACTGAAGAATGAATGAGTCTTTCCAAAAATTTCTTATTGATCAAATTGGGCGATGTTCCATTGCGAAACCAATCATGGTAGCATAGGTGATGAACACCACTGGCTTAATTTAACTATGGCCTACTCTTATGAGTCATACAACACAAAGAGCATGGTTAGAAAGGTAGAAGCACATTCCTCCAAAAGAAACTAGAGGAGCTGTTACTATAATGAAAGGGAAATTGATTCCAGATAGCTAACAGCAGGTGTATACAACAATTGCTAATACAATACCAAGCATACTAAATCTTGGTTTACCAAGGTTTTATTTTCTTGGATTTTCTAACCAATTAGGTAGATAGAGAGATAGATAATAGGTAGATAGATAGATGATAGATAGATAGATAGATAATAGGTAGGTAGATAGATAGATAGATAGATAGATAGATAGATAGATGATCGGTAGATAGAAGGAGAGAGAGGTGCTATAGCCAAAAACCTCAAAAATATACCCAATGGTTCCACTACCTATAATTTTCTACTTTAACCAACTTGACAAAATGAAAATTTTTTTTTTTAATTTTGTAATCTAGCTGGTCATCCATAGTATTGCTATTAATACATTCCAATAGCCAAAGCTGTGGTTTAAATTTCTTATTTATGTGAGTAGTGATATTTGCAGTATCACTAAATTTGACATTGTCCTTCACCAATCTAAGCAAAAGGTTTCTCCTGTTTACTATTCCCATTCCTGTAGCACAACCCTCAAAAAATAAAGTCACTGGCCTTCCAGACGCTGTCGCCTGGACTTCCTACGCTCAGCCATGGTCAACCCCACCGTGTTCGTGGACATCGCCTTCGACCGCGAGCCCTTGGGCCGCATTTCCTTCGAGCTGTTTGCAGACAAAGTTCCAAAGACAGCAGAAAACTTTCGTGCCCTGAGCACTGGGGAGAAAGGATTTCATTATAAGCGTTCCTACTTTCACAGAATTATTCCAGGCTCTATGTGCCAGGGTGGTGACTTTACACGCCATAACGGCACAGGTGGCAAGTCCATCTATAGGGAGAAGTTTGAAGATGAGAATTTCATCCTGAAGCATACAGGTCCTGGCATCCTGTCCATGGCAAATTCTAGACCCAACACAAATGGTTCCCAGTTTCTCATCTGCACGGCCAAGACCGAGTGGTTGGATGGCAAGCACATGGTCTTCAGCAAGGTGAAAAATGGAATGAACATTGTGGAAGCCATGGAGCACTTTGGGTCCAGGACTGGCAAGACGAGCGAGAAGATCACCATTGCCGACTTTGGACAACTCTGAGGCATTTGACTGGTTTTATCTTCACCAGCAGACCATTCTGTCTGTAGTCAGGCGAGCACCCCTACCCCCATCTGCTCAGAACCCCATAATCTTTGTGCTCTCGCTGCAGTTCGTTGGGTGCCATATTTGCCTTGCCCCCTCCAAGTCCAGCTGGGTTGCAGAGTTAAGTTTATGATTATGAAATAAAAGCTAAACAACAACAACAACAAATAAAAAAAAAATAAAGTCACTGAAATGTAAAGTTGCTTCCGCTGCTGGTATTTTAAATTTTCCAGGCTCTCTTGCAACTGGGCTGTATATGTAACTAAACCCCAGCTTCTAAAACATGGATGAAAATGAGATATGCCACTTCTGTGTTTGGTCTTGATAATTCCCCACATGATTTTAAGCATTTTCTCTCCCCATCAGTATAAAAGAAACTAAAGCATTCCCAGATGATACAGGCATACGATGGAGGAATCCCAAATGTTCGAATCACCACTTGGAGAAAGAGTTGCCCAGAAAAGCCATGCAACATGCAACCTGATACAGATGAGGACTTGAGCAAGAAACTTTTATCAAGTGCATATACAGAGACTTCAGGGTTTATTTGTTACTGCAACTTTATTTAGCCTACACTTACTAATAGAGAAAAGAAAAACAAGTAATGCTGTGTACTCTCTAACTGTTGCTACATATTTTTCCTAAAGAATGGTCTGAATTGCATGTTGTTGTTTTTTCGTCCAGATGGCTTTACCATGACCTAATTACTTATCTAAAGGTGGTAAGAAAAGCCCCAGGTTCACTAAGGTCCCCCCAGAAATTTCTACAGCAGCCAGTTTAGGAAAGGATCATCAATGTTGCTCTGAACATTTTAAGAGCTGCTTTAACCCAGGAGCCACATAGCATTGTGGCTTAACACTTATTTCTTGATTATTAAGTCTAAAAAGATAAATTTTTCTTGATATGGAGAAAATATGAAGCCAAATAAATAATATCCCCATTGACTATAGTCAGAAAATCATAGGAAAGCACAGGGCTCAGCATATGATAGTCAGATGTTTATAAGTTTTGCTATATAAATATTCAACAGCATCTCAGTCCCAAAGTGATCTGCCCTTGTTCTTTCTTAGCTGGGCCTTTTTTATTTCTTCATTACTTTTAAAGAAAGAACTCTTCTTTTACCATTAGATATAAAACAGAAGTACCATTAAATGCTAGCCTCCAACACCTTACTCAAAGCATGCAAAAATGCAGTTCTTTTAAGTTCAGTCACAGAATAATGTAAAGTAAAACCACAAGCTATAAATGGACAGGTCGGCACTTATAGATGACACACCAATGTATGATTCTTTCCCTTCAACTCGTCAGGCTCGTTTCAGAAAAAGATAACATTGGAGGCCGCTTTTCTGCAGTTCCTCACAGGACATGGTCTGTTTTACAGAGTATCTGTGCAACAAGCCTACAGATCATCTGCCCCATCGATTCTTTTTGAAGTTTCCCAGTGTTGACTTATTTTGAGCCTGACATTAACACCTTCAAAAAGAAATGGCCAATTTAGAAGTAGCTAGTTGATAGCTAGCTGTGAATAGAAATATTAATAATCCTGAAGTCATTTTAAATTGAAACTCTCAGGCATTTTTCTAAAAGTTTGACTTTATTTTTCTCCAAATAGTATGTTTTCTCACCTCTGCATGTTCTATTTCTGACCAGAATCCGACATTCAACATTATTTAGTATTCTGCTTTGGTACAACCACTTTTCTGTGACTGGATATAAATAATATCTACTCCTAATTTGCAATATCACCTTACAAATGATTTAACTCATGTTTTAGTCTTCCCAGCCAAAGAATGGTTAATAATGCCTACCAACAGCTTACTAAAGTGAAGACCCGGGCTTTGTATCATATGAAAGTTCACTCTTGAGCTCTGCCATCTATTGCCTGTGTGGCCGTGGGCAAGCTACTTAACCTCTCTGATCCTTGGGTTTCTCATAGAGTTACTGTGAAGTTTCAGACTTATGAAGTGATATAAGAAGTCACTAGCACATTGCAGACACTCACTGAGTATTAGTTCTCCATAAAGCACTGGGAACTCACTGGCCTAGGAGTATCATATAAATACAAAGAAGAATCACTGAGAGTTCTCAGCAGACGACTTTTATCCAAAAAGTTCATTGGGAGAACTAGGGTTACTAATGACCACATCGGTTCTATCCCAGGGAGCAGAGGCAGAGTGTACAGAAAACAATTTCATGCCTCATTTTACAACCCCTGAGGTATTTCCAGCCATCAGCTTTGCTGTGCATCAAAATGGCTGCATGTGTCTCTGCCAGATGGGGGTGGGAGGAACACTGTGTTGAGATGGGAGGATGCACCAGACTTGCTTTCAAAGAACCTAGAAAGGGGAAGGGAGACTCCCAGCACACAGAGTGACTAATAGCAACACAATACAGCCATTATCAGTCATGTAAACCTCATCGGTCCAGAAAGCACACGTTCACTCCAAGCTCATGAAATTCTGGGCCTGCTCAATCAAGACTGCTAAACTTTTCTGGCTTCAATTCCTTCTAAATGAAATCCTTCCAGCTGTGAATCTTTAGAATTGCAGGTTACTATCTTACACTTGGCAGGATCATTAGGATGGCAAGCTTGAATGGGGGAAAAAGCTAGCATTGAAAGTATAAAATGCAGTCCAAGAGGGATTTCAATGGATGTTATCTCCCATTTTGGTCCAGTCTCAATTGTAAGTATATTAAGGTATGGATGTAGGATGGTGTAGGATTGTGCTTTCTGCCCATCGCATCCTATTGCTACATTTGAAAGTACATATAAATGCTACCATCTCCACTAAACTTCTCCAGATTCTGCCAAATGAATGTCATCTCTGCCTTCTCTGAATATACCTTTAAGTCCCAGACATTTTCCTTACATATAAGAGGTAAGGTATACGAGCAAGAGCCAGCAGTTCCGATATCAAATCTGCCTCTGTCATTACTTGCTGAATGACTCGAGCTTGCAGAGCCTTCATGACATCATTTCCAAAATGTGAGAGTTTATTATGAGCATTAAATATAATCAGTCATGTAAAACACTTAGCACCATTGCTGTGGTTATCAAGGTTGTTGATATAATTATCATTAGCATTCTTATCTTTCCTATTATACCATAAGCTCACAGAGAACAGGGACAAAGTTTCATATTGCATTGCTTCCCTTACAGGATTTGGCTCAAAACAACTATTCAGAAAGTGTTTGCTAAATGAATTTAAATTCAATATTTATAGTCATTTGTTTTAGTCAAGATGCTTTTGATTGTGAATAATAGAGACAACAACAAACTACAGCAAATGGGAAATTTATAAGAACAATACTGAATATATCTCACAGAATTGAAGGATGTCTGAACAACCATAACTTGAGAAAGATAGACATGCACCTGGGTTTCAGGAACAGCATGAACCAAGGACTTGAGTGTGACAGGATCTGCTCTGAACCCCCTTTCTTCCTCTCCTTGAGTGTCCACTTTAGTTTCAGCCACCAAAAACTGCTTCCTTTACATGGAGGTAAAGTGGCCACCAAAGGAGCTTGAGTTTTACAAACTGTGGTTCCCATTTCCAGAGAGGAACTGACTCTCTTCCTCTCTCCCTTTCACAAAAATCTCAGGGAAGGATTCTGATTGGCTGAGCTTTTGGCCATGTGTCTGCTTCTCGACCAATTACTTGTGGTCAGAGTGAGGCAGAGTCATGGAAGAACAAGGCAGCTCCTGAGTAATATAAGATTGGAGCTAGGGAAAAGGCAGTTCCCAGAGAAGAGAAACGCTATTCCTTGGGTAGGGGAGGGTACAGGACAAAAGAGACCACCTAGATGCACATAAACTGGGATCACAGAGTGCCACAATGTTCTCGAAACAAAATAAAGTTAATTCTAATATATTCAAATTATTTTAACATTCATATGCGTGATTTGGAGGAGTAGAAGGGCAGTAAAAGTCCAGGACTAATGCATCTCCAAAAAGATAACAGCATACAATATTAGTACTTTTTAAAGAAATAAAAATATACGCTTCTTAAATATATTATCAAATAAATAAATAAAATAATCTAACTTAAATGTATCATTTGACTAAAACAATAAGTCTAATATATCTTATATTTTTAAGCCTGCACCAAAAAATATAAAATATTCCAATGTTTTCACACTGATAAACGTTGAAAAGTGGCTTGATTTTCTTTTCCTTCTTATTTTTTCAGAGTATGCATATTAACCTAAATCTGGTATTCTAAATGATAGACACCTACTCTAGGTTTGAGCAATAAAAAATTAAGGAAGGGAATGTACAAACAAGGAAAGGAGGGGGAAAGGATTTTATCTTTTCATAATAACAGAAGTAGTACCTCATTATTTATTCCACCCAAAATAAATACATAAGTCATCCTAAAGATTACGCAAAAGTACCTAGGATCTCCTTTTAATAAATAACTTAGACCACACCACGAAACCAGGCATTTGTGATATGACATTTTAAATACATAACTAAGAGAAACCAAACCTTATCATGAAAATAATGGAAACAGAGGAGCCCGTTATCCTTATAACTGAATAACATTTTACTCAGCAACCGTTTGGCACCTAAAGTTTAGCTTTGCCCCCATTTACAGGTCAGTGGCAATCTCAACTTCCTGGTATATCAAGAGTACTGGCTGGAAAATGATGGCACTCAAATTGGGATATGTGACAAAAATTTAATAGACTATTTCCTATTTATGAGCAGGGAATTGGGAAGCCACAAGGAAGATTTCAGTAATCCAGTGCTAGTGATAAGGTGTACCATCATTTCCTAAGATAAGCCGGAAGGAGTGAGGAAAAGGTGTGGCTTCTGGAACCGAAGTCAGGGAAGTCTGTTTGGGAGGGGCACCTAAGAGACCTGTGACCACCCTGCAGAGAGACAGCCAGGGAAACACTTTGCTTCACTCTCTTCCCTCCATGAACCTTCTGCAGGGGCTCCCATTGGACCATCCAACCTGAAGCTAGAGGGCAAGGGAGCCAACTAATAAAGTCCTTACCCATCAGCCTCCCAGGGCCCAGAGCAGGGCAGGGAAGGGTGGACAGTGGACCCTGCACACCAGGGAATGATCCCTATAACAGTCCTCTGACAGTGCCACCTTAACACTTTAATTCTCACTCAATCTGATCACCCTAGCCAGGGGATAAGAAATTTACAGGAAACTCAAAACCTCACATAACTTAATATTGTACAAGTGCTAGGAGAGACTTGAGAACACTCCCCGCCTCAGTCAGATTTAGCATGCACCGTTTGGCTCCCTCCTTCCCTGGCCATCTGGGCTGTCCACCGAACATCATTAGTACAACATCAGCATCCAGGGCACTAGGTAGCTGGCTGCTTCTGACAGCTCTTCAAAACAATGGCTTTTGTGGTGTCAGGGCCAGATCCTACCATGCCCACAGGTTCTGCTCCAGTGTTACAGCACAGTTTAACTGCAAAGCTTCCAGGGATCAAGGCCTAACCCCTGCTCCTGTGGTGTGAAGTGTTGACAGAATTATGATCCCTTTGCTCAAAGTTTCTGAAAAGTCCCACAAGTGGACCAACAAAGTTACAACTCAGGGAGTATAGATGGGCTGCCTTATGAGTCCCACTGTCTCCTTACAGACTCCAGAGTGCCTTTGTGGAATACGAAACTGAAGCCACAAGTGTGTCCAACATAAATTTTCCATTCTCATGGGGAAGCATTTAAATTGTTATAATAAAACTAACCCATGGAGGACTAAACTATAGAACAACTGGCTTTGACCATCAGTATTTGCCTCATTCTGTAAGAGTCTAGAAGTCAGCTTTGTTTCCCTCTCTTCCAGCAGCCTTCTCGGCCAAGTTTACAATAAATGTAAAAGATCAGAATATTCATTTCCAAATAAACCTTCTGGATAACTTAATAACAAACTCCATTCACCACTGTAGTCACATTTCAGATCAAAGATTCTACTCCAAAGGAAAGAGAAAAAAGACAAGGAAATGGGTTTGAAAATGATTTACAAAATGTGCATGTTGACTCTTCACTCTTCAAAGTGATAATGTTAGGTAGCAGCCAGGTGTTATCATTGTTTCTATTTTAAGGCAAGATTAAGTGATACTTGTCAGCATCAGAGTGCATGTGTCAGAGCCTCACTTTGGGGCCCAGATGTTGGACTGTGAATGTCATGATCTTTCTCCTGTTCTACGCTGCTTTTTCATGAAATTAGAACTACAGTCATACTAACACAGCATCTCCTTGGGGTAGCACTGTCTCTGAAGCCAACTTATAAATAAACAAATGAATTATTTCAACAAATTTGTGTCTTCATCATTCAGATCTGTTTATATCACATCACTGAAACAAAATAAAAATTCTTTATACTGTCTGAATGTTTTGCCTCTATCACACTAAACATTCTGATATTTGAGAACCTGGTAGCCACAATTATTAATGCCACATGGAGAGTACATGTGAATGGCACAATGGGGTTCTTTTATTCTTCACCTTTGTCATAGAATGACTTAATAAGAAAGAAGTTCAGTTTGACTGTAGTTGTGTGATTTTCTTTGATGATGTGGCCATTGAATTTTTTACCAAAGTCAGAACTTCCAACCCTCAAAACCCCATCCAAGAGTCCTAGAGAAACTTCAGGGTTTGCTCAGAGTTTGAGAAAATATTCCAATACATATTACTGAATGAGATAATATGTACAGTATCATCTACACAGTGCTTTGCAACAAAGTAAGTCCTTAGTTGGAAATGGATCTGAATAGTTTATGAGGGTTTTCTTGTGTGGGCAACATACCATTTTGCATTATATCTGGAAAAGAAAATAAGAGTGATGTATTCTTTTTCTCTCTACTTTAAAAGGCCACCATCTTCATTAAGATATAATGGATTGGAGGGCCGGCCGAATGGCACGGTGGTTAAGCGCTGGCCTAGGAAGCCAGCGGCCCTGGTTCGGTCCCACATATGAGGGCCAGTGATACTGCCCTCAAAAAAAAAAAAAGATATAATGGATTGGGAAGGAGATATATGTTTCAATAATATAATAATGAAATGAATAATAAAAAGAAATGTACGTGCAAAGCATAAGTTCAGTAGAGGTAGAGCTATCTTTCAAGGTTGCTTCTTACACCTTATAAATTTATCAGACACTAAAGCAGTCTGAATTTATTAGTAAATGTGTGATTTAGTTTGCACATGATTTAAAATGAGAAAATATTATTTTACAACCTTTCCTCAATGATGAGGGTTCAGCAGGGAATTGTTTCATTTTGTTACATGATTCTATTTCTATAATGACACAAATTATGCCTCTATGACCAGTGCTGAATTCTCTTTCTTGGCCTTCTGTTTCCCTGTGGTGCAAATCACACTGTATAATTCAGAATATATTTATCTATCGATCTATCTATATGTAATGCTGTAAGATTATGTGACTTAGGCACACGAGCCTTAAGAGTCATTGATCCTGTTTCACTCTAACTATGAGAGATTTAAAAGCCCCTGACAGTCCTATTTTTCATAATCTTTTCCTTTCTCCTTGTTGAATAAGCCTGCACATTTTTCTCCCAGCAGCCTTTTTGGCACTGCACTCTCTGAAGGTAAAATATCCCTATGTCCTTCAAAAAATTTTTTTTCCCAATAATTTCCGATTGAAATTGATTGGCTCATTAAGTTGGCTTATGGCATTTTTCTCTATAGGGTTTTTTTCAATTCAAGCCCTGTACTCTTTCACATTTTGTTTTCCATCTTATTTTTGGAACAGTTTCACTCAGTTTCCAACCTTACCTGCTTCCTAAAGAGGCCTACCTTTACTACTTGGAAAGAAAGAGTATGAGGAAAAAAATCAATATGAAATGGTATCCCAGAAAGTAAACAGAAAGAACTAATTAAGGTAATTGATTATACTAGTATTTTGATCCTTGAAAAATATTAAGAGTCACCCACAGGGACCAAGCAGACAGAACATTGTACCTGTCCATCCTACTTCTATCAGAAACAGTCTGCTTTTAGCTGTTTCCCATTGCTTAAAAAAAGTTAGAATGTTTAGAAAGTGTACACAAAAAATAGCTAGTATACAGTCGGTCACATCACTATTACTTACAAATGAAAGCATCCCAGCCCCCTTCCTCTTGTTTCCCCCCCGCCATAGCCTCCCATATTCCACATTTCAGTAAATGGCACCATCATCCATCATCCTGATTGCTCCCACCCCTGCACCATCACCATGCAGTCACCAATCTCTATGCACACTGCTTCTTTTATATCTTTTGAATATTTCGGTTTTCTCCATCCCCATTGCTACTACCTAAGTCTGAGCAGGCAACATCATCTCACGACTAGAC
Source organism: Aselliscus stoliczkanus (assembly GCA_033961575.1). Taxonomy (NCBI): domain Eukaryota; kingdom Metazoa; phylum Chordata; class Mammalia; order Chiroptera; family Hipposideridae; genus Aselliscus; species Aselliscus stoliczkanus. The sequence goes on from CM066728.1 coordinate 157,807,849, forward strand.
TATAGTCATGGTTACATCCACGCTACCCCTCATTTTCCACTCTGCAACCAGAGGTGGTTTAAAATATAAATCCTGACATGCTGCTCCCATACTTAACATCCTTCAACAGCCTTTTTATTCTTTCTCCACTGTCACTTGCTTGTGTACTTATTTCAGGAACTAGAGGTTAACTGAGTGACTATAAATCGGTGTGGTATGTGTAATGGGCCATGAGAGAGAAATTCTGTTCAGAAGGAGGAGAGCAAGGCAGCATAAAAATGAATTCGGCCTGAACCCAAAAGTCCAGATTAATGTAGGAGAATGGAGGGATCCAGAAAGTACAGCACAAAGAAAATGTAATAGATGGATTATATACATATGACCAAGTTGAACAACTTCAGAAAGAAATAGGAATAGAGTTTTTCAAGAAAACCACAAAATGAAGCAATTCTTGATACGGGGAAGAACAATATTATGCTAGAAAACAAAAACAGTTGTATAGCAGTGTTATGTCTCAGATGTAAACAATATGAATACTCATGTGATCAAAACTCCAAATAATGATTTAACTAAGAATTGTATCTGTCTGTAGTAGCAGGATGGGGGAGTAGATATGAGTGAATACGTCCTCATTTACCATACTTAGAAATCAATAAATAATGCCTCAAATTTTAAAAAAAGTTTAAAATTTTATATTAAATATGAAGATAAATATGCAACAGAAAACTAAAAATAATTTTAAATGTTTGCCCCTGGAGGGTTGTGGATAGGGAATACCAAGAAAGAGGACTTCAGGATTTCATTAAACATTATCAACATTAAACAGCATAACTCAGCTTTTTAAATTGTGGTTATATATTATTTTTAAGAAAATGTATATAAATATTTTAAATGATAAAAATATTTTTTAAAAAAATAAAGAAAAAGAAAAACACTGCTAAAATATTGACCAAAGAAAGTGATATTAATATCAGGTAAAAAAAATTTTTAGGCAAAAGTATTATTATAAAAAGGAAAGTTTTATTTAATGACAAAAGGAATAACTACCCAGGAACTGAACATTCTAACAATATTGACTCAGAATATAGACATTGAAATTCTATGGAATTACATGAATAAAAAGCAATTTAGAAGAGGAAAGGGGAAGAGAAATGTGACCCAGCAGTTTCAGTCCAGAATATTTACTGGACCGAGATGAGAAATGTTTTGTACATAATTATTCAAAGCATACTTATCCATTAGTCAAAAAGTAGGGAAATGCCAATGTCCATCCATCAGCATGTGTGTGGATAAACAAATTGTGGTATATTAATAAATGAAAGCTACTGAGAAGTAAAAAAGAGGTGACTATTGATCCTTTTATATGAATAAACAAAACACCCTGAGTGAAAAGAAAAGTCAAATACAAAAAAAAAAACCCACATACTTTATAATTAATTTATTGAGATTACAGAATAAACAAAATTAACCTACAGTGACAGAGAGCAGATAGCTGGAAATTCAGTGGAGTAGGGGGAGGGGACACTGACAGAAAAGGGACATATGGGAATTTTGTGCGTTCCTATGGCTTGACTGGGATGGTTACAAACAGTTATACACGTTTGTCAAGATTCATTCATAGGGCTGGCTGAGTGGCTCAGTTGGTTAAGAGCTCACTCAAGAGTGCAACCTGAGCTCTGAGCAACAGCAGTTCAATGCCCAGCCTGAGCTGAGCTGCCACTGAGCTGCAGGATGGCTCAGCTAAAAAAAATTTAAAAAAAGATTCACTCATATTCCTAGATGCCTTATTGTATGTAAATGATAGTTCAATAAATTTGGCTTTTAAAGTTTCAAAGGAAGGGCTCTATGGTTTTCCTGCTGGGGGTTGGGGATTTGTGGGGTTTGAGGTTTTTTATGACCTTTCTTCCTCTATATAGCTCTTCAGGCTGCTAACACAAAATACCATACCCTGGATGGCTTCGACAACAAACATTTATTTCTCAAAGTTCTAATGGCTGAGAAGTCCAAGATCAAGGTACTGGCAGATTCAGTGTCTTGTGATGGCTATCTTTCTGATTTGTAATCCACCACCAGCCATCTTCTTGTTGTATCCTTACTTGGTGGGCAGTTAAATCGGGGGTGTGTGTGTGTGTGTGTGTGTGTGTGTGTGTGAGAGAGAGAGAGAGAGAGAGAGAGAGAGAGAGAGAGAGAGAGAGAGAGAGAGCGCTCTGTTCTCACCTATAAAGGCACTCATCCCACCATGGGGCTCCACCCTCATGACTTCATCTAAACCTAATTACTCCCAAAGGTTCCACTAAACTATCACATTGAAGATTAGGGCTTCAACATACACATTTGAGAGCACACAAATATTCAGTCAATAACAATATTGGGCTTTTCAAAGGGTCTTCTGCTTGGGCCTAAGAACTGCACCACATGTATTGTTAGTGGGAACAGTGACTCGACAGAGCCAGGCTATTTTTGGAAATCCAATGAAAAAGGTGTTTTGTGTTGATAAAAAGGGAGAGAACACTTTCCTCCTGTGAGGGGTGGCAACATGAAAGTGGTGATGGCCCAAAGTCCACCTCAGAGGTCATGATGAGATGGGAAAAGCAGCACAAGCCAGTCAAAGCCACTAGCAGTGCATTTTTACAACCAGCAGCAAGGGCAAAATTTAATTAGCTTCTCAAGATGTTGCTGGAGGCTCCACTGAATGAGTTATGTTTCATTACCATAATTAATGTGATATAAACCTTTAATGTTCTCTCCCCCAACCTAAAGCTGATGCGCTCAGGAGAAAGTGCAATGTCCATCTATTTTATGGTGGTTTAACAGGGCCTGGAGAAACACATGAAAAGACTGTAAAGACTTAACTGCTCTTAACCTCGGTTGTTCTTTTTCAAAAATGAAAACATTAGGGCCGGCCAAGTGGCGTGGTGGTTAAGCGCTGGCTTGGGAAGACAGCAGCCCCGGTTCGGTCCCACATGTGAGGGCCAGTGGCACTGCCCTCAAAAAAAAAAAAAAAAAAAAATGAAAACATTAGTCTGGGTAAATCCCAAGGTCTCTTTTAATTTTATATTCTAATGCAAAGCCTCTTTCCTTAAAAACCATGAGAGAGAATGACATGCACACCAATAATAATAATAATAATAATAATTAATAAATAAAACAGCACTTATATACACAGAAAACTCAAGATAGTCTATTATAACTATTATAATATAATATATTATTTATTAACAATATTAATTTATTATTACTATTAATTATATAAATATATTATTAATAATAATATAATGATATACTAAATATTAAATAATAATGTTTCAGTAAAGTGAATGGAAACAAGATAATTAATTATATTTATCTATTATATCTCTCCATCTATGAAATCAATATATTCCTGTATACCAACAATAGCTGGTTAGTGACTATAAAGTAATAAGAATTAAAAGATAACATATAACATTTAAAATAGAAAAACAAAAAGAATCAGTTAGCCAGGAACAACCATAACAAAAAATTTGCAAAATCCATATAGAGAGCTATAAACTTTCCAAAGAGCTATTAAAAGGTTTGAGCAAATAAAAGGAGAGTCATAAAATATTCCTGGATGGAAAGTCTGAATTATGTTGAACTCATATCTCCTTTTAGCTATCCCTCTCTTCTCTTCTTCCCTTCATAGTCAACATTTTCAGAGTTGTCAGCACTGTCTATATCCATTTCCTTCTTTCTCATTTACTCTCCAGTTGACTGCAATCTGTGTTGTACCCTCTCTCTAGGCCACCAAACTGTTTCTTTCAAGGTCGCTAACAATATACTTGTGGCTAAAACCAATAGCAACTGTGTAGTCATTATCTTTCCTGATATCACAGGAGCAGTTGACAATGTCATCAGTCCCCCTTTCTAAGAAACAATCTTCCCTCTACTTCCAAGATACCACACTCATGTTTTTCTGCCCTCCCTTTGGCTGCTTGTTCTATCTCCTTTCTTGGCTCATCCGATACCTGTTCCTTAAATATTGGTGTTCCTTAGATTCTCCACTGTTTTCACTCTGTGGACCTTGCTTGGAAGATCACATCCACTCTTATAGCTTAACCCACTCTTTAAATACTACAGACACCAAACTTTGTACTTCATATCATCTCACTCTCATCCAAAATCCAATAGCCTATCAAACATGTAATTTGGGGTGTACCACACATGTCTCAAACTCAACATATACAAAAATAAGAAATTTCTCAATGAATGGAACAAACATGTACTCAACTGTCAGCTCTGATTCCACCCTCTCCTTTATTTTACATATCTAGTCAATCAAAATTTCTGTTAATTTTACCTCCTAAATATCTTCCAAATATACCACTGTTGTCAAATACATCCACCTCTCTTCATTCCTGATACCACTACCTTAGCTCAAGACAGCATAATTTTTCTTTTCTTTTTTTTCTGATTAGAGCAACTAATTTCATATATAAATATATATATATATATATATATATATATATATATATATATATATATATATATATATATACACACATATATTGCCTCTACCCCAATTGATCCTCCATATTGCCGCCAAACAAATCTTCCTTCAATGTGAATCTGGTCAAGTCACTCTCATACTTCAACCTTTCAATGATTCCCCAGTATAAAAGGCCATGCTCCTTAACATGGTTTGGCCCCTCTTGACCAGGCCCCTGTCCAGAACTAACCCTCCGCATTCTGCTTCAGGCACACAGAATTATTTTCAGTTTCTCAAATGCATCAGTCTCTCTATTGACTCAGTTTTCCGAGATGCTGCTCCATCTATCTTTAACTTCTCTCTCATCCCTTTGCCTGCCTACCATAAACCTGGGACTAAGCTTAGATGTCACTTGTCTAGGAAGCTTCACTGACGTCCAGCCTGGCATAGACCCTTCCTGCACATTCCTCCAACAACACCTTGTGCCTCTCTTCTCATTGCTCATGTTTCACTGGGTTGCGCGTGTCAGTTGCTTTCCTGTTTCCTGCCCTAGAAACCATGAATGTGAGGGCAGGAACTATGTCCATGTGGTACATTGCTGTATCCCGATGCCAACCACAGCTTTCGTCACGTGATATGTGCTCAATAATTATGGGATGAAATAATTTATTAATTGTAGACCTATAATAATGAAGGTAGTATTATTGGTACAAGAATGGACAGGTCAATGAAATAGAACAAAAGCCCAAAGCAGATAATTAAGAGACAGAGAATATAATAGAATTTAATGAAAGTTATCCCTGTAAACAAGTGGAGGAAAGTGAAAATTTCTGAGTTACTATTGGTTAGCTTTTGGGGTGAGGAATAAAGATTTTCTAAAGCTAAAATTTTTGAAAAATGCCACAAAAAATGTATTTGATTCTACAATCATTCACATGGCAATTAATCACATTCATCATGAGCCAAAAAGGCAAATTGAAAACTGTGGGGAAATTCATTCATTAAATATGAGAAGCAAAGTGTTAAAATGCTTCTTTATACACTTTCCTCAACTTTTTAAAGATGATTCCAGATAAATCACCAAAGACACAAACATAAACAAAGAAATATGTATTAATGAAGAAAAAAATTCAACTTAGTTGCAATCAAAGAAATGCAAATTTAAAAAATTAGACTACTTTTTCTAACCTTCACATTAGTAAATATTTTTAATGTAAAAATTCTAGACATACAAGGAAGTGGTGAGACATATTGGGGAAGCGAGAAATTGATACATCTTTCTCTTAAACAATCTGCAATGTGTAGCAAGAGTCCTTAAGCCTTTAAGAATCTAAAATTCTTTGATCTTCAAAGAACAAAGCCTAAAGAAATAATCCAAAGGAGAAATATTTTGTCCGCATACATATGTATATGAATCATAATGTTATTTATAACCATGTAAAATAAGAAAAAATAAGAAACTGGTTAAGTAAATTCTAGCATATCCACAAACTATACTGTTTTGCAGACATAGATAGATATATAGATAGGTAGGTAGGTAGGCAGGTATAGCTATACAAAATTGCATAGAAAGTATGAGATTACCACTGTAAAGTTAAGTATACACAAATACACACAAAAAGGCTACAAGGAAATAAATATGTTAGATATGCTTTCCTCTAGGTTAAGAGATTGAGAGGTTGTTATTTTCTTTTTGTATGTTTCTGTATTTCCATATTTACTACAGTGAGTGTATATTGCTTTTATAAGACAAAAATAAATAAATAAAAATTGACTGCAACAGATTCTGATAACGCTAACCTGACTGTACAGAAAATATCAAGACTGACGGAGCCAGGTATTGATTTTTGCATTGAAAAAGGCCTTCAGAGAATAAAGGCAGATGAATCCTGGAGCCCAGTAATATGACTAAAGGATGTCTTGCCCGACTGTTGGCACAGTTAGGGTTCAGAAATGCTAGAGAAGCATTTAGGGGTGTTCCTGAGGCCCTGGTGGGGGGCCTGGAAACCACAGAGCGTGGAAACGCAGCACTGGAGAGCATCAAAGGGACCCCAAGTGCCCTGTAATCAGGAAACCCACAATCACAGATTGGGATACAGGTTATGGGCCAGTAGCCTTAGGGAACATGAGCTTACAATGTTCCAAGAGTTTCTGGACTATTCCAGGTGAGAAATCAAATGAGCTAGAGGTGAGGCCCCATGTTACAAGCCTATTTCAAAGTGAAAACACCGTATTCCAGAAAAATCCTTTACAAGTGATGATGCCCAGGTGTGAAATAAGAATACTGACTAGAAAAGAGCCTGAGGAAGAGGGGACTTGGAGAAGCCAGTGAGAAAAGAAGAGACAGAAGACCAAAAAGACCCCCATATGCTAGGGAAATTTGGGGCAGTCAATGGTCTTCACTCAGAGCTCTGGATTCCTGCATGTGATACTGGAATTAAAATAAACCTTAAAGTACAGGACAGTGGATTTGTTAGAATTAAGATCACTACGAGTGACAGAAGCCCCAAAATAACAAGAATTTAAATAATTTAGTCAAGGGGATGGCAGTGCTCGGCAGCCTGTGCAAAGTATGGGGATTCAGGTTCCTGATACCTTACCACTTCACCACGCATTAACTCATTCTCAGTGCCACCTCAAGTTCTCGGAAGCTCCCCCAGCTCCAGCCATTTTATCTCCATTCTGGTCAGTAGCGGAAGGGAAAGGGGCAAAGAACGGTAACGGAGATTTCCAGACGCTGCTATCTGACACTTCTGCTTATATCCCATTGGCCAGAACTTAGTCACAGGGTCACACCTCAATACAAGGAGAAGCTGAGTCATGAAGAACTGATTTGGGTAGCCAAGTGTCCAGCTCAATATCCTACACAAGATAGAGAAAAGGGCACTGGGTGATAAGTAACAGTTTCCTCTAAAAAAGAGATTTCAACAAATGAAGTAAGAGGGAGAGAATGTCTAGAAGAGGGAACACTTTTTGCAAAGTCAAATAGGAGTGAAGAGCATCATGTGTCCAGGAAATAGTGACTATTGTCCACCAACTGAGGTCTGCCTGATTCAGCCACATGTAAGCTTTAGGTTTAGCATCAAATGCACACTTGTCTTATGGGGTGTAGGTGAGGAGCCAACAATATCAAGACTTCTATTACTTTTCTAATCTCCTTACTTTCTAAATTTGGTGTAATTTACATCAGTTAAGATGTTCATGGTTTGTTGGTAGTTTGTTTGGAGCACTTACTGCTCCAAGTTTGTTCTCATCTGCAGAGAATTATTAAAATGACTCAAACATCTACAAGGATACAAACTGCAGGCTGCTGGGTATATACCTACCCTGGATTTAAAAAGCATTAGTTTGCCAACGTTAGCTACCCACAACCAGAGTGATCTAAGCCAACCTGTTTTGCCCAGATTGGTAATTTTTGAGCTCTGCAATGCTGCATCCAAGAGTAAAAGTAAATCAGACATATAACATTCAAAGGTGAGACAATCAAAGGGTCATTACAGCATGCCAGATGATTATGTCTCACAGAGCCAGAAAAACAGGATTTTGTGCAAAGTGTGATTGCTTCATTTCCAGTAAACTTGATTTGAAACAGGGGAGATCTTTCCCTTAACCCTGTCCCTTAGCTCTGATTCCAGAAAATAAACATGACGCCATTTATCTGGCCCTTGGGTGGGTCTCAAACATTTTGGACAAATGCCTTTATATTTTGCTGCAATCAAATGTTTTAAGGAAACTGTGATCAGTGGTGGAGTGGCAGAAAATGCAACCGACTTTGGTATCCAAGGTCAAGTGTTCTTATCCATAAAATGCAGCATTGAAGTGAATTTGTAGTCACTGTAGAAGAGACTGGTGATGGGAGCACATTTGACTCTGAAGAAACTACCACGCAGCCTGGAAAGGAGCCATCTTCTGCAGTATTCACTGTAGAGCTTCTGGAGGTAACGCTACCTTTGGGGAAAACCTTTGGCAGAGCAAGACATGGCCCAACTGCTGGAATGAGTTACCTGCTACACAGAAACTTGCTCTGACCTTGTTCATACTGCAGATATCTTAATGCGCCCAGTTTAAGAAGCATTATCTACAGGGAATATAATTACCATTTCTCATTGTTGTGCTCCTGCCTTTTCTTATAGCACATGAGCGTGATGCATTAGAATCTTTGTTCGGGAAACAGCTGGCTCAGCTCAAAAAGGCCAAACATAAATGAAACCCCTGCTTATGCCTTTATAAGTTTCATATTTGAGCATAAAATCATGGGATCAAATTCCCAACATCCTTGGCAGTTTCCTTGGGATGGTGTTTCTTATATTTCTCCTAGTCTTTCCTTCGTAATTACTATGCAGAGAAAATTAAGAATCATCTTTTGAACACTTCAGCAGACATGATTTATGTGACATTCACTCATTTGTGCGCCAGCTACAACATTTTTGCCATATCCAACACCCTCCTACCCCCCATACAAGTTTAGTTGGCAAAAGCAATGAACACAACAGTGTGATAATGGGCTACCATTTGAGAGTTTTTTTTAAATAAAAACCTGTATCATGATTAATATATAACTGCACCCTATCAAAGCTTTTCACATGGAATTATAATATTAAATAACACACATGTTAGGAGGAGTCAGTTTGGTGTAGCAGATAGGAGACTTAAGAAACATTATTTTTCCATCTCTGTGAAGGTGAGGCTACTGAATCATGATTTGAAGTCAAAGGACCCATGTGTAATAGGATTAGCCTTTCAACTATATGAATGTTGTCAAATTTCTAAAGTTCTCTGATCCCCAGCTTCCTGACCTAGATTAAATGGATGTGATAATAGTGATACTCAACATTATTATTATTGGTATATCATGCTCTCAGGATGATTGTTAAAATTAACAGAGTATTTTTGTAACTTTCAGGGAGATGTTTAACAAATTAATCAATCATAAGTGGGGCAAATGGTGGGGCAGGGTCTATCCTAGACTGCCTGTTACTTGCCTCTCATGCCTGAAGCAAAACTTCCTGCATTTGATGGGAGACTTGCTGAGATCCATGGCATCACTTGGGGTAAATGAGGAGGTTGTCCTCTGCCCCACTCAGAGCTTTCACTGCTGATCTTGGCTACATATAATGAATAATTGATTCAACTAGCTGAGAACACAGTTAAGCCCATGGTTTTGACCCTCTGAAAACATACCCATTTCAAATAAAATATGCTGAAGTTCATAGAAACTGGCCTCTGAGTTGATTTAACAAACAAATCTTGCCAAATATATTTTTGGTGATAATTTAGCAACAGAAAAAGAACCTACCTATTATGACTTGAATAGAAGTTACTGCAATTTGTGGACTCATTTGCATGGACCTCAGCAAATCAGACTATTAGCATCTTTTTGTTAAATCTACCTTAGCTTCCTGGAGAGAAAGCCATTAGGAGAAAACATTTTCCCTTTTGTTAGTTTGATCCATGCTCAAGGCTCCTCTGAACCATTAGGGGATGAAAATGTTCATTAACACTATTCCCTCTGCAGATTTCCTCTCTAGTAGGTGAGGGTCCTTTTTTTTTGAGGGCAGTGTCACTGGCCCTCATATGTGGGACCCGAACCGGGGCCGCTGGCTTCCTAAGCCAGCGCTTAACCACCGCACCACTTGGCCGGCCTTAAGGAAGAAAACAACACAAAGAACAAAAGGAAAAAAAAAATTATGGCAGCAAAATCGGATGATTAGATATCATTTAATTATTCCATTTTCAGAACCAAATTTTCAGCAATGTATCTTGTTTTCACTTAGGAGCAATAGGAAAGAGACAACATGGTGTAAACAGTTGACCAATCTCCAGTCATCCATGAACCAGCTTCAAAATTTCTGTCATTCCTGGAACTTCCAAATACATTTTAATAGGGGTGAAAAAAACAATGTGCAGAACAGCATGAATAATATACTACCACTTAGGTTAAAAAGAACTACACACACACACACACACACACACACACACACACACACTCATTACTATGAATATAATATATCTCTGAAAATATCAACAAGAAACTGTTGACTGTTGTCTTTGTAGAAAATGACTAAAAGATAACAGTATGTCTTTTTGTACTTTTTGAATATTGTATCATTTGTATATACTATCATGTCAATAAAATGAATAAAATATTTTACTGAGATATAACTGACATATAACATTGTGTCAGGTGTACAACATAATTATTCGATGTATGTATATATTGAAAAATAATCACCACAATAAGTCTAGTTAACATGAATCACCACACAGTTACTATTTTTTTCTTATGATAAGGACTTTTAAGATCTATTCTTGGCCGGCTGAGTGGCGCGGTGGTTAAATGCTGGCTTAGGAAGCCAGCGGCCCCGGTTCGGATCCCACATATGAGGGCCAGTGACACTGCCCTCTAAAAGAAAAAAAAAAGAAAAAAAACAAAGATCTACTCTCTTACCAACTTTCAAATATAAAATATGGTACTATTAACTATAGTCACCAAGTTGTATATTGCATCCCCAGGGCTTATTTATTTTACCAGAAGTTTGAACCTTTTGACCACCTTCACCCAACTCCCTCTCCGCCAACTTCTAGCAACAATCAATCTGTTCTCTGTATCTATGAGTTCTGTCTGACTTATTTCATTCAACATATTGTCCTAGAGGCCCATCCATGTTTTTGCAAGTGTCAAGATTTCTTTCTTTTTTAAGGCTGAATAATATTCATGAATATAGATACACGTGTGTGTGTGTGTGTGTGTGTGTGTGTGTGTGTGTGTGTGTGTATCTCATACTTTATTTATTCATCCATTGATGAACATGTAGGTCATTTCCATGTCTTGGCTTGGCTTTTGTAAATGATGCTGCAATAAACATGGAAGTGCAGATATCTTTCTGAGTTAATGATTGTATTTCTTTCAGATAAATACCCAGAAGTGGAATTGCTGGATTATATGGTAGCTCTATTTTCAATTTTTTTTTTTTTTGAGGGCAGTGTCACTGACCCTCATATGTGAGACCTGAACCGGGGCCGCTGGCTTCCCAAGCCAGTGCTTAACCACCGCGCCACTCGGCCGGCCCTAGTTTCAATTTTTTGAGGAACCTCCATACTGTTTTCCATAGTGTCTGCACCAATTTACATTCCCACCAACAGTGCACGGGGATTCCATTTTCTCCACATCCTTACCAAAATGTTATTTCTTGTCTTTTTGATAATAGCCATTCTTAGAGGTGTGAGGTGGTATCTCACTATGGTTTTCATTTGCATTTCTCTGATGATTAGCGATGTTGAGTACATTTTTATGTACCTCTATTGTCACGAAAGTGTCTTTTCGGAAAAATGTCTATCCAGATCCTCTGTCTATTTTTTAATCAGATTGTTCATTTGCTATTGAGTTATATGAGTTCCTTATTTTTGATATTAACCCCTTATCAAATATATGATTTGCAAATATTTTCTCCCATTCAGTAGGTTGCCTTTCACTTTGTTGATGATTTCTTTTGCTGTGCAGAAGCTTTTTAGTTTGATGTAGTCCCACTTGTTTATTTTTGGTTTTGTTGCCTTTGTTTTTGTTGTCAAATCCAAAAAATTATCGCCAAGACCAATGTCAAGGAGCTTGTCACCTGTTCTCTTCTAGGAGTTTTATGGCTTCAGGCCTTACACTGAAGTCATTAATCCATTTTGAGTTGATTTTTATGCATGGTGTAAGATAGTGGTCCAGTTCTATTCTTTTGCATGGAGTTGTCCAGTTTTCCCAACACCATTTATTGAAGAAACTGTCCTTTACCCACTGTACATTCTTGGTATCTTTGATGCAAATTAATTGACCATAAATATATGGGTTTATTTTGGGGCTCTCCATTCTGTTCCATTATTTAAAAAAGCAAAATATTTTTTAATAAAAAGAAAACTTTAGATCACCATAAATAGAAGGTAACTGTGAAATGGAACTAATACACTATTATTTGTGTCTTGCTCTGCATTTGTTGAAAGGGGCAATATGCCAATATTACAGAGGTGTTAAAGAGTAGAACCAGAGACTTTCTCCCTTATGTATTTGGAAGTGTTGAAAAAAGAAATTGATCAAGAGAATGAGAAAACCAGCCAAACACTGGGAAAAAATATTTGCAAAAAACACATCTGATAAAAGATTGTTATCCAAAATATACAAAGAACTCATAAAACTCAATAAGAAAATAAACAACCCAATTTAAAAATGGGCAAGAGTCCTGGACATCTCACGAAAGAAGATATACAGATGGCAAATAAGCATATTAAAAGATGCTCCACATAATATGTCATCAGGGAAACACAAATTAAAACAATAATGAGATACCACTATACATTTATTAGAGTGGCCAAAATCTGGAACACTGACAACACCAACTGTTGGTGAGGATGTGGGGTAACAGAACTCTCATTGCTGGTGAGAATACAGAATGGTACAGCCACTTGGGAAGACAGTCTAGGGTTTCTTACAAAACTATACATACTTTTACCATATGATCCAGCAATCATGCTCCTTGGTATTTATCTAAATGAACTGAAAACATGTCTACACAAAACATGCACATGTATTTTTATAGCATATATATATATATATATATATATATATGCCCAAACTTGCAAGCAACCAAGATATCCTTCAGTAGGTGAATGTATAAACTGTGGTACATCCAGACAAGAGAACATTATTCATTATTTTAGAAAAAGAGATATATCAAGCCATGAAAAGGCATTTAATGCATATTACTAGTGAAAGAAGCCAATCTAAAAAGCTACATACTGTATGATTGCAACTATATGACATTCTGGAAAAGGTAAAACTATAAAGACAGTAGAAATATCAGTGGTTGACAGGGGTTAGGAGGGAAAGAAAGATGAATAAGCAGCACATAGAGGATTTTGAAGGCAGTGAAACTATTCATAAATATATGTAGTTATAACTGAAAACCATAACTGTATATATATGAAAACATATCTATCTGAAACTATAATGGTTGATAGAGGTTATTATACATTTGTCCAAATCTATAGGGCCAATTATGGACTCTGGGGTGATGAGGATGTGTCAAAGTTCATCTATTATAACAAATGTATCACTCTGATCTGGGATGTTGATAGTGTGGGAGGCTGTGCGTGTGTAGCAGTAAGGGGTATACACAAACTCTCTGTATTTTCTGCTCAATTTTTCTATTAACCTAAAACTTCTCTAAAAAAATACACTTTATTAATTTTAAAAAAACTGAAAAATTTCTAATATTTTGACCTTATGACTCAATGACATTTAATGCCATGTTCATGTCCTACTGAAAATCTTTACCTTGGGAAACTCTGATATCACAGAAAAGGCATCAACTTGGGAATCATGGTTTCAAGTCTCAGGTACTCATCATTTTCTAAATCTATTTAATCTATCTATCAAGTGTTAATTCTTCTCATCCAGACTGAGACCCTTCTCAACCTTCTATCTCTCAAGAACTGAGTGGGATCAAATGAGATACGGCATATGAAAATACTTAGAAACAAATATACAGGTAAAAGAAATGATTATCTCTAGAATGTCTGATATTGAATAGTTCAAATATTTTCTATGAAAAAAAACATATTTTTGTCTCTGCAAGGTTTTTTATTTCCTCTCTTGTACCTTGAAATAAATACTTCTAGGAACAACCTATGAATGGGAAGAAGCCAGAGATTAGAAAAAGTTGTCCAATGTTCACAGTGAATCCACTTAGAAAACGAAATAAGTGGACACATTACATATTCTAGAAGAAGCAAATCCAAGAAGGAGGGAAACATTAATAAACAAGAATGGGGACTGTTTTGGTGGTTTGTATAACAGGACACAGGAATGCCCTTAAACCTGAAAGGGAAGGAAAGGAAGCAGTGAGGGCTTTAGCAAACAGACATGAGGCCCGTTCCATCCTGAGGCAGGATGCTGGGCTCCTCCTGCTTGAGCCTTTAGCACAGCAGCAGGGAATCCCTCGCTTAGAGGACATATTCTTTCACCACAACTCTAACCATATATTCAGAATCATTGCTCTGTAAGAGGTTGTGTCCATATGACACCACAACATATCAGTCAACCATCGTAGACAATGAAAACAACCAAGATGGCTTTTTCTCATGTTGTGGTCCATAAGATGTGTAAGTATTCACGGGAAAGAAAGAGGATATCCATGCTCAAATAAGAGCTAGAGTTTCTAGGCTAAAGAACAGCAAATGCTTATTTTATGGAAAAATATCTCAGAGCCTTTCATTAATGCACTACCTATCTCCTACAGGGGTATACGTATGCAGTGTTTTCCTAACACCTGACCACCAGTCCATTTGACTCCTTAACCCATCTTCTCCCTTATTCTTTTATGTAATGTCTATTAACAACTGCATTTCAAATCTTTGAACTAAGTATATTGAGCAATGCAGGCAGGGACTGCCTTGGGCTATACTGCTCTGAAACCCCCACAATTTATTCAATAAATGGTGGAAGAATAGATGAATAATTTAGACAGCCAGAATTAGCTGCTCTTCTGTGACTGCTCCCTTAAACAGTATAATCTTCGAGGCCCCTTTCAGAAGACTGCACAAGCGTAGATCAATTTTTTCATAACAGCTTTAGGCAGTACCTACACACACACACACACACACACACACACACACACACACACACACCATGTAAACTCTCATTTTCTTCCATAGAGGAATGCAAAAACAGAGAGTGTTGCTTCCTGTGATTTTTTATGCCAATGCTAAGAAATGTATCATAAGAGAAAGTTAATTCAGAGAACACCCCACTGGGATCTTCAAACCTCATTATTTCTCAGCATAATTAAATCTTTATTAGATTGAATTGTACTTTTTCTGGACTTCTCAATGCACTTAGAGCCCAGCCAGTTTTTAATGCAATTAAAAATTGACCCAAAAAAGAAATTTAAAGAAGAATACCCCTTACCAATGTATTCAAAACTCTCAATTTTATAGAACAGTCCCCTCAGACATAAGCTACCCACATCACCATAGCATGACTTTCAAGGTGCTTTTTTTCCAAAAAAGAAAAGGAAGGAATCAATAGAATTAGCACAACAAGGCTTTTGGCTGGCAAGAAAGGGAAAGGTAAAAATGGAAAGACTTTAAATAAGGAGGATGTGGTTTTTGACAACCCAGACATATTGGCCCAAATTATGAAGCCAAGCAAAACGGAGAAAAATTCAGCTCTGAAACTACAACACTCTTTTTATGACGCTCAGAAAATAAGTACAATGGCCTAAATGCTGTCGTCTCCTCTTTCGTTGTCAACCACCACATTTCCACACCCCCACAGCAGCCCTTCTCTCCTCCAAAAGGTTCCAGCAATGACAGCCATCACCTCTCCATGTTATTTCTGTTATACTTTGGTCTGAGGCTTTTAGTACTTGAAGGAACAACAACTTAAAATTTACCCAGAATTAATGAGCAAGGAAGGCTGGAGTCTGTTGAACACTCCAAGTACAGTCTGGCTTCAACCTGCCAGGGCATCATCAGGAAAATGGCACTATAGCTTCATTGGCAAGAAAGAGTAGTTTTTGTTGTGTGCAGGTGTGTACGTTGTGTACAACTAAAAGCTGTAATTGTCTCACCAAATATGTTTTTCTTCAACAACAAAGTGAAACCAGCCAAAAACATTGCTGACAACTTTAATATACGAGAATCAAAAGTCAGCAGCAGTCTTTATTCATTATGTAGTACAGCTGGCTCCCCATCTTTCATGTGTCACTATGTCATGCTGGTGCAGCCACTTATAAAGCCAAAATAGTCAAACAACTGTTTTGGGGGTTTTGTTGTTGTTGCTGTTGTTGTTTTGGGGGGGAGCGTGTGTGTGTGTGTGTGTGTGTGTGTGTGTGTGTGTGTGTGTGTGTGTAAGACAGTGAAATACCTAGTCTTACCTCTTTTATTCTATGAATTGATAGATGGTGGGCAGTGGGTTTCCACAGTATTCAGTGATTGGCCTTGTTATCAGATTACCACATTGTATTATTGAGATCTGTTGTCTTCGCCACACTATAAACTTCTTAAGAGAAAGGACTATGAATTAGTCTCCCCTGTATCCCCCAAGTACACAGCAAAATGCTGGGCATATAACAGGAACCTGAAAAGTATTTGCTGAATTGACCTGCACTTGTTCTTGCAACAGGTAAATAAATGCAGGCCACCCAGAGCCTCCTTCCGAACAAAAGTTGTTGCCTGTGTGACACAGAATACAAGTGATACAAAAATCACAGCTTAACCTGTTCCATGAGACAACCTGTGACTTCCATTGTGGGGATCCAGCCTGTAGGGGTCTAGTGCTTAGAGCCCCCTAACAGAATAAGGAGTACTTGCTCTCAGATTCCACCCCTCAACACAAACCTACCTCACCCTTAACAACCTCTGCCACTGATTGGCCTTTCTCTAGAAGTAAATTTACCAAAGAGGTTGGGACTACATGAGCTACTCTTGCAACCAGTGAAACCAAACTTGCTGAGCTCTGGCTCATTTTTACGCCTGTTCCAAGAGTTTGCTGAATGAACTCGCACACTGGTGTATTGAAAATGAGAGCAGTTGTGCTTGCAAAACATTTAATCCCCTTAGAAGAGAGAAGCTCCTTATTAAGGGTTGGAATTTTAAAGGTAGGTTTTTATATAGTTTGGTACAATTCAGTAATGTTCCAGACAGGAGGATGTTTATCCAATCCCAAAGTCTGTCTTTTTTTTTTTTTTACATAAATGTACCTTTTTACCATTTATGGCAACACTTCTGAAACTCAAGAAATGAACAGGTTCCCTGTAAAGGAAAACACACATTTCTCCATTAGCCCCTGGTGTTAATTTTATTTAAATGTTACTCAAATCTGTCCAACCTTAAACCAATAGATATAAAAGCCCTTAAGCTCATAGATCTTGGACAACTAAAAAAAGTTTTAAATTAAATACAGACAAAACTTCGAGCTAATAAATTTTTAATTAGTAATCTTAATTTGATGTGATGAATGATGGTGGGTTGCTGGGCGTTAATTACTACTTGCAGTCTGAACTCGGAAGGGGATGAGTCCTTTCAGGCTTGGCAAGCTTAAAAGAATAGATGCCACTTGATGACTCACTTCCTTCAATTGGATTACTACAAAGCCTTCATTTACAAAATGTTTCCTTGTGTCATTTACATATTAAATTGGCTTCTATTATTTGCTTATTAGCTTGAGATCATTAAAGTAGTACTCCTTGGCACTAAAGATACTAGAAACATAAGCACAAACATGGGCACTACATTCATCCAAATGATTTATGTACCTGTCAGGATTTTTTTTTTCTTTTTTTAGTTGCAGATTTAAAGACTCTAATTCAAACTGGGTCATAACTGAGAGAATCTTTGGCAACCACTGTCCATTGGCACTGTCCATTCTCACCCCTGAAGCCAGCAGAATGGGATGCACTGATCACAAGCAGAGCTAATGTCAAGAGCCATGGATAGGATCACTTTCACCTGAGCTGTGTGCCTGAAAAAGAGAAGTGGTTTCTAAAATAAATTACTGGTACTGTCATTAAGAAAAAGTGGGAATATGGGCCAGCCGAGTGGCATGGTGGTTAAGCGCTGGCTTGGGAAGCCAGCGGCCCTGGTTCGGGTCCCACATATGAGAGCCAGTGACACTGCCCTCAAAAAAAAAAAAAATAGTAAGAAAAGTGGGAATAGATATGCCACACAACCAGCAATAAACACCCCCTATAGTCTAGAACACATTTGTATGAATGTTTCGTGTTACTATTACAATAGGAACACAAAATTTTTAAGCTATAGTAAAGAACTCTCAGACCCTGAAAAAGTGGTCTTCAGACACCCCAGCATTTCTCAGACGCCTGTTTCAGAAACACTGACTTAGGGACCCATAGGCTAACAAAGTGGTGAAGAGAAACTCAAAACTTGACCTTAAAAGTTCAAGAAAGTGGATCCAGATAAGCAGATGGAATCTAACCAACCAATCACCTAAGATCACCTAGGAGCCTGTAGGAGGAAGCCACTGTTGTCATTTAGATAAGCTGATCTTTCAATTTACATAAATAAAAATAGACTTCCATCTCCATCTTACCACCTCAGGTGAAATATTTTCACCAAATATGGAGGTCATATTGGGATGATCTGACTTGAACTCTAGGCGACATGGCATCGATGAAATCTACTCTGGAAGTTTCTAGGGAGTACATTAAAAGACCACAATCTGTCCACAGAAACATGGTAGGTGGAGGTGTCATGTGACTGCCAATAAGAAGAGAGATGCCACAGATCAAGAAAACAAACAGAAGTTTCTAATATGAGCCTTAAATCAAAAGTTAAAAGAGTAAACACTCTATATAACAGGTGGTAATTGGCCCTAAGTGCTTCTCTAATGTTAACACCCTGCAGAATAGCCCCAGCCATAGGGACAACAGTGGTCTGTTTATTCAACAAGGGCCCATGATTCTCTTGAAGAACACAGGGAGGCCAGCTGGACTGTAACATAAAATAATGTGGCCTCAGTGAGAGCAATCATGGCTTTCCCTGGGCAGGCATACACACAGGAGCAGAGGTGCGGTAAAAGCCCTGTTACCTTTGTCTTTGTCTCTTTGTACCAATACTTCACTTTTAGTCACCTGGAAACTGGTCTCATGGGGAACCTAGGGTTATCAACAGCCTTTAATTATTAATATGTGGGCAGTTATTACCATATGGATAACCTAGGGCTTTAATCTTTATACAGAAGGGGCATCAAGGTCATGTTTCTCTGTCCTTTGGCTTCCAAGAAGTAATGTCCATGGACCACTCCAAATGCCAATGTGCTATTTAAAAGTTTCTATAGTCACTGTCCTGGTGACTTTCAACCACATCCATCATCACATGGGTTGTCCTCCTGATTGTGCCAGTAGCAGTCAGGGTAACCTGAAACAATGAAACAAGTCACTTAAAGTTTTTTGTGGCTCAATTCCTCTATGTGTAAAAGAAACACTGACACTCACTTTACCCCACTTACAGGGCTGGTGGGAGACTAAATAAAGGAGATCTCAGAGAAGACAATGATGGGAAAAAAAATTAAGAGCAGCAAATAAACATGGACCTCTGTTCAATTATTCAAGGATTTCTTGACTACCTAAGCTCTTTCTATGACTGTTATTGATTCCACAGTGTTGTTCTATGTTGAAAAACATGTAAATTCAAGTTCACAAGACTATGCCTAGAAAAGGTGGCTAAAACTGGAACTGCAGTAATTCACAGACGTTGACACATATTTCCTATAAGCAGTCTTACAGAAATGTATTTGTATGTACAGCAAACTGGGGGGAAATTTAGCTCTGTACTGTTATAATTATTGCTGCAATTTTATTATTTTACTACATACCTTAATTAAATTCCTGTTAATGAAACTTAAAAACCATGAAAACCCAGACAGATTGTATATAGCAGACTATTAAGTCACCCCTCTTTACTCATAGGATTCTGTTTTAGGGCACAAAAGGCATAATACTATAATGTAATTACTACTCTTAGTAGCAGTGAGTAATACTAACCCATCATCCAAGCACCGGAAATTGACAACATTTTGTTATGCTCTGTGGCTACGGGCTACTTTTTCTTTCCCCACCCAACACAAAAAAATCCAATAATATCTTTCATAATGGGGGTGATGTGGCTTGAGAAATATCTGTTTAATATTCATGCTAAGGAGTGAGCATAGTCCGCTACGCACAGCAAGCTGCTTTGCCTCAGAGGAAAATATGCTCTGTGTTGCATTAATTCAGCTCTGAGGCAAAATATCACAGCCACATCATCAAATTAGAGCCCAAGGAGGCAGCACAATCATCAGCTGGGCCTTCATATCCTTCCACACCAGAGACCTTGAAATGAGCTTCCAAATGGCTTTGTGAAAGGCAACATTGATTCTATCTCACAGATGAAGCAACTGAAATAGAGCAATGCAGGGAGCTTTATAGCTTGGTAAGATAGTTGCAACATATATGATAAAGGAGTCTAGAAACATAAAATCTAATTGGAAAATTAAGCAGCCAACAAAAACATTTGCTATTGTCCCATTTTTGGGGGTCAGGTCCTCCTCCCAGTTAAGCCCAGCACCCAGGAAATTAGGACATGAACAATTTTCATATCTAGAAATCTTCACTTCCCCCGATTCTGTGGCCTGTTCTTCTAAATGCCTGCCCAGAATCACACTGTGCCTTACAAGCTTCTTCTCAGGTAGCTGCCCTAGACAGAAAGCAATCCAATGAATGAATTAATTGTTCATTCATTTTCTTTTTTCATTCATAAGAGCATTTATTGAGCTAGGTTCTAGGCACTGCCCTAGACTCTTCGGGTTCAAAGATTAATACATCAATATCCTGCTTTTAAAAATTCATAGTCTAATATCGTGTTTAATAGATTATAGCTTGGCAAGGGACTGAGGTTAGATTTGAAGTGCCATCTGAAAAAAGAAATCTATTAGGTGGCACTGAAAAAACGGAAAGAGCATTTAAGAAGGTGGCAAGGAATATTAATGAAAAACTTTGTTGAGACCAACCCACTACTTGTTTATTATTTCCAAATTACCAGACCCATTCTAAGAATCCAGAGCTTTCCACTCAGATCCTGCCTCCATAACCCTCTTTCAGCAACTCAGCATTATTCAGCACCTACTTAGGGCCAGGCACTGTGCCTCGGGAGGGCTACATGGAGCCTGACCTTGAGCAGCTCCCCGATAGCTGGGGAGGCAGTCGCTAAACCTGGAATTATCATTCATGGAGTGCATTTGATATTGGAAGTTTGTACAACACGCTATGAGTATGAGAGTACGGAGGAATTCACTCTGTCCTTGGGAGTTAAGAAATGTTTCCTAGAGAAGATAATATCTGAACAAAGTTTTAAAGACTGAGTAGGAGTCATACACATGAGTGGGTAAAGGGATATTATACATAGGACACAAGCACTCCCTTTGAAAATCAGAAGATCTGTTCACACCAAGGGCCAAATTCCTGCATATGGCCATAATTGCTGAAGGGTATCCCTTTGCACGAAGAGTGTGTTAAACTCAACATACTTCATTTACTTAACATGTTTAATCACTTAAGCAATTGAGTTTGAGATTTCTGATCTCCTGATTTCAGCCTAGGCCCACATGACCATAAAACAATCAATGGAATTAGTCAACTATGTACAACTATCACTTAATTCTTGTGTGTTTGTTAAACAAAATTGCTTATTTGATATTTTTTAACAATTAATACATAAATAGGTACAGTTTGACTATATATACCCATGAGTCAAATTGAAGAATTAAATACTGATCATCAAAGCAATAATGAATTATTCTGTAAATTTAAGAACCAGTCCTGCAAAGAGGGAAGAGCCCCAAAGCCTGTCCAAAGTCCATGTGTCCCTTCTACCCTTACACATGTCAAGCAGCACCACCTTCTCCCATGATATTCCATAAAGTTCTAGTTTAAGTGTATGTGTGTAGTCGTACTGGGCCTAATTAGGACTCTCAGACCTCCTCATTCTGATGTGATGCAATCAGCAGGGGTTTGCTGGCTGTGACAGTGCAGAGACAGGCTCTCAGCAGCCCAAATTAAAACATCAGGCCCTATCAGTAGTGATTCCAATTCTGCATCAAAATAATCCCATATCAGATAGTCCAGACTGCAATGGGATTGGCTCAATCCAATTGCCTGAAGTTAGATCTGAAGTCATATGCATCTAAAAATATCTGAGCAGTTGTCTACAGGGGAAATGTGTGTGTGTGTGTGTGTGTGTGTGTGTGTGTGTGTGTGTGTGTTAGATATATAACTTAGAATTTATACTGTTTTCTTATAAAAAAAGATCAGATGGATATGCTGAAAGCACTCCTACAGGACAACATTCATATGAAGATCTTCTAAAAAGTTATAATATCTGAAGAGAGCAGCGGAGCTTGCTAAATTTGGTTTTGCTCAGCTCTGTTTCCTGATTAGGTCTGGCTACACAAACAGTCTGATTTATATGGTTGACTTCAATACATCCTCAGGGTTGAATAACATGCACTAAATACACTATCACACATTTATTCCAGAATCAACACAATGAATCACCTCGTTCCTGTTGCTTTACTTTTTTGTTTTAATCAATTCTTTCATGAGGGAAAGGATTGGAGGGTGGTATTTTGGTGTTCTTTTTACAGGAATGTGGAGAGCAAAAAAAAAAAAAAAAGAATGGCAGATTTGACAGTGAGTTGAATCTAAGTAATAGCTGAGAATAGGTGTGCAGTTGCTTTTTTTTTAATGTCCCTAAGAATGGATATAAAAAAACTATAAGAAAAACAAACTGTTAAGATTCAAGAAAGCTAATTGTAAACAATGAGTTTCTTAAGCAGCAGTTTTTCAATTTTTCAGGAAGGTAAGAGTATGTCTGCAAACTGTAGCAATTCCAGCAATTCTGCCGGATTCATTTTGCCCTGAGTATACTTGCTCACTGTAATATTAGTCCCAACTATGTAGTTAGAGCTGCCAATTTGGATGACTTTATATAGAGCCTCAAACTCTGTGGCTGCCAAATTCAACTGAAGACCAAAGTTGTGTCTACATGACCAGGTAGAGTTAGAAAAAAACATCGGCTGGTGCAGTTTTCCAAGTCCTGTCTGTTAGGAAAAGCATGATCCTAAAAGGTTGGCCTCACTGCTCAACAGCTATCCTAACAAACCAGTAAACTGGACTAACTCAATAGACATCACCCTACAAGGCAGCACGAAAAAGGCTGATTTCCATCAATTCAAACCAGAAAAAAAAAAAAATCACACCCTGAAAGGTAGTACAGTTACCTGTAACAAAATTTAATAATGACAACATAACTTTATCTATTCTAATATACTTGTATGACTTCTAATAATAATGTTTAAATTTTATTAAGACAATAAATCACAGTTAGGGTATTTCTAACATTTTTTTCTTTCTAATAAGAATTATTTAAACTTATGCTTCTATGTTCATCAGTAGTGTTATGTTTAATATTTTGCCCCTAGTTTACTATGCTTATTTTTTATTTTTTTTGAGGGCAGTGTCACTGGCCCTCATACATGGAATCTGAACCGGGGCCACTGGCTTCCCAAGCCAGCACTTAACCACTGCGCCACTCTGCCGGCCCTACTGTGCTTATTTTTAAGATTACTTCTTATCTTCATAGTAGTTTGTGCTGAGCAAATTAGAAATAACTGTGTTCATCTACAGAGTATAATGCACCACCCCAACAATTCAAATTATTTATTCAACTTTATTTGAACTTGAGAATCACATCTATACTTTAAGAAGTTTCTCTAATGATATAGCTGCTTTATCAAGAAAAAAAAACTAATTAAGAAGGGAATAAAAAGAGATCCCATCTGTAAACTATTAGAACTCAGCTCAAATGGTGCCCTTGCCCCAACCCCTGACTCACTAAATATATATATATATGCTTAGGGCTTTAAATGAAAGCTCTCAATCTCTTTTGTTTCTCTTTTCTTTCATTAATACAATGCTCGTTTTACACATAAGACCTTAGAATTATTTACAAAAGCACCATGTGTAATGAATTCTCATCTACTAGGGATCTTACAAGACCATCTGGAAGAAAGAGTATGCATGAGTCAGTAGGTCCCAACAGCTGGCATTGATGTGCAAACCTTCTGTCACTCTCCTTTGGATTTTCACTGCTAAGTTATTGTATTTCTAAATATACTACTGCTTCTTTAAATAAGCTTCCAACTTCTGGCTTTTCAAAACATCTTTGGATTTATTTGTCATATGGCATTCCAAATTAAAAAAAAAAATACAAACTCAAAATGGAGTGCTAATTAGATGTGGGAATTGCAATGTTAAATGATTTTTTTAATAAACATCTAATTTCTGTATTCTGGAGAGAAGGCAGCCCAGCCCACAGGAAAAAGCATGGTATCTGAAGTGAGAAAGATGATGTGCTGACATTGGTACTTGCTAGCCTCAGAATTCTCTTCTGTAATATTGAGGTGATCACACATGCCTGAGGAGTTGTAATGAGCATTAAATGATAGAGGAGATGTAAACCATTAGGGCAGCTCTGAAAGATTGAATTAGAGTGCCACAGAGAAGTGTGTGGAGTGAGACTTCTTTGAAAGCACAATTTGAGACAATTCAAGAGGGTCTCTATTTCCCTCTAGTTGGCTGATGGCTCCTGTGGCACTCTTCTGGGAACCAAGGCATAAGAGATGGGGGAAGCCATGGCACCATGCTTTCAAAGGAGAGTTGAACTTCAGAGCTTAGAGAGAGTCATCTCATTAAGGCTTGGCTGGATCTTTGGGAAGATTTGAATGCCAATGCAAGCAGACTGACAACAGTTCTCTGTGCCTTCTCTAAATACAGAGCTACCCTAAGGAGCACAGGCAGAAGCACAGTGATGAAACAGGGCCACCCCTATGTACAATAACCGCCTGGGACTCTTGTGGATTCAAAAGGTTTCCAAGTTTCTTTCAGGGAGGTATGTTACCACACACCTGCTGAGAGGTCACCCTCAGACATCAGCTCTGATTGCTTGGAATTTGGATTAGATTAACTCACTTGTCATGTTTCCCTTTTCTGTTGGACTGCTAATCAATGGAGCCCAGTGTTATACATAGCAGAGCGGTAGCTAGTGTCCTCCAGTCTGTGGAAACCCAGAAAATCCTGGAGACTCATTACCATGAGAGGAGTTACCCCCGGAGTGCAGTCCTGGCAAATGGAACATTTTCTTCATCACTGAAGTCAAGAGGAAAGGGAAGCCTAACAGATATGAGAAGTGTTCTTGAAAAATGAATGCAAATGAGAATGTAAGACATTTTCATGGGAAAAACCAAACAAATACATGCTTATTGAATGTCAGCTTTATAACCAACTTTCTATAGGAAAAAAGGAATAAAAAGCAGAAGATGCAGTCTCTGCCTTTGAAAATATTATACTATAGATTATAATATCATAGAACAAAATTTCCAAAACCACGGAAAATGAAATAACATTAGATGATTTATGAAATAGGAGGAATGATGACAGGGAGAGAGAGGGAGAGTGTGAGAGATAAATAAGCAGATGATAGATAGATAGATAGATAGATAGATAGATAGATAGATAGATAGATAGATAGAATAGGGGAAGAGAGAGGTAGATGATAGATAGGTAGATAGGTGGAAAGAAAAATAGGTGATAGATGGATGAACAAACATGGATAGACTATTAGCCACTGTGTGCCATGTACTTTAATGGATACTTTATACATATTTATTTAATATTAATACACACAATAACATAATTAGGCATTTATACCCATTTTGAATATTCACAAAAACCAAATCTTGGAGATGTTTAAAAAACTAATTAGGCATACCTGGCTAGTAAGTGATAGAGCTGGAATTTGAAGCCAGATGTAACTCCAAATACCTTTTCAGAGCTTAATGGTGTCATGTTTCTCTTTTCAGTGCTGACGCATGGCTCAGGACCAAGTGTAAGCTCTATTTATCCTTTACGATTGGCACATGTCTGGTATATAGTTAATTTTATTGCAACTGTCTTTTGTATGTTTTTGTCATTCCTTTTGGAAAGGAGTGGAATCTACATAAACAAATTGGATTAAATTGACACCAAAGCTCATATTCTGTCTGTTGTATCATGCCCTGCATTAAAATAAAAGGTCTACCATCCAAGTACTAACCAGACCCTACTTAGCTTCATGAGATCGGCCATGCACAGGGTGGTATATATACACAATGGAATACTACTCTGCCATAAGAAAAGATGAAATACTGCCATTTGTGACAACATGGATGGATCTTGAGATTATTAGGCTAAGCAACATAAATCACGCAGAAAAGTCGAGAACCATATGACTTAACTGTTATGTGGGGTATAAAACTGAAAGCAACAAAAGAACAAGACTAACAAATAAAAACTCATAGACACAAACAATAGTTTAATGGTTACCAGAAGGTAAGGGGGTAGGGGACGGTAGAAGAGGGTAAAAAGGATCAATATATGGTGATGAAAGGAGAACTGACTCTGGGTGGTGAGCACACATGCGATATACAGATTATGTATTACAGAATTGCACATTGGAAACCTATGTAATTTTACTAGCCATCGTCACCCCAATAAATTTAATTTAAAAAAAAAAGAAAGGGAAAATATTTTGCCATTATCTATTAAAGCTGAACATCAACTTGCCCCAAAACCCAATTCACTTCTAGGTATATATGCCTGATTAATTAGCAACAATCAAATTGAAAGGCAGAACAAGGTTTATTGCCAAAATACACCTGTTCAGACAAACAAACAAACAAAAAAATGATAAACAGTCACAAAAAGAGAGACCCTTTCAGTCTTACTCTGAGGGATTCAGGGACAGAGAGAGGTAAGAATCCAATGGGGCCACTAAAGCTTAAGGGAAGCAGCACACGCACAGAGTGGGATTCCCACATAGTAAAAGTAGGAATCAAAATGAAATGAGGATCAGAAAAGACAGAGAAATTCAACACCAGCAAATCAAAGCAATTCAAGCTTGCTGCATTCTCTTCAAAGTCATTGTTTAAATCTCAGTTCTTTTTTGCTTTAAAAATGAAGGTTAGGTTCCTATTTTACATTTGCTGAATTGAAACCAATACCTACTTTTTGGGGAATGTTTTTTTCTTCCTTTGGAGAAAAAAAAAAAAAAGAAAGCCTGTGATCCCAGGAGCAACTGAACCTAAAGTAAAGTAGGAGGTGGTCTTGTCATTCTCTGGGCAAAGGAACTGTAGCAGCGTTCAGACACATCACCCTAATTGTTTTACCTGGAGAAATACATTTCAAGAGAGTCCTTTTCCTTCCGTCAACTAGCCAGAGAATGCACAAGTTTGCTTTGGGAAATGAGGTAAAGCTCTCCTTCCCTCTCCTTAAAGCTCTGCTGAGAATTCTGTAAGGCCAGGAGATCAGGAAAACCATGCTGACTGCCCCACTTTCTCCCCCTCCTTCTATTTCCCATCTAG
Organism: Aselliscus stoliczkanus; assembly: GCA_033961575.1. NCBI lineage: Eukaryota > Metazoa > Chordata > Mammalia > Chiroptera > Hipposideridae > Aselliscus > Aselliscus stoliczkanus. The sequence continues at coordinate 157,835,268 of CM066728.1, forward strand.
ACTGCAGGTGAGGGAAAGAATCAGTTGGCACTGGCACAGTTTTTCCATATCTCCATAACCCCCAGAGGAGAACAGCCCTTGGAGGGATGGTTCTTATGGCAAAATGACTTGCTTAGCCTCCAGGGGAAATGCCAAACATGAAAAATCAAGGGAGCCTGCAGGCCAGGCTTTTGGGAGCCCTTGTGACTACCCAAAGACCAGAGGGGTTTTCTCATCTGTATATTTCATGCTGCTGCCTGTAGCAGCCAACTCCGTCTCTCAAAGGGATTCTTTTCCTCCACACTGCTATCATCAAAAAGCATTTATTAAATATTCATCTGCATGTGGTGTTGGGCACAATACAGCACAAGGGCCACTTTCTGTTTGAAGTATATTGTGCAGCAACAACTCATTTACCATTCTTTGTTTCATTCAAATAAACAGTGAGTCGATTTATATCACCTGCAGAGCAGAGGCCAGAGTCAGGAGCCTACGCAGAGACTTTACAGGGGCTGGGAGAATTGGGCTTTGTTCTACCTGGCACCCTAATACAATAGATGTGAAGGGGTTTTCCACTCCATTTCAATGACCCCACCTTCCAAGACAGAACTAGAGATGCAAGGAAGCAGGCAGAGGTCTGTATCCACAGTCTTCTTCTTCACTTCCTTTTTCACTAACTTATTAAAAATTATGTGGGCCTGCCAAGTGGCGCATTGGTTGGGAGCTGGTTTAGGATGCCAGCGGCCCAGGTTCGGATCCCACATCTGAGGGCCAGTGACACTTCCCTCTACAGCTAACAACGGCTCCACCTGCAGCTGGGCTGTGCGAGCCCAGGCAACGGTGTAGGCTGCAGCCCCTGCTGCAGTGGGCTGCCATAGGCTACAAGCGAGTAGCCGGCAGCCAGCGTGAGTGGCTGGCAACCAGCGTGAGCTGCCAATAGCCGCGGTGAGTGATCATCCAGAGGCCGGTGACTGATCTACCTCATCCGAGAAGAGCGCAATGACCATACCAACATGGGCCAGTGAAGCAGCAGCCTCCACAACTAGACTGAAGAACAAAAAAAGGACAGCAACTTGTCTGTTCCCCTTCCCCGATTCCCCAACTCTGTTCTCCTCCCGCAATTCCCCAATTAAAAAAAAAAAATTATGTAATATGTGGCACATACTAAAGAATGTATGTAGCAAATATATGAATTATGAAATAATAAAGTGAACATTATGAACACACCAACAGGCTTCATACTAGAATTTTATTCTTACTGTTGAATCTGACTGCATTTTGCCCCACCCCTACCCTACTGCTTTCCCTCCAGAATTAAACACTGCACTGAGTTTGGCATATAGACTTAGCACACATATTTATAAATAAATAATATATTTACTCTTGCTTGGTTTTGATCTTTATGTAGTATTCTATAACTAGCTTTTTGTTTATCCAGAAGTTTATCTACTTACATCATTTTTTTCATTCTTTATATTATGTCTTCTCTTTTATTCCTTAATAAATCTAAAAATAAGTGCGTATATTTTGAGTTTTTCAAAGAAACTGCTTAGCTTTATTTCCACTACATTTTTACTTCCATTTCATTAATTTCAGATCTTAACTTCATTATCTCCTTTTTTCAGTTTTTTTGTTTGTTTAATCTTATTACTTAAAATTTTAAGTTCGATGCTTAACATTAAATTTTAGCAATTAAATTATAATATAAAGCATTCAAGACTAAAAACTTTGACATTTAATGTATTCCACAAGTTCTGCATATAGCATTTAGGAATTCAGTATTAAATAACTTTTATAACTTCTATTCAGATTTCTTCTTTGACAAATGTGTTATATAGAAGTATGTTTAAAAATTCCAAATATATTGCAATTTCTTTTTAATTTTTCTTTTTGGTTTTGATTTATAATTTTTCACTGTGATCTGAGATCATGGTATGTCTAATACCTTTTTTATTTTAGATTTGCATTACGATCTATTGTGTGGCTTATTTTTATAAACCTTCAGTACAATATATAATCCAATTGGGGACACAAAGTTTATGGAAACAAACTTGTAAATTGTATTGTAGAACTCTTTAATGTCTTTGTTAATTTTTAGCCCACTTTATCAATGATTGCAAAATGTGTGTGAAGCCCCAATAGGATGATAAATTTGTCAATTTCCTCCTTAGTTCCACCAATATTTGCTTTATACTTTTTGAGATACTTTATTATGCTTATAGAACTTTAAAATTTTTACTTGTTCTGGTGAATTAAACCTTTATCATTGTGTAGTAACTCTCATTACCCCTAATAATGTTTATTGTCTTAAATTTATCTAATATTAGTATATTCACCTTACTTTGTTTAGTTATTTTTCTTTTAATTATTCTGTGTCCTTGAGTTTTAAGAGTGTTTTTTTGTAAAGAATATTTACCTGGATTTTGTTTGTTTATATGATATAATAGTCTCTATTTTTTAACTAATTATTTAGTACATTCACATTTCTTGTCACTTTGATATACATGGAATTCTACCATCCATGCTGTTTTTATCGAGGTTCTCAAGAGAAACAGAACTAATGTGATGTTCAATACACAGTGAGATTTTAAAGAATTGGCTCACACAACTATGGGAGCTGACAAAACAGGAAAGCTAAAACCTCAAGCAAGGTCTCTATGTTGCAGTTATGAGGCATAATTCCTACTTCCTCAGGAAATAATTTTCTCTTAAGGACTTCAAAGGATTAGATGAGGCCTGTCCACATTATAGAGAATAATCTACTTTGCTTAATGTCTACTAATTGTAAATGTTAACCATAT